>CM019067.1:33731781-34331781 GCA_009667805.1 Leptobrachium leishanense | reverse complement strand
ACGTATACATATAATAATGATATATTACGAATCTGCCGAGAAACTGGTAAAAATGAGCTCAGCACACTAGACATGTGCACAGCACAAAATTTCGTTTTGAACTAATGGATTAGTCCTAAAATGAAATTTATTTAGTTGCTAAAGAAATTCGTTTTCAGTTCTTTAGTATGAAAACTAATTTCATTCATCCGAAAACCAGTGGATACAATTACTATTGTAGTGGTCCCTCTCTGTATAGAACATCCTCCTCAATTTATACCTTTCTCTGTATAATGTATACAACATCCTCCTGCATTAATACCCCTCTCTGTATAATGTATAGAACATCCTCCTACATTGATTAATGCCCCTCTCTGTATACAACATCCTACTGCATTGGCATGTGGAGGGTGCAGAACTTCGGAATGCAATGCTTATCCAGCACAGGAGAGGGAACTTTTACTTAAACTTTGTATCTCTGAGGGGGAGACACAGGAATATAAAAGCAGGGGAGAGGGAAAATATTAACGTAAATCAGTCTGAAAGCTCAGAGAAGAGATGACTGGTGCAAATTTATTTTTTATAATAAAATAAAGCACTTTAAATCCAGGGAAAACATTCAAATAAATCACACTGAAGGCTCATAATGACAGAGTAACTGTGAGAGCTGGATACTAAATGTATCAGACATAATAAAAACTTTAGAACAAGCAGCACTGGGAGAGGAGAGGGACTTTATATAAAACTTGTATTATAGATGAGGAAAGGGGGATAGTGCTCCTGGATAATATAAAATGTATCAGACCTAAGCCCCTATTATGCAGAGCGGGAGGGGAGATAACACACATTTTATAAAGTCCCTCTCTTCTCCCAGCGCTGCTTGTTATAAAGGGGTTTTTACTATCCAGCCCTCCTCTCTCATTAGCTTTCAGTGTGATTTATTTGAATGTTTTCCTTCTCAGCTGCTTTTATCATCTTGTCTGCTTCATAGACATGCAAGGGTTAAGTAAAGGTTTCCTCTCCTGTGTTGGCTGTCTGTGCTGCGAATGAGTATTCTGGAGCTCTATCACTGTCAGATTTACGGGTAGGGGTCGGGAAGGATTAGGCATACAAACCTTTTCTGTAGCTTTGCAATGTTGCGCACTTCATTGCTGGTCTCCTTCACTCAATGTAATATCACAAAAAGGACTGAAACTAAAATGTAGTGCATTTTATTTTAGTTTCTTTCATTTTTTGTACTGAGCAATTTTGTATCTCTTGAGTCATACGAAAACTAAATTATCCCAAAATTCAGACTAAATCGTTTTAGTACTAAAACGAATGCACATGTCTACAGCACACAGGCGTGAAATTCCCCAGCAGCGAAAGGGTTAAAGAAACAAGGCTTTTTGTCCACCATGGATTTCAATGTAAAAAAATATTCACGTTTTTAATAAATATTTATTAAACCATTTATTATTTTCAATTGCAGTAATAAGCCATATTGTTTATTTATTCTGATTTTTTTTTTGTAATTTTTCGGGAATTTTGGGGTGAAAGCTTAGGTTTCCTAACGTATTTTAAAAGTAGTAACGAGGTGTGTTTTTTCTTTGCTGAACGCATGCAGCTGTATTATTTTCTTTCAGTCCGTGTGCATTCAGCAATGAAATGGATACATGACATGGTGTCAGAACCATGGACAGTTCAAAGGCTGCCGATAACCATGGTCCTGGATGTGAAATATAGATAGATAATATGTTTCACTTTCATAAACTGTCCATGCTACTGTCGCAATGGCGCTCACCCCAGATCAGCGTGGTTTGAATCCTCTGGGACAGATTTCTTTGATACTCGACTTTATAGCAGTTAGAACTGCCACCCCTAGCACTCCCAGCCAGGGAAGTGAGACAGAATACTAGATACCACTCAGTAGCAAACGATTTCGTGACCGTGTGTCAACTGAGTGAAGGCAAGTTAACTATACACAGACAGAGATAGTGTAGCAAGATATATAAATAACTTGGGTTATCAAAAGCATGTGTAGCGCTCACTCCCGAAGGAGCCGCTGAAAATAAACCACGGGTCAGTCTCCCCGCACTAGGGAATAAATATACTCCAAGACAGTTGTGAGTTTTTATCATTTATATAGTTTACTAAAATATTTGAGCAGATGTTGAAATACGGTATTCACAAGTATTATTACAGTATTTTCGTATCACGGTAAAACGCGTAGCGGAAAAGAAACGAAACACGAGGCTTCGTATTTCGGAAAATAAAATATTCGCAACCGAACATAAAAGCAATGCAATTTCCCGATAGTTCAGAAAAGGGGACACGTAGCAAAAACCCAAACATACAATCCCTTTGTATTACGGTAAACGCGCAGCGGAAAAAGAGGAAAAATATATTCGGAACGTATATTTATCTTTTAACCCCTTGTTCCGATTCGTAGATGGAAATGAGTCCTGCACAAGTTAAGTCCCAGAATGTGAAAAGTGTATGTGTGTGTGTGTGGTACCCGGGTACTGTTCAACTGGCCAGTGAGTTTAATAAAGAAAGGTCTTCGACTAGTCAGTTGGGGCCCTGAGGACTTGAAAGAGAAAACAGCAGAGCGTCCTTTAATCATAAAACAGCCTTGGAGGCCTCTCACCCATCCGATGATTTCTTTAGGCTCCGCTGACCCAGGACGTCTCTCCTCCGGATTTTGACTGGGGATACTAGCGGCCGGATCCGTTGTCTAGCTTTACGCCGCTTGTCCAGCTCACCGCCTGCTCTCCGCTCGATTCCGCCGGTCTGCAGCAGTGTCTGGGCGCTGGGCGAGTCTCCTTCTCCTCAGGCTAGGTGACCCCCAAAACCGGAACAACAGGTCACCCTCGGGCTTTGGGCCTAGATTCTCCCGCGATCTCCTCGGTGCGTCTGCTTCCTCTCCTTCCCTGGCGCGCTCTGGAACTTTCTCCACGAGGCAGAGGATGTAAGTGTCCAGTCCCCACCCACTTCCTGTCTTCTTGCAAAGCATGCCGGGCATTGTAGTCCCAATGTCCAGTATCTCTGATCGCAATAGTCTCCATCTTGTGGCCAAAAATAGGTACTGCCACAGCAAGATTTTACCACAGCGCTACACATGTAAAAATAAACGAAAGCAACAACCAAGGTGAAACCGCCTTGGTCAACAATCACTTATCCCCACCAAAGGTTGAACCTTTGGGATAACACTCCCTGAATAGGACTAAACCTAAAATTGTGACAAAAACCAACAAATATATTCTCCAGTAAACTGGCCACCATGGGACAGTCACTGATTTATCTGGGAGTGGCAACAAACAATGGCACAATGCCTTTAATTGATTCACAAAGAGACACTCCCAAATACCAACTTAAAAACAACGTATACACACCAGCAATGTGAGGAAAATTGGAAATGTATAATGATAGACCTATTAGCTATTTTAGCAATATTAAACTGTGATTGCTCGGGTACAAATAATTGTAGCTGAAATACAGCCACCAATTGTAAATGGTGAACCTATTGTACCTAGGATACAAAATCCAATCAAATAGTGCAACCAGAGACCAAATGAATTGGTCACATATTATATTGAATGCTAGCCGCTGGCCCTAATATTTATCAGATTCTGCTCTTGCCCTCACAACTGCCAAAACAAGACCTACAGTTTAAAACCACATAGGTTAAACACTCAGCTCAACATATGTTTCTCCGGTAGCAACCGGCTTCATCTGGAGCGAAAATTGAATGGCTAATCGTGAGTGTTCCCCTCCCTCCTTAAAAGACGTTGGGTCCACTGAAATTGACCAATGAAAAAATGAATATGTCCCACACGTCATGAATTACTTACAGCTGATGTTAATACAAATAAATTGATACTGATTAGTAAGATGAAGTTATAATACATAATCATATGTCCTTACTTCACCATTGAAAGAACAAAAATAATGTCATGTGAGTAAATAAACACACAAAGAAAATTGCATTTGCTACTCGGTGTTTATATTCATTACCATACTATTTATAGTGTTTATACTTCATGCCTAAGTAGCCATTTCTCGCCAGATTAGGAGACTTGGAGGTGGTACCAATCCATTTAGCCCGAATGAGTGCGATATATATATATATAATGAGGTACCCAGAAAGCGTATATTGTAAGGTCAATACCGCTCCACACTGGATTACGGCATGGCCAATCATATCAATGAGACACCACGTGACACAATTCTTCCAATCATCAGGCACATAATATCAACAGCCTTCATTTCTTCTGTATCTAGGTGTAAGCCGTCTTCTAATAGGTTCCCATGTGACACCATTTAATACAAGCGATGTATATATCATTCTCGCGTTTCCATTGCTCATTAGTATATCGCGGACCTTAATACAGGAGATGTTCTTACAGATGTGAAAAGAAGACGGCACCAATGGCCTCTGAGGACTAATATTATTCTCATCTGTTCGAAACTAACACACCATTTACCTACCAATCATAACTAGATGATCAAGGAAACACTCTAGAGATCGCAATAAGAAAGAGACCATAGGTATTAGATGTTTATGGAATAATGAATGACCAGATTTGGTACACTTAAAAGTGGTACCAATCCATTTAGCCCAAATGAGAACGATATATACATAATGAGGTACCCAGAAAGTGTGTATTGTAAGGTCCATGCCGCTCCTCACTGGGTTACGGCATGGCCAATCGTATCAATGAGACACCACATGATACGATTCGACCAATGATCAGGCACAGAATATAAACAGCCTTTATTTCTTCTGTATCTAGGTGTAAGCCGTCTTCTAATAGGTTCCCATGTGACGCATGTTGTTCAATGTATTGTAACCCTGTCTATACTGTGCTTATTGTACAGCGCTGCGGAATATGCTGGCGCTTTATAAATAAAGAATAATAATAAAGAATAATAATAACTAACACCATTTACCTACCCATCATAACTAAATGATCAAGGAAACACTCTAGAGATTGCAATAAAAAAAGAGACCATAGATATTAGATGTTTATGGAATAATGGATGACCAGATTTGGTATATGGTCAACTTGGTCTAATATTGACAAAAATGCTGTATATCACTGGTCAACAATTCAATGATCGTAATAATAATCAAACTTGATCATATTAGGGGTTAATGTTTCCATCAAAACCATGATAGCCTTCCTATCAAAACATTTGTCATGTCTTACTCATCATGTTGAGAACATAGGAGTACTGCCATTGATTTCGACCTACTCCGATATACGATGGTGGTCATGAAGATAGTAAATGAGAGGGATATGGCTAGTTAAACAACCTATTCTAACATCGCCAAGAAAAGGTGACTTTGACCGAAAGTTATGACAAAAAGAATGTTGATGGATGTATAAGTTACAGACTCTGTCTCCAAAAGGGCTTAATGAAGGTTTTTCTTATACTCCCTTTTTGTAAGGTTGTTTTGTTGGTTTCTTGTTTTCTGCATGCCCCTCTATTCTCACAACACTTTCTAACTTGTATAAGTGTAATATGTAGAGATTCCATTCTATTGAATTTTTATTGTTAGAATAGGTTGTTTAACTAGCCATATCCCTCTCATTTACTATCTTCATGAAAACCATCGTATATCGGAGTAGGTCGAAATCAATGGCAGTACTCCTATGTTCTCAACATGATGAGTAAGACATGACAAATGTTTTGATAGGAAGGCTATCATGGTTTTGATGGGAACATTAACCCCTAATATGATCAAGTATGATTATTATTACATAAATACAGAAAAAATGGCGTCGCGCCCATACTCACCGGAGCAGCAGCAACTGCCAGGAGTAACAGCCCAGTTAATGTATAAAACATAACAAGGAAAAAAGGTGTCATCTGCGCTCGTTTCTATGTGTTCCATGTACAACAAAACTGAGGTTTTTGTTTGTTTCAATGGCCATTGCAACGTAAGCTCACTCGCCACTTCAAGGCACCTCTTTACAGAGTGAGTACCTAACAATTGTAACCAAAAGGCCGCTCTACTGAGCAGCTCCAAGCCCCTCCTGCTGCTTTTCAGTCAAGGAGAGGCAGAGATGGTGGGTTTTATTTATACACGCACCAAACACTTCCCGTTTGGGGTTAAAAACAAAAACATGGAAAGAGGAACAGCTGCAGAACGACGGACTGGTGTTACAAGCATGATATACATAAATAGAGAAAAATTATTATTACGATCATTCAATTGTTGACCAGTGATATACAGCAGTTTTGTCAATATTAGACCAAGTTGACCATATACCAAATCTGGTCATCCATTATTCCATAAACATCTAATATCTATGGTCTCTTTTTTATTGCGATCTCTAGAGTGTTTCCTTGATCATCTAGTTATGATTGGTAGGTAAATGGTGTGTTAGTTTCGAACAGATGAGAATAATATTAGTCCTCAGAGGCCATTGGTGCCGTTTTCTTTTCACATCTGTAAGAACATCTCCTGTATTAAGGTCCGCGATATACTAATGAGCAATGGAAACGCGAGAATGATATATACATCGCTTGTATTAAATGGTGTCACATGGGAACCTATTAGAAGACGGCTTACACCTAGATACAGAAGAAATGAAGGCTGTTGATATTATGTGCCTGATCATTGGAAGAATTGTGTCACTTGGTGTCTCATTGATATGATTGGCCATGCCGTAACCCAGTGTGGAGCGGTATTGACCTTACAATATACGCTTTCTGAGTACCTCATTATGTATATATCGCTCTCATTCGGGCTAAATGGATTGGTACCACCTCCAAGTCTCCTAATCTGGCGAGAAATGGCTACTTAGGCATGAAGTATAAACACTAGAAATATTATGGTAATGAATATAAACGCCGAGTAGCAAATGCAATTTTCTTTGTGTGTTTATTTACTCACATGACATTATTTTTGTTCTTTCAATGGTGAAGTAAGGACATATGATTATGTATTATAACTTCATCTTACTAATCAGTATCAACTTATTTGTATTAACATCAGCTGTAAGTAATTCATGGCATGTGGGACATATTCATTTTTTCATTGGTCAATTTCAGTGGACCCAACGTCTTTTAAGGAGGGAGGGGAACACTCACGATTAGCCATTCAATTTTTGCTCCAGATGAAGCCGATTGCTACCGGTGAAACATATGTTGAGCTGAGTGTTTAACCTATGTGGTTTTAAACTGTATGTCTTGTTTTGGCAGTTGTGAGGACAAGAGCAGAATCTGATAAATATTAGGGCCAGTGGCTAGCATTCAATATAATATGTGACCAATTCATTTGGTCTCTGGTTGCACTATTTGATTGGATTTTGAACCCTAGGTACAATAGGTTCACCATTTACAATTGGTGGCTGTATTTCAGCTACAATTATTTGCACCCGAGCAATCACAGTTTAATATTGCTAAAATAGCTAATAGGTCTATCATTATACATTTCCAATTTTCCTCACATTGCTGGTGTGTATACGTTGTTTTTAAGTTGGTATTTGGGAGTGTCTCTTTGTGAATCAATTAAAGGCATTGTGCCATTGTTTGTTGCCGCTCCCAGATAAATCCGTGACTGTCCCATGGTGGCCAGTTTACTGGAGAATATATTTGTTGGTTTTTGTCACAATTTTAGGTTTAGTCCTATTCAGGGAGTGTTATCCCCAAAGTTCAACCTTTGGTGGGGATAAGTGATTGTTGACCAAGGCGTTTTCACCTTGGTAGTTGCTTTCGTTTATTTTTATATTCATTAGAGTGTCAACACTCATTACAATCACGCAAACATATACAATCTTAATTATTCGCCCTGTCATGGCTAGTTTTCTTAATGAAGTTGGTAAAGGCACACATTGGTGCCAAGATGCCGATAGAGTATTTTCTGATGGGGCTGAATCAAGTGATTCCACTTTAAATAATTCTCATTCTAGAGGTCCTAAGATTGCAAAACTTCTTAAGAGACAAATCAGATCCAACTGGGAAATATCCTCTCTTTTCAATTACTTGAAAAAGAATATGATTCCAAGAGGGTTACGTATTTATACTAATCCAGCCTCTCATATTACCAAAGAGGAGTTTCACCAAGAGTGGCAAGAGGCTGCAGAGGAATGTTCTCGTCGTTTTATGCAAATTATTTGTAAATATGAAAAAATTGAATTAGAAACAGTTGATGCAGAAGTTAGAACTGCGGTTGAATTACTTAAAACGGATATTGATGAAGGAGCCTTTGGTGAAATTGAGGAGAAATTGCAAAGGCAGATGGAAAGATATGAAGGGGAAATTAAAGAAAGAAAGCAGCGTAAGTTTTTGAGAGATTCAGACGATTATAAAAATAATCTGGTCTACAAGACGAATAAGACTAAGAATAGAAGCCTCTCTGGAGGGTGATTCCACAGATACTGAGGGTGAAAGCAGTGCCAGTATCGAATCAGGTTCTAGTTCTAGAAAGGGCATTTTGAAAAAGGGAGTCTCTTTTTTAGAAAGGGATATTCTTCCAGACAAACTAAGAGATCGGAGAAAATGGGGATACAGGGGTTTTCGGACAAACAACAGACGAGGTCGCAATCTATACGAATAGCACAGCATGAGAAAGCTGATCATATCACGTTCTATGATAGAACTAATAAAACCCCTTGTCCCGTCCCTATACCATCTAAGAACTACCCCGAGAATCCTGGTACAGCAGCACCATTCATGAATACTAGTATTGTAGAAACAAATTTGATGGATGTCACACCCATCGATACTGTTATTACCAATAAATCTGATACGAATCGCTTGAGAATCATTAATTTATCGAAGTTTGTTCTAAATGATAGCCATATTTCTGTGTTAAGTAAGGGCCTCTCATTTGTACCGGCTCCTATGGTAGATAAATTTGAATGGACTAAAGACATTCACCTTTTTGTCCGTAAATTGGCTTTGCACAAAATGAACAAAGTAAAGGATGAACAGCGCGCAAAAAATCTGGGTCTCGAGATGTTGGATCTCCCCTGCTTAGCTATACTAACTGTGAAAAGTTGTGCCCGAATGCAAAACCCAAAGTGGATAGATGGAGTGGGGGTCTCTTGCTCCACAGCCCCAACAATCACGAAATGAATAAAGAAACTCCAAAGTCCACGGTAAATTTCAATGGATTTAATCCAACAACAGAAAAAAAGGCAACGTTTCGACCATGACTGGTCTTTGTCAAGCCTAAAACACAATGACAGAACAAGGAATAAATAGCACCACAGACTGGTTAAGCAATCAAATAATCATTGCAACCAGTCCGTGTGTGCCAATCCAACAATTAAAAACAATAGTCTACAATTAAATACATCAATTAACATATTAACTTTAGTAATTATATATACGATGCTTATTAACATACAATAATTGGCGATGAATTGTAGAGCAATGCCTATGAGAGAAAGAAGAGACTAAGTAATTATACATGTGAAGGGAAGGAGTTATCCCTCTACTGGTGAACCTAAGGAAGGAAAAGGAACAAATCTATCTATCATAGAGAAATGCTACCGTAACATATTTATAAAAAAGGTGAGAGATCTGATTCTCTATTAAGACCATGTGGGAAGAGTGTGTTGAGATGATGGATCCAATATAGTTCTCTCCTTTTAAGTAATTTTTCTCTGTCCCCACCTCTTGTTAACTTAGGCACCTCATCGATAACCTGATAACGTAATTGTGAAATATCATGTCCACAACGTATAAAATGTTCAGGGACCGGGAATTCAATCTTTTTAGTTCTAATATCTGACCTATGTTTAATGAATCGATTTTTAACTTTCTGAGTAGTCTCGCCCACATATATCAACCCACACGGGCATTTCAATAGATACACCACGTGTGTAGAATTACAGGTAAAATAACCTTTAATTTTAGACTTCCTCCCAGAGTGTGGATGGACAAAGGAATCACCCCGTATAACTGCATTGCAGCAAGAACAATTTAGACATGGAAAAGTTCCATTCTTGGGTTTACCAAAAAAGGGTGTTCTGCCTGTGTCTTGTCCAAACTCTGCTTTAACCAGCATCTGTCGAAAAGATCTCCCCTTCTTGTATGACATAAGTGGGATGGTCTGAAACTCTGAAATATCAGGGTATGCATCCCTTAGGATGTACCAGTATTTACATAAAATATTTTTTACTTGTGAAGTATGGGTTCCATATTTAGATACAAATGGGATCCTGCCGCAACTTTGGCGTCTCTGAGGAATTGTAGGTTGATTAATTCTGGTACTTTCTCTACTCAGAAGTTGTCTCGGGTAACCCCTGGCTCTAAACCTATCGATCATCTCCTCGAGCCTCTTATCCCTACTTTCAGGCAAATCAACTACTCTATCAACGCGCACGAGTTGACTCCGTGGGAGAGAGTTGAGTAGTGTAGGTGGATGCGCACTGTCATATCTTAGCAGGGAGTTCTTATCGGTAGGTTTTCTGTAAAGATCTGTCATTAATTTGCCATTCCTTTTAACCACCAAAGTGTCCAAGAAATTGATTTGTGTAAGACTGCATGACATAGTAAACTTAATGGAGGTAGATCCGTTATTAAGTATACTGAGAAATTCATCTAGTGTATCTCTAGTACCCTCCCATAGAAAAATAATATCGTCTATATAGCGAAACCAATGATGGACATATTGAAAAAGGTCGCATTTATAGACTACATTTTCCTCAAATTCAGACATGAAGATATTGGCATAGGTGGGTGCTACATTAGTACCCATAGATGTCCCCCGTATTTGAGTATAAAATACTCGATCAAAGAGAAAAAAGCTGCCACCCAACACCACATCCAACAGATCCAAAAGAAATTGCAATTGATTATCAGAATAACCCAGATCAACAAGAGCATGTTTCATAGCATTTATACCCTCAGAGTTCTGTATGGACGTATACAGGCTGGTGACGTCAAGACTGACCAAAATACTGTGATCACCCACAGCAAGCCCACGAAATTTAGTAAGAAAATCACCGGTATCCAAAATAAATGATGGAATCCGCTGTAGGTAGGGTCGGGCCACCCTGTCCAAAAAAATGGACAGGGGACTGAAGACCGAATCCACAGCGGATACAATAGGCCTCCCAGGGGGCGCAATGAGAGACTTGTGGATCTTGGGCAAGACATACAAAACAGGTATTAAAGGATGTTTTTTCACAAGGAATTTCGACAGACCCTTATCAATAATCTGATTCTCAAGGGCATCATGTATCAAGGTGGAAATTCTACTGGCAATCGCTGCCGTGGGGTCACCATCCAATCTTTTATAGGTCTCGACGTCACCAAGCTGACGCTGGATCTCAGCCACATAGTCGCCACTATTCATAATCACCAGAGCACCCCCTTTGTCCGCCGGCTTTATCACAATTGAGGGGTTGTCACATAATTTCTTTAAAATCTCAGAATCAATGGCGGACATATTGGGGGATGCTCTGGTGAAATGACGCCTAGAATATACTTGGGACATTTCCCTCTCTACAATTTTGACATACGTCTCAACAGCATGTTCAACATTCTGAGGCATAAATTTACTTTTCGCTCTCAAACCAAGGTTTTTAGAATTAAAGGGTGCAAGCGGTAAATCAATTTCAGGTTGACATGAGAATAAACATTTCAATCGAATCGTACGAAAGAATCGAAAAAGATCGACTTTAACATCGAACGGATCGATGCGTTCGCTCGGACAATACGATAAGCCCCTCGAAAGAAGCTTAATTTCATCGGCCGTTAATGAAATGTCCGATAGATTAAAGACTAGCGTCTCTTGTACAGGGACTGGTTGTTTCTCATCGGAGGTTTTTTCGTAACACTCTTCTGAGCTTGTTCCTGTACGTTCCCTCCGGGCGATTGTCGCCCTTGGCGCTGATCTAAAAAAGACGCTTGGTCATTCGATCGAACTACACCGAGGTCTTCGGATGTATCGGTACCTGTCCCAGACATAGAGTCCTCTGTGAAACGAATAGATTTTTTCGTATATTTACGGCCAGGTCCTCTTCGCATCGTAGTTGGTGTCCTGGAGTAACCTTTTTGCCAGGAATAAACATGACCCTGTACATAGTCATCCAAATCACGTTGGAACTTCCGTCTTTTCCTTGCTTCCACTTCCTTCCGGAAGTGGTCCAGTTGCGGTGCCATCGTGGAACGCAACGCCATGAGTTCCAATTCGGAATTATTGTCTCGAAACGATTTTTCCAAGTTTTCGATAGATTCCTGGCATTGTGCAATTTCCTTCGATAAAAAGTCGATCGTGAGTAGCATGACATCCATCGAACATTTGTTCAGAATTTTTTCGAATTTCTCCACATAGTCAGGATTATCTTTATAAAAGATCGGCTGGAGCCCCACTCTTAGGCCACGTGGTATTCGTAGTGCACGATAATATTCAGCCAAAGTAATCGAATGGAGTTGACATCCGATCAATTTACGATTCGATTTTAAAAGATCTTTTTTCCCACAATCATGGATAGAGGTACTCAGAAAAGTATTGTCCTTACCGGCCTGGGCCAGAATCCTCAAAGCTTCAGTCTCATCATAGGCAAAGGTACATGGTGTTGGAGTCAATTCCATAATGGGAAGGGGTTGCATTCAAGTATCGAAGCAAGCAGGGATATACGTGAAAAGTTGTGCCCGAATGCAAAACCCAAAGTGGATAGATGGAGTGGGGGTCTCTTGCTCCACAGCCCCAACAATCACGAAATGAATAAAGAAACTCCAAAGTCCACGGTAAATTTCAATGGATTTAATCCAACAACAGAAAAAAAGGCAACGTTTCGACCATGACTGGTCTTTGTCAAGCCTAAAACACAATGACAGAACAAGGAATAAATAGCACCACAGACTGGTTAAGCAATCAAATAATCATTGCAACCAGTCCGTGTGTGCCAATCCAACAATTAAAAACAATAGTCTACAATTAAATACATCAATTAACATAGAGAATCAGATCTCTCACCTTTTTTATAAATATGTTACGGTAGCATTTCTCTATGATAGATAGATTTGTTCCTTTTCCTTCCTTAGGTTCACCAGTAGAGGGATAACTCCTTCCCTTCACATGTATAATTACTTAGTCTCTTCTTTCTCTCATAGGCATTGCTCTACAATTCATCGCCAATTATTGTATGTTAATAAGCATCGTATATATAATTACTAAAGTTAATATGTTAATTGATGTATTTAATTGTAGACTATTGTTTTTAATTGTTGGATTGGCACACACGGACTGGTTGCAATGATTATTTGATTGCTTAACCAGTCTGTGGTGCTATTTATTCCTTGTTCTGTCATTGTGTTTTAGGCTTGACAAAGACCAGTCATGGTCGAAACGTTGCCTTTTTTTCTGTTGTTGGATTAAATCCATTGAAATTTACCGTGGACTTTGGAGTTTCTTTATTCATTTCGTAGCTATACTAACTGACTTGTTGTACGAACAGGAGCCCACATCAGGCCTTACGGATTGTCGACCTAAAAGTTGTTTTACTCCTAATTTTAAAGAATTTGGCAATTTAGAGCTGTTTTGTAAATTGGTATGCGCCGAGGTTGACAATATTGATGCTTCACAATTGTCAACATTTTAATCTGATAATCTAACTACCAATGAGAGGACAGCCCTGAAAGAATTTGAGACTGAAAAATCGATTATAATTAAACAGTCGGATAAAGGCAGAAATGTTGTATTGATGGCAGCTAATTATTATGAGAAAATGGTATATACAATTTTGGAGGATACCAATACTTATATCAAGTTGCCAAAGGACCCCACTAGCCATTTCATTATGGATCTAAAAAAATTAGTATGTGGAGCATTTGAATTAAGTCTGATCACCAAGCCAGAATATTAATTTTTGGTACCAAAACCGCCAACAATAGCCACTTTTTATGGCATTCCCAAGATTCATAAAAATCTATATGAACCACCTGGGCGTCCCATAGTGTCTAGAAATGACAGGCTTACTCAAAATGTTAGTGTATATCTTGATAAACTGTTGAGGAAATATGTCATCAATTTGCCCTCTTACTTGAGACATACCAAACAAACCCTTCAAATAATAAAAGGGAACTATTGATGATCAGACATTACTTTGCAGTTTGGATGTGGAATCTCTTTATTCATGTATCCCGCATGAATTAGGGCTTAAACATGTAAAGACAAATCTAGATAGAGATACCACTTTGAATAATATGACGAAGACTTTTTTGGTTAATCTATTACGGTTTGTTTTGACCCTTAATTATTTCATCTTTAAAGGTCAATATTTTCACCAGGTACGTGGTACAGCAATGGGTTCATCGGTAGCACCAGCATATGTTAATCTATACCTGGGGTTATGGGAAGAAAAATGCAGACTAAATTTTGAGTTGACGTCCTACTTTGATAAGATCGACTTGTGGGTCAGGTATATTGATGATATACTGGTCTTCTGGAAGGGTTCTAAGGAAGACTTTATAGGGTTTGTTACCCTATTGAATAACAATGAATATAATCTAAAATTTACATATGAAATCCAAACATCTACCATTTCGTTCTTAGATATTAAAATTTCTAAAACTGATCAAGGACATTTGTCTTCTACTCTCTACAAAAAAGAGTCAGCTACCAACAATATTTTACATTGGAAGAGCTTTCCCCCATACCCTCAAAAGAAAGGTATCCCTACGGGTCAGTACTTGAGACTGAGAAGGCTATGCTCCACCGATGAGGAATTTATTATGAAGGCCAAAAATCTTAAAAGTGATTTTCGTGAAAAAGGATATCCTAATAAACTTTTAAAGAGAGCATACCAACGAGCCATTGAGACGCCTCGCAAAACACTTTTGGCTGACCAAGAAGGTAAGAAAGACAATCTGATAAGATGTATTGGTACTTTTGATAGAGGTTGGTACCAAGTTCACGACATTTTAAATAGATTCTGGCCATTACTGATGATTGATCCTCATTTTCAAGAAGTCTTACCAAGGAAGGCGTTGATTACAGCGAGACGCAGTCAGAATCTCAGGGATAGATTGGTTCATAGCCATTATTCCAGCACTATTGTCAAACCACAAGCCACATGGTTGTCCACTAATTTGAGGGGTACGTACCAATGTGGTCATTGTGTTGCCTGTAAACATATTCTAAAACCATCCAAAAAAATCACGGACTCAGTAAAAACACGGGATTATGTGATTAAGACGTTTTTTAATTGTAATTCGGTAGGTCTAGTATATCTGGCCATATGTGAATGTGGTAAAATGTATGTAGGCAAGACTTTTCACCCTTTTAAAAGAAGGATTATGGAACACATTCATTCTATCTGGCGTATTCAGGAGACTCCCATCTCTCGACATTTATCGCAGTATCATAATAATAACGTAATAATAACGCAGTATCATAATAATAAAGTTTTGAAATTCTGTGGTTTAGAGATGGTGTTACCATCGCCAAGAAAAGGTGACTTTGACCGAAAGTTATGACAAAAAGAATGTTGATGGATGTATAAGTTACAGACTCTGTCTCCAAAAGGGCTTAATGAAGGTTTTTCTTATACTCCCTTTTTGTAAGGTTGTTTTGTTGGTTTCTTGTTCTCTGCATGCCCCTCTATTCTCACAACACTTTCTAACTTGTCAAAGCATCTGGTATAAGTGTAATATGTAGGGATTCCATTCTATTGAATTTTTATTGTTAGAATAGGTTGTTTAACTAGCCATATCCCTCTCATTTACTATCTTCATGACCACCATCGTATATCGGAGTAGGTCGAAATCAATGGCAGTACTCCTATGTTCTCAACATGATGAGTAAGACATGACAAATATTTTGATAGGAAGGCTATCATGGTTTTGATGGGAACATTAACCCCTAATATGATCAAGTTTGATTATTATTATTACGATCATTCAATTGTTGACCAGTGATATACAGCATTTTTGTCAATATTAGACCAAGTTGACCATATACCAAATCTGGTCATCCATTATTCCATAAACATCTAATATCTATGGTTTCTTTTTTATTGCGATCTCTAGAGTGTTTCCTTGATCATTTAGTTATGATGGGTAGGCAAATGGTGTTAGTTTCGAACAGATGAGAATAATATTAGTCCTCAGAGGCCATTAGTGTCGGCTCTCTTTTTTTTTTTCACATTTATAAGAACATCTCTTTTATTAAGGCTCGCGATATACTAATGAGCAATGGAAATGCGAGAACAATATGTACATTGCTTGTATTAAAGGGCGTCACATGGGAACCTATTAGAAGACGGTTTACACCTAGATACAGAAGGAATAAAGGCTGTTGATATTATGTGCCTGATCATTGGTCGAATCGTATCATGTGGCGTCTCATTGATACGATTGGCCATGCCGTAACCCAGTGAGGAGTTGCATGGACCTTACCATACACACTTTCTGGGTACCTCATTATGTATATATCGTTCTCATTTGGGCTAAATGGATTGGTACCACTTTTAAGTGTACCAAATCTGGTCATTCATTATTCCATAAATATCTAACACCTATGGTCTCTTTCTTATTGCGATCTCTAGAGTGTTTCCTTGATCATCTAGTTATGATCGGTAGGTAAATGGTGTGTTAGTTTCGAACAGATGAGAATAATATTAGTCCTCAGAGGCCATTGGTGCCGTCTTCTTTTCACATCTGTAAGAATATCTCCTGTATTAAGGTCCGCGATATACTAATGAGCAATGGAAACGCGAGAATGATATATACATCGCTTGTATTAAATGGTGTCACATGGGAACCTATTAGAAGACGGCTTACACCTAGATACAGAAGAAATGAAGGCTGTTGATATTATGTGCCTGATCATTGGTAGAATTGTGTCATGTGGTGTCTCATTGATATGATTGGCCATGCCGTAACCCAGTGTGGAGCGGTATGGGCCTTACAATATACGCTTTCTGGGTACCTCATTATATATATATCGCACTCATTCGGGCTAAATGGATTGGTACCACCTCCAAGTCTCCTAATATGGCGAGAAATGGCTACTTAGGCATGAAGTATAAACACTATAAATAGTATGGTAATGAATATAAACACCGAGTAGCAAATGCAATTTTCTTCGTGTGTTTAGTTACTCACATGACATTATTTTTGTTCTTTCAATGGTGAAGTAAGGACATATGATTATGTATTATAACTTCATCTTACTAATCAGTATCAACTTATTTGTATTAACATCAGCTGTAAGTAATTCATGACAAGTGGGACATATTCATTTTTTCATTGGTCAATTTCAGTGGACCCAACGTCTTTTAAGGAGGGAGGGGAACACTCACGATTAGCCATTCAATTTTCGCTCCAGATGAAGCCGGTTGCTACCGGCGAAACATATGTTGAGCTGAGTGTTTAACCTATGTGGTTTTAAACTGTAGGTCTTGTTTTGGCAGTTGTGAGGGCAAGAGCAGAATCTGATAAATATTAGGGCCAGCGGCTAGCATTCAATATAATATGTGACCAATTCATTTGGTCTCTGGTTGCACTATTTGATTGGATTTTGTATCCTAGGTACAATAGGTTCACCATTTACAATTGGTGGCTGTATTTCAGCTACAATTTGTACCTGAGCAATCACAGTTTAATATTGCTAAAATAGCTAATAGGTCTATCATTATACATTTCCAATTTTCCTTACATTGCTGGTGTGTATACGTTGTTTTTAAGTTGGTATTTGGGAGTGTCTCTTTGTGAATCAATTAAAGGCATTGTGCCATTGTTTGTTGCTGCTCCCAGATAAATCAGTGACTGTCCCATGGTGGCCAGTTTACTGGAGAATATATTTGTTGGTTTTTATCAAAAGCATGGTCAAAATTACGTTCCGTGTTGGCACCAGAGAGGGTAGTCGTACAGGCAGGATTGGCAATAGAGAGGACTCCCATATACTTGTTCTCAGTAACATAGCATGAATGTATAATAAATTCAATAACATGCAAGACAGACCCACAATTAGAGGTTGAACGGTATAATGTGTCTATCGACTTAATACCCGTGAAGCAACATGAATGGCTGATAGATTCAGTAACCTGCTGGGCAGACCCACGATCAGAGACAGTGTGGTATTATGGGTCTATCGAATTAATACCAGCCAGGCAACGTGAGGGGTTAATGGATTCAGCAACCTACAGGGCAGACCCACAATCAGAGACAATGCGACATGATGTGTCTATTGACTTAATACCAGCCAGGCAACAGGAGATGGATTCAGCCTGCAGGGCAGATCCCCAATCAGAGATAGCGCAATATGATCTGCACACACATTCTGTGAAAACAGAGTTAAACATACACACATATATGGGATTAGAGAAAGAATCGTTAAGTAGGCAGTCTGGTTATTCACAAGCAGGGTCCTCATACAAACAGAATCGGCAACTAGACAAAAATACACTGAGACGGAAAACTGAGATCAGCTGATGTTGCGGGAATAACTCCACGTCAGGGCGATGAGCAGACTCTTGCGCCCTGCACTTAAGGCCGGTGGCTCTGCGTCATCATGCCAAGCCCCGCCCCCTCAGACGCCAATCAGCCAGCAATACCACCGGGCACCCAGACCCCACAGGAAGCGCCGTGGGGGTTGAAGACGTGACAGCTACTGAGTCACTCAGAACCATGGACAGTTCCTGAAAGTGAAACATATTATCAATCTATATTTCATGGTAACCATGGACCTGAATGTGGGAAAAAAAATGTAAATACATAAAAAAAGTAAATACATAAAAGCATATGGTGGTCAAAATGAGCCATCGAACGATGGTGGTCAGAATCCTGCAAAGGATTGGTTGGTTTCTGAGCGTCAATAAGAGTTAGGCCAACAAATGGTGTATCTGGGAACATGGCTCAACA
The DNA here is from genome assembly GCA_009667805.1 of Leptobrachium leishanense. Classification (NCBI taxonomy): domain Eukaryota; kingdom Metazoa; phylum Chordata; class Amphibia; order Anura; family Megophryidae; genus Leptobrachium; species Leptobrachium leishanense. The sequence goes on along the minus strand of CM019067.1, from coordinate 34,312,986 downwards.
GAGAAGCGGTAATGGTCCAGTTCTCCAAGGTCAGAAGAACTCTGTTGAAGCAGACAGTAGGAAGGATCTGTCAAAGGATACCGGCTGGGTGGAGTAGAGGTAACATCACTGCTCTACGTGGAAAATGAGTCTTAGAGATAGGCTTCCAACCAGTATGTCCTTTCTTTGGGAAATAAGCAATGATCAGGAGATAGGTGATCGCAAGCCTCCATGGAGCTGTGTGTACTCCAGGAGGTGATACTCGCAGCGGCACAGAAGCACTTCTGCGAATATCACTGCAGTTAGCACTGCGTTCCAGGGCGAGTTGCTCATCTAGCGCCTGCCCTGGAATCTCACACTTACATGGGGATGCTACAGGGAAATGAGCATGCGCAGACTTTCCCTGTTAGTGTTGCCATGTTAGCGTGAAGAAGGGAATCGGGCCCATTGTCTTGAACCACCAATAGACATCAGAGTTAACAAAAGAAAAAGACAACAGGGTGGTAAATCACATACTTTCTTTATTCATGTAGAGGGAGCCATATGCGGGAAGAGCAGAGGAGTGGAGAGGTAAAAAGAGGCAAAAAGGGGAGCGGGTAGCCTCCGGTTATAGCGGCATTCCCGGCACTCTGCCATTTCCACATAGAAAACAGCAGGCCGTGGGAGTGGTCACATGGCCGAGTCCTCCTAGGGCCCAACTAGGCAGGTAGAGCCCTAGTAGCTGCCAGCATGTCACACCTGAGAGTGACCCCTGCCCTTTTTTAACCCCTTACTACCAGGGACCTTCTGGCAGTAAGGTGGTCCTGAAACTGCATGGCAGCATAGCAGGCTCTGAAGCCCTGCGGCAGGAAAGGGTTAATGCATTTTATGGTGTATACTATCCAATGGAAGTACAGACCGTAAAACCGTATTGTACATAGCGTAAAATTCTTAAAATAATTGTTATAAACAAATAAAAGGTACAAACAGAGAAATGCTATCATAACGTCATTACAAATATACATATATTTTACAAATATATAAAGAGGTTATCGTTTTGGCGATTTTAGTTCGCCGACCCTGTGGGAATTCAGCATTCACCACAGGGTCCCTGAAGTTTGCCGAACAGAATCTGCTGATCAGTCCGCCGAACACCGCCATGACCCGAAACAGACTGCAGAACGCTGCAGAAGACAGCCACGATCCGCCAAACTGACCGCCAAACAGAGACAGTCAGCCGTAGGGATGTGCATGGCTGAAAAATTTGTTTCGTTCAGTTTCGTTTCGTTTTTAAATAATTTTGTTTTCGGAATTTTGTAACTAATTTCATTTCGTATTTTGTTTCGTTTAGTTTTGGTTCGATTCAAAATTTCGAATCGATTCGAATTCCATATATCAATTCGACAGTTGATATCGATTTGAATCTTGGATCACTAACAGGGTTATTCAGAGAGGGTGAAAAGCAGGAGAATGACTGGAGAATGACTGAAGAATGAAAAATTCTAGGTCAAAATAGCCAAACCAGAAAAATTCTCCCTTTCATCTCACTTTCCAAATCGGCTATTTTGACCTAGAATTTTTCATTCTCTAGTCATTCTCCAGTCCTTCTCCAGTCATTCTCCAGTCATTCTCCTGCTTTTCACGCTCTTTGAATAACCCTGCAAATAAAAACCCCAATTAATAAAATTTTGCTGTTCAAAGACAACCTAGGGTTAAATATTAAGCTGTGTCACAGATTTAGTATTTGAGTCAAATTAAACAGGGAAACAAAATTAATTTGTTTCATAAAGTTGTTTGCTGTTTGCATTACTTGTATTGTATGTATTTTAATTTAAGATCAATTCGATAGTTGATAAATCAATTCGGTATCGATTCAAATTCCGGAACACCAAAAAAAAATTATTCAAATTTTTCTTTTATGATGACACAGTGTAAAACGCATTAAATTTTTTATATACCATTTCGTTTCGAAATCGTATTGTACCGATTCGTTATTCGGAAGTACGAATTATTGGCTTCATTCCAAATTCCAAATTTTTCCAAAACGAATGCACATGTCTAGTCAGCCGCTGAAAATAGTCGATCAGCCACCGAACTAGTAAAAAAAAAGAAAAAACGGAACTCTGCTGGTTTAAAAAAGGCATTTAGAACAATAAAATGCATTGGACATAATAAAAAAGGCCCTATAAAAAAATAAGAAAACGGTCTGTTACAGAATAAAAAAAAAACGGCATTAAAAAAATTTGAATAAAAAATTTTGCTTAAAAAATCCAGAAAAATACCAAAAAAATTCTAAAAATTTTAAAAGAATAAACGATTGAAAAAAAACATGATACAAACGTTAATATTGTTTTTTACATTGAATCCCAAGGGATTCGCCTGTTTAAACCCGTCGAACTGAACCACCAATAGCCTGGCCATTTCGTCAACATTTCCGTGCAGTTCGGCTTTCTCTGAATAGATTAACCATTACATTTCTATTGCACAAATTCACTGCCACCGAAGATCGCCGAATTACACCGTATTTCATTGGCAATTCGCCAATATTTGGTGAATTGACAGCTTTTGAATAGACGAACTGACACAAAATTGCACCGTCGGGGAAATTCACTGTTCGGTTCAATTTGGTGGCAAGTTATTGAATAAACCTTAATAATAATATATGATGAGATTGACATACTGTGTACTTGAAAGCAAAGTTACTACATGCCCATAAATGGCTTTAGAAACAAGTTATCAAGATCTGAAACTTCCTTCAGCTGCACATTTCTGCACCGCGGCATGCCCGATAATGAAACCTTTGCCAGGGGCTCTGAATTTTCAGTATAATTTATCCCAGAAGTCCATATCGTATGAAAATCAACCTTTACCTTTATTACTTTGCTCTTTAAAACAGGGTTTAAGTTCTCAGCACAATATTAGAATCAGAATACCTTGAATACCCCGTGGAAAAACATTTTTCTTTGGTTATTTTTGTGCATTTCCCGTATTTTATGTTTCTTTGATTATTTTTGCTTCTGAAAAAAATTGAAAATGTACCAGTCGGGGACAGATTTACACGTCAGAATCGATGACAGGAACTTGTATTACTGTCTGAACACATTCACCACCAAGCGTTTATTGTTGAAAAAATTTGAATATAATATTTATTTGAAACATGGGATGCATTATTAACACTTTAATGTGAGGTAAAAAAGAAATTATGTATACAGAGATTGTTATTATAGACATGTGCATTTTGTATCGTTAAAATTTAGTTTCCGTCTGAGATTTGTATTTTCAGTTTTTTTGTCGGGTACGAAATACATAATATTGGCCGTCTGATATTACGAATCGAACAAAATTACGTTTCGAAATCGATACGAAAATGATCCATAACGATATCAAACGTTTCGAAAATTATAATCAAACGTTTTGAAAATTTTCCGAAACAATATCAAACGGAATGAGAATGATCCAAAATGAGAAAAATGTAACGGAAATGACCCAAAACGGAACAAAATATTAAAAAACTAAAAAAAAATGATTGAAAACGATATAAAGCAAAGAAAATGATATCAAAGTAATAAAAAGGGTATTTTTTAACATCACAACTTATAGGATTCGCCTATAGCTTTTAATGTTAAAAAAATCCCCATTGTTATTAAATATTTCTTAAACCGTTTATTTTTTTCTTTTGCAGCAAAAAGTCATTTTGTTTATTTATCTTTTAAGATTTTTTGGCAGTTTTTCAGGATTTATCGGGTGAAATTTTAGGATTTCTCTGATTTTTAAGGAAACAAGGCTTTTTTCCCCATAGGTTTCAATGTAAAAAAACCTTTGCGTTTTTATTAAATATTTCTTAAACCGTTTATTTTTTTCATTTGCTGCAATAAGTTGTTTTATTTATTTTTTTAGGATTTTTTGGATGAAATTTTAGGTTTCCTAACTTTCTTTAAAGTTTTTGTTCTATAGTTTTTTGCAAACAACGTTTCAATAATGATAATGAATTGAATGCGATCCGATAAATGAGTAGAATTAATTTATCAGATCCGATCCGAAAACCAAAGTGATTCCAAACGATATCAGAAGATCCGAAATTACGAATTGTGGTGAAATATCGAATGACCCAAAACGGAAAAAAAACTGTTTAAAAGGGGCCGAAATCACCAGGAACAAAAAAAAAAGGACGAAAAATTCTGAAATGTTAAAAACCGCTGTGCACAAGTCTAGTTGTTAAATATTATTATAATGTCAATTTGCACACATATAAATAATAATTTAATTGGTTATTCCTTACAGAAATATTGTTGGGATCAAAGGTTCTAAGCTCTATGTGGCGTCACTTATCTTGCACACAATGTCACACGGGGTCTGCATTATCAGCATTCAGGCAGAAATTACCTTTGTGTCAGATGCAGTAAAAGTGCTGCAGGTAGATAATAAAATGGTGAGATCTCCTGCTTATGGGAATTTGTCGTGATCATAATCAACACCTTGTATCTGTATGTGCTGCATAATGCCTGTGTATGGCAATTACAGCAACACCTTGTATCTGTATGTGCTGCATAATGCCTGTGTGTGGCAATTACAGCAACACCTTGTATCTGTATGTGCTGCATAATGCCTGTGTGTGGCAATTACAGTAACACCTTGTATCTGTATGTGCTGCATAGTGCCTGTGTGTGGCAATTACAGCAACACCTTATATCTGTACTGTACAGGGATTTTCACTCATTATAACCCCCTGAATCTTATCCCTGTACAGCAGTGACTGACCCTACAACTATCCCAGTGTTTTGCCAAATCCCTGGCTGTTGTGTGCTCTTGTTACACTTTAGGTGGGTCTGCTCATTCCAGCTCCTTTTTAGTTATTCAGGGTGGCAGAAGTGAGGATTAAATTATATATATATATAAAATATATTTTTCTCAACTGGGAATCAACACTAATGCATTAAAATTGTTTCTTGGGCTACATTTTGGTTTTTTTCCAGAAACAAAACATTTCTATGTTTTGGCACTGAAGGTGTTAAACTGACTCATGTAGGTCTAGCTTGCTAGATCTTTTCACTGCGTTCTGACGTTCGGTCACGCACATTCAGCTTTTTTGCTCGGCTCATGCTTGACAGAAACAGTTTGTCCTACAGTGCGGCGGATTCAGCCCCTGCCACGTAGTAATCAGGTTAAACCTGAGCATGTATCAGTCAATTTACATTAAAAGTCAACAGCAGCCAACTCACAGCTAAACATGTCACCAGAATAACACATTTTTAAATATTTTTATTCTTAAATTAGGAGCAGGGTCCACTCTCTGTGTGTTCCACTTCTATGCATATTTGATATTCTGTCTCACCCATTGTACAGCGCTACAGAACTTTATAACAAATGCAAATAAAGGCCAACAGTGAAAATCGGCGCTTACTACTGTAGCGCTCACCCCCGGAGGAGCCGCTGAATAAACCTCGGGATAGTCTCACCGCACTAGGAAATAACTATACACCAGCACTGTTGTGGATTTTTCTATATTATATTCTTTACTGATCCCAATAAAGCAGCATATGATACGTATGTACGGTATATAAGTAACAAGAATTCGTAAAGCGGGAAAAACACGTGGCGGTAAAAGAAACCGGTTAACCCCCTCAGTTCTGGAGTGTAAGTACCGTGAAAAATGGCTCAAGAATATATACTGTATGTGTGTTGTCTAGGGTACCCGGGTACTGTGTTCAACTGGCCAGTGAATGAACAAAAAAACAATCTTTGCACGAGTCACCGTTGGGGCCCTTAATTAAATAAATAAACAAGTGCGCAATGTTCTGCTTTTTCTCACCAGGCCGAAGCCTTCTCACCCATCCGGTGTAACCGCTTGTCCTGGACTGATGAGCGCTGGAGAAAGGGATCTCTCTCAAGAGGATCTGTTCTCGCTGCCACTTGGAACCCGATGCTGTTAACGCCTGCGCTCCCGATCTGGTTCTCCTCCGCCAGAACACGAACACATAGGCCGCCAGCACTTCCCTCTGGTTTGCAGCCTCTCCTCACACGATGTCCTTCTCCCAAACCGCACTTTGTCTAGAACAGTTCAGCGTAATACACAGCTGGCCGATGCACACTCTCTCTCCGATCACTGCAACAATGGATGCCGCCGTCTCTCTGCGCTCCAACTCTGCCAGGATCCCAGAAGTGTCACCTGCAACTGTTCTCTCTCACTGCTCGTTCTGTTCTGTCCAAACGCTCAGGGCTAGGTATATAGGTAACAGCACAATCTCCAACACGACTTTGGCAACATCCACACTCCGGCCTGGTTTCAATCCCTAACAGCCCCAGCGTGCGTCCTAAGTCTCTCGTGGCTCTGCTCACACTTCCCATGCCTTGCACGAGGCTGCTGATGTCTTTCCGCTTTGTACCACCCACTTCCTGTCCTCACGCAAAGGGTGATGGGAGATGGAGTCCGCTCTGTCCTGCATAATCCACAATGTCTCCCTCTGGTGGCAGCAATAATTCAATGCACCAGAGAACAGTTTTTAAAGCAGCACTACACTCTCCCGCCTAAACTCTTTTGTCCCACTAAGGGAGTGTAACAGATACATAACATTGCAATATTTACATTAAATAAATACATTCAGGCTCAGTAGCAGACATAATAGAAACATAGGAAAAACATAGAAGCATAGAAAAATGTCGGCAGATAAGAACCTTTCGGCCCATCTAGTCTGCCCAATTACATGGATACTTTACCTGGATTTATCTTTTGTTTAGGATAGCCTTATGCCTATCCCATGCTTGCTTAAATTCAATTACTGTTTTGGCCTCATAATGGGTCAGATATACATCCTCAAGCTGACTCATATCCCTAACTACCTCAGCTAGCGTAGCAGACACTTCGGCCAGCCTTCGCACAGTGGTAACAGCTTCTTCAGTGCTATGTCCCGGTGAATCATAGGTAAGTCTCTGCGGGGGCCGGATCGAACGTTTGGACTCAGGTTCAGTCATCTCCTCTTCGGGTGGAAGTGCCACATTTACAAGCTCAATTCTCTCATCTACAGCTGGAGCAGACACCTCCTCTGAGTATGAGCCTTCCAGTGAAGGCATAGAACTATAATCTATGGACGTATCTTCTGGAACTACAGGAACTTCCGATGTCTCAGGTACTTCAAATCTGAATTCAGGAGCCTCAGGCCTCAGGTTACTTTCAGACCGTTCAGAAACTGGAATGACTTCTTCAGGCTCAGGCGGGCACACCCAGCCCAGACAAAAACTTCCTTCTTCACTGTTCTCCTCACTTTCTTCAACAACTCGTGACTGCTGAGATTGAGTAACAGGAGCCAAACGAGGAACAGGCGAGTTCGGCAAAGAAAGTTTGTCTCCAACTGGTATCCTTACAGCTTCTCTCAAAGGTAACAGATGATTCTGGTGCCACTTCTTTAGAGGCCCGGCCTTTCCGTCTGGCCGGATTTGGTAAAATGGCAGACCAGGCAGTTGCTTGCAGACAATGTAAACTTGAGAACTCCATTGTCAGACCTTTTCAGATATTAAATTTCTATATTTCGCAGGACTATTTAAATTTGGGGCCAGGGATTACTTCACCCAGACAACTTGTCTGCGTGGTTAATATATAACAAGAATATGCGTTCTAAAGACAATGTAACAAGCGAGACTCATTATCTATCAGCAAACATCCATTGTCCTTAATTAATTCTGGTTGTAAGAAAAATAACTAGATCAAATGGTTTAAAAGTAAGGGAACACAATGACAACTGATCTTACCGTAGGATAGGTATCTCAGTATTGTGTTTATTTTGTCAGATCGAAACTCTGAAAGACATGTAAACATTGAACAATGGGTTGCCCAATAAAGAAAAACCCCCAGAGAAGGTTAAATGGCTTGGATAAACCAGCTTGTAATGCTATGCTATTCGGCGATATGATCTAACACTATATGGTATTTGAATATTTAATTTATGTGGTCAGTTAGAATAGATAACCTTGGCGTCTTATAAAAAACAGAGGCCTTACCACATTTAGTTGATTATTACAAATGTCTGGTGTACTAACATGCATGAAACAGATTAAGTCTGGTAATTGTGAATGTTAAAGACGATATCATGAATGAATGAATTAATGTATGTCTGCAGGATCCTCTCATATACACATCCCTGTGGATTTAAGTAAAAGGGGGTATGAAATGCACACACGCCGTGGCGAAGTATGCCGGCGATGCCACAATAGAAATAAATTTTGATTTGTTAATAAAATCTATAGAGTCCCGGGATATAGGAATAAAACGACCCCAACCAGTAAAAGATTGGCCAAATACATCAATTAATTCCTGCAGAAGGTTGATCTGAGTGCGCCATCTGCTGGCCAGGTAATATAACACCTGGACAGACCCCTGGAGTTGATGAATGTATATATCCTCCAATCAAATGAGGCCGCATAGTGATGGGCTAGATCTAAAACTGGGCGGAAGACCACTATATAGAGGGGACAATCCAGAGCAGAAGGATCAAGACACTGATAAAAGCTTGGGGAGAGACCTGAGGGACGCTTGGAGGGGAGAAAGGGCAAATATCATCAGCCCCCCTTAAGACGTGACCACACCCTAATCTTCCACCACTCTATCTTCACTAACCGGATGGTAAAGTATGCCTGAATAACTGTTTTTTGGTTTTCTAATTGCATAGTCCTTACTTTAGATGTCCATCACAAACTAAAGGAATATAAATGAATTATTTTGCTGTTTAAGCCTACTCAGTAGACTAGTAATCAACCTTTCCACTCCCCTGCAGAGGATTGCTAAGGAAGAAGCTATTCCCTGCTAAATACTTGAGCCATAATTTAGTGAAATTATTTATATTCCAAGAATACTGGTTGTGGACATCTAAAGATCAATTGTATACCCATAGTGAGATACGCTGGGACCGTGAAATAGCTTTTATATGTCAAGTGCCGTCAGCCCCATTCGTAAAACTAGCATAACTCCTTCCATATCCATCTTGCAGCCCTTTCGATTGAATGCATGTAAGTCAATAAGAAGCTTTGGGTTAACCTATATTGAATGAAGTGCTGTGATTGATCTGTGGTAGAGATAGTCTACCTATCGAGTGTGTTATGTATCTCCCTGAAGGAAGTTGCATTTAGTGAATAGGCCCCCCACCATAATAAATTGTGCTGCAGGTGATGCCCAGTAACTGAGTGTTTATTTTAGCCAGGTGGAGGTTTGGTTTATAATGGGAAAGGTTTAAGTGAACAGAATAGAGCCTGGTGTTTAAGAACTGAGGCGTGTATAACTGTGGTGCGGTCTATAAACCTAAAATATTTGTCTATTGGATTATTGCGTGTCGCAGTATCGCTACTAATCACGATCTATAATCACTTGTGAAATTGTATCTTGCTAATACGTTGATAACATATGATTGTATGAAACTTGACGTGTGAATAAATTTTGGTTTGAATTGTTTTATCGTTACGCAGTGTCATATCATCTTTATTGATTTTATTGTGTTTAAAAATATCTAGATAGCATCAAAAGAACTCGGGATAACGCGCCATATATTTGTTAATACGTATATTCATTGATTGGTTATTATCTTATTTTCTTAAGGGTTAAATACCAATTTATACCACTGGTATTGGAGGCACTGTCAATAATATATATATATATAGCTATATATATCTACAATAAGAAAAATATACGTCATAATTAATATATCCCTGACCTATTAAAGAAGTCAATAATCTCTAACACCATCTATCCGCCAGCTTGTGCCTTGCAGAAACACCCAAGTTCTTCAACAAAACCCTATCACTGGGTTGTAGGTCTTGTATACGGACTCTCAAGTCGTAGTTTCGCTTATTCCTCTGTTCTCTGCCCTCTGAAGTCAAACTGGCCTGTTCAAATGCAGAAGCCAAATTTTTCCGGAGTCTGTCCATATAATTTTTGTGAGAGGCCACAGATGTCTGATCAAGAGATAGTCCAAATACCAAATCAACTGGCAGCCGAGCTTCTCTTCCGAGCATGAGACGGTAAGGTGAGTATCCAGTAGCGTCACTCTCCGTACTGTTATACGCGTGCACCAGCGTAGCTATGTGACGACTCCAATTCTGCTTCTCTCTGATTGACAGTGCCCCAACATATTCAGTAGAGTGCAATTAAATCTTTCCGGTTGAGCATCACCTTGGGGGTGATACGGAGTAGTTCGGGTCTTTTCAATTCTTAACAGTTCTAGCAATTTCCCAACCAGTCGACTCTCAAAGTCTCTGCCCTGATCTGAGTGGATTCTCTTTGGTAGGCCATAATGAACAAAAAACCTCTCCATTAAAAGCTTTGCCACTGTAGGAGCACGTTGGTCTTTGGTAGAGAAAGCTTGAGCATAACGGGTGAAATGATCAGTCACTACTAAAATATTTCCCTGCCCACTAGCATCAGGCTCTAAGCACAGGACATCAATGCACACCAAATCCATGGGTCCTTGACTCTGCAGGTGGCTCATTGGAGCAGTTCGGGTTTGTAGGGTCTTCCTCTGAATACACCTCAAACACGAATGGCAATAACTTTCAACTTCAGATCTCATACAAGGCCAGTAGAATCGGTCTCGCACCAGTTTAAAGGTTCTCTCTGCACCCAAATGTCCATGGTCATCATGCAATGCTCTCAACACACCTTCTCTGTGCTTGGTGGGGAGGAACAACTGTTGCGTTTCTTCAGCATTGTTTGAGGGGCCCCTTCGGTAGACCACCCCATCCAGCATCTTCAGCCGCTCCCATTCCTGGTATACTAATCGGGCTCCTTCAGGGGAATTAGTCAGTAGAAATCCCCTTTGACCCGCATTCATAGCTTTCATTATCAAAGCGATCAGAGGATCTTCAGCCTGATCTGCTCTCAGGTCCTGCTTCGAGAGAGTAGGTAGGCTTTCACCCCTCAGCTGTGTAGGATTGCAATAAAACTCGGGAACGCACGCAGCCATAACTCCTATAGCTTCTGCTTCAACTGCTCCCTTGGCGCTCTGCCCCCTGACATAAGGCTTGCACCCCATCTGGAGTCAGCTGAGTCCATTCTGTGGTGTAGGGCCTTCTTGACAAAGCATCTGCATCTCAATTATTCACTCCAGGGTGATACTTAAGGCTGAACCGAAACCCTGACAGAGCGGCCAACCACCAATGTCCCGTTGCATCCAGTTTTGCAGTAGTAAGGACGTACGTAAGAGGATTGTTTATTTATTTATTTATAAAGGATTTTACCAGGAAGGTATGTCCTGGGTTCAAGAACATTGAAGTGTTACAGTTACAGAAATACAAAGTAATACAATGCAAGATATTAAAAAAACAACACAAATATACAGATTAACAGAAAAATATGTAGGAAATATAGTCACTGGGTTACATGTTTACAGGTGCATTCTGTATTGAGGTATGTTAGTAAGGAGCTTTTGAGTGACTTAAGACTGGGGGAAGATTTGATGGTGTCTGGGAGGTTATTCCATATTTGTGGTGCTCTGTAGGAAAATGAGGACCGAGCCACTGTCTTTTTGTATTGTGGTATAGCAAGTAAGGTGCTGGTCCTGGATCGGAGGTTATACGATGAGGGAGCTGCTGGGGGAAGCAGTCTATTCAGGTAGGGTGGCAGCTTCCCAGAGATGCTCCTAAACACCAGGCTGGAAAGGTGAAGGGTGCGTCTGGATTTCAGCGATGGCCAGTTTAGCTCTTTTAACATGTCACAATGGTGGGTCATGTACTTACATTGTAGCGCAAAGCGGCATAATGAGTTATACAATGTAGTAAGTTTATGAAGGTGTGTTTGTGGGGCGGCTGCATACACTACATCTCCGTAATCAATAGCCGGCATAAGCATTTGCTGTACAATCTGCTTTCTTACCGCAGGACTCAGGCAGGATTTGTTTCTGTACAGGGCACCTAGTTCGGGGTAAAGTTTGATGAGAGTTTTTCGATGTGGGGGCCAAAGGATAGATTAGGGTCCAACCACATACCTAGATATTTGAGAGAAGTGACTGTGGTCAGCATGCCATTTGATTTTGTCCCAACACATAGATGGGGATTTTGCAATTTGTGTAGTTTAGGTGCTGTTCCAAAGAGCATTGTTACAGTTTTGTCAGTATTTAAAAAAAGTTTGTTGTTTTTGATCCACTTTTCTACCTCTGTGAATTGTTCTTGCAGCATGGCCTCCAGCTGCGGGAGATTTGGTTTGCTGGTATAGATCACAGTGTCGTCTGCGTACATATGTACAGTTGAGGCTTTGCAGACGTTGGGCAGATCATTTATGAATATTGTGAATAGCAGGGGGCCTAGTATTGAGCCTTGAGGATTGTTGTCAGTCTTTATCAAAAATTCAGCCCCATACATATAATCTTTCAGCTTGTCTACTACCGCCCACTTCAAGGCTAAGAACTCTAGTTTGTGGGTAGGATAGTTCTTCTCTGAAGGCGTAAGGCTTTGGCTTACATACTGTACGCTACAGGCCTCAGCAATCCATCATATTCTTGATATAAGACTCCCCCTAGACCTTCTCTGCTGGCATCCACATGCAATTCGTACGGCTTATGAGGATCAGCGTAAGCCAGAACGGGAGCTCGAGTCAGACTCTCTTTCAGCTTCATAAAGGCACGTTCACATTGATTAGTCCATTCTTCTTGGATGGATTCTCGAGCCTTCCTAGGCCCTTGAGCCGACGAACTTCGATCAGAAGCCTTGGAGTCATCTCCCACTTCTTTTCGTAGGAGCTTATTCAAAGGTTGAGCTATCTTAGCAAATCCTCCTACGAATCTTCGGTAGTATGATCAGAACCCCAGGAAGGATCTAAGTTTGGTAACATTCCGGGGTCTAGGCCAGGAAGCTACGGCTTCCAACTTTCGAGGATCCGTCGAAACACCTTCTGCCGAAACAACATGTCCCAGGTACGTAACTGAAGGTAGACAAAATTGACACTTCTCCAGGGACAGTTTCAACCCCTCTTCATGGAGCCGCTTCAAAACCTTCTCCAACAGTTGCTCGTGTTCTTCCAAAGTCTTCCCGAACACAATAATATCATCTAGATACACCAACACCTCTATCAAGTTCATATCCCCGACTGTCTTCTCCATTAACCGTTGGAACGTGGCAGGAGCCCCCGTGAGGCCTTGAGACATTCTGTTGAATTCAAACAACCCCAGTGGGCAGATGAACGCAGTCTTCTCTTTGTCTTCAGGATGCATTGGTATCTGATGATACCCACTTCACAGGTCTAGTACACTAAACCACTTTGCTCTAGGGATGTGCGTTTCGGGTTTCGGAATTTCGGAATTTTCACAAAATTTCCCGATTCGTGTTTTCGGATGCGGCCGAATTTCCGAAAAATTTTAGATCCGAAAAGTTCAGATCCGAAATGTTTTCCGAGCCGAAACGAAATATTTTCGGATTTTTCGAATGGGCTTGAAATGTGGCAAACGAGGAGAACAGATGTTCCGAAAAACGAAAATTTTCCGAAAAACGAAAATTTACCGAAAAACGAAAATTTTGTAAAAACGAACATTTTCTGAAAAACGAAAATTTTTCGAAAAAACGAAAAGTCGATACAAAAAACGGGCAAAATGACACGAAAAATACGAAAAATGGTCGATATGCCAAAAAATTTGCAATTCCGAAAAACGAAAATTTTTGTAAAAACGAAAATTTTGTAAAAACGAAAATTTTGTAAAAACGAAAATTTTTCTGAAAAACGAAAATTTTTCGAAAAAACGAAAAGTCGATACAAAAACCGAGCACAGTGACACGAAAATACGAAAAATGGTCGAAATTCCGAAAAAAAAATGTACCCGAAAAACAGGTCGAACCGAATCGAATCGAAACCGAAATCGGTCAAAACGAGCCGAATCGAAAAGTTTAAAAATCCGAAAAATCAAACCGAATCGAACCGAAAAAAAAATCGGTGCACAAGCCTACTTTGCTCCAGACAAACACTGTAGGGCATCTTATATCCGAGGAGTAGCATATTGATCAGGAATGGTCCTCTGATTTAGCGTGCAATAGTCTATACATAAACGGATAGAACCATTCTTCTTTCGAACCATCACTATGGGAGAGGCATAAGGACTCCTGGACTCTTGAATCACCTTAGTCCTCTTTAGTTCATTCAGCTGTTCTCGTAGATCATCCAAGTCTCCCAGCAGAACTCGTCTTGACCTTTCTCGAAAACGGCTTATCCTCTTGTAGTCAAATGCGATGTTCAGTACTCTTAGCGCATCCCACGTCGAACTCCTCCTTCGAGAACAAGTCCTTCCATTTTAGAATCTGGGACTGAAGTCGTTTCTTCCATTCAAGCGAGATGGGAGCATCTTTAGGATAGAACCGTTCAGCTGGAATCTCTTTATTCCCTACCCCCTCTAAATCGGTAGGGGAGAGAGGTGTAACAGAAGCCACTTGTCCGATGGGCATTTGTGCTTTCAAGACCACTGGAGAATCAGACACATTACACACACTAACTGAAACTCTTCCTCGTGTCCGTTGCAAAGCTCTTGTGGAGATCATCTCAGGGATTACTTCTACTCCGGCCTCACTCCCATGACTGAGATCAGTTTTCAGTACCACATAAGTACCCGGTTGTGATCCGTTCAACTTGACTGAAGCCCGGAAGCTTGCCACTTCTCCTGATTGCGGAACTTTCTCTGTTCCTCCCAATCTCCACAGACGCCCCACTTCGGCAGGTGCCCTCTGTTCTTCGACCATTTGTTGATAGACCGGACGTAACATCGGATGCACTCCTTTGGTAGAACCTTCTTCCATCACTACCGGAGTCAGAAGATGTCTCACCAGATCAGTATTCGTCCCCACTATCATAGAACTTCTGCTGGCCCCTGAAGGGCGAGGACACACAATGGCCAATGCATCACAACCTCCAGACTGTCCGACTTCGGATCCAATTTCTAACTTCACTTGTAGATATCCATCATAGGGAAGCTTCTCACTTCCGATACCCCTGATCTCAAGGTCCTTTAATTTCTTTAAAGGTATGTGCTTCAAGTGCTTCTCGTAGAAGTCTCGATAGATCAATGTCACTTGAGCACCTGAGTCTAACAGAGCTTTAGTGTAGACTCCCTCTACTTGGATTGGAACGATGGGGGAAGGACCTATCAGCTGGTCAGGAAACTTGCTTGTAGCAGCAGGAGATATAGACCCAGTTCGCTGTACTCTAGCCTTCTTCCTGACTCGTGGAGGTTTTGGGCGTGCATTGCTTTCCCGCGACATAGGACCGGATACTAAGGGAGTAACTCTTTCAGTCCTGGTAGGCTCAGCATTTGGCAAGGATCCGGACCCTCTCGGCTTTTCAGTTATGGCTTGAAAATTGGAGCGGTTTTCGACCGTTGAGCACCTCGTTTGCTCCCTCACTTGGGCCCTCTGGCGTTTCCCGCCTGTGAGGTAGATAGCAGCCCTTCTAAGGCCTTTAAGAACTCTTCAACTCTTTTTCCTTCAGGCCTTGGGTCATTTCAGAGCACAGTGTAAAAAACAATTTCTCCACAACTGAAGCGTCTCTTCTTGGAAGACGGAGGCGCACTTGCTCGTGGTGATTTGTTTGAAGGACCCTGGCCAGAGACCACAGCAACTCCCGTTGTCCGCCTATCGGTGAGTAACTTCTGCATGTCGGTCTGTGTCTCTGCCACCTTCAAAATTACCCAACACAGGTCCGTGTGCGCCTGTTCCAGTTCAGCTTGAGCGCTTCTTGCACCTTCTTAACAGTCTTTTGTATCTCACTATATGCCGGAACTGTTGACTCTTTTGCAGCACTCTCTGTTGATATAGGAACAACCAGCTACTCTTGTCTGTCAACTTCGGACCCATAGGCATCCAACGAATCATCTTCAGTCGGCGAATATTCGATATGTCTCACGGGTTGTGCAAAGGCTCTTTCTCCTCTTCTTAAGGATTTTTCTTCCAGCAGAGACATTTCCTCTCTAACAGCTTGAATCAGTTCCAGATATTTCAATTCTCGGTTACCTTCCCTGGTTTTCAGCTGCAACAGCACAGGATCTAGAGGTTGAGCGCCCCTCAATATCTGCTGCATTCAGATTTTATCTATTGTTGCCGGTTCGGCCCCTTTCTTAAGAAGTATCTGGTGCAGAATCTTATCCAGGCGCCTCATATATTCAGTCATTTTCTCACCCTTTCGCTGGTAGGTGTGTTCATACTGGTACATGAGCTAAGCAGCCTTTTCTGTTCGCCCGAAAACTTCCTGTAATATATTTAGGTAATCTAAAGCAGTACAGTCTTGCTTACTCAACTTCAGATTTCTAACAACCACTGATGCAGGTCCCTTCAGGCTCTCTGTAATTCTTTGTTTCTTCTGCGCTTCCGGGACATCCCACTCATCCAGAGCCTGCATTGCCCGTTCCACCCATTCTTCGAAAGTTTCTTCTCCCGCCGGAGTTGGTACGTTTCCTGAAAAATTCCTCAACTGTCGGTATCCAAAATTAGTGTGAGGAGGGCTTGTTCTTTGACATCTAGCCAGCAAATCTCCGATAGTCACGATGAACTCAGGCCCGATCATGGCCAGCGGACTGGGCATGGGAATGTTTACGGGATCGCCACGTGGTACACTTGGCTGAATCAGTTGAACTTCCACATCATCGGTCAGCTTTACACTCGCGCCCTGAAAACACACTGGAACACCCTTTCTCCACTCAAAATGAACATTTGTGTGAGAAGTCTCTGGGTTTGCTTTAATGTCCAGAATTAACCCTCAATGATCTGGTGTCAGTGCGGCCACGGCCCGGCGAATTTGGTCTTCAGCCCAAGTATCTGCAGGAATGTCCATGACTATGCTTAACCCTATCTGGCTATTGTGCTCCTCACACCATTTGGCAGCAGTGTCTGGATCCATATTTAACCCTTTAATTTCAGTATTCACAGAGACTGGAATCCCGGACGAGCCCCCACGTGTAGCACTCACCCCCGGAGGAGCCGCTGAATAAACCTCGGGATAGTCTCACCGCACTAGGAAATAACTATACACCAGCACTGTTGTGAATTTTTCTATATTATATTCTTTACTGATCCCAATAAAGCAGCATATAATACGCATGTACGATATTTAAGTAACAAGAATTCGTAAAGTGGGGAAAAACACGCGGCGGTAAAAGAAACCGGTTAACCCCCTCAGTTCTGGAGTGTAAGTACCGTGAAAAATAGCTCAAGAATATATATGTGTGTTTTCTAGGGTACCCAGGTACTGTGTTCAACTGGCCAGTGAATGAACAAAAAAACAATCTTCGACTAGTCACCTTTGGGGCCCTTAATGAAAGAAATAAACAAATGTGCAATGTTTTGCATTTTCACCAGGCCGAAGCCTTCTCACCCATCCGGTGTAACAGCTTGTCCTGGACTGATGAATGCTGGAGAAAGGATCTCTCTCAAGAGGATCTGTCCTCGCTGCCACTTGGAACCCGATGCTGTGTTAACGCCTGCACTCCCGATCTGGTTCTCCTCCACCAGAACACGAACACATAGGCCGCCAGCACTCCCCTTCGGTTTGCAGCCTCTCCTCACATGATGTCCTTCTTCTCCCAAAACGCACTTTGTCAAGAACAGTTCAGCGTAATACACAGTCAGCCAATGCACACTCTCTCTCCGATCACTGCAACAATGGATGCCGCCGTCTCTCTGCGCTGCAACTCTGCCAGGATCCCAGAAGTGTCACCTGCGACTGCTCTCTCTCACTGCTCGCTCTGTTCTGTCAAACGCTTAGGGCTAGGTATATAGGTAACAGGACGATCTCCAACACGACTGTAGCAACATCCACACTCCGACCTGATTTCAATACCTAACAGCCCCAGCGTGCGTCCTACGTCTCTCGTGGCTCTGCTCACACTGCACATGTCTTGCACGAGGCTGCTGATGTCTTTCCTCTTTGTACCACCCACTTCCTGTCCTCACGCAAAGGGTGATGGGAGATGGAGTCCGCTCTGTCCAGCATATTCCACAATGTCTCCCTCTGGTGGCAGCAATAATTCAATGCACCAGAATACAGTTTTTAAAGCAGCGCTACACTACTTAACTTTCAAAATGGTATACTCTCGTGCAGCTCAAACACCCATGTGCACCCCACACATGTATATGTTACGGGTAAAGCCCGAAGTGCGGTTAATCCTAGGATTACCTGGGTAATCCTGACCTTACCCAAAACCGCCGGGTAAAGCTGCAAAAAAATGAAAATTTCGGACTTTACCCGGGTAATTTTAGGACTAACCAACCGCCCTTGGGTAACAGTCTGAAAGAGTTGAAAAATTCACACTTTACCCTGATAATTTGCAAGTCTGAGGCTTCACCCGGGTAATCTGAGGACTATCCGCAGCTTCACCCGGGTAATCTGCAGACCATCCAACCCCGCTTGGGTAACAGTGAATTTTGCTATTATCTATGGATATTATCAATGAAAATGGCAAAAGGCAAACATTAAAATGTATTAAAGATATAATGAATATACAGAGTGACAGGATATGTTTCTTATATGAATGTGAAAGAGTTACATGATCTTTATTATGTGTCATATGTGCTTATCTATCTATACTATAAAATCATTCTGTCTGTCGCTGCACATCCAGTTTCTGTTGGCTGCGCGCAGCCAACAGAAACTGGAAGTGCAGCTTCGGACAGACGCCAGATGCGAGCGCAGTCTCTACCCGTCGGCTGTGCCTGCATCCAGGAGAGCCAGAACAGCATCGCTGTCACTGGCTCCCACAGCGAAACCTCCCTCCCTACGTGAGTTTTGGGAGGGAGATGACGCTGGGACATCTGCTTTCCTCCTCTCCCAGTGTGTCTGCAGGGGGGGCTTAGTGCTGGGACGCTGCGGCCGGCTTGCGAACTCCCTCCTGGCAGGGAGGGAGCTCGCAAGCCGGCCGCAGCGTCCCAGCACCCCCCGCAGACACACAGGGAGAGGGAGGAAAGCAGCCGTCCTAGCGTGTGACTGGGGGGTGGAGTGCTGGGACGCTGCGGCCAGTGTTCTGCCCTGCCCACTGCTGTCACGTGACCCAACCCTGCTGACACACAACCCCCCTCCCACAGCTCTATATAACACACAACCCTACTCTATATAGAGGAAGGCTAAATAGGCACCCGCACACCCTGAATATATATGAGAATCTACCTTTTTTGGATTTATTCAATCATAGGACAATTTCCATCAAACAGAGGGTTATATGTGAAAATTGAATACCAGATATGTGCTTTCTGATATACTTGATTATCACTGGGATTAAATTTGTGCACTCATACTGGAGTTGATGCCCAATTGTTAGCGCTACAGAACTTGTTAGTGCTTTATAAATACTTGTAACTGTAACTGAGTCAGCAGCCTTGGCCCTCCCGATGCTTTCGCAATGACGCTCAGCCCTCTCATCACGTTGGCTGAGCCTTCTAGAGGGCTAAAGATGCTTACACTTGGCTTAAATAAGGAGTCAGCAAACTTTGACCCTTCAAATTTTTGGAACTACATCTCCCATGAAGCTTTACCAGCCTAATGAGTAGCGGAGTATCATGGGAGATGCACTTCCAAAATATCTGAGGGGCCAAGATTGGCTTAAATTTAGGCAGTTCTGGAGATTTACCTCAATTTGGAAGCTTGTGTATGTCCTTCAGCTGTCATTCTGCACATTATGGGCTACATTACATTAATCGCACTAAAACGAGGGCGCAAAGGAGAAAAACCTGTGCCTGCAGGTTTCTCCTTTGCGCCCCCGTTTTAATGCAAGATTACAAAGCAGGCGCTTAAAAAGCTGCCTGCAATGTTATCGGGCGCTAAGCCCCAGGATGCGCACGACAGCGCTAAGCGCCACCGGGAGCATCCACTCGATGGAGTCCATAGGACTCCATTGAAGCAGACAGCGCTGGTCGTGAGATCCGGCAGGTCGACGTAGTGATCAGCAGGGGGAGACTGGGGGGACTTTTTTCCCCCAGTCTCTCCCTGCTCCCGGCAGACAGAGGAGGTGGTTGGTGCCGTGGTCCACGCCGCCGGATGGAAGGTGAGTATCTGATTCATTTGGGGGGGTTTCTGCTGGTGCTGACAGATTCTGCAGCAGCGGAATCCGTTAGCACCAAGTCCTGGCTGTGGTTAACGTTTTGCTAACCGCAGCCGGACGTTAATTTCCGTTAGTACATTGTAATACTAACGCAAATTAACACTTTGCACTCCCCATGTTAAGTATAGGACGCGCAAAGTACAGTAACCTCTCGCTGAAAAGCACAAGATCCGAATTGCTAACAGGTTTCTTAACCCGTTAGCGTTTGGATTGTAATATGGGTGGCCCGCGTTAGGGCAGGTGAGCACTAACGTGAGCAACAAGTATGTAATGTAGCCCGCTATGGATAGGAAACTGGTCACTCCGTTGACAAGCTGGTGTTTTGTGGTAATTATGTTGTTTTTTTTTCCCGGTTCTTGAAGCTCTCTTGAGAAATAACTGGCTGTACCAGTCGGGTATCGCGAAAAGAAGCAGATTCTTGTTGGTGGTTTCCCCCCGGAGAAGGGACAAATTATATGAGGGCTATCAAACTCCATCCCCCAGATGTTTTTGATCTACAACGCCCATGATTCCCTTTCCATCTATTGCATTGAATGAATTTTGGGAATTAAGGGCAACAACATCTGGAGGGACGTGTGTTTGACAGCCTTGAACTGTATGGTTGAATTGGACTGGATCGTACGCCAAAGACCAGTCCACCAGGGTCTAATACAACATCCGTCTGCAAGCTGGAGAGATAGCTCACTGGTTAATGGTCAATGTTCCACCTGCAGTATCTCAGCTTTGCATTTTTGCTATGTGATCAGGTAAACTTGTTGTTTTAGGCTAGCCGTCCACTGGGTCCGTAGTCGGGCAATCGACTTGGCCACCCAACTACGGACAACTTTTTTGAACGATCTTGAATACTCTGGGTCGTCCACTGGAAGTGAATATGGATTACCTATAAGACTGCCGAACGTGATGAACGTCATCGAACTGAAAAAAACCAAATAAAACCCACAGCTGAACACTGCCGAAGACATGCAGGGATCTGCAGTGCTGTCTCTGGTGATGAAAAGGTATATTAAATTCCTTTCAGCACCAGGGACAGCACCGGAGTTCCCTGCATGTTTCCGACAGCGTTCGGGGCTGTTTTCTTTTTTTTTCAGCGGCAAAGGAAAACAAACGGTTGTTAAAAATAATCGTGAATCAAAAATTTCACCAATAAAATACTCAGAAAATTCCAAAACAATCTGTAACTAAAAAGGCTATTTGCTGCGTATGAAAAGAATAAACGGTTAAATAAAACAAAATAAAAGCAAAAATATTCTTTTACAATGAATCCTATGGGATTCACCTGTTGAACTGATTCACTTCTCTATGAGACAATTTCCCTGCCGCGGCACGGCGGTTTAACTATACAATTCATCTTTTTTTCATGTAAATTGTACCAGATCGTCCGGGTTCATCCGACAAATCCCATTGAAATGGGAGTGATCGCTAGTCTGATGTAGGTTCAAAACATCATCTAAGTCGTCCTATGGAAGTCTGAGGCAGTGGACGAGGGATGAATCTTCTCCATGTTGTTGGATTGGTCGGACGACGACGGACAATCACACGATCGCACACGTATGGATACAGTGGACGGAGAGCCTTATGCTTCTGGAGATGATAAAATTGGGTAATAATAACATTTAGACTCGAGGGTGTATGTGAATACTTGCGAGAGCTAAATATAGCCATCCTGGCATTATTCACTGAGTTATTATGATTATTATTAGTTTCCATTAAACCTAAAAAAGGTAATAAAATGCTGAATTATTTTTTCCTTTTAGTATCAATTCATGTTTTTTTTTTTTTTCTTGCAGCTGTCCTGCAATTCAATCAACACAGGTGCAGGAACATTTCATTAATGCGAACAATACATCGTCTTAATGATCACAATCTCCCTCCTTTTCATGTCTCTCAATTATTTATTAAGTCCTCGCAAGAACAAAACACAACGAAAACAAATAGATTATCGGTAGCATTGTGTATGTTAATTGCTTTATTACCTGGGCTCTTTATTTGATTTAATGAATTTGCTTAATTCTCCTCCTTCTTACTGTGCGCAGAAAAAAAAAAAGAATAAAAACCCCTGTACTTTTAGTTCAATTTAAATTGGTGAGCGCAGATCGGCCTAGCGGACCCCTTCTTCTATTTATAGCGAGATGTGCATTAGCAGGGAAGTGGCACAGACCCGAGTCGTATTAGCTTCCTAATATTAAAATGTTAAAAAAGTCATTAAAAAGTTTAAATTCCATCATAATTCTCTCTAATGGCGCAAGTGCGGAGCGTTGCTGTTCGGTCCTGAAATTGCATTTTCAAAGAATGTCGCGCTTTATGTCTTAAATTACCTAATTACCATATTTATTGCCAGATTGTGTTTTGTAATCCCTTATGACTTTGTCAGATATATTTATGTTCACTTCATTTTGCGCTGATGTAAGGACATCCAGAGCGTTAATTAAGAGGAAATAAGGGCTTGTTACGACCAGAATTAAATGTCTGTTTTTTTTACGTCTTATACATATGTAGCATTTACACACTGCAGATTTGTTGTTAATAAATCCACTCCGATACCTTACCAGTTTCACCAACTCAGACAGTCCCTATGTACATATTGGTCCATCTCTATTTCCATTCTGTTTGTCTTTCCATCTCTTCCCCTTTTGTTTGTGTCTCTTTCCACCTCTTCTCTTATGTTTGTCTTTCCATTTCTCCCCTTTGTGTATCTCTCTCCATTTCTCCCCTTTGTGTATCTCTCTCCATTTCTCCCCTTTGTGTAGCTCTCTCCATTTCTTCTCCTTTGTGTATCTCTCTCCATTTCTCCCCTTTGTGTATCTCTCTCCATTTCTTCTCCTTTGTGTATCTCTCTCCATTTCTTCTCCTTTGTGTATCTCTCTCCCTTTCTCCCCTTTGTGTATCTCTCTCCATTTCTCCCCTTTGTGTAGCTCTCTCCATTTCTTCTCCTTTGTGTATCTCTCTCCATTTCTCCCCTTTGTGTATCTCTCTCCATTTCTTCTCCTTTGTGTATCTCTCTCCATTTCTTTCCTTTGTGTATCTCTCTCCATTTCTTCTCCTTTGTGTATCTCTCTCCATTTCTTCCTTTGTGTATCTCTCTCCATTTCTTCTCCTTTGTGTATCTCTCTCCATTTCTTCCCTTTGTGTATCTCGCTCCGTTTCTTCTCCTTTGTGTATCTCTCTCCATTTCTTCTCCTTTGTGTTTCTCTCTCCATTTCTCCCTCTTTGTTTGTCTCTCTCCATTTCTCTGCCTTTGTTTGTCTCTATTTCTCTCTCTTTGTGTGTCTCTTTCCATTTCTCCTCCTTTTGGTGTCTCTTTTCACAGCCTCTTTATTTTACATCTCTCTCCATTTCCTCTCCTTTGTGTGTCTCTTCACTACTGTCACTTTGTGTGTCTCGCTCCATATCTCCCCTTTAGTGCGTATCTCTCAATTTCTCCCGCTTTGTGTGTCTCTATCCATTCCTCCCATTTTTCTCTCTCTGTGTCTCGCTCTCCATTTCTCCCCTTTGTGTGTTGATGTTACGTTCAGCCAGGCAGGTGGGTGAGGGTGCGAACCCAGAGGTGCAGTGACACAAAGAGGCAATGGATTTAAACAATAAAGGGGTTTTATTGAGAAGTATCACAGAACATGGAGGGGGGATAACATAGGAAAAGGGAGGCCTAACATATGAACAAGAGAAATCAAAGGACAGGAAGGGGTTAACCATATGCTATTGAATATGCGGGTTCTAGGCAGAGAGAGAAAGGATGAGAGAGAAGTAAACAATGAACAGGCTGGATGGGACTGGAACCACGAGATATAAAATATACAGAGGGGTCTGAGAATGGGCAGGAAGGGGTTAACCATAAAATACACAGTTTCAGGTAGAGAGAAAGCAGAGTGAACTAAACATATGAGCAGGATGGCAAAATATATACAGGAATACTCACGACAAAGGAGAGGGAAGAGATTAACTTACAGACAGACGGACAACACAGGGACGGTTCTTAGAGCAGGATAAAGAGTCCAGTATGCAGGGAGTCTGTGCTACATGGGTAAGTCCTTTAAGCAATGCAGGGGTTCACTTGGATGAAAGCGAGGGGTTCTTGCATGAAGCAGTTGGTCACTTGGACGAAGCCCAACAGGTCCAGGGGTATGGAAGGCGGTTGTCCGGTAGGCAAGCAAGCCTTCAGATATTCAGGTAAGTCCTGGATAGGGATGAGCTGTTCGGTTTGATCAGTTCAGAGTTTGATTCGAACATCGACAGTTCGCGAACTTCAAACAAAAAATACAATGAAACTTGAATTTTTAATCATCTGCAGCGTGTAAAGTGTTTTTTTTTCACCTTTTATCACATGAACATTTGCGGTTATATTTTCTATGGGGTGCGCTTGTAAAAAAATTAGAAACGGGGACTTATTAAATTTTTTGGGGGGAATTATGTGATTTTTAGCAAACGCACACCATAGAAAAAAATCTTTATTCACATTATAATTGAAATGTGAACAATATTGCTGCATTAATAAAAATAACAAAAAAAACATGTATTCTTTTTTGTGTATTTAATTTTTTTACTTTATACCTGGTCACCTTTATACCCTCCATGACCCTCTAGCTGCCACGGTTCTGGAGATGTCGGGGTTCAAATGAACCCCCTATCTCCACCAGGGGATTCTGGGCAGCTAGGGGTTCCCCGGCTATCTGACGTCATCACGTTATGCATGAAGATGTCAGGCAGTGAGGGGAGACCCGGGGGTGGAGCCGCCATCCAAGATGGCGGCCCCCACCGGAGCTAGGCCGCACTTCGGTACCGCACTTCGGCGCCGAAGTGCGACCCGGTGCCTAAGGGGTTAAAACCAGGTACCGCTTAAAAGGGGAGACTCTCTCCTTTTAAGCGGTGCCTGGCTTCTTTTTGTGGGACCTCCCGATCGGGAGGGATCCGAACGGATCCCCCTCTCCCTTCCAGGCGATCTCCCGGCATTGCCGGGGGGTCACCTGGAAATGACGTCATCGCGCATGGCGCGATGATGTCATTTATGTCGGGAGGAGCTTGACTTCAGCATCTGAGGACGCTGAAGTCAGAACGCCGCGGGACCTTGGACAGAGAGGTGAGTATCTCCGCCAGGGGTCCCGCAAAGCTGATGACATGTAGGACACGTCCTCCTCAGCATACAGCGGGAGTAACTGAGGACGTGTCCCACACGTCGTCAGCAGTGAAGGGGATAAAAATGTATTTTTTTAAACTTTTTGTCCTTGTTTCCTGTCCCCCCCAGTGCACTACCCGGACCCGGACATTTTAAGTGTTTCTATACATCCTAGAAATCCGCCACGTCACGGGCAGGTTATGGGGACCTCCTAGGCACGATATTTGAAGGAATTTTTAGTTTTGATTCTTAACCCTTATTTCATGGAAAACTCACTGTCCCTTTAAAAACTTTTTTTTTTTACTTTTTGTCCTTGTTTCCTGTCCCCCAGGGCACTACCCAGACCCCCATACACCTTTTATGGCAAATATCTAGCATATATGCCCTCTTGGAGGGCACTCTAAAAATCGAACTTTGAGTCCCATTGACTTGTATTGAGTTCGTGTTCGAGTTCGAACTTTTGAAAAGTTTGAGTTCGAATGCGAACCGAACTCGGGGGTTTTCGGCTCATCCCTAGTCCTGGACACAGGTTTGTCAGAGTAACAGGCTCCTGGCTGCACGAGTTCCACTTAGAAGTGAAAGTTTGATGCTGAAGCTTCTAGGTAAGGGTGTGGTTCAGTTATATAGAGGCAGCAGGCTGAATAATGAGATGCACCTGATACTCAGTGCAGAGCTGGATAAAGCAACAGTTTATTCTGTGGCAGGAAAAGAAGGGTATGATGAATGTAACAGCGTATTTTATTATCTGCGGCGCCGCCGTCGGCGGGGAGCGTGACAGTTGCTCTTCATTTTCTTCCTTTGTGTCTCTCTCCATTTCTCCCAATTTTGTGTCTGTTTTTGCTCTTTGTATGTCGCTCTCTATTTCTCCCCTTTGTGTGTTGCGCTTCAATTTCTGCCTTTGTGTGTCTCTCCAATTCTCCCCTTGTTTGCCTCTCCATTTTGTGCTTTGTGTCTCTCTCACTATTTCTTCTCTTTATTTGTCTCTCATTTCCCCCCCTCTTTGTGGGTCTCTCTTTTTCTAACTCTTTATCTCTCTCTAGTACTTCCCCTTTGTGTGTCTCCTTTGTGTGTCTCCTTTGTGTGTCTCCATTTTTCCCGTTTTTGTGTCTCTCTCCATTTCTCCTCTTTGTGTGTCTCGCTCCATTTTTCTCTCTCTATTTCTCCTCCTTCGTGTGTCTCTCTCATTGTTCCCCTTTGTGCGTCTCTCAGTCTCTTCCTCTTAGAGTTTCTCCCTTCATCTCTCCATTTATCATCAGGGGTAAGTTTAGGATTTATTTGCATATTAATTTTAACCCCTTCATTCCCTGCGGCTTTCTGGAAACTCCTACGGACTGCTTCCCTTCCCTGTGGCCGATCAACGTCATTGGCTGGGGGGGGGGCTGCTCGTCCGGCCAATGACAGCGATTGGCCACAGGGAAGTGAGGCGGGCCGTAGGAGTTTCCAGAAAGCCGCAGTGTTCAGGCCCACCTGCCTCCCTTCGGTGCCCCGCCCGCAAGGGTAAAAGCTGTTAAGTGACATTGCCTTTAGAAAATCACTCAGCACCAGGGTGTGAGAGACGATATTCTTTTACAGCCGAGAACAACAAGTTAAGTTGGAATAGCTTGTTATTCTCACACTGAGCCATCATTAATGACCCCTATATAAAGTATACAAAGTATAGGAGCCTTTAATGTTAACCCCTTAGTGCTGGTAGTCTTCCAGGCTTAAACATCTCCTAGGGATGCCAGAAAGCAGCAGGACAAGCTATTCCTCCATGCAAAGTTTAGGCCCGCCCGCCATGAGGATGGCATAGTCGACATCCCAACGTTAAAAGCACACTACCACTTACATAAACTGTAACTGGACTACTTGTGCATTACAAATAAAACCACCTTACAGGTTTTTATCTCCTTTTTCCATGTTGTTTACCATGATACAACATTTACCAAAATCTGTGCAAAAGGTTTACTTTAATGATGTGGTTTATCTTCTACAGTATTTCACAGTCAGTGCAGTGGAGGAAGAAATGTCTAGATGAAGCAGCAGCATGTCTTTTGTAATCCAGACTACCCGATACAAGAGCTGGCATCTGAATGAGATAAAACAGGGAGCTTAGAAGGCTTCTAATCTACCCCCTGGTGATGTCCTTTGAATACATCCCACACAATGCATTGATGTGAGTTGGTGACTGACCAACCCATTCACTTCATTCTATGACCAAAGCCACACAGTGAGGAGCAAGTGATGGAAAGATACTGTGGGGGAGGGGCAGTTTTACAACACAAAATATCACACAATGGATGCACCCAGTGACAAGTATAGAGGAAAATATCACACAATGGATGCACCCAGTGACACGTATAGAGGAAAATATCACACAATGGATGCACCCAGTGACACATATAGGAGGAAAATATCACACAATGGATGCACCCAGTGACACATATAGAGGAAAATATCACACAATGGATGCACCCAGTGACACATGGAGAAAAATATTTTCTTAACCCGTTTTCACGATACAGCTGGCAGGGTTGCATGGTCGAGCCCAATGTGCAATGAAACACAAGATAAAGCAAGTATGCCAAATAAACAGATTTATTTAAGTATAAAGATATGGCAATATGAAAAGAAATCTGAATGAAACTAGAGAAACAAGGACACTGAATACTTAATAAACAGAGTATAACCGAGGAGACTGAAGGAATAATGGGAAACTATATAGGTGCTGGATAAACAGAAAGACAGAACCAGGGAACAAGGATAATTAATAACAGGTACTGGATACATGAGTAGACAGACAGAACCGGGGAACCAGATTAGATAATTAGAACAAAACACAAGATATAGGAATAAGCTTAAACTGGAGCAGTAGACATAGGTGAATAGAAGGACAGAACCAGGGAACCAGATTAGTTAATAATAAAACACAAGATATAGGAATAGAAAATAAGGAAGAAGCCTTTAAATTAATAATGGGAGTTTCCAGCAGCAGGGTAACAGCAGAGGAGTAGGCAGTAGCAGATCCCCCTGCAATCTGGCTTCCGTCCCCTACACTCAACTGAAACTGCCACCAAAGTCACCAGTGACCTCCTAACTGCTAAAAAACACGGCCACTATTCTATTCTCATCCTGCTTGACCTCTCCGCTGCTTTTGACACTGTTGACCACCCCCTCCTTCTGCAGACCCTCAGCTCTCTGGGTCTCGGTGACACTGCACTTGCTTGGGTTGACTCCTATTTATCCAACAGGTCCTTCTGTGTGTCCTTTGCTGGTAACTCTTCCTCTTCATTGCCTTTATCTGTTGGTGTACCTCAAGGCTCTGTCCTTGGTCCTCTGCTCTTTTCCATCTACACCTCCTCCCTGGGCAAAATCATCAACAGCTTTGGCTTTAATTACCACCTCTACGCTGATGACACTCAGATCTACCTCTCTACCCCTGATCTCTCTCCCCCTGTCCTCTCAAAAGTCAGTGACTGTTTATCTGGCATCTCCTCCTGGATGGCCCCCCACCACCTAAAGATCAACATGTCAAAGACTGAACTCCTACTTATTCCTCCCTCCAACGCCTCCCCACCTCCTGACTTCTCTATCACGGTGGAGGGTATCACCATCTCCCTATCAAACCAAGTTCGCTGTCTTGGAGTTACACTTGACTCTGCTCTTTCCTTCATCCCCCACATCAAGTCTCTTTCCTCCTCCTGCCAATACCAACTGCGTAATATTTCCAGAATTCGGCCATTTCTTACAGCTGTCACCACAAAACAACTCATACACGCCCTGGTAATCTCCCGACTCGACTATTGCAATAATCTCTTATCTGGCCTCCCTCTGTCCCGCCTCTCCCCCCTACAATCCATCCTGAACGCCTCCGCCAGGCTAATTCACCTCACCCGCTGCTCTGTCTCTGCCGCTCCCCTCTGCGAGTCCCTTCACTGGCTCCCCATCCACTGCAGAATTAAGTTCAAAATCCTTATCCTTACCTACAAAACCCTCACTAACTCAGCTCCCCACTACCTGTCCTCACTAATCACCAAATACACCCCAGCCCGCTCCCTAAGGTCAAACAGTGACCTGCGCCTAGCTTCTCCCCGCATCACCTCTTCCCATTTTATTATTATTATTCTTTATTTATAAAGCGCCAGCATATTCCGCAGCGCTGTACAATAAGCACAGTATAGACAGGGTTACAATACATTGAACAACATTTGACAAACAGTACAGGAGGAGATGAGGGCCCTATTCCCGTAGGAACTCACAATATAGGAGATTGTGTCTATCCCATGATAGACTGCAGGATTTCTCACGCGCAGCCCCCACTCTCTGGAACGCTCTCCCTCGTACTGTCAGACTTTCCCCTAACTTCTCTTCCTCCAAACGCTCCCTTAAAACATTCCTATTTAGGGAAGCCTACCACCCAACTCACTGACGCAACCATCAATCACTCTCACCTTGCAGTCCTCTCCTCCTGTTTCCAACCCCAGCCCTCCTAGATTGTGAGTTCCTACGGGAATAGGGCCCTCATCTCCTCCTGTACTGTTTGTCAAATGTTGTTCAATGTATTGTAACCCTGTCTATACTGTGCTTATTGTACAGCGCTGCGGAATATGCTGGCGCTTTATAAATAAAGAATAATAATAATAATTATCCAGTATCCAGGCAGGGGTTCGACAACAGGTTATTCAATATATGGGGTTCAACAGAGGCAAGTCCAGGAGTACAAAGTGGGGGTTCAGCAGCAGGTTATTAGTAGAGGGATTCAGCAAAAGAATAGTCCAGGAATTCAAAGCAGAAGTTCAGTAACCGGTAGATTAATAGACGGTTCTGTAAATCTCAGAAGGTATATTGCAGCTCGGGCATCAGGAACTGAATGAACAGACAGGCAGGCAGTCAGTCAACGCAAAAGCAAAGCATTGTGGGTGCTTTGCCTTTTAGTACGGAGGTGCAGGCTTGTTGATTGGAACCTCTGCAGGCTGGGAGAGAAAGAGAGGTGAGACCTGAGGGGTGGATTCAGGGTTTTGGGAATGTACCTGCGCCAGATTTGTTTTTCCGCCGACGACTGTGTACGTGACACCCGTTAATGCCGCAGGACGTTCCATGACGTACTGCCGGCGGGCAGGTGGGTTTTGAAGACACGGGGCGTGCATGTATGCCCCGCTGTCTTCAATGGGGCTGCGTCAACCCCTCCCCGCAGCCTGCGTGCGCTGACTCGCGGCACACATCATTGGCTGCACGGGGACAGCCTGAAATCAAGCCGTCCCCTGCAGCCAATGACGCATGCTGCACACCGGCTGCAGAGAGGGCTCAAAATCATTGCCACGCGACGGCACCTGTCGGCAAAGCGTACCTGTACACCTCGCCGGCGAAATCGACCCCTTAAGGATGCCACTCGCGTGTCCTTAAGGGGTTAACTAAACGTACAAGACAAAAACAAAGCACATGTAAGATATCCACAACATCAAATAAACACATTAAGGGCATCTCATAGTTTGGTGATAGTGGCCCTTTAATGGGTTAAGTTAATGTAAGCTGGCGTGGTTATGCAGCGCTGATATCTTATGGGGAAGATGGCATTAGATCACTCCAAGGTGTTGCCTTCACCACTTGATAACCAGAAAGTGATAGATACTAACAACATAGAAGTAGGCTTGTGCACCGATTATTTTTTTTTGTTCGATTCGATTTTTCGGATTTTCAAACTTTTCGATTCGGCTCGTTTCGACCGATTTCTGTTTCGATTCGGTTCGGCTCGACTCGTTTTTCGTGTACATTTTTTTTTCGGAATATCGACCATTTTTCGTATTTTCGTGTTACTTAGCTCGTTTTTTGTATCGACTTTTCGTGATTTCGGAAATTTTTGTTTTTTCCGAACGTCTGTTCTCCTCGTTTCAAAGCAATAAATTTCGATTTGACACA
Organism: Leptobrachium leishanense; assembly: GCA_009667805.1. Lineage (NCBI taxonomy): Eukaryota > Metazoa > Chordata > Amphibia > Anura > Megophryidae > Leptobrachium > Leptobrachium leishanense. The sequence goes on along the minus strand of CM019067.1, from coordinate 34,281,990 downwards.
TTTCAAGTCCATTCAAAAATTCCGAAAATATTTCGTTTCGGCTCGGGAAAACTTTTCGGATCTGCCGTTTTCGGATCTAAAAATTTTCGGTAAAATCGGCCGCATCCGAAAATTTCGTGAAAATTCCGAAATTCCGAAACCCGAAACGCACATCCCTACATAGAAGTGCAGCACACCAGTGTTTCCAGATTACAACAAGGTGTAATATATGGTAAACGTTACACCTTGTTGTAATCTGGAAACACTGGGTGCGCTGCACTTCTATGTTGTTATGGTTAAGTTAATGACTGGAGCCCGTATATGATGTCGTGTATCCTTAATGCTGGTTTGGGGTTGGATTTCTGTCTTCTACGTGTGAATACGCTGTAAGAAGCTTTTTTCCGCTGCGTCATGCAAAGTCATCCACCACGAAGCGTGTTATGGAAAAGTAAATCCAACGTAAGCAATGAGGGCACCATGCTGGCAGCACGCCGAGACTATTTATGGATAATTACATTTTCCCTTCAAACACTTAATAATGTGTAAAAAACAATATACAGGTGATTTATTGACGGTCAGCAACAGTCCCCAGAAACTGGAATTTTCTATTGTGGAGAAAAAGTACAAAAAAAAAATCTCATTATATTCACAGGAGACACGACTTGCTTGGACTTGCACGGGCTACAAAGCGATTAGTCTGGACAGATAAAAAGATCGTTAAAAAAAATACAAATAAAAACTAATTTTATATATATATATATAAAGCATTTTTTTCTTCCACGAAACAAGCTGCTCCCCTCAGACTTTTTGCAGGACATATGTGTAACATCGACATTCTCTTCTGGGAGCAGAACCGCTCAGACAGGTTAGTTATTATCTCATTACCAGCCACGGTGGCAATGAATCAGGAGAGTCTGGGGATAGGAGTGATCTCTCTGCTGACTGCGCCTCTTTTTCTGCGTCCGAATAGAGGGAGATTTAATGCTATCATTTGCAGGAGGAAAAAAAGAAAAGAATTTCCCGGCAGCGGCACTTTGCCACCCACCTGTTAAACCCATGTATTACCGGTAAACAGTATATACCAGACGCTGCGAAAAGCAACCAGCGGGAAATAGAAAATAAATAAAATTTAAAAAACAAAACAAAGTACCTCCTGATAAAAACAAACTCAGATACAGCTAGCAAATATGAATATCTAAGGTTTTAGTGAGCTCAATAATAGACACGTGCACGGCATAAACATTTGTTTCGTTTCGGATCATTTTATTCTGTTTTTCTTTCATTTTGTTTAATTTCGGATCATTTCGTTCTGTTCTTTTTCATTTCGGTTCGTTCATTATGTTACCGCGATTTGTATTTCAGACCGATTCGTTAGTTCGGACGGCTGGTATTTTGTTCCTATTAGTTATTTCGTATTTCGGGTTGATTTGTATTTCGTTTTTGCTAGTTATTTTGTTTTTGTTAGTTATTTCATTTTTATTAGCTATTTCGGAATGTGAAACAGATTAATTAATTGCTTAGATTAGGGTAAAAGAAAAAAAAAAAAAAAAAAATACGTAAATACCCTGTCCTTGGTGCTGAAATATATTTCCCTGCCGGGGTACTAAAAATTAAAAAAAAAATACCAGCCGGTACTATAATAAAATGAAAATACCAATTATACTAAAATATCAGCCAGTACCAAAATAAAATACAGCCGGTACTTTAAAATACCAGCCGATATTAAAGAATATACCAGCCGGTACTAAAATGAGAATATGAACTGGTACTGCAATAAAAATACCAGCCGGTACTAAAAGAAAATACCAGTCTGTTCTAAAATAAAATACAGCCGGTAGTACAATAAATACCAGCCATACAAAATAATCCCATAGGTTTAAGGCTAGGGTCAAACCAAAGCATTTTTACACGCAAACGTCAAAAAGTGCGTCCGAACGCATTGACGTATTTTTTCACGGAATGCGCCAAAACGGTCATACGATGCACAATTTTTGTGCGGGATTTTTTACGGATCCAAATCAGGAAACTTTGGGTGTCTGGACGTTATGTTGGACGAACATGAGCAGCGTCTGACGTCTCCTAATCACGCAAACACGCCGCTAGCGGACGCAGCGCACTCTGTACGTCAGTACTAGCGGTTCTGCGTTCCCGAAATAATGCGTTCAAATTCCACTTGCGTTGCCCGGCCGGACTTTTGTGCGACCGTACTTCGTATATTGGTCGTCATTGCCCGTCATTTGCTGCTACTGCGGCCGTAATTAAGTGCGCCAGAATGCACGTTAAAAGTGCGCTGGTCTGACCCCAGCCTTAATGTAATAAGATTCCCCGTTTTTATTAAATATTTATTCAACCATTTAGTCTTTTCACTTGCAGCAAAAAGTCACTTTATTTATTTCTTAGGCATTTTTCGGGGTTTTTTTTGGTGAAATTTTTGGATTCCTAATTTATTTGAACACAGCAAGGCTTTTTTTCTATGCTGAACGCAGCAGGTTTTTTCTTTCCTTCAGTCTGACTGCATTCGGGCGGGGATGTCTATGGTGTTGAAAACGATTCAGTACCAAGTACAGCAGTCCCTTGGGATAGGATTTGCCTGATTAAACCTGTCGAACGGACCACTGGCGAATGGGCGTCTGGTCATCAGTGGGAGTCTCAAAAACATTAGGGGGGTGCGTGCTGCTGGTTAAAGGTGCCTTAAAGATTTATAACATACATACAGATTGGGATTAATCCTGTTCCATAATTCAAACCATAGGGGAGTAAATTCCAATGAATCCAGTGTTGCAGCGTTTTGCACTGTGTACATTAAAAATTCTTACATTGCTAAATATGAGATGATCCTCATTACCCAGAGGTAACGCAAAGGTGAGTGTACCGGTGTACTGTGAAAAAAAATGCCATGTTTCAATAAATAGGGACCCGAGGAGATCAGTATATATTATCACAACATTTGGAAAGTGATTGGGGTCAAATTACATGAAAGAAATTACGAAAAGGGAATTTTAAACGATTATCTTTGGTTAAATCAATATGTTTTCACAATCACTGATCCAAACGCAAACATTCCCAAATTATACACGGCCAAAGTGCCAGAGTCCGAAACAAAGCTATTCCCGCGTGTTTTAGATGAGTTAGGAGCCTTTATGTAAAGGTAACCCTTTCACTGTCAAACTTGAAAGTAATAAGATTGCAGGCTTTAACCCCATAGTGACCAGGCTGTTTGACCATTGTCTGTCCAAAAGTACCCACTGCCGTTTATAGATTTCTGCGCTGTTTGTGGTTAGGTCTAATTTTCCTCTTACTCCTTTACTGTACCCACCCATATTATATACACCCTTTACTTGCCATTAAATGGATTTTCTAAAGATTCCATTATTTTCATCATATCTTATAATTTGATATAAAAAAAATTATGAAATATGATGAAACAAATAGGGGAAAAACACACTTTTTCAAACTTTAATCCCCAAAATTTACAACTGCCAAAAAAAGAACTCAGCTAAATAGTTTCAAAATTTTGTCCCGAAATTAGAAATACCCAATTTTTGCATGTTTTTGCTTTTTAACCCCTTCTGGAGCCATTTCACCTCTGTGCTGCTGAGCTAATTTTGTTCGTTTTATGCTCTTCATGTTTAAACGTGATTTGAAGTCTTATTTTATTATACCAGACAAAATGCAGAGGTAGAATTACCTCCACGGCAGCCGCTTAACACGGGTACCTTGTTAACCCTTATTTTATTATACCCCCAGACAATTATTTTTTTTTTTAGAAAAAACACTTTAGTTGTTTTTATATTTTATACCAAACATGGTCATGTTCAGGCCTTTCCAGTGATACCAAACATGACCCTCTAGCTGCCACAGATTGCAAGATACTGAGGTCCAAAGGATCCGCCTAGCTCTACTTGGCAGCTAGGGGGTTAACTGGCCAACTGATTTCATTGCACATATGGCGATGATGTCAGTGGATGGGGTGATCCCGGAGGCATGGCTGACATCCAAGGTGTCAGCCACCTCCGGGAGCGGGTCCAACACCTAAGGGGTTAAAGAGAGGCACCGCTGGAAAGGGCCCTCTCCGGCAGTGCCTCTCTTTTTTTTCTATGTGCAGCCGTTTGGGAGGGAGAGGTGTCTAAAGGATCCTTCCTCCCCTTTCACGTTCTCCTCTACAGGCACTGGGGGCGCCTGAAAATGACATCATCGTGCCCTGCAATGAGGTCATTGTGATGGCCAGAGCCCAAAAAAACCTTCGGGCTGGGTACAAAGAAGCCAGACCAAAGTCGGACCTCGGCTAGAGAGTTGAGTATAGGGAGGGAGGGAGGTTAAAAGGACCATGATGTACATAGTACATCCTTGTTCCTTAAGGGGAATTTTCCCCAGGGCGTACTATATACGACAGTGGTCCTCATGGGGTTAATAAAATAATATAGATAAAAACATAAAAACAGTGTTTCATCACAATAAGTGACTTTCTCAAGGAAAAAAGTCCATCTCAATCTCTTTTCCTTGACAAAGTCACTTATTGTGACAAAACGCGTCGGAACTCTGGTTGTCCATGTTATCATCTATATTATTTTATTAAAGCCAGTAATTTTATTACTTTCAAGTATCCAGGTTCCTTCATTCCAAACTGATGTACTTTATCCGCTGCATTCTTTATCCTGTGGTTCTTTCTCATACTGGGTCAGTTGCAGCAGATCCAGCACTGTTCGAGGAGGCTGAGTATATATGAGGGATATGAGCACTATACTTCTTACATCTTGTAAGCATTCTTTATAGCAGGGGTATCTATAGCCACCTGTAGTTGTAGTATTACCCTATGTCTGTTTATCTGTAACTCGTCCCCTTTGGTTATTGTAAAGCACTGTGGAAACTGTTGGCGCTATATAAATTATGACAATAATAATGTGTATTCTGTTTTATGTAGAGTGATCCCTGTACTATTTGATTTTATGACTGTATCTTACGGATGAAGATTTGAGCAGCCGTCCTCACAGAGATCCCCTTTTCAGATATAAAATATATACAGATTTATACGTATCAGTGTGTGAACTATTTCCTCTTCTTTCCTTTTTTCTTTTTTGACCCTTTATTTGATACATGGATTATATAGTTAACACATAAATGTCGGTTTAATAACGATTTTTTGTATAATATGTTTTTTATTAAGTAAAGCTTGGTCAAGCAAAGAAGATTAATATGCATGGAAAACAACATTGAACTTACACAAGCAGGTAAAGTAAAGACATAAGCGTGCGGACAGTGTCGAGTAACGGCCATGCGTAAGACCTCTTTCGTATTGTTCAGTAATCATAGTGCAAGCAGTGTCTATGCACGAACCAGAAGGTAGCATATAGTAGAGATGCGCATTCGTTTTGGAAAAATTCGGAATTTGGAACGAAAATTTGATAATACGTATTCGTAAGTACATCCGAATAACGAATCGATACGATACGAATTCGAAACGAAACAGTATATAACAAATTTATTTTGTTTTTACACTGTGTAATCATCATAAAAGAAAAATTTGAATAACTGATATCAACTATGGAATTTGAAATGAACTATCAAATTGATATCAACTATTTAATTTGAAATGAACTATCAAATTGATATCAACTATTTAATTTGAAATGAACTATCAAATTGATATCAACTATCAAATTGATCTTAACTTAAAATACAAGTAATAGTCAACAAAGGGCTTTATGAAACAAATTAATTTTGTTTCACTGTTTAATTTGACTCAAATACTAAATCTGTGACGCAGCTTAAAATTTAACCCTAGCTTTTCTTTAAACAACAAAATTTGATTAATTGGGGTTTTATTTAGTGATCCAAAATTCTAATTGATATCAACTATCGAACTGATATATGAAATTCGAATTGATTTGAAATTTGAAAACAAAACAAAATTGGTTACGAAATTCCGAAAACTAACAGGGTTATTCAGAGAGCGTAAAAAGCAGGAGAATGACTGGAGAATGAAAAATTTTAGGTCAAAATAGACGATTTGGAAAGTGAGATAAAAGGGAGAATTTTTCTGGTTTGGCTATTTTGATCTAGAATTTTTCATTCTCCAGTCATTCTCCTGCTTTTCACGCTCTCTGAATAACCCTGTAAATGATTTAAAAACGTAACGAAACTAAACAAAACAAATTTTTCAGCCATGCACATCCCTAGCATATAGAGTCCATTAACAACTTTAAAACATTGATAACAAAAAATAAAATAAAAAGAAACAAGGGTACTACCAGCCCATAAAAACATTAATGTATCACAGTGGGCTAAACGGTGTAACAGGTTTCGGGAGGATCAAACCATTGGAGGGAGAAGGCAGATGCCTGGGGGACAAAGCCGGGACCTCCGGGTGGCCCCAATGGTGTTTCATTACAAAGTATAACCACCAATACCAAGTTTTAAACTAAAGATCATATTTGTTTTCCAGTGAGTAGTTGAGTTGCTCCATTTCCCTAACCTTGCAAACCTGGTCGATCCACTCAAAGATCGTTGGAGAGGTCTGGGATCTCCAATGCCGGGGGATTAGGACTTTCGCTTTAATAATTATTTTGCATAAAGATTGTTGTTCTGGGATAGATAAAAGATTAATATAAATGTAACTTTGCTCAGTTTTTACATGTGCATGCATTTGTTTATCCTATATAGAACTATAACTGGGATGAAAGGTTCTAAACTCTAGATGGCGTCCTTTATCTGGCACAATGTCACACGAGGTCTGTATTCTGTCATCTTAAGGGGTTATTCAAAGAAAGCCGAACTGGCTCTGAATTTGCTCCGAACTGTGAATTTCCCCATAGGTTGTAATTTCGTGGTCATTCGGCTATTCGAAAAGCTGGCAGTTCGCCAAATACTGGTAAATTGCCAATGAAATACGGTGCTGTTCGACGACAATGAAAGTGCCCATAGAGAAGCAATGGTTAATCTATTCAGAGACACCAAACAGCAGTGAAATGCCCTGCTGTTCGGTGGTTTCATTCGGCAGGTTTTAATCAGACGAATCCCATAGGTTTAAATGTAAAAAATATTCCCCGTTTCAATTAAATATTTATTAAACTGTTTATTCTTTTAATTTTAAATCTCCTCATTTATTTTTTAGGATTTTTTAATAATTTTTCAGTATTTTTTCGCACAATTTTTTTTCCGATATATAAAATATATATATATTTTAAATAGCGTTTTTATTCCCCTGTAACCGACCTTTTTATTATTACTCATAGGACCTGAAATATTAATTCTAGACATTTTCGTGCAGTAGTTCTTTTGAAAACAGCTTTTGTAAGTTGCAGGTTTTTTTTTTACCCTTTTGACGGCTTGTCAGTTTTTTCCGGCTGCTGCTCGGTGCTCTGTTTGGCGGATCAGCCGTCTTTTTTCATATGCGTTCGGCAGTTTTGCGGTGCATGGGTCGGATGCGTTCAGTGTTTTTTCAGCGGCTTATTGGATCGATCCAATTTTTTTTTAAGCGTTTTTTTTCTGTTCAAATCAAATTGTTCGGATGCGGTCAGTGGATTTTCCCTGCACTTCAGGGACCCTGCGGTGAATGCTGAATTCACCGCATGGTCGGTGAATTTGACTCCCCAAAGTGCAGGGAAGCGAAAAAGTGCTCTTTGAATAACCCTGTAATTTTAATTTTTCTTTGTATTTCATGGGAAAAATAGTGTATGTACAATTTTTCGGAGTTAAAGGGTTAATGCTCATAAAAGAAAATGCTATGTTCCAGTTTATTGCCATCTGGTCTGTATAAATAAAATGGTAGCTCCGCAAATCAAGATTTTTGGTCATTTTCCCAACAATAAGTAGAATTGAACCATGCGGGACCTCATCCCACAGCAATGGGATTGACTCTTAATGAGAGTCGAGGGTGACCCGTGTATTAAAGCTTATTTTAAAACTACAAGTATATAAAGCTCCATTAGTCCAAACATTCATAAATGTTCGCGTTGTCTCTGGATAGAACCCATGGTAAATAACCCAATTTATGCAAAGTAGAGCGGTTAAGTGATCTGTGACTGCTTAACAAGCAAGAACCCGATCGATCCCATTCCAAATAGCTGCTTTACTATCCCTACGCAACCACAGGGGAAAGATATCCACGCAAACAAACCAATTTGCAGTTCGGTTCATTAACTTAATTGGGAATAAGACATTATTTGTATTTCGGAGTCACGCCTGACATATATGGGCAATTCATGAACTAACTTTTTCTCTCGTTCTTGGTTTTTTTAATAGCTTTTTTCTGTTATTATAATGTTATTATAATTTTCCCCCTAATAGTTTATTCTTTAAATGCACAAAGTGAAATTAAATATATTCTGTAAGGCGATTTAATAATGATTTAATCCAATTTGCTACGCTCCTCAGAATTTTATTCATTTCTTTTCATTTTATTGTTCGCCAACAAATCGTTCCACGTGTTCTTCTACACGTTTACATATAATTACATATAGATACATAGCCTGAAAAAAGGTGTGCGCCCATCGAGCTCAGCCTTTCACACATCACCTACTGCTGATCCAAAAGACGGCAAAAAGAAGGAAAAAAACCCAGTCTGAAGCGCTCACTGAATATGCAACATACTGGGGAAAAAAATCCTTCTTGACCCCAGATGGCGTCAGATTTCTCCTTGGATCAAGCAGCTTTTACCCACATATTAAATATTATAACCCTTAATATTCTGTGTCTGCAGGAAGTCGTCCAGTCGTTGTTTAAAAGTCTGTACAGTCTCTGACCCAACCACCTCAACAGGCAGAGAATTCCACAGCTTTATTGTTCTCACCGTAAAATAACCCTTCCTATGCTTTAGGCTGAATTTCCTTTCATCCAGTCTAAATGGGTGACCTCGTGTCCTGTGTATAGTCCTGTTAATGAATAGGTTTCCAGACAATGGTTTATAATGACCCCATATATATTTATATAAAGTTATCAGATCCCCTCTAAGGCCCCGTATATATTTATATAAAGTTATCAGACCCCTCTAAGGCCCTGTATATATATATATATATATATATATATATATATATATATATATATATATATATATATATATTATTTTTTTTTTAAATTAACAAATTTTATTTCGTATAGATGTCATCATATAATCAAACATAAAGCGAGGGCCTCACAGGGCCGCACAAGGTCAAATATAATGGCACGGCATAGAAAAAATAACAAACAAAGAAGAGGCAGCAAAAGATTGCAGCATCGCACAGATGGACATTAGGGAATAGGATGGGCGTTCGGTTCGATTCGAACATGAGTTTGATTCGAACATTGCCCGTTCGGCGAACTTCGAACTTTTCAGGCCGTTCGCAAAAAGTTAAAAAAAATAATTGAATTTTTTTAAAAAAATCCTTAAAAAAATCCTAAAAAATCTAAAAATAAAGAGACTTTTTACTGCAAAATATTATAAGCAATGATTTATTAGATATTGAATTAAAACGGGAATATTTTTAACATTGAAGCCTATGGGATAAAACATTCTTGTTGCTAAAACATCAGGCAGACGAGGCCCTCTAATCAGGCACTGTAGAGGGCAGCCCACCGGGGCCTCCCAAGGACCCCTTGAGGAGCATGCGGTCGCAGGATGACAGAGCTGCGACTGTGCGGGCTGGCCGGCTGGGTGCATGTGGAAGAGAGGTGGCGCAGGGAGGGAGCCACGGCAGACCCCCCCACAACCAGGATTCAGGGAGCCCCCACTGACCACCAGGCTAAGGTAAGGTGACACATTTAAAAAAAATAAATAAATTCGAGGACATCTTTAAATGTCCCCTGGAACATAAAATAAAACTTTTTTTCTTTCTTTCTAATACTCACCTAATTCCTGGATCCACAAACAAGCACAGCCTCCTGTCAAGGCAACTACGCGCGCTGCTGCGAAAGACGCCGGGTTAAGCCGCTCACTACACATGTGCATTCGTTTTAGTACTAAAACGATTTAGTCAGAATTTTGGGATAATTTCGTTTTCGTACGACTCAAGAGATACGAAACTGCTCAGTACAAAAAACGAAAGAAACTAAAATAAAATGCACTACATTTTAGTTTCAGTCCTTTTTGTGATATTACCTTGATGAGTGAAGGAGACCAGCAATGAAGAGCGCAACATCGCAAAGCTACAGAAAAGGTTTGTATGTGTAATCCTTTCCGACCCCTACCCGAAAATCTGACAGTGATAGAGCTCCAGAATACTCACTCGCAGCACAGACAGCCAGCACAGGAGAGGAAACCTTTACTTAACCCTTGCATCTCTATGAGGCAGACAAGATGATGAAAGCAGCTGGAGAAGGAAAACATTCAAATAAATCACACTGAAAGCTAATGACAGAGGAGGGCTGGATAGTAAAAACCCCTTTATAACAAGCAGCGCTGGGAGAAGAGAGGGACTTTATAAAACATGTGTTATCTCCCCTCCCGCTCTGCATAATAGGGGCTTAGGTCTAATACATTTTATATTATCCAGGAGCGCTATATAAAACGTGTATTATAGATGAAAAAAGGGGGATAAAGTCCCTCTCCTCTCCCAGTGCTGCTTGTTATAATGAGGTTTTTACGTCTGATACATTTAGTATCCAGCTCTCACAGTTACTCTGTCATTTATTTGAATGTTTTCCCTGGATTTAAAGTGCTTTATTTTATAAAAAATTTAAATTGCACCAGTCATCTCTTCTCTGAGCTTTCAGACCGATTTACGTTAATATTTTCCCTCTCCCCTGCTTTTATATTCCTGTGTCTCCCCCACAGAGATACAAAGTTTAAGTAAAAGTTCCCTCTCCCGTGCTGGATAAACATTGCATTCCGAAGTTCTGCACCCTCCACATGCCAATGCAGTAGGATGTTCTATACAGAGAGGGGCATTAATTAATGCAGGAGGATGTTCTATACATTACACAGAGAGGGGTATTAATTCAGGAGGATGTTATATACATTATACAGAGAGGGGTATTAAATATTGCAGGTGGATGTTGTATACATTATACAGAGAGGGGGTATTAATCAATGCAGAAGGATGCTCTATACATTATACAGAGAGGAGCCTTTTTTTTTAGCCCTTTAAATCCAGTGGCTGCTTGTTATATTATCTCTCCGTACAATGTATCAGGCTCAGCTGTTACAGTAACTGACTGTAACAGCGCTCAGAGTTTCAGTAAAACAAGGAAATAATATTGTTCTAACCTCTTATATATAAAAATATTATTTACTAGTTTTACTGAAACTCTGAGCACTGTGATGAGCAGCAGTCAGTTACTGTAACAGCTTTGCCTGACACATTGTGTTGAGAGTGAGCGATACTGTAACAAGCAGCGATCTCAGCCCTCTGAGGAGCCACTACAATAGTAATTGTATCCACTGGTTTTCGGATGAAAGAAATTAGTTTTCATTCTAAAGAACTGAAAACGAATTTCTTTAGCAACTAAATAAATTGCATTTTAGGACTAATCCATTAGTTGAAAACGAAATTTTGTGCTGTGCACATGTCTACCGCTCACTATCTGTCTATCCTAGACCCAGATAATGACTGCGTGGACAACAATCCCTGCACGCTCGCTTACCTATCCGTCCCGCACACTTTCTCTCGCAACAGGCACGTACAGCGCAATAAAGTGGTCCCAGGATTGCAACGCAGTACCAATCTTCTCTTGAATTGGGTAGTGACTACGTTTCCCACAACCCTCGTGCCCACTTTCTTATTCTATTAGTTACTCTGCCACCAGTTCTCCTGAACACTACACGCGTCGCAGCGAAAGACGCAGGGCTAAGCAACCCACTATCCGTCCATCTTAGACCCAGATAATGACTGCATGGACAACAATCCCTGCGTGCTCACTTACCTATCCATCCCCGCACACTTTCTCTCGCAACAGGCATGTACAGCGCAATAAAGTGGTCCCAGGATTGCAACGCAGTACCAATCTTCTCTTGAATTGAGTAGTGTCTACGTTTCCCAAAATCCCTTTGCCCACTTTCTTATTCTATTAGTTACGCTGCCACCAGTTCCCCTGAACACTATGCACGCTGCAGTGAAAGACGCAGGGCTAAGCAACCCACTATCCGTCTATTCTAGACCCAGATAATGACTACGCGGACAACAATCCGCCACTCGCTTGCTTACTCAATCGTCCCCAGTGACCGCAACTCACAATTTGGTAGCTACTCGAGCTTAACACAACAAGCAATACTCCAGTCTCTTTAGTTAGCGATGCAAAAATGCGCAGCTGGCTTCCCCACTACACTAATAGCATATCTTCTCTTTAAAGCTAGCATCAGACTGTAGAGGTGCTGCCCGGCAGTGTGAGGATTCATATGCTGTATTATCATACTGTAAAGGTGCTGCCCGGCAGTGTGAGGATTCATCTGCTGCATTATTATACTGTAAGGGTGCTGCCCGGCAGTGTGCGGATTCATATGCTGCATTATTATACTGTAGAGGTGCTGCCCGGCAGTGTGTGGAATCATATGCTGCATTAATAATTCTTCTTACAAATTTGGTTACTTAACCCGTTTGCGTTTGGATTGTAATATTGTTACATCCAGGACCCCGGGTGGCGATCAGGGGGGCCCCGGACGCATGGTGCCGCCAGCTGGCCAAATGCCAGTAAGCTCTAGTGGCACCCGGCGCAGCTGTGAGTGATAAGGGGGCAGGGCACGTCGTGATGATGCAGAGCCGCCGGGACCTTTAAATCAGGAGCGCACGCTGTACACCTTGCCTTGCCATGGAGTTTCATTCCCGCATCGCTAGTTTACTGAATCAGTTTGTATACTTGTTACTGACCCTGCTTGTTCTGAGGACCTGATCTGTTGCCATCTTTGCCTGCCATTTGACTATTCTCTCAGTGTACTCCCTGCCTGTTCTGTTTGTCTCCTGTTGCTACTGGTGTGCGCCAATTCTCACCATATACAGTAGCGCAGTACTAGTGCCTAAACGTTATTGACCCGATTTTGTTATAACAACTACTCTTGCTCTGCACCCCTGTCTGGTATATTCCGCTGCTTGTTACTGCTGGTACGCTTCCATCCTGCCATACACTATAGCGCAGTAATATTTGGGTGCACTGCCACACTGACGCGTGTACCAGATTTCAATCATTTTAATATTTGAATGCAGAGTCCACCCCTGCACTCTTCCACAATACCTCAGAGGGGTTACGGTGTAAAGGCACTAGCTGGCACCAAAGGTCCAATTTTAATGCACCTCTTGTTACTTTCATGTACGTCCTGGGTTCAAGAACATTGAAATGTTACAGTTGTTACAGAAATACAAAGTGATACAATGCAAGATATTAAAAAACAACACAAACATACAGATTAACAGAAAATAAATATGTTAGTAAAATAGTCATTATGTTACATGTTTACAGGTGCATTCTGTATTGAGGTATGTTAATAGGGAGTTCTTGAGTGACTTAAGACTGGGGGAAGATTTGATGGCATCTGGGAGGTTATTCCATATTTGCGGTGCTCTGTAGGAAAATGAGGATCGAGGCACTGTCTTTTTGTATTGTGGTATTGCAAGTAAGGTGCTAGTCCTGGATCGGAGGTTATAGGATGAGGGAGCTGCTGGGGGAAGCAGTCTATTCAGATAGGGTGTCAGCTTCCCAGAAAAGCTCTTAAACACCAGGTTGGAAAAGTGAAGGGTGCGTTTAGACTCCAGCGATGGCCAATTTAGCTCTTTTAACATGTCACAATGATGGGTCATGTAGTTACATTGTATAACTCATTCTGCCGCTTTGCACTACAATGTAGTAAGTTTATGAAGGTGTGTTTGCGGGGCGGCTGCATACACTACTTCTCCATAATCAATAGCCGGCATTAGCATTTGTTGTACAATCTGCTTTCTTACCGCAGGGCTCAGGCAGGATTTGTTTCTGTACAGGGCACCTAGTTTGGGGTAAAGTTTAGATGAGAGTTTTTCGATGTGAGGGCCAAAGGATAGATTAGGGTCTAACCACATACCTAGATATTTGAGAGAAGTCACTGTGGTCAGCGTGCCATTTGATTTTGTCCCCACACATAGATGAGGATTTTGCAATTTATGTAGTTTAGGTGCTGTTCCAAAGAGCATGTTACAGTTTTGTCAGTATTTAAAAAAAGTTTGTTGTGTTGTGTATATATTTATATAAAGTTATCAGATCCCTCTAAGACCCCGCAAATATTTATATAAAGTTATCAGAGCCACTCTAAGGCCCCGTATATATTTATATACAGGGTAATTCAAAGAGATTTGAAAAGTCACCGCACGTTCAGTGACTTTTCGTTCTCTTCAATTCGGTTCCTTTTGACGATCCCATTTCGGCGACCCTGCAGTGTATTCAGCAAGCACCACAGGGTCCCCGAATTGCAGGGAAAAGCTACCGCAAATCCGACGAAAACTAACCACAAAACCCGGCGAATACACACCGAAAACCCGCAAAAACATCTGGATTTAGTGGATTAACCCGTCGAAGACGCCGGAAAAACCCAAACAGGAGCTGATCACAAGCAGCGAAGCCGCCGGAAAAAGCCGACACCGCAGAAGAGGCAGTGAATAAATTAGGAAAACAGTTTGCATGAATGATTGAAAAGTGAAAGGCTGTTTGCAAAGAAACTACTGAGTGAAAATGTCTGAAATTTACATATAAAATCCAATGAATGATAATAAAGAGGGCTGTTACAGAAAAAATAAGTAAAAAAAAAATGCAGAAAAATGCTTAAAATATCCTAAAAAATCTATAAATAAAGAGACTCTTTACTGCAGAATTTTATAATGAACGGTTTATTAGATATTGAATTAAAACGGGAATATTTTTAACATTGAAGCCTATGGGATTCTCCTGAATAAACTTGCCGCATGAAACCACCGAATGGCAGGGCATTTCGGGAACCTTTCACTGCTGGTTTGTGTTCTCTGAATAGCCAAAGCATTGCTTTTCATGGGGATTTCACTGCCCTCGAACAGGCACCGAACAGGCACCGTATGTGCAGGCAATTCATCAGGATTTGGCGTATTGCCTGCTCTCTGGATAGCCGAATGGCCAAGAAAGGTAACCGTACACTGATTTTCAGCGTTCGGCTACCTTTCTCCAGCCATTCGGATCTCTTTGAATAACCCTGATAAAGTTATCAGATCCCCTTTATGGCCCCATATATATTTATATAAAGTTATCAGATCCCCTCTAAGGCCCCGTATATATTTACATAAAGTTATCAAATCCCCTCTAAGGCCCCGTATATATTTATATAAAGTTATCAGATCCCCTCTAAGGCACCGTTTCTCTAAACTAAACAGGTTTAAGCTTTTTGCCTTTCCTCATAACTTAACTACATTACAAATAGGAAAATGGAAGATTTATCAGATTTTAGATAAAATATTGCCTGGATCAATACTCTCTGAGAGCTCTGGATGAGTCACTCATGCGTCTCTGGTTCCTGGAGTACACACCCCAAAAGTTGCAATCGGACCTATAGATTGGGGAGTCACTTAGCTTCAATATCCTGCAAGAAGCTTTCATTATGGATCAACGTTTGGAGTCAGGACCATCCTACGGTGGCACCAATGTCAACTACAGCTGTAGCAAATTTTCCCCTATATACCTGCCCTCTCCTATTTTATGTTTAAATGTTATACTAATGATTCTTGTTACTGATTTATTGTAATATTGACGAACGATCAATGCCAAATAAAACTATAGGTTTTAAATAATATTAATCTGGGCTTCCCGTTGGCATTATGCATAAAAAGCATCGTTAGTTACATGGTTTATTCTTTTGTTAACAGCCCACTAATCAGCAAATCTTAAATCGCTTTGCACTCACAGGACATCTGGGTCACTGAAACTGAAACTGTCATTTTCCGTTTTTATGGACAGTTTTGGACATTTTTATACCGACTGAGGAAGGCTTATATTAGCCGAAAGCGTCTCGGTAGACCTAGGTGTCCATATCTTTTACTTAAGTGACTTTATTAAAAGTAATATATTTTAACCCCTTACTGGCCAGTCTCTCGCTCTATTTAAACATCCACTCTGCCATCAACCAGAGGATCACCAACATACAGGACTGCTGGAGTAAAGAGGTTCTGGCATTCACCTAAGAAGTGCCTGATGCCACATTGATTGAGCCCGTGCACACGAGGCTCCTGGATTGGTGAGTGTAATATTTTTCACATCCAATATCTCCCATTTTCTTGCAATATTATGCTATCGATTCTTTTTGGCTTGTTTAGTAACCATTGCTGACCAAAGAAGGGCAGTGCCCCCCTCTATATGGCCAGAGGCGTTCATACCTAGAGCCGGGAACATTTAAGGCTCATGCAAATGTGAGTGGTTTGGAATTTGGTTACAAGGATTGGGGCCATTTGATGTTTTTCTTCCACCATTTTTCTTGTGTCTTCCTTTTGTTTTTTGAGAAACGCTGAGGATGACAGGACCCAATAACCCACTAAGGAAGACCAAGCTGACCTCTTGAGTATTATTGGACTTTTTTTATGCACTATTGGACTCACAGCTTGTTTGCACCATTGCACTAATCAGTGAGAATAAGCACTATTGCACTTTATTGATTACCGGCACATATGTCTGTGCAATTAATTTATATTGATGCGCTATATGGATTTTCTTTCTGTTTGTACATTGATAGGTAAATTAGAATATGATTTTTATGATAATATGATTAATAGCTTTTATTTTTATAAGAGTAAGAAATAGTGGAGAAAATAGCGAAAATATAATCAAGATTCTGGTTTTCACATAAAAATCATGGTTTGGAATATACAATGAGATGAGTGTTTGCACTTTGGGGGCATCATGTCAATGTTGCTAAAGCTTTAAGGGTATGTTCTGGGGCCCAAATGAAATGAAATGAAATTCCTTTGCATTGTTTCTTTTAAATGTAAAAGCATATGTTGCTTCCTGCTATAGAACAACAAAAGAAATATTTTGCATTTCATTTTTTTACATTTTTATTTTTACACATTACACGGTCATGTTTGGTATCATTGTAAAGACACACTCTGACCTTTCCAATGACACTTAACCTCATGCGGTGTACAATTCAGAGATGCAGGGATACAAAGTATCTCCTCACTGCAGTGCCACTGTCTTGGTTGTTGATGAAACAATGCGTTGCATCATCAGCGCCACGCTTGCTGGCAGTGTGGGATAAGAGAATAGTGCTGCATTAGAAAAAAATAGAGAAAAATTATATTTTATTTGATATTTTATTTTTACATAAATTTAACCTGATTATGTTTAGTATCACTGGAAAGGCCATACTCTGGCCTTTCCAATAATACCGCATATATCCCTCTAGACCAGGGGTCTCAAAGTACCGGCCCGCGGGCCATTTGTGGCCCGCAGACTGGTTACAAATGGCCCGCAGAATACAGGGATCAGCAAGGTGTCCGTGAGGGACTCTTGCACGGTCCACTGCTGCGGCTGTCTGTTTGGGCCGCGGTGAAATCAGGAAGGGAAGCACAGAGCAGGCAGAAGAGCCACACAGTGATTCGTGAAGCTGCTCTGCTACAGGAGACACACATGCCCTGCGTGCTGGCTCCGCCCCTTCCTACGGGCTCTCTGCACACAGAGGCCTCCGCAGGCAAGCATGCGATGGGAAACCTGGTGAGTAGAGTGATGTGGGGAGGGGGGAGAAGAAAGGCTGATTAGGGGTTTAGGATTTAGCAGAACACCGAGAAGGGAAAACACAGAAAAAAAGAGGAGGTGGAGACAGGGTGACAGGGACTGCAGACAGAGACACACAAACTGGTGACAGGGACTGGAGACAGAGGGAGAGTGACAGGGACTGGAGACAGAGACACACAAACTGGAGACAGAGGGAGAGTGACGGACTGGAGACAGAGGGAGAGTGACAGGGACTGGAGACAGAGACACACAAACTGGAGACAGAGGGAGAGTGACAGAGACTGGAGACAGAGAGTGCCAGGGACTGGAGACAGAGACACACAAACTGGAGACAGAGGGATTGTGACAGGGACTGGAGACAGAGACACAGAAAACTTGTGACAGAGGGAGAGTGACGGACTGGAGACAGAGGGAGAGTGACAGGGACTGGAGACAGAGACACACAAACTGGAGACAGAGGGAGAGTGACAGAGACTGGAGACAGAGAGTGCCAGGGACTGGAGACAGAGACACACAAACTGGAGACAGAGGGAGAGTGACAGGGACTGGAGACAGAGACACACAAACTGGAGACAGAGGGAGAGTGACAGGGACTGGAGACAGAGAGAGAGTGCCAGGGACTGGAGACAGAGACACACAAACTGGAGACAGAGGGAGAGTGACAGGGACTGGAGACAGAGACACACAAACTGGAGACAGAGGGAGAGTGACAGGGACTGGAGACAGAGACACACAAACTGGTGACAGAGGGAGAGTGACGGACTGGAGACAGAGGGAGAGTGACAGGGACTGGGAAAGAGACACACAAACTGGTGACAGAGGGAGAGTGACGGACTGGAGACAGAGGGAGAGTGACGGACTGGAGACAGAGGGAGAGTGACAGGGACTGGAGAAAGAGACACACAAACTGGAGACAGAGGGAGAGTGACAGGGACTGGAGACAGAGAGAGAGTGCCAGGGACTGGAGACAGAGACACACAAACTGGAGACAGAGGGAGAGTGACAGGGACTGGAGACAGAGACATACAAACTGGAGACAGAGGGAGAGTGCCAGGGACTGGAGACAGAGACATACAAACTGGAGACATAGGGAGAGTGACAGGGACTGGAGACAGAGACACACAAACTGGTGACAGGGACTGGAGACAGATACACAAACTGGTGACAGAGGGAGAGTGACAGGGACTGGAGACAGAGACATACAAACTGGAGACAGAGGGAGAGTGACAGGGACTGGAGACAGAGACACACAAAGTGGAGACAGAGACACACAAACTGGAGACAGAGGGAGAGTGACAGGGACTGGAGACAGAGACACACAAACTGGTGACAGGGACTGGAGACAAACACACAAACTGGTGACAGAGGGAGAGTGACAGGGACTGGAGACACGAACTGATGGAGACATAGTGTGACAAGGACTGATGGAGACACAGAGACATGCACTGATGGATGGAGACAGATGGACAGAGGGATGGAGACAGAGTGACAGATGGACAGAGGGATGGAGACAGAGTGACAGATGGACAGAGGGATGGAGACCAGGGACGTGCACTCAGTGGAGGCAAGTGAGGCAGAGCCGCACCTGCCATTAAGTGATAAATTAATAAACTAAAAACAAACTCACCTGCTCCCCCCGCTGTCAGCTCCGTCCTCTGCCTCTGCAGGCATTAGTTTTCCCAGCCTACGCAATTTGCATAGCAGGACGTTTCCCCGCTGCACTAATTGCGTAAACTGCTCAAGATGTGTGCAGCACACGTCAGAGATCACTGCTCATTAGTGCCGCACAGACTGACAGAGCATGGGAAAGCTTGGACCAATGGGAAAGCACCATTGGTCCAAGCCATTCCCAGAAAACCCCTACATTAGAGGACTGCCTCTGATTGACAGGAAGTCTAGCAGTTAGGCCAGGCAGCCCTCCAATGCAGGCTGTGAAAAGATTGCATAATGGACAACCCCTGACTGGCTGCATGGGGAGCTGCAGTCCAGGAGCCTGGCACAGGGGTGCCCTGCTCTGCCACAGCTGGGGATGCCCAGTTATACCCCAGGCTGGTTATTGTCTGCTAACTGGGGCTGGAAGAATGCACAAAACATTTGCCCCCCAGGGGGGATCTGAGGGGGTGCAGCAGCAGGAAGCCCTCTTTTCCCAGCTGCAAGGTAAGTGACCTTACCGGGGGGAGAGGGTTAATGATGGGGGGAGAGGGTTAATGATGGGGGGGAGAGAGGCCATGGCTTTCCTCTGTGCTGATGTTCAGATAGTGCTTAGCTGCCAATCTGTATGATGTATTTTACCTCTAGCCAGGCTGCCTGGGGAGGGACAGGACAGGTGGGGGACTCAGCAGATGCAAAGTTACCAGCAAGACTCTCTCAACTCCTCTTCTACCAGGGCTGTCAGATCACAGCATGTGCTTCATGGGTCACTGGCTTTGGGCTGGGGTGTCAGATCTCCATTTTGCTCCCTGTTAGTGCCTGAAAGTGCTGCCCTGCAGTGTGCAGAAGTCAGGTTGGGTCAGTGGCTTGCTTTCCCTTCAGTGTAATATGAATGACGCAAAATGTATAGGTGCTTTAAGGAAACCTAATGGATGTGGCCAGGCTCCTCTTAATACTTTTGTTATAGGGGCAGCATATAGAGGTGTGTGTGTTCTTACAGTGCCAGTCTCTTTACACACCCTTTCTTTCACATGCGCTGTGTGTTTTGCCAGGGGCAAGCATTGGCTTAACATTCTTATTTTAGGGTAAAAAAAAACAAAAACAAAAAAAAAAACAGGGTTATTCAGAGGTGAAAACCTTGAGAATTGGCAGGAAAATGAACAGCCAATTTGGAAAGTGAGAAAAGTGGGAGAATTTTTCTGGTTTGACTATTTTGACCTAGAATTCAATTCTCCACTCATTCTCAAGGTTTTCACCTCTTTCTGAATAGCCCTGTATCAGGGTTATTCAGAGAGCAGTGAAAAGCAGGCGAATGACTGGAGAATGGAAAATTCTAGGTCAAAATAGCAGATTATGAAAGGGAAAATTTTTCTGGTTTGGCTATTTTGACCTAGAATTTTCCATTCTCCTGCTTTTCACCTCTCTGAATAACCCTGTATGAAAACAAGTCCAGGTACAAGGACCCAGGACTGCAGATTCTTCATTTAGGAAGTCTTTGCCAATGCAATTTAGAAGGCATATTGTAAGATAATTGTTCTGTATAAAAGGTCTGTGGGAACAGAATCGGCTTCCAGTCAGTCCTTACTCGCAGTGTCTGTCCTGATGTAGTAAATGCCTGAAGCCTCCTCTTTGGGAGCTAGATTGTTTTTTGGCTGTTTTGGTTTTGTATATCTGGCTCTGATACTAACCAGTGCCTCACCAGCCACTGACCTCACCGCACGTCACTGATGGAGACAGAGTGACAGATGGACAGAGGGATGGAGATGGAGAGACACAGAAGGACAGGAGAATGGAGAGAAAGGGAAAAGGTCTGTTACAGAATAAAATAAAAAATTCACAGAAGACTACCAAAAATACAAGAAGATGTTCAGAAGTAAAAACACATTGCTTTAAAAGAAAACAGTTTAATAAATAAAATAAAAAACAAGTTTCAAATTTTGCATGCGGCCCCCATGGAAAATGAAAACCTGTCCAGTGGCCCTCAGGTAATTTGAGTTTGAGACCCCTGCTCTAGACCTTAGGGCTCCAGAGATACTGTGGTCTAAATGATTGCAAATTGTAAACAAAAATTATTTTTTTTACAGAGCAAGGTGCCGCCTTGTGGCAGGCGCCTGTAGGCACATGCCTACTCTGCCTAGTTATAAATCCGGCCCTGCAAACAAAACTTTACCCTAACTACAGGGGCAACGAAATAAACGCAAATAAACAGTGTGGCCGCCGTTCCGTCACAACATATAACTACTTCGGGTACAGCTGGATAATACAAGAGTATCTCTTTGAGTGAGAAATGACTCCTTGGCTTTGCTGTCCAGGCAAATCGCTGCTGAAGAGATGTTTTGCACACGTATATTAATGTGAGAATAAGACCCGCACTGCACGTTCCTGGTGTATAACTCGATTTTATCTCTATTAACCTCAGATTTGACTCCGGTTACCTCAGATTTGCTCTGCTGGGCTGGCGTCTAAGCACGCTACGTGGAAATTCAACTAAAAGTCAGATAAGTAACACGTTACAGCACACTTTCTCAGCGTTCGCCTCTTGTAATCACTGTCTGTCTGTGCCGAACCAGCGGGAATTGATATTGTGAGCAAAGTAACCAGGCAGCGTACTGTAAAAAACATTTAATTGACGCATGGGTTATAACCCCCATCTTACGACTCAATCTAATAGTCATCATTAATCATAATCTTAATCACATTTGCTGCATACGCACGTTTCCTCGCAGGTTTCCTCGCACGTCAATAATTCTTATCTTCATTGGCTCTTAGTACTTTGGCAGAAGCTGCCACAAGACAAGCAAACAACGGTACACCATGACAAAACTGGAGAGGATCTAGCCACACACTTCTTGACTCTTGGTGGTGATTCTTCATTATGACTATTATCGGGCAGAAATTCTCTCCCAGTGATGGCGAGCTGGCATGAACTTTATGTGATGCCTTTGAACTTACATACAGGAGTAACAGTCAACCAACATCACTGTAAAAAGGTACAAGGAACATACCACACCGCACTGTACCAAAACGCAAACTTTACTGCTGCATCAGAGCAGCCAGGGAGAGGGGCATTATGGCATTATGCAGCACATACAGATACAAGGTGTTGCTGTAATTGCCATACATAAGCATTTTGCAGCACATACAGATACAAGGTGTTGCTGTAATTGCCATACACAGGCATTATGCAGCACATACAGATACAAGGTGTTGCTGTAATTGCCATACACAGGCATTATGCAGCAAATACAGATACAAGGTGTTGCTGTAATTTCCATACACAAGCATTATGCAGCACATACAGATACAAGGTGTTGCTGTAGTTGCCATACACAGGCATTATGCAGCACATACAGATACAAAGTGTTGCTGTAATTGCCATACATAAGCATTTTGCAGCACATACAGATATTGCATTGCTAATAATCTCATTATGATCACTACAAATCCCCATAAGCAGGAGATCTCACCATTTTTTATTATCTGTCTGTCGCACATTTACTACATCTGACACAAAGGCCATGTCTGTCTGTATGCTGATAATGCAGACCCCGTGTGACATTGTGCGAAATAAGGGATGTCATCTAGAGTTTAGAACCTTTCATCCCAGCAATATTTCCGTAAAGAATAGACGGATACATAACATTTTTAAAATGAGCGAAGTTACATTATTTTAATCATTTAACGATCTCAGAGTAACAAATTTTTCGAAAATTTACTAGTTTACACTATACTGAAGTGTCATCTACGCATCCTGTGCGCTATCACCTGGTGTGAGCTAAAACACCATCGCTAAAGAAAAAATTTAGCGCGAGTCGCTAAAATTTAGCGCCCGACGACCTACTAACAGATCACCTTGTCCGCGGTAGTCCGTGTACAAGGTCGTTAACCGCACGCTAGGGAAACACTAAGACCCAGGCTGAGACCCAGCGCTAATGCAGTTGTGTACAGGACAGAATTGTTTTTTCCTCACACCCCTGCATTATTAAAATCCTCCAAGGCAGTCGTATTATCAATGTTTCTATGCACACATACACTATATTGCCAAAAGTATTAGCTCGCCCATCCAAATAATCAGAATCAGGTGTTCCAATCACTTCCATGGCCACAGGGATATAAAATCAAGCACCTAGGCATGCAGACTGTTTTTACAAACATTTGTGAAAGAATGGGTCGCTCTCAGGAGCTCCGTGAATTCCAGCGTGGAACTGTGATAGGATGCCACCTGTGCAACAAATCCAGTCGTGAAATTTCCTCGCTCCCAAATATTCCAGTCATCTGTATTATAAGAACGTGGAAGTGTTTGGGAATGACAGCAACTCAGCCACAAAGTGGTAGGCCACGTAAACTGATGGAGTGGGGTCAGAGGATGCCGAGGCGCATAGTGCGAAGAGGTCGCCAACTTTCTGCAGAGTCAATCGCTACAGACCTACAAACTTCATGTGGCCTTCAGATCAGCTCAAGAACAGTGCGCAGAGAGCTTCATAGAATGGATTTCCATGGCCGAGCAGCTGCAACCAAGCCATACATCACCAAGTGCAATGCAAAGCATAGGATGCAGTGGTGTAAAGCACGCCACCACTGGACTCTAGAGCAGTGGAGACGCGTTCTCTGGAGTGACGAATCGTGCTTTTCCATCTGGCAATCTGATGGACGAGTCTGGGTTTGGCGGTTGCCAGGAGAGCGGTACTTGGCTGACTGCATTGTGCCAAGTGTAAAGTTTGGTCGAGGGGGGGGATTATGGGGTTAGGTTGTTTTACAGGAGCTGGGCTTGGCCCCTTAGTTCCAGCGAAAGGAACTCTGAATGCTTCAGCATACCAAGACATTTTGGACAATTCCATGCTCCCAACTTTGTGGGAACAGTTTGGAGCTGGCCCCTTCCTCTTCCAACATGACTGTGCACCAGTGCACAAAGCAAGGTCCATAAAGACATGGATGACAGCGTCTGGTGTGGATGAACTTGACTGGCCTGCACAGAGTCCTGACCTCAACCCGATAGAACACCTTTGGGATGAATTAGAGCGGAGACTGAGAGCCAGGCCTTCTCGTCCAACATCAGTGTGTGACCTCACAAATGCGCTTCTGGAAGAATGGTCAAAAAATTCCCATAAACACACTCCTAAACCTTGTGGATACTCTTCCCAGAAGAGTTGAAGCTGTTATAGCTGTAAAGGGTGGAGCGACGTCATATTGAACCCTATGGATTAAGATGGGATGTCACTTAAATTCATATGCGAGTCAAGGCAGGTGAGCCAATACGTTTGTCAATATAATGTATATTAATTAGGGCTGATGGGCATTGCATGATAAATGCCACCTGACAGCATGTAGAATAATAACAACGCATTTAATACATCCAAAAGGAAGGTCAGGTGAGCGACAATAATTTCCCTGCTGCAGCATGTAAATAACACATGTTTCAGGGCAAGATTTATTCACGTAGCCCTTTAAACATGGTCCACACGGTCACCCTAATAATCAACCGCTTACACACTATGAACAACCCCCAGCATTAAAGGTTTAGAATTAGGCAATATACAGTGGCAAGAAAAAGTATGTGAACCCTTTGGGATTACGTGGAGTTTTGCATGAATTGGTTATAAAATGTGCTCTGATCTTCATCTAAGTCACAACAATTTGAAAAACACAGTCTGCTTAAAATAATACAACACAAACATTATATGTTTTCATGTGTTTATTGAACAGAACATGTAAACATTCACAGTGCAGGGTGGAAAAAGTATGTGAACCCCTAGCCTAATGACTTCTCCAAGAGCTAATTGGAGCCAGGAGTGAGCCAACCTTGAGTCCAATCAGTGTGATATTATTGGATGTGTTGCTGAAATCTGTCCTGCCCTTTAAAAACACACGCCAGTTTTGGGTTTACTGGTTTCAAGAAGCACTGCCTGATGTGAACCATGCCTCGCAGAAAAGAGCTCTCAGAAGAGCTACGATCAAGAATTGTTGACTTGCATGAAGCTGGAAAGGGTTACAAAAGTATCTCCAAAAGCCTTGATGTTCATGTGTCCACGGTAAGACAGACTGTCTACAAATGGAGAAAGTTCAGCACTGCTGCTACTCTCCCTAGGCATGGTCGTCCTGTAAAGATGACTGCAAGAGCACAGCGCAGAATGCTTAATGAGGTAAAGAAGAATCCTAGAGTGTCAGCTAAAGACTTACAGAAATCTCGGGCACATGCAAACATTTTTGTTGACAAATCAACAATAAGGAAAACATTAAACAAGAATGTAGTACATGGGAGGACACCACAGAGGAAGCCATTGCTGTCCAAATAGACTATTGCAGTGCGTTTGAAGTTTGCAAAAGAGCACCTGGATGTTCCACAGCACTACTGGCAAAATATTCTGTGGACAGATGAAACCGAAATTGAGTTGTTTGGAAAAATCACACAACACTATGTGTGGAGAAAAAAAGGCACCACACACCAACATCAAAACCACATCCCCACAGTAAAACATGGTGGAGGGAGCATCATGGTTTGGGGCTGCTTTGCTGCCTCAGGGCCTGGACGGATTGTTGGCATTGATGGAAAATGAATTCCAGAGTTTACTAAGACATTTTGCAGGAAAACGTAAGACCATCTGTCCGCCAACTGAAGCTCCGCAGAGGATGGGTGATGCAACAGGACAATGACCCAAAGCATACAAGTAATTCAACAAAAGAATGGCTTCAACAAAACAAAATACGCCTTCTGGAGTGGCCCAGTCAGAGTCCTGACCTCAACCCGATTGAAATGCTGTGGCATGACCTTAAGAGAGTGATTCACACCTACATCCCAAGAATATTGCTACACTGAAACAGTTTTGTGAATAGGAGTGGTCCAAAATTACTCGAGATCGTTGTGCAGGTCTGATCTGCAACTACAGGAAACGTTTGGTTGAGGTTATTACTGCCAAAAGGAGGGTCAACCAGTTATTAAATCCAAAGGTTCACATACTTTTTCCACCCTGCACTGTGAATGTTTACATGTTCTGTTCAATAAACACATGAAAACATATAATGTTTGTGTTGTATTATTTTAAGCAGACTGTGTTTTTCAAATTGTTGTGACTTAGATGAAGATCAGAGCACATTTTATGACCAATTAATGCAAAACCTCCACGTAATCCCAAAGGGTTCACATACTTTTTCTTGCCACTGTATTAGATTTAGGATATATGTGGATAAAGGATACATTTATAATAGACAAAATATTACGTATCTGGTGAGCGCAAATGAATGCTCTGGGGTTCGGATGTCTCATGCAGGCCCGCAATACATCATATGGTTATGAAAAAGAAGCAAATATAAAATATCATGGTGCAGACTGCAAGAAATATTAATAGAGGCGATAAAATATATAGTTTCACCACTCACATGTGTAGAGCCCCAACACTGGCTCTGAGTGGGATCTCGCCTCTGGGTAATTTGTCTTTCTCCTTGTTAGCAGGTGACCCCCACCTTAGCATAGTAATTTTTCTTTAAAACGTCATATTGGTGGAAGCGTAGGAGGATAGACAAAGAAATATTTACTTTCCTAGTGTAAATCTTTCTTAATAATAAGCATAATTTTTCTGCTGATTCAAAACTTACACTTGGTGGAGCTACCAAAGCTCAAGTAGGAACACCCATGGAGTTTTTGTACGGAAAATCCAAATAAAAAATGCTCTGGATGCCGGGACGTGGTCTTTAAAAGGATTATTAAAACAAAGTTTAAAATAAACAGTAATTCATAACTTCCAGGACGCGATTCGCTGCTATACAGCGGCTTCCTCAGCTGGTAAGTCAAAAGATTACATCTTTCTGGTATATATACCCTTTATTAATTAAAAAATTAGCCACTCATGTCCCTGATTGATCCAAGTCTCTGTCCGGCGTGTGCCGCCATCTTGCGCATGCGCCACACTGTTTTCTGCGTTCCACGATGGTTTCAAAGCTGTATTCTAGATGTGCCCATTTTGCGCATTCGCCGTCTCAACTTCCGCGGTGGTTACAAGTGTCGATCACACTTTGCCACATTTTGTAGGTGCATCTTCTGTGTCGCTTTGAGCAAGATAAATCCTGGTCTCTGTGCGCATTCTTACTGTGGCCATTACGTTCTTATTTTCAGATGACATATAAGCAATAAAGAATATGCAATTAGGGACATATGTGT
This sequence comes from Leptobrachium leishanense, assembly GCA_009667805.1. Lineage (NCBI taxonomy): Eukaryota > Metazoa > Chordata > Amphibia > Anura > Megophryidae > Leptobrachium > Leptobrachium leishanense. Next base: position 34,254,587 of record CM019067.1, on the reverse strand, counting down.
GCACAATATTGGTCGCTCCCCCATGCCACCTGTGGGATGGAATATACTCCCAAATCTACGTTCTCTTGTTATCGCCGTAAGGCTATATCCATCTAATATCTAAATTAAATTTATAATAGAGCCTACTGCAACAGCAGCGACATTGCTGACCAGATCCTTTACTATGGTGTATGGGGCCAAGAGAACACCTGTGCTGTATTCCTTTCAATTGCCTTTTAATTTTGGCGAGGACCTGTTTTCGTGGTTTTTTTGACGTTAGCACCAGGGATGAGCAGTAGGTAAAACTTTGCGATTAGCGTCGCTCCAGAAATTAGAGCCGGTACCAAGTGATCTGTTACATACAGAGATCTCTAGCGCGGCCTGTGTTAAGCATAGAACGCACAGAAAGCTTGCGCTACGAATCGCTAATAGCGACTGGCTAAATGATTTTTCCTGTTTTTAGAGAGAGGGGCAAACGGTCTGCCGGCACAATTTCTCGAAACGAAACAGGTTTTTATTTAATCAAGCTGTGCTTGATGGTGAAAAGGTTTATGATGAAATGGTAATGGTCGATCAACCCAAACCAAATCATCCAACATTACTAAGGTAACTCAGTTTAGAGATTGTGCAATAAGAAGCTTCAAACATTTCTTATAAAAAATATTGTATTTATTCATAAAGGGACAAGGAATTATGCTTCTTCCTTCCCTATAGTTTTACCTTTCATAAATGTTCTATATATATATATATATATATATGACTGTATATGGTGAATGTTTTTTTTCTTACATTCAGAATAAATTAGACGCCTGTGAATATGTTTATTATGTGATATAATGACCCTGCTTGTTTATCTATCACCCCCCTCCTCCTCCTCATAATTTAGGAAGCCTATAAATCTGTAATTAGATGTTTTCTCGACAAATGACTAATTATATGTTTTCTAGCTTTGCAGGTGAAAACTGTAAGGGCAGAAATGGTTGGAAACAGTTGGGCAGCTCCAAACAAATTATACACTTGAAAGCATCCCGCAAGGATAATTATACTTATTACTTAGTATCTATATAGTGCCAACATATTCCACAGAGCTTTATAAGTGGGGAATCACAAACAAGAGACATATCGATTCAGAGGAAAATGAGGGCTCTGCCTGTGGGATTAGGGATGAGCCGAACACCCCCCGAGTTCGGTTCGGGCCCGAACCTGAACTTCCCATATGTTCGGGTCCGGGCCCGAACTCGAACTCCATGCAAGTCAATGGGGCTGAAAATTCGGTTTTTAGAGTGACCTCCAAGAGGGCATATATGCTACATATTTGCCATAAAAGGTGTATGGGGGTCCGGGTAGTGCCCTGGGGGACAGGAAACATATGACGGTAAATGCTTTTCCTTTAATCTATCCATAAACAACTGCTTGGGGCGGCAGTCTGTATGAAAAGAGGAGACATTTTCGTACACACAGAAAAAGTTTACTGATTTTTTTGGGCTAAATTATTGTGAAACTTATGCAGGCTTTGGATGAAAGTAACGATAGGTGCTTCAAAATTGGTCCTTTAGCGTCCCCAACAGTGCGAGTCACACCGTAACCCCTCTGAGGATATGAATCTGATACAGGCGTCAGTGGCAGTGCACCCAAATATTGTGCTTTTGGTGCCAGGCCTGCAAGTACTATCATACAGTAACCCCTCTGTGGTATTGTGGAAGAATGCAGGGGTGAACCTTGTGGTCCTATATTAAAAAGATATGCATCTGGTTAAGGCGTCAGTGCACCCAGATATTCTGCCTTTGGTGCAAGACTGCCAGGCCAGCAAGTATCATCATACAGTTTCCCCTCTGTGGTATTGTGGAAGAATGCAGGGGTGGACCATGTGGTCCTATATTGAAAAGATATGATTCTGGTCAAGGCGTCAGTGCACCCAGAAATTGTGCTTTTGGTGCCAGGCCTGCAAGTGCCATCATAATACAGTAACCCCTCTGTGGTATTGTGGAAGAGTGCAGGGTTGGACCGTGCGGTTCAAAAAATTTAAATGATATAAATCTGGCACAGGCGTCAGTGCACCCAAATATTGTGCCTTTCATGGCAGCAAGTGCCTTCACACCGTAACCCTTTTGTGGTCTTGTGGAAGAGTTCAGTGCTGGAGGTTTTGTGAATGGAGAAGAGGACATCCCCTATCTATTCCATTACTTCAGCATCAGGGGATTGATAGCTGCTGATCCAGGACTGATTCATTTTTATAAATGTCAGCCGGTCTACAGAGTTGGTGGACAGACGCACTCTTTTGTCTGACAAAACCTCCAGCGGCACTGAACGTCCTTTCGGAAAGCACGCTAGATGAAGGGCAACCTAGTAGCTGCATAGCATATTGGCTAAATTCTGGCCAGTGATCCAATCTCAACACCCAGCAAGCCAGTGGATCATCTGCTGGAAAGGTATCCATGTCTGCCCTTGCCCCTAGGTAGTCCTGCACCATATGGTGAAGACGCTGGCAATGGGTGCCTTCATTTGACGTCCCTGGGCGTCGGACTAAAAAAATTTAAAAATGCATCTGTCAAGCGGCCCTGGCCTTCACCACTATTCCTCTGATCATCCGCAGCCTCAGAAGCACGTGTGTCAGCACTTGGTAATCTACCAGTGCCTGGAAAGGTGTTACACAAGTGTCGCTTTAGAGCGTCCTCAAGTTTTTTCATCCTCTGCTCCCTCTGTGCGGGCAGGATGAGCTCTGCAACTTTCCCCTTGTATCGTGGATCAAGAAGGGTTGCCAACCAGTAATGATCCCTCTCCTTGATAGCATGAATCCTGGGGTCCTTTTAGCAGGCTTTGCATCATTAGGGAGCCCATGCAGCGTCGGTTGGAGGTGGCATTAGCTTCCGAGTCTTCCTGGTCAATGAGGATGACCGTATCGTGCACTTCCTCCTCCCAGCCACGCACTAGCCCTTGTGTTTCTGGGCACACGAAACCCTCCCTTGAGGATCCCCACCTTCAATGCCCCCACTACTTAAATATCCTGCCTCCTCCTCCTCATCCTCCTCCTGTCTGATCTGACTAGGACCCGCTGGAATGCTATCTGTGGAAAGACTGGGGCCTTGAGAGCTAGGGAAGGCTTCCTCTTCCTCCCGCTGCTCTGCCTCTAGAGCCACATCTATAATTCCCCGCAGAGTGTGCTCCAGCAGGAACACTAAAGGAATTGTGTCACTGATGCATGCACTGTCCCTGCTCACCATCCTCGTTGCCTCCTCAAATGGTGACAGTACAGTGCATGCATCCTTGATCATCAGCCACTGCGGGGGGGGGAACAAGTTGACCTGAACCTGTCCTTGTGCCATACTCACACAGGTACTCGTTGATGCCCTCTGCTGCTTGTGCAGGCGCTGCAGCATTGCTAATGTCGAGTTCCACCTGGTGGGCATGTCACAGATCAGACGGTTTGTGGGAAGGTGGAATTCTCTTTGAATTTCTGCCAGGCGAACGCTTGCTGGGAATGACCGTCTGAAGTGGCTGCAGACTTTTCTGGCCTGGATGAGAAGCTCTGGCAGCCCTGGGTACTTGGTTAGGAAACGCTGTACCACCAGATTTAGGACGTGTGCTAGGCATGGTACATGCGTCAATTTACCCTTGCGGAGATAAGGTTGCTGCCATTATCGTAGACGATCATTCCCAGCTGAAGCTGGCGTGGTGTTAACCATCTCTGCACCTGCCCCTGCAGAGCTGACAGAATTTCTGGCCCGGTGTGGCTCCTTTCCCCTAAACAAACCAGCTCAAGTACAGTATGGCATCTTTTTGCTTGAGCCATTGCGTAGACCCTGTCAGGCGTCGGTGTAACTGCCACTTCGCCAGAGACAGAGAAGGAGGAGGAGGAGGAAGAGCGAGAGGTGGTGGTGGTGGAGCAGACAGACCTCATACAAGCAGCTTTCTGGAGGCTTGGTGGATGAACAAGCTCCAGCACAGAGCCCGTCTTGGATCCCTCCCAGCTGCAATCAGAGTTACCCAGTGTGCCGTGAAGTTAATGTAATGACCCTGTCCATGCTTGCTGGACCACGTGTCTAAAGTGACATGCACCTTGTTGCTGACTGCCTTTCCCAATGACTGGATAACATTGTCTTCCAGGTGCTGGTATAGTGCTGGAATGGCCTTGTGTGAAAAGTAATGGCGTTATGGAACCTGCCACTGTGGTACAGCACATTCAGCAAATTCACGGAAGGGAGCAGAGTCCACCAGCTGGAAAGGCAGCAGCTGCAATGCGAGTAATTTTGCTAAGCTGGCATTTAGACGCTGTGCTTGGGGATGGTTGGGACTATATTTTTTCTTTCGCTGCAGCAGCTGCGGCAACGTAATCTGACTGCGTAAATCTTCAGCTACTGGGATGATGTCACATTGTGAGGAAGGACCTGGTACATCCATTACTGTAGCATCATCCCTGTCGGTGGAGGATGTAGGCAATGACATGGCAGGACATACAGTGGGGGTAGTGACAGATGAGGAGGAGGACCTATGCAAAGTTTTGCGCCAATGGGATGTGTGGCACTTGTTCTTATGTCGCCTCAAGCACATGGTACCCAAGTGTCCGGTATCTTTCCCACGCTTAAGCCTCATCTGACATAGATTACAAATAGCAACGCTGCGCTCTACTGCACATTTCTTAAAGAACTCCCAGACAGAGTTCCTGCATGTGTTCTTTGAGACAACAGAGCTCTGCACCGGAGCAGCTCTGACATTTGATGCCTTGGACTGGCTAGTGCTACGGTTGGTCACAGAGGATGTTGTGCCTCGTGTTTGCTGTGCCTCCTCCTCCCCCTCTTCCTCACTTAATTCCTCTGTTCGATCAGGCACCCAGGTGGAGTCAGTGTTCCCATCATCATTGTCATCACCCCCTATCTCCTCGTCACTGGAGCCAACTTGGCAGTATGCTGCAGCTGCTGGGGCAACATGAGTGCCAGTTATTTGTGTGTCATTACTGGCACCCCCTTCCTCTAGGTTGATTATACTCCCTTCCTCAACCTCAGAGATTGAATCAGAGCACTGTACTTGCTGCGCATCCTCAAGCAGCATGTCACTGTCATTGTAGTCAAACAATTCAGCTGACTCCTCCGTGTGTGATAGCGAGGCTACGGCAGGAGTAGCTGTGGGCATGGAGGCTGCATTAGATGCTTTGGCAGCTGAGGTGGACTGTAAAGCACTAGAAGCCTGGCTGGCAGAGGACTCGGATAATGAGGATGGCCTGGTTAGCCAATCCACCAAGTCCTCTGTATGTTGCTGCTGTTTAAGACAGCCAGCACCAGTTAGAAAGGACAAGCGTGCCCCTGCAGAGGATTCACCACGTCCACCACGACCAGAGGCACAGCCTCCCGACACAGGGGCTGCTTGCCCTCTTATCTGTGTCTGGGAGAGTCTGCCTGTCCTTTTTGTTCTTTCAGACATGGTGAGTGATATATAGATTAATATATACAGAACTCTTATTCAACTCTGGTATGAAGATTTAAAGAACTCTGGTATAACTCAGTGAGACACCCTGATAGCTGGCAGCCAGTGACAAGACACAGATTACAAATCTCAGACACCTTCTATAAATCAGTGAGACCCCTTGATGGGTGGCAGTGAAACCTCCTATAAATCAGTGAGATCCCTTGATGGGTGGCAGCCATTGAGAACACACGGATTATAACAATTCCCAAATGTTTTAAAGAAATTAGTGAGCCCCAAAATACTGCGTGGTACTGGCTGTGTGACAAGACACAGATCACCTCAATTCACAAATGTTTTGTAGGAATTAGTGACACCCAAAATACTGCGTGGTACTGGTTGTGTGACAAGACACAGATCACCTCAATTCACAAATGTTTTAAAGAAATTTGTAAACCCCAAAAAACTTGCTGGGACAGTGACAAGACACACATCACCTAAATTCCCTGATATTTGGTAGAAATGAGACCCCCCCAGTAGCGTGGCAGACCGGCAGTAACAACACACAACTATCTCCTCTGAAATCTCCTCTCAAAATGCGTGCTGTAGCTATGCGTGGAAACGTTATATAGTGTGCTGCGGGACTTAGCTCTGTGAGCCCATGATTGGGCAAAATTTGCCCAATCAGGACTCTGAGCCGTGATTGGCATACTGTTGGACCTGTCTTGCACCAGACCTGTGGTCAGGTGCAAGGCTGTAGCCAATTACGAGCTTCAGGCCAGTGAGAAAATGCATTGTGGTCCATTGTGGTCGAACATGCGGCGAACACCCGGAAATGTTCGGTGTTCGCGATCTAATCGAACAGGCTAAGTTCGGGTCGAACTTCGAACCGAACAGCTCATCCCTATGTGGGATAACAAGTTAGAAATTACACTACGTCGTAAAAGCGCTCAGGCGGACGGCCCATGAGTTTTATCTGAAGGTCCTGGGACTTGAGCAGGGGGAGTTTAAAGCCAATGGCCAGTCAAAGAAGAAGCAGGGGCATGAATCAGAAACAAAAGTTTATGCTTTTTGTGTATACTCGATCAGCAATAGCAGACACAGCAGATCTGGTGGTATGCTGTATCATTGAACATGTAATTTGTTTGTTGCATTTGGTCTCCAGTACATGCCCCCAAATTTTGAGCTCCTCAAGCATGATGTTCGAGGTGCTAACACTTTTTAAAACCAGCTGGAAATGTGCCTAGACTAACATCTCCCCAGCTGATCCTGCACAAAGACCTGAACTGCAGTAACTCCATTTGGCCAGCAGATGGCGACATCTCCCTGCCGAAACAGTCATTATAGTAAGGAATACATTGGGAATATTCCCAAATATTTCTTACTGTATAAATATAATTAAACATGATTTTGCGGAATCATTTGGTAGCGAAGGGGTTAAAAAACTTAGAGTTAAAAGTAAAATGAACTGGATGAGAGTGGTATAAAGGTAAGAGGACATTATGAGGACTGAGTGGACAGTGCACAGGACAAAAAGAAAGAATGTCTTGGGGCAGGATTCACTACGCATCAATATGAGTGTGATGTGCCAGATAGAGAACGCTAACGGTAACTTTCATAAGAGTAGGTGTTAACGCTAGGATAAGTGACTTTAACGCCCCTTTATTACCTTCATGACGCTAAACATGAGTTTCCTCCACCCCACCCAGAGTCACCAGCAGCCAGGATTTTTTAATTTCCCGTCTGCCGGTCACCAGATAGGTCACGAGTGACATCCGCACACTGAGAGCATGCCGACATCACCCTCTCTGAGACCACCCACTGTAGCAAGCGTTCTCTTAGATGTAGCTGACGGATGCACGTGCAGCTCTGATCCATCATTCTGTGCAGGCGCCACGGAACTTGCATACATGAAGTGCACAAGCCCCATAGTACTGCGCATTTTGCGGCTCCTACAATGCAACTGAAAACTAAAGGGACTTCCGTGTTCAGGAGTCCCTGAGCCGAAGAGAAGCTGAGCGCAGCGAGCGGAAAAAGGTGAGTAAAAGAATATCTAAAGAAAATTAAAAAATGATTGCGCAGAGGCTGCCAGCAGGATCTGCCCAATTTTTCAAGGGCAAAAAAGGGAACTCTATTTTTAATAGAATGTCCCTCTAAAAAGATGCTCTACACAGTGTGAGGGCTCAATCTTATCTGAGCGGTTACACTGTCGTGAACTTCTGCTCCCTCTAAGGGCACCTAGGGGGCTGATGCAGCCCATGGTGTCCATGGGTTTAGACTTGCCCTGAACCTCGGTTCAGAAATCTTTGATGACAGGGCTTCAGGACCTTTGGGAACCAGCCCCATCCCCTTCTGCAAATGAGAGTCACTGGATTGGCTCAGCGCTCAGCCCTGCTTTTGTCAAGTGACTGTGGCTGGCAGCATATGACGCCTTGAATCATAGAGAGTGGGTGAGTTTTTAAAGGAATATAAATGATTAAAATGGGAGGGGGTGGTGCAAAGCTTTTAACCCCTACGTTCAGGGCCGGTGCTAGAATATTTTGTACTCTAGGCAAGACCAGCTACTTGCACCCTCAGAAAATTTTTTGTTAACTGTTGAAATGCAGTGGGAACACACAAATTATGTGCGCGGGGGGCACACACTGTGCATGGGGACATACACACATACACACTGTGGGACACACACACACACTGTGCACGGGGGCAGCACACGGCCGTTCGGTGCCCATCTTACGCCTCCGCTGGTCTACCCGGGATCGGTTTGTGCTTCTTTCTTTCCTCTGCCTCTTTTTTTCTTCTGACCTTTGTACCTCTTCCTTTTTTCTTTCTCTCTTTCTTTCTTCTGTGCCTCTTTCTTCTGCCTCTTTTTTCTGTCTCTCTTTCATCTGCCTCTTTCTTTTCTTTCTTCTGCCTATTTTTCTTTCTTTCTTTCATCTGCCTCTTTTTTTTTTTTTTCTTTCTACTGTGCCTCTTTCTTTCGTGACTTTCTTTCTCCTGTGCCTTTCTTTCTTCTGCCTCTATATTTAGTCTGCCTCTGGTGGCGCCCGCACATCATATGTTGGCGCCTGCGCGTCACCATAAGACACCCATCTTCTGCCTCGATAGTGGGGTCCGCAAGCTGACAATGTCGGCTTTGTAAGCCACCACTGCCGGCTACATTAGCTGCACAATGAGGAACGGGTACAATAATGGAACCCGTGTTGGGGCTGGCTGCGCCCCTTGGCGGCCATGTGCCCTAGGCGGTTGCCTAGAGGAAGCAACGGCCCTGCCTATGTTCCCTCTGTCCTCTTGTTTTAACCCTTTAACATGCCAGCATCAGAACGCAAGCTCAAAGTGAAGGGAGTCGTGACAGAAAGTTGACTAACAAAGGGGAGGTTTAATCTTGTTTCCAGTACAAGTTATAATTACTTATGAATAATTATTACTGTTTATAAAGTATCAGCATATGCCGAGGTACAGGATAATTTGCATCGCAAAGAGAGGGAAAGAGGGAGAGAGAGAAGAACATATTCCTCCACGTTCAAGTGTCTAGCAGAATTATTATTTTCCATTTTCTTTATTGAAAGCATTTGGATATCGCGTGTCTTCCTGCTGATAGCGAGCCATTAAACAGATTCTATACTTTTAAGTGATTTCTCTCCATATTGTTATTGAATTGATGTATTAATTAGGATTGTAGTTTTTGTATGTGCCTTTTTTCCGTAATTACTCATACAAATGGCCACTTAGACGCACAGAACCCAAGAGTGGGGTAGAGGAGATAATTGTGCCGACCGATGTCCTTAATTCTTCTATACCGTCTACTTAATTATAGATATTAATGACATGATAATGTGCATTTTTTTTCAATCCAGACCACACTGGAGTCTCTAGCACCATGAAAGGCCTGGTCTACATTATTATTATGATTATTATTATCATCATTTATATAGCGCCAACAGTTTCCGCAGCGCTTTACAATAACCAAAGGGAGCGAGATACAGATAAAAGGACATAGGATGGAAACAAGAGGGGTTATTCAGAGAGAGCTGATCTGGCCCCGAAATGTCACTGAACAGGGAACGGTGACATTTTGGGGCCATTCAAATATTCAGAGAGCAGGCAGTTCGCCAAAAGTTGGCGAACTGCAAGAAAGTACAGTACCTGTTCGACGGCAGTGAAATCCCCCATAGAGAAACAATGGTTAATCTATTCAGACACCGAACAGCAGTGAAAAGTTGCCGAAATGCCCTGGTGTTCTGTGTTTTCATTCGTCAGGTTTATTCAGGCGAATACCATAGGCTTCAATGTAAAAAATATTCCCGTTTTAATGTATTATCTAAAAAAACGTTTTTTATTTTATTCTGCAGTAAAAAGTCTCTTTATGTATAGATTTTTTAGGATCTTTTAAACATTTTTCAGGAATTTTTTTTGGCAAAATTTTTTTCCCGTGGCTTTTCTAAATCGTTTTTTCATTTTTCCATAACAGCCCTTTTTGTTATCATTCATTGGATCTTACATGTAAATTTCAGGCATTTTTTTCTTTCAGTAGTTTTTTTGCAAACCGCGTTTCAATTTTGACATTTTGACTTTTCAAGCGTACTGTTTTGTTTTTTATCGTTTGTCGACTTTTTCCAGCTGCTGCTCTGCGCTGTGATCGGCGGCTCGGCGGCTTTTTCCAATGTGTTCGGAGTGGTTTTTTTGGTGGTTCCGGCAGATTTTCTGTGGGATATCGGTGAGTGTTCGGCAGGATTGCGTTGGGTTTGCAGCGGTTTGCGCGGCTTTGCCCTGAATTCCGGGGACCCTGCAGTGAATGCTGAATTCACCACAGGGTGGGAAACTTTGATTCCCTGAAGTGCGGGGAACGAGAGAACACCGAAATGTTGGCGACATTTTGGTGCTCTCTGGATAACCCCTAAGAGGGCCCTGCTCATAGGAGTTTATAGTCTAGAGGGATTGGGGTTGAGGAAGACAAGGGGAGTTTTACTGGACAACAGGAACATTAGTGCCAGTGGTTTGGGAATGGTTGGGCCATATAAGCAACTTCAATCATGTGTGAGTAGGTGAGCAGAGGGACGAGTTGCATCAGAGTGACCTGTTCTAGATTCGTCATGAAGAGTCCAGTGGTGCAGGGGCTTAATGCAATGCTCTAGAAATTGGTGGAACAGGGTCCATTTGCACTGATCTGAAATGAGCAGATCTTTTCCTAAATCATAGATTTATTTTTGCTTTTTTCGGGTTCATTACAGTGTATCATCAAGGAGCAATAACATATCAGTAAAAATTAGGGATGTGCATGGGTGAAAAATTTGTTTGGTTTAGTTTCGTTTCGTAACATCATTAAATAATTTAGTTTTTGGAATTTCCTAACCAATTTCGTTTCGTATTTCATTTCGTTTCGAATCAATTTGAAATTCCGAATCGATTTCAAATTCGATATTTGATTTCCATTTGATAGTTCATTTCAAATTCAATAGTTGATATCAATTATTCAAATTTTTCTTTTATGATGATGACACAGTGTAAAACTAAATAAATTGGTTTTATACCGTTTCGTTTCAAATTCATATCGTATCGATTCGGTATTCAGAAGTACTTCCGAAATACGAATTATCAAATTTCGTTCCAAATTCCGAATGTTTCCGAAACAAATGCAACAGTAACAATGCAAAGTTCTTTAGCAGGTTAGCAACGTGATACGCAGGAACCTTACCCAAATCGTTTTTCGACTCACTCCAGTTTTCAAACGACGCAAAGTTCTTGTTGGTTTCAGCCGACGTAACAGCATTAGTGAACTAAATAAACCTCTTCCAATGAATCCCTAAACACAGCTAAGTAGAAGATTGTATTCTTTTAAACTGCGAGGCATTCTGCTGGAACCGCGCACTTAGTTACAAAAGAGGCCATTCTTACAATCAATTTAAAAAGCTTTCAGTTGAATTAGCACCGGTCACATCAAATAGCCTCCGGAGAATAGCCGCGGGTTATACCGTAGGAATCACTTGCTGCAATACCACAGCACTTTGTCTCCGTTGTTTCTTTGAATGAAACGTATCAATCTGTGTTTGCACTGGATTCAGCCACAAAGATCTTACAGAAACACACGTCCAGTGTTGGCTTTTGCTTCATTACCCAAGCTGTCACTTCTATCAATTTTAACCCAATGAAGTGGAATTAGGCTGGAAGATGGTCGCCATTATGAGCCAGGCAGCCATCTTGTTCAGAATATTGGTTCACTTGAAAATAACTAGGTAGAATTCAGTAGAAACTAGAATGAAGCTTACATAGAATTTTAGGAATGTGTTAGATTAACAGAGAAGAAATTAAAATGGAGGAAGATCCGGGCCGCTCTTGGCACGGAGAGACAGGATGACGACTGGATACATGAAGGTCACAAAGGCCTGCAGAGAGACAAAGAGAGCATAGAAACCAGACCATGCCTTATCTGGGACAAATAAACATAGCCACAAGGGAGGTGGGCACGGCCCGGATTGAGTGCGGCAGCAAATCACGAACTGTCAGACTAACATGAAGTTTGCCAATTTACAGTCAATGTATGGAATGCCTTTTGTTATTAACCAAGGGAGGTACTAACCCACGTGGGGTGGGATAAGTGTCACCGGGAGGTAGGCTAATTGGGATGTACCTAATTATGTATTCGGGGTATAAAACCCCTCGTCGGGGTGAGATCGGGGCTCACTCTTTGCGATTTAATCCTGCGTGAGCATTGTGTGACGACACTAATAAAGTTTGCCTTTCCTGAAGAGACTCGTGTTCAGACAATCCTTGCTCGTGTCCGGTCCGGCTCCGTCCCGAGTGAACCTAGCAGATTCCGGTAACACCAATAGTTAGTGACCAGGCGGTTTTACGATTGTCTGTCCGAAAGTGCCCGCTGCTGTTTGTACATTTCTGCGCTTTTTGTGTTTAGGTCTAAGTTTCCTCTTACTCGTTACTGGAACCCACACGTATTATACACCATTTTTCTCACCAATAAATGGACTTTCTAAAGATACCATTATTTCCATCATATCGTATAATTTACTATACAAAAACACTTATGACATGTGGTGGAAAAAAATGGGAGAAAAAATTAGAGTGGAGAAATGTGGATCTGTTGGTGTATGCTGGAGGAAAGAGAGAATGGAGATTTGGCCAGAGTGCTCTTAATTCTCTATGGGACAATTTAACTGTCGTTGAAGATTGTCAAACTGTGCCGATCGATTCTGCACCATATTTCGCTGTTAATTCACCAGTATTTGGCAAATTGCCAGCTTTCTGAATAGAGCGAATTGCCACGAAATTGCACCATACGGGGAAATTCACCATTCGGTGCCCTTCGGTGGCAAGTTTGGCGCTCTTTGAATAACCCTTTATGTATAGTTTTAAAAATGTCTTTAAATAAATTAGGGCCCTAACGTATTATGACGTTCGCGCACAAAATGTGCGTTAACGTCTAACACGAGTGACCCTGCGCGAAATTTAGTGCGCGCATCCTATACTTAACATTGTGAGCGCAAATGCGTTTGTGCTCTGGTGCGTGCATGGTATTACAATCTTAGCGCAAAATTTAACGGACGTTTGCGTGCACAATTTTAACGTCTTTGAAAAGCTGGTGGTAACGGCAAATTGGAACAACCTGACCGTACCAAACTGCGGATTCACAACGGAGAACGTCGATGCGCACATTTTTTATACTAGATCCGTCAAAAATGACGGCCACTACCTTGTCTTCGGTCAGAGCGTACGTCTGTTGTGCACAGTCCGCACAAAAATGCGTTCGTCTGACGGACTCGCGTTAAAAATGACATTGCGCTCACTGATTTCTGCACACAACGGTATTTTGCGTGCATTTTTGCGCGTCGGTTTTACGAGCGCAATTTCCCGACGGATAAAATGCGCGAGGAATGTAATTCCAGCAGTGATTTTCGTGCGTTAACATTTAACGCTTCACACAAAAAAACACGTTTAGCGTGCGTTTTTGCGTCAAGAATGTAATAGGGCCCTTAGTGTTTTTTTAACCCCTTCACTACAAAGGGATTTCCAAAAAAAAAAACACCATCAGGAGCCAGTGTTTTTTTTTTTAGACTTTAAAAAGTAAGGAGCTTGACGGGAATATTTGCTGACTGAAGAAGTTGGGGACTTTTCGGAAAATCAAGTATCTTGTGTTGCAGTAACTTTTAAGTATTTGATATTATGATTCAATGCTTCATGCTTTATTGCATGTTTAATATATATTTTGTAATAGTATATTTTTGAGCGGTTCTTAAAAAGCTGAACCTGGAGATCAGACGTGCATGTGGTGGAACACTGTGTGGGGAAAACAGTGCCTAAATGGTTTAATAGTATTGTGACTTCAAAATGATGTTTTATCATTGGATAAACACAAGTGGTGGACTTTTTTTTGGATGGTTCATGATCCAGTAGTAGTTGTGTATTTTTTATTTTTTTATTTATTTATAAAGGATTTTACCAGGAAGGATACATTGAGATTTCTCTCGTTTTCAAGTATGTCCTGGGTTCAAGAACATTGAAGTGTTACAGTTACAGAAATACAAAGTAATACAATGCAAGATATTAAAAAAAACAACACAAATATACAGATTAACAGAAAATAAATATGTAGAAATATAGTCACTAGGTTACATGTTTACAGGTGCATTCTGTATTAAGGTATGTTAGTAAGGAGCTCTTGAGTGACTTAAGACTGGGGGAAGATTTGATGGCGTCTGGGAGGTTATTCCATAATTGCGGTGCTCTGTAGGAAAATGAGGACCGAGCCACTGTCTTTTTGTATTGTGGTATTGCAAGTAAGGTGCTGGTCCTGGATCGGAGGTTATAGGATGAGGGAGCTGCTGGGGGAAGCAGTCTATTCAGGTAGGGTGGCAGCTTCCCAGAAAAGCTCTTAAACACCAGGCTAGAAAGGTGAAGGGTGCGTCTAGATTCCAGCGATGGCCAGTTTAGCTCTTTTAACATGTCACAATGGTAGGTCATGTAGTTACATTGTAATGCAAAGCGACAGAATGAGTTATATAATGTAGTAAGTTTCTGAAGGTGTGTTTGTGGGGCGGCTGCATACACTACATCTCCGTAATCAATAGCCGGCATAAGCATTTGTTGTACAATCTGCTTTCTTACCACGGGACTCAGGCAGGATTGTATCTTTAGGGTATTGACATAGATCACAGTTAGTTCCATAGAAGTATAAAATAAAGTAGCCATGAAGCCACCACTGTATACAAGAGTATCAGGGTATGCACTTGATCAAAACCTGGCCAATGAGGTGAGCCTCGATAGTTATGGGATCTTCCCAGCCAGCTGTAGTAGTACAAGGACAAAAGCGGGTATTCTGCTTTTCAATGTTCAAATCTCAAGGTCCAAAGATCTCCCTGACACGACAAGTACCCATTTACTGGTGTTGGTCGCAGGTATTCTTGCCATTTCTGAATGTATCAGAATGTTGTCTGGATCACCCTTATACATTCTGAAGTTAGTAGGTCTCCAGAGGGAACAAAGTCTGTATTTTCTGGACGGTAAAGCCCTTACATGACACTCACAGGGACAGCAGGGATCTTCCCAGTCGGCTGCAATAGTGCAAACCCAAAGCTGGACAATCTGCTTTTCTAGGTGCAAATGAGGCGATCCAAAGATCTCCCTGACCCAACAAGTACCCGTTTACCGGTGTTGCTGGTATGCCCGCAGCATGGATAACCATGTAACAACATTGCAATACATTCTGGAGTTGGTAGGTTTCTTGATGGAGCAACACTAAAGATCTGTATTTTCTGGAAGAACAGTCCTTACATGCGACCCAACAGATGACCAAGGACCATCCTCACACTCTCTGGACTTGCCATCCTGTCTGGTTTGTGGTGTGGTCCCAGGCTGTACCACTCATAAAGCATTATAATATACTGATAGTTTCCATACATTTATATTCCCAAAGATAAGGGAGTTGAGTCGTGTCATTAAGTAGAGGATGCTTATGAAGAAACAAATGGGGGCAATACTTGGATTACCCCTTTATATCATGGTCAGTGAGAACTTAAGCATTTGTGACATATAGGCCAAGTTATAAAATGCACATAAATTGGAGATATTCTCCAGTTGTCTAATTTAGCCACGATTCACAAACCCCTAGCCAGTTCTAAACATCCCCTGATCAACAGTGACGTAACATTGCGACTCTTATTATTATTCTTTATTTATAAAGCGCCAGCATATTCCGCAGCGCTGTACAATAGGCACAGTATAGACAGGGTTACAATACATTGAACAACATTTGACAAACAGTACAGGAGGAGATGAGGGCCCTATTCCCGTAGGAACTCACAATCTGGGAGGGTTGGGGTTGGAAACAGGAGGAGAGGACTGTAAGGTGAGAGTGATTGATGGTTGCGTCAGTGAGTTGGGTGGTAGGCTTCCCTAAATAGGAATGTTTTAAGGGAGCGTTTGAAGGAAGAGAAGTTAGGGGAAAGTCTAACAGTACGAGGGAGAGCGTTCCAGAGAGTGGGGGCTGCGCGTGAGAAATCCTGCAGTCTATCATGGGACGTCATATGACCGACCACTTCTTCCACCATAAAATTCCATGTAAACCTAGACATTTCCTGTAACTTTACTCTGTAGAAAGGACGTTCCAAATATATTAATTTAATTAAATAACGAGTAAAATGGAGCCATGAAATATCTACCGATACTTTCTCATTTTCCATGTATCACATGGATTGTCAAAGAATTTAAATTTCCTGTTCTTGCTCGTTTTCTAAGCCTAGCTACCTATAGCGCATGCAGCGACATCTCCCTGCGGTACTTTGCTTTGTTTTCCTACTTAATTAGATCCAAATTGATTTAATACAAAGCCATACGGAGATCCTAGCCATTTGGTCCTCTGTGTTTTAGAAGCGTATTTTATTCCAGGATGCCTAATCATTTAAACAGTGTCTAGCGGAGCACAATACAGCTCTCAACTCTTCATAAATTCTCATATTAGCTTGGCAGCTCGCTCAGAACAGGACATTCTCAATTCTCCCAGCTAGAGCAACATATGGTTACAGGAACGTAAAAAAAAAAAAAATGTATGTATACATAGATCTATCTGCCAAGGCTTACTTTGCCATCAAAAAATCAGTGCTGGCGTTAAATATGTACCAGCGTATGTCATAAATATTGCTTATGTAACTAATTTGGAGAATGCCCCGGCGAGTGTCATAGAACAGTTTAAGTGTTCTCGCTGTGACTACTATTAGTATAAATTGTTTCCACTTAATTGTGAGCTTTTTGCTCGAGGTGCACGTTCTAATCCATTCTTTCATTAGAATTCGTTTTTTGTTTGCTGCCATCTGGATGTTTGCTGTTAGTCCTGGATAAACAGCGAGTTTCTTAACCGGGATGCATAGTATGAATAATTAAATTTGCTGGAATTTAAACAGTATCAATGTCGAGCTTAGTGTTCCAAGAGAAAAAAAAAAACCCTCGTCTGCTTCTAAGACAGCTTTGTTTAGAACGTTCAGTATGTTGGATGCTAGGTACATTCTAATATTCTAGAGCAGAAGAAGAACCACCCAGAGCTCTGGATGAAACTTGGCCATAGGGTCCAGATACACTATATTGCCAAAAGTATTGGCTCACCTGCCTTGACTCGCATATGAACTTAAGTGACATCCCATCCCTAATCCATAGGGTTCAATATGACGTCGGTCCACCCTTTGCAGCTATAACCGCTTCAACTCTTCTGGGAAGGCTGTCCACAAGGTTTAGGAGTGTTTATGGGAATTTTTGACCATTCTTCCAGAAGCGCATTTGTGAGGTCACACACTGATGTTGGACGAGAAGGCCTGGCTCTCAGTCTCCACTCGAATTCATCCCAAAGGTGTTCTATAGGGTTGAGGTCAGGACTCTGTGCAGGCCAGTCAAGTTCATCCACACCAGACTCTGTCATCCATGTCTTTATGGACCTTGCTTTGTGCACTGGTGCACAGTCATGTTGGAAGAGGAAGGGGCCAGCTCCAAACTGTTCCTACAAAGTTGGGAGCATGGAATTGTCCAAAATGTCTTGGTATGCTGAAGCATTCAGAGTTCCTTTCACTGGAACTAAGGGGCCAAGCCCAGCTCCTGAAAAACAACCCCACACCATAATCCCCCCCAACCAAACTTTACACTTGGCACAATGCAGTCAGACAAGTACCGTTCTCCTGGCAACCACCAAACCCAGACTCGTCCATCAGATTGCCAGATGGAGAAGCGAGATTCGTCACTCCAGAGAACGCGTCTCCACTGCTCGAGTCCAGTGGTGGCGTGCTTTACACCACTGCATCCGACGCTTTGTATTGCACTTGGTTATGTATGGATTGGATGCAGCTGCTTGGCCATGGAAACCCATTCCATGAAGCTCTCTGCACACTGTTCTTGAGCTAATCTGAAGGCCACATGAAGTTTGGAGGTCTGTAGTGATTGACTCTGCAGAAAGTTGGCGACCTCTTTGCACTATGCGCCTCAGCATCCGCTGACCCCGCTCCGTCAGTTTACGTCACCTACCACTTCGTGGCTGAGTTGCCGTCGTTCCCAAACACTTTCACGTTCTTATAATACAGCTGACAGTTGACTGTGGAATATTTAGGAGCGAGGAAATTTCACGACTGGATTTGTTGCACAGGTGGCATCCTATCACAGTTCCACGCTGGAAGTCACTGTGCTCCTGAGAGCGACCCATTCTTTCACAAATGTTTGTAAAAACTAGACATGTGCATTCGTTTTAGTACTAAAACGATTTAGTCTGAATTTTGGGATAATTTAGTTTTCGTATGACTCAAGAGATACGAAACTGCTCAGTACAAAAAACGAAAGAAACTAAAATAAAATGCACTACATTTTAGTTTCAGTCCTTTTTGTGATATTACACTGAGTGAAGGAGACCAGCAATGAAGAGCGCAACATTGCAAAGCTACAGAAAAGGTTTGTATGCGTAATCCTTCCCAACCCCTACCCGAAAATCTGACAGTGATAGAGCTCCAAAATACTCACTCACAGCACAGACAGCCAGCACAGGAGAGGAAACCTTTACTTAACCCTTGCATCTCTATGAGGCAGACAAGATGATGAAAGCAGCTGGAGAAGGAAAACATTCAAATAAATCAGACTGAAAGCTAATGACAGAGGAGGGCTGGAGAGTAAAAACCTCTTTATAACAAGCAGCGCTGGGAGAAGAGAGGGACTTTATAAAACGTGTGTTATCTCCCCTCCCGCTCTGCATAATAGGTGCTTAGGTCTGATACATTTTATATTATCCAGGAGCACTATCCCACTTTCCTCAGCTATAATACACATTTTATATAAAGTCCCTCTCCTCTCCCAGTGCTGCTTGTTATAAAGTTTTTTTTTACATCTGACACATTTAGTATCCAACTCTCACAGTTACTCTGTCATTATGAGCCTTCAGTGCTTTGAGTGATTTAAAGTGCTTTATGTTATTATAAAAAATAAATTTGCACCAGTCATCTCTTCTGAGCTTTCAGACCAATTTACGTTAATATTTTCCCTCTCCCCTGCTTTTATATTCCTGTCTGTCTCCCCCACAGAGATACAAAGTTTAAGTTAAAGTTCCCTCTCCTGTGCTGGATAAGCATTGCATTCTGAAGTTCTGCACCCTCCACATGCCAATTCAGTAGGATGTTCTATACAGAGAGGGGCATTAATTAATGCAGGAGGATGTTCTATACATTATACTGAGAGGAACCTTTTTTTTAGCACTTTAAATCCAGTGGCTGTGAGCGCTGAGATCGGCTGCTTGTTATATTATCTCTCAGTACAATGTATCAGGCTCAGCTGTTACAGTAACTGACTGTAACAGTGCTCAGAGTTTCAGTAAAACAAGGAAATAATATTGTTCTAACCTCTTATATATAAAAAGATTATTTACTAGTTTTACTGAAACTCTGAGCGCTGTGATGAGCAGCAGTCAGTTACTGTAACAGCTTTGCCTGACACATTGTGCTGAGAGTGAGAGATACTGTAACAAGCAGCGATCTCAGCCCTCTGAGGAGCCACTACAATAGTAATTGTATCCACTGGTTTTCGGATGAATGAAATTAGTTTTCATACTAAAGAACTGAAAACGTATTTCTTTAGCAACTAAATAAATTGCATTTTAGGACTAATCCATTAGTTCAAAACGAAATTTTGTGCTGTGCACATGTCTAGTAAAAAAAAACAGTCTGCATGCCTAGGTGCTTGATTTTATATACCTGTGGCCATGGAAGTGATTGGAACACCTGATTCTGATTATTTTGATGGGTGAGTGAATACTTTTGGCAATATTGTGTATATGTTATATGTGGTGTTCTTGTGCCGGTCAGTGCTGCTGTCACTTATATGCTGTATGTGGTGTTATTGTGCCGGGCAGTGCTGCTGTCACATATATGTTATATGTGGTGTTATTGTGCCGGGCAGTGCTGCTGTCACATATATGTTATATGTGGTGTTATTGTGCCGGGCAGTGCTGCTGTCACATATATGTTATATGTGGTGTTATTGTGCCGGTCAGTGCTGCTGTCACATATATGTTGTATGTGGTGTTATTGTGCCGGGCAGTGCTGCTGTCACATATATGTTGGCACAGTTTGCAGCGGGACTTGTAGTGTTTGGTCCCATTTTGTATGAAATATATATATATATATATATATTCGCTAGGAATGCGCGCACTCCAGGAGTCTTGTATAATTATTTCATTATGACTATATAGGGAAGGGCTCATCGACGTTTCAGTCCTTTGAGGACTTTTCTCAATTGGATAATCCCTATGCAGTCATAGTAAAATATTTAATTATACAAGACTCCTGGAGTGCGCGCCTTCTGTAGCGAATTAGTTGTTTCGGCGGCTGACGAGCACTGGAGCACAACCTATTTCTCAGATCCTGGTTGCGGTCCGTTGGAGAAAATTTATATATATATTTACAGAAAACCCCTGCATTAATGGACTTTCATAGAAATAGATGCCTGGTGCTGACAAATAATACATGACCAGAAAAAGAGCTAGTACTCTAGGATCTCATACTTAAAAAAAAAAGCTTTCACCTCTCTATTGGAGCTTTCAGGATATATATATATATATTATTTTTTTCTGTAAATACATACATACATACACTATCAGGTTTATTCACTAAAAGGTGAAACTCAGGAGAACTGGGAGGAGAAGAGAACAATCTAGATGAAATTGCCGATTTGGAAAGTGAGATAAATGGGAGAATTTTTCTGGTTTGGCTATTTTGACCTAGAATTTTCACTTCTTCAGTCATTCTCCTGAGTTTCACCTTTTACTGAATAAACCTGTGTATACCTGTATGTATATATATATACATGCAGGGTTATTCAGAGAGATCCGAAAATTCTCTGCACGTTAAGTGACTTTTCGTTCTCTGCACTTCGGGATTATTTGGCGATTCATAGTTCGCAGGACCCCCCCGTAGTGCAGGGAAAACCCACCGCAAACCCACAGAACACTGGCCGAACACTGGCCGAACACTCGCAGAACACTCGAAGAACACCTGCCGAAACCGCCGCAAAAAAACCAAGCCGAATACGCCGGAAAAACCCGAGCAGCCACCGATCACAGCGCAGAGCAGCCGCCGGAAAAAGCCGACACACAGCCGATACACAGACAGGGTGAAAGAAAAAAAACAGTTTGCTTGAAAGTTTGAAATTTGAAACGCTGTTTGCAGAAAAACTACTGAACGAAAATGTCTGGAATTTACACATAAGATCCTCTGAATGATAATAAAAAGGTCTGTTACAGAAAAATGAATTTACGATTTTAAAGAAAAAAAATGAATAAATTTTTTGACAAAAATATCCCAAAAAATGCTTAAAAGATGCTAAAATAAAGAGACTTTTTACTGCAGAATTAAATGATAATCAGTTTATTAGATATTGGATTAAAACGAGAATATTTTTACCATTGAAGCCTATGGGATTCGCCTGAATAAATCTGCCGATTTAGATGTCACCGTAAGCTGAATTTCAGTGTCTGGTTACATTTCGGCGACATTTCGGATCTTTCTGAATAACCCCAATTGTTGCTTTTCTGTGCAGTTTGTGGTTTTCAAACAATTCTTCTTCTGTAAAGAAAACACATTTTCCAAAGTCTGTTTCAGGCCATTCCTTGTGTGACCCGGCTAATGTTCCCTGGCAGTAATTCCCACCAGCACAAGCTTCCAGACTAGATTCATCTGAAATACTCATCCGTCTTGTCTCATATAATGCAGGCAACACGATGAGAAGAGTTAAGTTCAGCTGGATATAATACAGATATAATGATCAATGAAACCGGCTTCTCTGGACAGCTGGGAAACAATGTGCGACGTGTTACGTTGTGTTCGACTTGTTTTCAGGGCCGGATTAATATAGGGGCTGTTGGAGCAGCAGCTCCAGGCCCATGCCCCAGAATAGGCCCAGAGAAAGGATAACTATGCCTGCATTGATGGGCATTTGGACCCATGTATCCAGTGGTGTATTTAGGTTTTGTGCTGCCCTATGCCTGACTAAACTCGTGCACCCCATAATTTAAATTTGATATGCCCCTTCCTGTCAAGGTCACACCTCTTCCTGGTTAAACCACGCCCTTCATATTTAGGCTCCACCTTTTCTTCTTTGAGCTCCTCCTCTTCCTCGCTGTATATTAAACGTGGACACCAAGTTCCTACTTGTATATTTTATATACCATTTCAAATGTATCTATTGAGATAAATAAAATTATGAAATGTTTAAATTCAACCATTTTTACAAAGATCAGACATGCATGTCAAGTATACTGGATCACAGTCGCTCTAATTGGTTGGACAATAAAACCCACAGAAATGTGCACTGTGTAGGAGCGTATCACAGAGCTGCACAGCAATAAAACCCACAGAAATGTGCACTGTGTATGAGCGTATCACAGAGCTGCACAGCATTAAAACCCACAGAAATGTGCACTGCGTATGAGCGTATCACAGAGCTGCACAGCATTAAAACACACAAAAATTTGCACTGTGTATGAGCGTATTACAGAGCTGCACAGCAATAAAACTCATTGCATTCTAAATTCCCCCTCTTTTCTTTTCACCCCAAGCCCCCAACTCTTCTCATTTCATTAAACACCCCCCTCTTCATTTCATTAAACACCCACCACTCTTTCATTAAACCCCCCCCCAATCATCATCTCATTAAACCCTGCCACTCATCTCATTAAACCCCCCCCCCCCCACTCATCATCTCATTCAGTCCGGTGACTTTTCGATTCTCTTTGAATAACTTTTTGCAGCAAATGAAAATAATAAACTTTTGAATAAATATTTAATAAGAACAGGAATTTGTAATTACATTGAAACCTATGGGATTCGTCTGATTAAACCTGTCGAAAGAAACCACCGAACAGCAGGGCACTTCACTGATATTTCTCTGCTGTTTGATGTCTCTGTATAGGTTAACCATTGCTTCTCTATGGGGATTTCACCGCTGCCGAAAAGCATCGTATTTCGCTGGCATTTCGCCAATATTTGGCGAACTGCCAGCTTCCTGAATAGCAGAATTTCCACGAAATTGCACCGTACCGGGAATTTCGTGGCCTATTGTTTAACCCTGATAGTTTTATTGACTACCCACCGTTGTGGTGTTTCCGACTTACGTTCCCCATAGTCATCTCCTTCACACCAGCTCCTGGAGTGGGGAATGAGAAGGGGAGCTATTTCAGCGGCATTGTTCACTTTATAAGTGAAAAGCAGACACTAATACCATGTGAATATCAAAGCCACTGGGAATTCTGATTTCGGGAGTCCCCGAGCCCTAGAGGAGGAGCAGTGCTCAACGAGGGAGAAAAGGTGGGTAGGAGCACCTAAAAAATAAAAATATGTATAATTAAACAGTTCGGCAGAGACTGTCAGCAAGATCTGCCCAATTATTAAATGGCAACAAAGGGAATTCTATGTATTACAGAGTATCCCTTTAAAAAATAGAATTATTTGCCAATATGTGCTTTTCAGGTAATGCATTTTAGATAAATATTGCTATATTTTCTGCTGTATAACAGACCTGAACAGAGAATAAAACGACAGCAACCCGCTGCTTTAATTAGTCCGTAACCTTTCTGTTTGTAGAGCTTTCGAGCTTCCATTGTCCCCAACGGAAAATAATTGCACTCGCACCGTTACATTTTATCACCAGCAAACCATGCCACGGAAAGGGATATTCTGACTCATCTCGCTAATGTAGCACCGTACAGAAAACGTATCACTCCGATAAAAGAGCTATTATAGGGAGTTTTCCTTTAATAAGAAGCAAGGATCAAAGCGTTTAATCTAGTTAGCGTTGCGATGACGTTTCCCATTAAATATGTATAAATTCTCTCGCCAAAGGGAAAAAAAAATAAGGGATTGAGAAAGCCAAATCTTTTCCAGTTATTCAATTTATTACGTGAAATATAGAGATAAGAGTGTTTATAAAATGAAGATATTACCCCGGAGGACATGATTACCATAACCATGTGACCTGATTATCATAACCATGTGACCTGATTATCATAACCATGTCACCTTTCCGTCTAAGCCAATGAAAAATCATACATTCCACCATCTGGCAACGTTGCCTAGTCAGCCATGTTTTCTTCTTGACCACATACAGTATATCTTTTACACGCTAAAGGAAGGTACATGAATGTGTTCCCCCACAGTATGTAGAATTCACCCGCAGGAAGGAAGGAAAAAGCATTGCCTTAACCCTTTCACTACCAAGTTCGAGTTAACTCGATTTTGCATTGTAATACATTGAAAAGCAATCATTAGTATATCAAAACACAACTTGTATATATTTTTAAGGCTGGATTATGGTGTCCCCTGTGGAGAAACAAATTCACTGTGAGAATTCCCTCCTGTCCCTTTTGTAATACTGTAAAACAAAGAGCAGCTCCTACACTCATTGTAACAAAAAGCGCAACAAATTTCACTGCTGCATTACAGCAGCCAGGGGTTTGGCAGAATACAGGAAGAGCTATGGGGTCAGTCGCTGCTGTACAGGGAATTATAATGAATGTAAATCCCTGTACAGTACAGATACAAGGTGTTGCTGTAATTGCCATACACAGGCATTATGCAGCACATACAGATACAAGGTGCTGCTGTAATTGCCATACACAGGCATTATGCTGCACATACAGATACAAGGTGCTGCTGTAATTGCCATACACAGGCATTATGCAGCACATACAGATACAAGGTGCTGCTGTAATTGCCATACACAGGCATTATGCAGCACATACAGATACAAGGTGCTGCTGTAATTTGCCATACACAGGCATTATGCAGCACATACAACAGATACAAGGTGTTGCTGTAATTGCCATACACAGGCATTATGCAGCACATACAGATACAAGGTGTTGCTGTAATTGCCATACACAGGCATTATGCGGCACATACAGATACAAGGTGTTGCTGTAATTGCCATACATTGCTGCATTATGCAGCACATACAGATACATGGTGTTGCTGTAATTGCCATACACAGGCATTATGCAGCACATACAGATATTGCATTGCTAATAATCTCATTATGATCACTACAAACCCCCATAAGCAGGAGATCTCACCATTTTATTATCTGTCTGCAGCACATTTACTGCATCTGACACAAAGGCCATTTATGCCTGTATGCTGATAATGCAGACCCCATGTGACATTGTGTGAGATAAGGGACTTCATCTAGAGTTTAGAACCTTTCATCCCAATGATATTTCTGTAAATGATAAACGAGTATATGAAAATTTTAAAGTGAGAAAATTTACATTATTTTATTGTTTAACTATCTCAGAACAATCAGTTCTGTTAAAAAGGTCTGTTTTACCCTGTATGTACTTGTTAACACTGCATCCTGTTTTTAAATAAATGTTATGATAAAAAAATTCAACAAAGTGCTTAGTAGTGAAGGAGTTAATGGTAACCTATAAAATCATTTGCATGCATACATCAGACATGTTTTCCAAGGAGTCCTTCCATTATCTTACAGGTCTAGTCTCTAAAGGTGAAAATCAGGAGAATTGGCAGGAGAATAGAACGATCTAGACAAAATAGCCGATTTGGACAGTGAGATAAATGGGAGAATTTTTCTGGTTTTCACTATTTTGACCTAGAATTTTTACTTCCGCCAATTCTCTTGAGTGTCACCTTTTAGTTTTTGTATTTTCGTATTTCGGGATCGTTTCTGAAAACTAAATATCGGCCGTCCGAATCACCGAATCGATCCAAATCGCCAAATCGATCCGAATCACCAAATCGATCCGAATCGAAACATAACAAAAACTGTCCGAAATGACCCGAGCCAAAAAAAAAGACCCGAAAAACAAAACAATGAAACAGAACGAAACAAAAAAAAAGTCATACACATCCCTGATACTGTCAGAAATGGATATTTTGAGTTGGTGGCACTGAGCCTATTGATGAGAAATTCGTATTACACCCGGTGATTCATGAATTGACTCATAAGTAATCCTTCTACAAAACCTAAATCCGACCTGGAAATTAAATGAAATCCTTAGGTAAAGCCCTCGGCTATGGGTTGATACACTGACAGCTTAGAGCTGGAGATTTCAGAGTTTGGGCATTGTGTATTTTACATTATGCAAGAGGAGTAAACCTTTTTTCTCGCCCCTTATGACTGTTACGGCTAATTATCATCCTAACGAAGACAAATCTCCTAATCAACCTCTAATTAACATGTTCAGGCTATACCTGGTAATTTTTCTTTGATACAGTTGCTAAGCACAATAGCTGCTAATTCCGATTGGAATATTATAATTACGCTCACCTGTGGCACGGCTATAAACTTCTGCAATATTAGAAGTATGTGATCGTGATGCTAAGAGGTATAATTAAGCATTCTGATAATTCTTTTTTTTTTGCTGTTGATACAAACTACAGATGTAGGAGCAGCGTTAAAGGGATACTGTATTACATATAGTTCCCTTTTATTGCCCTTGAATTGGACACATGCTGCTGTCAGCCTCTGCTCAATCATATTTTTTATATTTGGTGATTTTACTCACCTTTTGTTCCTCACCGCACACTGCTCCTCTGTAGCTTCAGGGACTTCCGGACCCAGAAGTCCCTGATGCTTTTCTGTGCAATTTGAGCTCCTATACACAACTTCAAAGCATAGGAACCGCAAATAGAGCAACGCAATGGAACTTGCACACGTTACGTGAGTGAGTTCCATAGTGCCTGTGCAGAATGATGTATTGGATCTGCACACATGCACAGATCCGATCCATTGGCTGCCTCTCAGAGACTGCTCGATACTGTGACTGATCTCAGAGAGGATGATGTTGGCATGCGTTCTGCGTGCCAACATCAATGGTGACCGAACTGGTGAACGGCAGCCTGGAAATTCAAAAATTTGTATGTTGGGTGGGGTCAAACTCCTCCACTTCATCCTGTGATTTCAGCAAATCAGGGGGCGGGGAGAGAAGGGGGCACTCCTCACAACGTGACCACTTTTAATCAAAAGTAGTCAGAACAAGCAGAGGGTCCTTTCAATGTTTAACCCCTTGGCTGCAGAAGACATGTGGGTGACATCATGGAGTTTCCACGCAATATGCAGGGGATGTCCTCCACACGACATGGGGATTCGGCAGCCCAGGGGGCGACCTTGACCGCTCTGGTTGGGATCCCAAGGTGGTTTGTCTTCCTTGATGTCCGGCCATTCCATGGGACCCCCTTCCAGCGCACAGATTTCATTTTGCAGGCGCGAGATGACAACATTTTCAGGCACCCCCCGGCAGAGCCTGATGAGTGCCTGAACTCGGGATGTGTCCTTTGGACCCCTATACCTCCTCATCGAGGTGCAGACACAGGAGAGGCATCACTGGAAAGGTCACAGTCTGACCTTTCCAATGATGCTTATCTTAATCCCTTAGCTGCCAGTCCCGCGATCCGGTGCTGGATCGCATAATACTCCCAAAGGGGCTGTCATCTTGGATGTCAGCCCTGCCTCAGTTGCCTCCCCTTCCATGTCAGAAAGGGAATTCCCCTCTAGCCAGGCAGGGAAATCCCTATGGTGGAGATATGGGGTCTTTTGGACCCTCACATCTCTCAATCCATAGCATAGTCATGTTTGGTGTCATTGCCTCAAGAGTTAAGACTCTAAAAACTATAACTAGAGAAAGGTAAGAAATAGATAATTGAAGTAAATTGAAACTGCACTTATTTTCATATAACCTATTGATTAGGATTAAATTGTATAGTAGAAGCATTAGAATGTCTCTTTAACGGTTTCCACACTGACGTAATGGCTTTAGCTGCTGTTTCAACTGAGCACAAGCAATGCTGGTAATAGGTTAGAATGCTCTATTGGCTCAAGCCTGTTTTCAAAAATACAGCTGATTCTGAGATCCTGGTGGTTAAGTGATTTTGCAACGCTTAAGACTAAATAACTTTAAAAAAAAACAACCTTAATTCTGATTCTCCAGTGCAGAGGACTATGTGATCTGCCACTTCCTTTGTCCATATGCAGAAGACCTCTGGGACACAATTAGTTTCCAGTGTTCTTCCACAGCCCTGGCATGACCCTGCTCAAGCGAGTTTGCGTTGAGCTCCCTTTAGGGGTTATTCAGAGAGAGCTGATCTGGCCCTGAAATGTCACCGAACAGGGAAATTCCCCGTACGGTGCCATTTCGGGGCTATTCAGCTATTCAGAGAGCAGGCAGTTCGCCAAATTTTGGCGAATTGCCAGCAAGTACGGTGCCTGTTCGACGGCAGTGAGATCCCCCATAGAGAAGCGCTGGTTAATCTATTCAGAGACACTGAACAGCAGAGAAAAGTTGCCGAAGTGCCCTGCTGTTCGGTGTTTTCATTCTACAGGTTTATTCAGG
The DNA here is from genome assembly GCA_009667805.1 of Leptobrachium leishanense. Classification (NCBI taxonomy): domain Eukaryota; kingdom Metazoa; phylum Chordata; class Amphibia; order Anura; family Megophryidae; genus Leptobrachium; species Leptobrachium leishanense. The sequence goes on along the minus strand of CM019067.1, from coordinate 34,226,347 downwards.
CGAATCCCATAGGCTTCAATGCTAAAAAATATTCCCGTTTTAAGCAATATCTAATAAACCATTAATTATTTTATTCTACAGTAAAAAGTCTTTTATATATTTTTTTAGAATCTCTTAGGCAGTTTTTGAAATTTTTTCGGCAACATTTTTTTACCGTTTTTTTTAACCCTTTCACTGCTGAGGACGTGTGGGGAATGTCCTCATTGACTCCTAGGGAAAGATGGGGTGGAGATAGGGGGTTCCTTTGAACCCCGATATCTCCCGACTGTTGGCAGCTAGCAGGGTCATGTTTGGTATCATTAGAAAGGCCAGAGCATGACCATGTTTAAAGTAAAGAAAAAAATAAATAAAAGTAATAATAAAAAAACGAAAAATGTGTTTTTTTTAAGACGCGAAATGGCTCAGCAGTGAAGGGGTTGAAGTGATTTTTCTTTTTTTCTGTAGCATACCTTTTTATTTTCATTCATAAGGACTTTATATGTTAATGCCAGGCATTTTAGGTCATTTTTTCTGCAAAAAGCATTTAAATTTTGACACTTTCAAACGTGTTGTTTTTTTACCCCGTTTGTCAGCTTGTCAGCTTTTTCCGGTGGCTGGTCTGTACTGTTATAGGCGGCTCGTTGGCTTTTCTGGGGTGTTCTTTGCAGTGGCTTTTCCCTGCACTCCGGGGACCCTGCGGTGAATGCTGAATTCACCGCAGGGTGGGGATCCGTGAAGTGCAGGGAACGAGAGTGCACCGAAATGTCAGCGACAATAACCCCCTAAGTGTCATGCATCTCTCCATGTAGGCTGAGGCTCTAGAAAAGAATACCAAGGCCGGCACACAGCGTTACTGTCTATATTGATTAGGGCCTCTCTATCATTACAACTTGAGCCGGTAATAAAGCAGCTCGGTCGGAAATAGCCAGTAACAGGGACCCAACATTTTCCCTTTGCAGCTCCCTGTTACCGGCTACATCGACAGGATTTTAATTTGCAGTCTTTTACTAAACAAGTCATGCTCGATATGTGTTAAATTCACATTATTATAAGTTCTAAAATGATAAAAGTCTCAGGTTTTTAGCAATAACTTTTAATAATATTAGGAAGGCGCTGAGCTGCAGTCACTTTCATTTGGAGATTCAGAGAGCTCATTAACAGAGACGCCGCGATGAAAAGATAATAAGAAAAAAATATGGAAAGGACACCCACCACTAGGCGTGCTAATAGAATTTTAATAAAATGGAATCGTCAGAATTACAGGAGAAAATGATAAGGTTTATCGCTTATTTTGTAAAAGGTATGTTTTAAATATATGTCACAGCGATTGTCGATCATTATGATGTTTCCACAGATGAAACTGAATGATTTAGAATAAAGAAGCTCTCTGGAAACTGAAAGGAGGAAAAAAGTAGAGCAAAAACATTCTTATTATGTCATGCTATGTTTTTTCACCGTTTTGTGACACAATTGGACTTACTAGTTGCTTTTGACCATTCCCTAAGCGAGTTCAGCATTTTAAAAGAAGCATATTTCTAATTTACAGCCATTATTTATTTCTAACTCTGCACAAGAATGTTTTTGGCTTTCTATATCGATCTGCTATCTCTCTGCATCTTTCTGTCTATCCATTTAACAAAGACAATCGGATTTTGGCCACGGACAAATTGGATACTTCAGGCCGAAATGGAGTGTCTTTTCTCACAGGTTTTAAAAATTAAGGTTAGGGATAGTTAGGGTAGGGGCTTGAAATTAGGGATAGTAGTTAGGGTAGGGGCTCGAAATTAGGGATAGTAGTTAGGGTAGGGGCTAGAGATTAGGGTTAGGGATAGTAGTTAGGGTAGGGGCTCGAAATTAGGGTTAGGGATAGTAGTTAGGGTAGGGGCTAGAAATTAGGGTTAGGGATAGTAGTTAGGGTAGGGGCTCAAAATTAGGGTTAGGGATAGTAGTTAGGGTAGGGGCTAGAAATTAGGGTTAGGGATAGTAGTTAGGGTAGGGGCTAGAAATTAGGGTTAGGGATAGTAGTTAGGGTAGGGGCTAGAAATTAGGGTTAGGGATGGTAGTTAGGGTAGGGGCTAGCAATTAGGGTTAGGGATAGTAGTTAGGGTAGGGGCTAGAAATTATGGTTAGGGATAGTAGTTAGGGTAGGGGCTAGAAATTAGGGTTAGGGATAGTAGTTAGGGTAGGGGCTAGAAATTAGGGTTAGGGATAGTAGTTAGGGTAGGGGCTAGAAATTAGGGTTAGGGATGGTAGTTAGGGTAGGGGCTAGAAATTAGGGTTAGGGATAGTAGTTAGGGTAGGGGCTAGAAATTAGGGTTAGGGTAGGGGCTAGAAATTAGGGTTAGGGTAGGGGCTATAAATTAGGGTTAGGGATAGTAGTTAGGGTAGGGGCTCGAAATTAGGGTTAGTAGTTAGGGTAGGGGCTCTAAATTAGGGTTAGGGATGGTAGTTAGGGTAGGGGCTAGCAAATAGGGTTAGGGATAGTAGTTAGGGTAGGGGCTAGAGATTAGGGTTAGGGATAGTAGTTAGGGTAGGGGCTCGAAATTAGGGTTAGGGATAGTAGTTTGGGTAGGGGCTCAAAATTAGGGTTAGGGAAAGTAGTTAGGGTAGGGGCTCAAAATTAGGGTTAGGGATAGTAGTTAGGGTAGGGGCTAGAAATTAGGGTTAGGAATGGTAGTTAGGGTAGGGGCTAGAAATTAGGGTTAGGGATAGTAGTTAGGGTAGGAGCTAGAAATTAGGGTTAGAAATAGTAGTTAGGGTAGGGGCTAGAAATTATGGTTATGGACAATAGTTAGGCTTAGGGATAGTAGTTAGGGTAGGGGCTAGAAATTAGGGTTAAGGATAGTAGTTAGGGTAGGGGCTAGAGATTAGGGTTAGGGTAGGGGCTAGAAATTAGGATCAGGGATAGTAGTTAGGGTAGGGGCTAGAAATTATGGTTAGGGACAATAGTTAGGGTAGGGGCTAGAAATTAGGGTTAGGGATTGTAGTTCGGGTAGGGGCTAGAAATTAGGGTTAGGGATTGTAGTTAGGGTAGGGGCTAGAAATTAGAGTTAAAGTTAGAAATTAGAGTTATGATTATAAATTACATTTAGGGTTAGGGTTTACCCTAGGGTTTACCCTAAACATTCTGCTTCATATTTGCTTAGTTTAAAAAAGGGGCAGAATCTGTTGCTTAGGAATGAAGCAAAAAAGAAGCATAATGTTAGGGTTCAGGTTTAGGTTTAACTCTAAACGGGTTATTCACAGAGCACTGAAATGTCACTGACATTTCGATGCTCTCTTATTCCCCGCACTTCGGGGAATCAAAATCACTGACCCTGCGATGAATTCAGCATTCACCGCAGGGATCCTGGAGTGTAGGAAACGTATCTAAAAATCCGCCGCAAAACTGCTGACATTCCGGCGAAAAATCGCCGGAAACTGCCACCGATACGATCCGAAATTTCAGATCAATTCAATAACCACCGATAAAATCTCGAATGCACCCAACGATCTGCCGCAAACCCGCTGAACGCGTCCGAAAAAAGCTGACGATCCACCGTACACAGCGCCGGCCAGGCGCTGGAAAAAGCTGACAAGCCGACGAAGGGGGTAAAAAGAACAAGTAAACACAACAAAATGGTTGACAATCGAATCGCTGTTTGCAAAAAAAACCTACTGTATGAAAATGTCTGGAATTTGCATATAAGACCCAATGAACGATAATAAAAAGGTCGGTTACAAAAAAAAAAAGCTATTAAAAAGAACGGAAAAAAATTCTGCCAAAAAATATCCTGTAAAATGCGTAAAAGATCCTAAAAAATAAATAAATAAAGAGTTTTTTTGCTGCAGATTAAAATAATAAACGGTTTATTAGATATTGAATTAAGACAGGAATATTTTTAACAATGAAACCTATGGGATTCGCCTGAATAAACCTGTTGAATGAAAGCGCCGAACATCAGGGCACTTCACTGACATTCCTCTGCTATTCAGTGTTCCCTCAATAGATTAACCATTGCTTCTCTATGGGGATTTCAATGCCATCGAACAGGCACCTTATCTTGCTAGCAATTAGCCAAAATTTTGCCAACTGCCTGCTTTGTGAATAGCTGAATGTTCCTGAAATTGTACCGTACGGAGAAATTCACTGTTTGGGGCAATGCTGAAATCACTGCAGGGTGGGGAACTATGATTCCCCGAAGTGCAGGGAAGTGCAGGGAACGAGAGAGCACCGAAATGTTGGCTACATATTGGTACTCTCTGAATACCGTAGATACTCGAGTATAACATGACCTGAATATAACGCAATGGATAGAGATTTATTATGAAAATGAGGGAATACTCAAGACCCGAATATAACGCGAGGAACAAAATTTTAGTGTACCGGTAAACCATTAAATTCCTTCCAGGTTCTCTTAACACAGTCAGGCTCCTCCTCAGGCCAGGGTGCTCTGCTCTAGAATGATTGCAGTTGTTACTAAGTATGAAGCCAACGGCCACCCGTCTTCTTTACTAGCCGTTAGATGGCCGGTGGAGGCGAGCAAGGTGAATGATTGGCTTAAACCGAGCATGCCCTCTGGCCGTGATGGATCTGACCTCTCCTGAATATGGAAGTTCCTGAAGTGTTTGCAAGCATCAGGAAGCTAACATTCACTTCAGCGAGACTACCGGAACTTCCGGGAGACTTGGGATCCCGAGCAAGTCAGGTTTTTTTTTTACATGCGATGCAGATGTCTCGAATATAACGCTACCCTTCTAATTTTAAGGTAAATTTTTGTCACAAATCTAGTGGTATACTCAAGTAGCTACAGTAACCCCCTTTGTTTCCTACACATTCTATTCTATCACTTCTATAATTTCAATTCTATGCATTCTCTATTCTACGTTCTATTTCTATTCTATTTTATAATTTATTTTATATTTATTTTCCAATTTAAAGTTTATTCATGGTATTTAAAAATAAAAGGGTGGGAGGATACATAAAAAAGGGGGGGGGGTGAAGGTCAACAAAACCGAACAGTAAAGCGTCATACAGAAAGTGTACATTGCAACAGATCACCGTCACATTTCAGATCATGTTATAAATATTTATTTTCTATGCAGACTATCGTAGTTATTCTAGAATTTATATGCTGTGCCTTTTATTCTATCCTTCCTATAATTTATATTCTATGCATTCCGTTCTGTTTTATAATTTGTACTCTATGAGGGTTATTCAGGAAGCACCAAAATTTCACAGAAATTCCAGTACTTTCTCGTTCGGCACACTTTGGTGCGCTTCAGGGACTTCAGTTCACCGACCTGCTATGAATTCAGTATTCAATGCACAGTTCCCAAAGTGAGCCACCAAAGACCACCAAACACCACCGAAATGTCTGTCTAACGCCGCCAAATATGATCTGCCAAACGCCACCGAACTGGGTTAAAAAAAAAAAAGACCTGCTATTCTTTAAAAGGCATTTAAAATAGTTAAAATGCATGGAAATAAAAAAAAATGGGCTGTTACAGAATAAAAATAAATGCGATTTAAAAGAGATGGGAATCAAAAATTTCACCTAAAAAATCCGTATTTTAGGTATTTACCTAAAAAAAATTCAAAAGATGAATAAATAAAAAGGCTTTTTTTGCTGAAATTGAAAAGAAATGGTTGAATAAAAAAATGATAAAAACGATAATTTTTTTTTTACTTTGAATCCTATGGGATTCTCCAGTTTAAACCTGTCGAACTGAATCACCGAAAATATGGACATTTCCGACACTTCAGTGCAGTTTGCCGTTCCAATAGATTAACCATTACTACATGGGATAATTTCACTGCCACCGAAGGTCACCGAATTGCGGCGATCTGCAGCGAACTGCAGCATATTTTGCTGGCAATTCGCTAGTATTTGGCAAATTGACAGCTTTCTGAATAGCCGAATGGCCACCAAATTGCAAAATGAGGTGGCAAGTTCGGTGCTCTTTGAATAACCCCTTATGCATTCTATTTTGTCATTTCTAGAATTTCTATTCAATCAATTTTATCATTTCTATAATTTATATTCCATGCATTCTATTTTATTATTTCTATAATTATATTTTGCACATTCATTTTTATCATTTCTATAATATCTATCCTATGCATTCCGTTCTATAATTTATATTCCATTCATTTCGTTTTATCTTTTCGATAAGTTCTATTCTCAGCTGATTATTATTACTGCGTGCTGTGTCTGCTATAAGTTCCTAACTTACGCTGGTCTTCCAAGCAGGAGACCGTGTTGTTGTGTTCCAGGAAGCACATCTGAAATGTATCTATTGGTTTAACATATAAGGGGTTATTCAAAGAGGATTCCAGTGGAATTTCGGTGCTCTGTTGTTCCCCGCACTTCGGGAAATCAAATTCCCCGAACCTGTGATGAGTGCACCATTCATCTCAGGCACATCATCAAAGTGCAGGGAAAAGCCGACGAACAACCGCCGAATCAAAAGTAAAAACCCCCGCAAAGCCTCCAAAACCAATAAGCCACAGCACCTAGACAGGAAATCATCGGATCAGATCCGATAAGCCACTGAAAAAACCTGCCAAACGCACCCAACGATCCGGCACAAACAGGCCGAATGTGTCCGAAAAAATCCTACGATCCGCCGAACACAGCGCAGACCAGCCGCTAGAAAAATTGAAAAGCCGACGAACGGGGTAAAAAAAAAAACTGCGACTTTAAAAAGCTGTTTGCAAAAAAACATACTGCGTGAAAATGATTGGAATAAATATATACAGTTCTATGAATAATAAAAAGTTTTGCTTAAAAAAAAATACTGCCATTTTAAAGATATATGGAGAAAAAATTTGCCCGAAAAAAAAAAAAAATCACAAAAAATGCCCAAAAAATCCTAAAAAAATAAATAACGAAAGAAACTTTATTGCTGCAAATTAAAATAATAAACGGTCTAATAGATGTTGGATAAAAACAGGAATATTTTTAACATTGGAACCTATGGGATTCGCCTGATTAACCACTTGGCTGTGGTGGACGCGCTCAGCGCGTCCAGCCAAGTGGTTCTCCCAGTGACGTAACTAGAAACCTGAGGGCCCCGGGGCGAGAATCCATGAAGGGCCCCCTCAACCCCCAAAAAAATACATATTTTTCCTTTTTTTTCCCCCCTGAAATATAAAAAGATACTACGCCATTTATATTGATTAGTTCAACTTACTTTAATTAGGTCATTAAATAGGTCACCACTATATTGAAAGCCCCCCCCGGTAATCCTGACACACTGCACATTACAGAGCTCCACAGCACTAAAACTCCCTGTAATGTGCAGTGTGTATGAGCATATCACAGAGCTCCTCAGCAATAAAACTCACAGGAAGCACTGGGGTATATGAGCAGGTACAGAATCCACAGCAATATAACTCACAGGTAGCACTGGGGTGTATGAGTAGGTACATAATCCACAGCAATATATCTCACAGTGAACGCTGGGGTGTTTGAGCAGGTACATAATCCACAGCAATGTAACTCACAGTGAATGCTGGGATGTTTGAGCAGGCACAGAATCCACAGCAATGTAACTCACAAGAAGTGCTGGGGTGTATGAGCAGAAACATAATCCACAGCAATGTAACTAACAAGAAGTGCTGGGGTGTTTGAGCAGACACATATTCCACAGCAATGTAACTCACAGAACACGCTGGGATGTTTGAGCAGGCACATAATCCACAGCAATGTAACTCACAGGGAGCACTGGGGTGTTTGAGCAGGCACAGAATCCACAGCAATGTAACTCACAGTGAACGCTAGGGTGTTTGAGCAGGCACAGAATCCACAGCAATGTAACTCACAGTGAACGCTAGGGTGTTTGAGCAGGCACAGAATCCACAGCAATGTAACTCACAGGACACGCTGGGGTGTTTGATCAGGCACATAAACCGCAGCAATGTAACTCACAGTGAACGCTGGGATGTTTGAGCAGGCACATAATCCACAGCAATGTAACTCACAAGAAGCGCTGGGGTGTTTGAGCAGGCACAGAATCCATAGCAATGTAACTCACAGTGAATGCTAGGGTGTTTGAGCAGGTACAGAATCCACAGTAATGTAACTCACAGGAAGCACTGGGGGTGTGAGCAGGCACATAATCCACAGCAATGTAACTCACAGGACACGCTGGGGTGTTTGAGCAGGCACAGAATCCACAGCAATGTAACTCATAGGAAGCACTGGAGTGTTTGAGCAGAAACCTAATCCACAGCAATGTAACTCACAAGAAGTGCTGGGGTGTTTGAGCAGACACATATTCCACAGCAATGTAACTCACAGGACACGCTGGGATGTTTGAGCAGGCACATAATCCACAGCAATGTAACTCACAGGAAGCACTGGGGTGTTTGAGCAGGCACATAATCCACAGCAATGTAACTCACAGGAAGCACTGGGGTGTTTGAGCAGGCACATAATCCACAGCAATGTAACTCACAGGACACGCTGGGGTGTTTGAGCAGGCACATAATCCACAGCAATGTAACTCACAGGATACGCTGGGGTGTTAGAGCAGGCACATAATCAGCAGCAATGTAACTCACAGGACATTTATTTATTTATTTATAAAGTATTTTACCAGGAAGGATACATTGAGATTTCTCAGTTTTCAAGTATGTCCTGTGTTCAAGAACATTGAAATGTTACAGTTGTTAAAGAAATACAAAATAATAAAATGCAAGATATTAAAAACACAAAACAACAAACACAAATATACAGATTAACAGAAAATAAATATGTAGAAATAGTCACTGTGTTACATGTTTACAGGTGCATTCTGTATATAGTCACTGTGTTACATGTTTACAGGTGCATTCTGTATTGAGATATGTTACATGCTGGGGTGTTTGAGCAGGCACATAATCCACAGCAATGTAACTCACAGGACACGCTGGGGTGTATGAGCAGGCACATAATCCACAGCAGTGTTTGAGCAGGCACATAATCCACAGCAATGTAACTCACAGGAAGCGCTGGAGTAGGGGCCCAGTTTGGCCAGGCACAGTGGGACCCCGTCGGTTTCCCTCAGCACCGGGAACAGGCAGCCCGCAAAACTGGAACACACATGGCTGCGGGTGGAAATGCCTACTTGAGCTCTGGACCCCCCCTAAAGTGGCAGAATGCCAGGGCCTGGTCGCAAGTGCGACCGCTGCGACTCTGGTAGTTCTGCCACTGGGTTCTCCTATGCTATGGATGCGCTGAGCGTGTCCTAGCATAGGAGGCAGCGATCGGCCGGTAATTCCGCTGATAGCTGCAGCCTCCCGGTGCGGCCTCCGGGTGCGTGCTGACATCTTTGATGTCAGCCCAGCCTCCGGGACCCAAGCCGGTAGGAATAGCATCATTGCGCTGGACGCGATGACGTCTATCCCAGGCACCCCCCGTCAGTACAGGGAAGGTGCATGAAGGGGAAGGGGCAGGTCCTTTGGACCGCTCTCCCTCCCCAACCATACGAGGCAGCAAAAAAAGGCACAGCCTGCCCTTCCAAGTGGTGGCTGCCTTTAACACCTTGGGGGCTGGATCGCGATGTGGCGCCAAGCTTCCGGGATCTCCCCCTGCCTACTGGCATCATTGCGCATGGACACGATGAAGTCAGTTCGGGAGTTAACCCCTAGCTGCCACCTTTGGTGGAGATAGGGTGTTACAATGAACCCCTATCTCCCGATCTGTGGGATCTAGGGGTTAATGTTTGGTATCATTGGAACAGCCAGAGCACCCCATAGAAAATATAACCGCAAAGGCTCGCATGATAAAATATGAAAAAAAAAACACTTTACACGCTGTAGATTATTGAAAATTCTCACTTTATTGCATTTTTTGTTATAATATTCAGACAGGTCATGACGTATACATATAATAATGATATATAATGAATCTGCCGAGTCTGCCGGAAAGAACGATATATAATATGTCTGTGTTGTTATAATAAAATGTGACTTCAAATCGAGTTTAAACATGATGAGCGAAACCGGTTAAAATTAGCTCAGCAGCGAAAGGGTTAAACCTGCCAAATGAAACCACCGAACATCAGGGCATTTCACTGACTTGTCTCTGCTGTTCTGTGTCTGTGAATAATTGTAACCATTGCTTCTCTATAGAGGATTTCACTGCCGTCGAACAGCACTGTATTTTACTGGCAATTCGCCAAAATTTGGCCAACTGCCTGCTTTCTGAATAGCCGAATGGCCCCGAAATTGCACCGTACGGGGAAATTCACTGTTCGGGGCAGTTTCGTCTCTCCTTGAATAACCCTGCTAGGTTTCAGACAGAGCTGTATGCATGGGGTATCCCGGGACTTAGCGGAAAATAAGTCGGAATATATTCTCCCCGGCCGGCACAAGACTTAAAGAAATATTTAATTATCTTTCTGGCGCTCAGGGAGTACATTAATAAAAACTTTACATTTAGATTATTTTGTTTTTATAATATAATCTCGCTGTGAAAAATGTTCCAGTTCGGCAAATAAAAGGGAGCTGCGCCGAGTTACGGAGCTTTTCATTTCTTCTAATAAAGAATCGGGTCCCTCGGAGGAACGCACTTCGGGTTATGTTTCTTAGCAGGATGTGCCCACAATATCACAAAAGGATGTAAATCATTTTGACTCCGGCTTTATTTTGATGTTATAATTTAGTTTTAGAGGAATATGGATATTTCTGGTTAGAAGAGATAGAAAGGAATCTCAAAGGGGATACATTTTATGCTTCTTTAAGCCTGTCATGCATGAAAGTGTAGAGGGATCTGAACGGAACCAAGCAATATTTTTTACCTCTAACAAATGTGTCTGTGCTGGATAAGGACATCTGGTTAATGCAAATATTTGTGTGTTTTTGTTTGTGTTTTTTTTTTGTATTTTCTAAGTTACATCTGTGCAACGTAGCGAAATAATGAAGGGCAAATAAAAAAGACTAAGGGAATAGAGCGGGCACAGCTAGGGGTGACAAACCCAATTTTAGGATTTCTGGGGTATAAATCTTTCTTTGGGAAATCCAAATTAATAATTTGCAGGAAAACAAATTATGAACCTGGGCGTGGGCATAAATATACGACGGAAGAATTTTGGTAATTTGGGGGAATGTGTCGTTTCTTTGTTCATTAGCAAAATACTACATAATAATAATAACAAAGCACAAAGCAAGTATAAAACACGTTTCAATTCAACTATTAAACTGCTTTTAATGTGAAAACAAATGATTTAAGAGTGTGATCCATGCCCGGATCTATGTCTCAGAGAACCTCACCAGGGATCGCAGAAGGTCTTCAGAACTGTAAATAAGAATACAGGGTAATTCAAAGAGATTCGAAAATTCACCGCATGTTCTCTTCAATTCGCTGCAAATCGGCTTTTCCATTTCGGTGACCCTGCGGTGTATTAAGCACGCACCACAGGACTGTCGAAGTGCAGGGAAAAGCTGCCGAAAACCTGATATCTGGGTTAACCCGTCGAAGACGACGGAAAAACCCGTGCAGGAGCCGATCACACGCAGCAAAGCCTCCGGAAAAAGCCGACACCGCAGACGAGTGAAGTGAATAAATTAGCAAAACAGTTTGCTTGAATGATTGAAAAATAAAACGCTGTTTGCAAAGAAACAACTGAGCGAAAATGTCTGAAATTTACACAGGAGGTCCAGGGAATGATAATAAAAATAAGTAAAGTTAAAAACAAAACAAAAAAAAATAAAAAAATCGGACGTTTGAAAAAAGAAAATCCAGAAAAATGCTTAAAATATCCTAAAAAAAATCTATAAATAAAGAGACTCTTTACTGCAGAATTTTATAATGAACGGTTTATTAGATATTGAATTAAAACGGGAATATTTTTAACAATGAAGCCTATGGGATTCGCCTGAATAAACCTGCCGAATTAAACCACCGAATGGCAGGGCAATTCGGCAACCTTTCACTGCTGGTTTGCGTTCCCTGAATAGCTGAAGCATTGCTTCTCTATGGGGATTTCACTGCCCTCGAACAGGCACCGAACAGGCACCGTATGTGCAGGCAATTCACCAGGATTTGGCGAATTGCCTGCTCTCTGAATAGCCGAATGGCCAAGAAAGGTCACCGATTTTCAGCGTTCGGTTACCTTTCTCCAGCTATTCGGATCTCTTTGAATAACCCTGTAACTCTAAATTAATTTTATTGCTAGAAGCAGAACTATCACATCTATTTATCTACGTATGTATACAGTATATATACTTCACGACAACCCGGCCGCAACACAGAGTCCGACATTTTAGTCCACACAGGGGGCTAAATTACAATCTTCGTGCAAACGTTTGCGCCGGCGCAAAAAAACATTAGCGCGAGGGGTAAAACCATTTGCGCCTAATCCCGTATTACATTGTCAGTGCAACAACCGCTCGCAATCGTCTACCGCGGGTGGACCTGCGTGAACCCAGCACGAGCTTACTCTACTGCACGTGTCCTATACTTAACATTGTGAGCGCAAATGCGTTTGTGCGCTGGTACGAGGATGGTATTACAAGCTATTCACGGTAATTACCGCAAAGCCGTTGCGCGCATAATTTTAGCAATTTCTAAAAGCTGGTGTTAATGGCAAATCTGAACAACCTGGCCAAACCCAAAAAAAAAATGCAGCAAAGTATAGTTACACATTCTACACATACCAAACCAATAAAATGGAGAAGTTGTGTGTGCATTTATTATTGCTGCAGCATATATACTCAGATTGATTTTGACAGGCGCAATTTGTTAAATGAGATAATTGTGGTTCTTAATTCTGATTGGCTGAATTGCGAGAAAAAAACTGTTCAGACACAGGTTTTTGTGCGAGATGGTACTGCGCGAGCATTTGGCCGTGTCCTGTTTGTGCGCGGTATTGATCGGTGGATGAAAAGATGCGCGAGGATTGTAATTCCAGTGGTGATTTGTGAGTGCAAAAGATTAGCGCAAAAATTTTCGCTTTTGCACGAGGGTGTTTGCGCGAAGATTGTAATATAGCCCAATATATTTAGGGACCAACTGAACACAACAACATATACATTTAAAGGGACACTCTGCACAATGTGGGCACTTAATCTTATCTGAGTGGTCATACTGCTGTGTGCTCCCTACTCTCTCTCTCCTCTGAGGTGGGGGGCTCAGAGAGTTGGTTCAGCCATCTAGATGCAGGGCTTAGATCCACCCAGACTCTCAGCTCAGGGAGCCCTCAGCTCAGGTTTCCTGTGCTGGAAGTACTTCCTGTACCAGCCCCATCCAATGGGATCAAAGCCTTCCTGCACTGAGAGTGAATGGATTGGCTGGAACACCTAGAGGTGCTCAGAGGGTGCAGCGCTCGATTCAGGGGAGATTTTAAAGGAAACTAAAGGGTTAAACCATGAAGAGGAAGTGCAGAAGGAGTGAGGAGGGGTTAATGTTTAACCCCTTAATTTCCCCACCCTCCCATTTTAACCCTATAGTATCCCTTTAATGATGTTATTGTTGTTGGTTTATATACACTATACAGTTGCAAGAAAAAGTATGTGAACCCTTTGGGATTATGTGGAGTTTTGCATGAATTGGTCAAATGTGCTTTGATCTTCATCAAGTCCTCTTCAAGTCACAACAATTTTAACAGAACATGTAAACATTCACAGTGCAGGGTGGAAAAAGTATGTGAACCTTTGGACTTAATAACTGGTTGACCCTCCTTTGGCAGCAATAACCTCAACCAAACGTTTCCTGTAGTTGCATATCAGACCTGCACAACGATCTGGAGTAATTTTGGACCACTCCTCTTCACAAAACTGTTTCAGTGTAGCAATATTCTTGGGATGTCTGGTGTGAATCGCTCTCTTAAGGTCATGCCACAGCATTTCAATCGGGTTGAGGTCAGGACTCTGACTGGGCCACTCCAGAAGGTGTATTTTGTTTTGTTGAAGCCATTCTTTTGTTGAATTACTTGTATGCTTTGGGTCATTGTCCTGTTTCACCACCCATCCTCTGCGGAGCTTCAGTTGGCGGACAGATGGTCTTACGTTTTCCTGCAAAATGTAATTGATAAACTCTGGAATTCATTTTTCCATCAATGACAACAATCCGTCCAGGCCCTGAGGCAGCAAAGCAGCCCCAAACCATGATACGCCCTCCGCCATGTTTTACAGTGGGGATGAGGTTTTGATGTTGATGTGCTGTGCCTTTTTTTCTCCACACATAGTGTTGTGCGTTTTTTCCAAACAACTCAATTTTGGTTTCATCTGTCCACAGAATATTTTGCCAGTAGTGCTGTGGAACATCCAGGTGCTCTTTTGCAAACTTCAAATGTGCTGCAATATTCTTTTTGGACAGAAATGGCTTCCTCCGTGGTGTCCTCCCATGTACTCCATTCTTGTTTAATGTTTTCCTTATTGTAGATGTGTCAACAAAAATGTTAGCATGTGCTAGAGATTTCTGTAAGTCTTTAGCTGACACTCTAGGATTCTTCTTTACCTCATTAAGCATTCTGCGCTGTGCTCTTGCAGTCATCTTTACAGGACAACCATGCCTAGGGAGAGTAGCAACAGTGCTGAACTTTCTCCATTTGTAGACAGTCTGTCTTACCGTGGACACATGAACATCAAGGCTTTTGGAGATACTTTTGTAACCCTTTCCAGCTTCATGCAAGTCAACAATTCTTGATCGTAGGTCTTCTGAGAGTTCTTTTCTGTGAGGCATGGTTCACATCAGGCAGTGCTTCTTGAAACCAGTAAACCCAAAACTGGTGTGTGTTTTTAAAGGACAGGACAGCTTTCAGCAACACATCCAATAATATCACACTGATTGGACTCAAGGTTGGCTCACTCCTGGCTCCAATTAGCTCTTGGAGAAGTCATTAGGCTAGGGGTTCACATATTTTTTCCACCCTGCACTGTGAATGTTTACATGTTATGTTCAATAAACACATGAAAACATATAATGTTTGTGTTGTATTATTTTAAGCAGACTGTATTTTTCAAATTGTTGTGACTTAGATGAAGATCAGAGCACATTTTATGACCAATTCATGCAAAACTCCACGTAATCCCAAAGGGTTCACATACTTTTTCTTGCAACTGTATATATATAAGTTCCCAAAGATTCAGACGCACACAGAGACTGGCTTAGTAAAAATAAAAAAGTATTTATTTAGAAAACCATCAACGTTTCAGTTCCCAATGGAACTTTCTTCAGGAGACAGACATTATATATATATAAACACGTATATAATTTTGTGCTATACCCTCTTCATTGAAGTGTTTGACTTCATTTTTCTTTTTCTTTGTCAATGTGTGACAACAGCGCTGATCCCAACTTTACAAGTAATAAATGCCGCGTCCAGCTCTAAGAGATGAAGCCCAGAAGTCGTTAATTTTTAAACAATCTGATTTATGGGGAATACGGCTTGTTTTTTAAAGGCTTCACAGAACTAATGCAGCTAGAGGCGATCCGCCTCGTCCTCCGCTTATTTCTCCCAGAGTATGGCCAATCCTTAATCGGTTTCATATTGTTCAGCCTGCATTTTGTCAGTCTCAGAACATTGTCGGTAATTTAAAAAGTTTTCATTTCTCTGTTCTTCTAAAACAGGTCCGTGACCTATTTTCAAAACTCCAAACTTGACTTCATTCCCTCTGTGGTTCGCCTCACTCTTATAATTCATGCGACGCACATATTCGTCTTTTTATCTAAAACTGTTTACAGCAATGTATCCGCTGTTTCGGAAGCATTATCCTTTTTCTTTTGTTCCATATTAGAAAATAATAAACAATACAATGGGAATAGAAAAATTCTAAAAAGTGAAACAGATTTTTTCATGTCTTTTCTTTTTTCTTTTTGAATTAAGGTAATTTATCTCAAAAACAGACTCAATACACAACCGTCCCTGTGTATAGCGGGTGGTGTAGTGGGGAGGAGGGGGTGAAGGTATGAGCCGTAGGTGCAGTGACAAACAGACAGACAGAAGAATAAGATCCAAATGGGGTTTATTTTAATGAATATAGAGGTAACGGCAATTGAAATGGCAAGGCGGGCATCTAGGAAGAAGTAGAGGGCAGGAAAAGGGTTGACCACATGACAAGGCAGGGTGGAGGGACTAGACACAGAGGGCGACACACTGGGAAGTTACAAAAAGTTAATGGACAGTAGGCATGGGCTGCCAGTTCGAATCGGTTCGAAGTTCAATTCGAACATCGGATGTTTCGAAAATTCGCGAACTTCGAACTTTACAGGACATTCACGGAAAGCTCGAAAAAAAAAATCAAAACAATTCCAAAAAATGCTTAAAAGGTCCTAAAAAATCTAAAAATAAAGAGATGTTTTACTGCAGAATATAATAATAAACAGTTTATTAGATATTGAATTAAAAGAGTAAGGGCAAGACCTGGCCTGGAACTTACAAGACATAACAGGAAAGGTGATGCCAGTGTTTTCAGGGTGGAGCAGCAAAAACTTGGGTTTTCCTGCGTCATTACCGGCGTGTGCCACGACACTATGAGGCAGCAAATATGTTCAACAGGGAGATCCCGGGCCCAAGAGGAGCCTTTCTCACGCAAACAGCAGAAAAGAAGGACTCGGGGCTCTTCACTTCCAACAAGGAAAACCCCTTTAACGTGACACAGGTGACATTCTGACTATTTTACAGTGTTTCTCAAGCTTGACAAAGATGGTAAAAGATCAACAATGTCACCTGTGTCACATTAAGGCTGATCGTCCACTGGATCCATAGTCATACGACCGATTTGGCCATCAGACTACAGACAACCCTGGTTGTACGCAGTGGTGTATTTAGGTTTTGTGCTGCCCTAGGCCTGACTAAACTCGTGCACCCCCTAATTTAAATTTGAGGCACCCCTTCCTGTCAAGGGCACACCTCTTCCTGGTTAATCCCCACCCTTCCTCTTTAAGCTCCACCTTTTCCTCTCTTTATATTAAAAGTGGATACCAAGTGCCTACTTGTATATTTTGTATACCATTTCAAATGTATCTATTGAGATAAATAAAATTATGAAATGTTTAAATTCAAGCATTTTTACAAAGAACAGCCACGCATGTCAAGTATACTGGATCACAGCCGCTCTATTTGGTTGAACAATAAAATCCACAGAAACGTGCACTGCATATAAGTGTATCACAGAGCTGCACAGCAATAAAACACAGAAATGGGCACTATGTATGAGCATATCAGAACTGCACAGCAATAAAACTCACAGTAATGTGCAGTGTGTATGAGCATATCCCAGAGCTCCAGGGCAATAAAACTCACAGTAATATGCAGTGTGTATCACAGAATCCACAGCAATAAAACTCCCCAGCAATGCAATGTGCAGTGAGTGTGTCAGCATATCAGAATCCACAGCAATAAAACTCCCAGCAATGCAATGTGCGGTGTGTATGAGTGCATCAGAATCCACTACAATAAGACTCCCAGCAAACTGAGTGAATATGAGCACACAGCAATTATTTATTCTATATTTACTGGCCTCCGTCCACGGTAGGGCTGTGTGCAGAGTCAGCAGGGACTGTGTACGCAGGAGGTCCCTTCAGGCCACATTAGGATCGCAGCTGTGCCTGTGCGTGGAGCAATCTTGTCAGCAGTGGGGTGCACCGTGGCTTTGATTCTCTTCCCGGTGGGTGTTCAGTCCAGAATAGAGTGAGAGTCCGTGTTAACGAAAGGGTGGGCAGCTGCGTGCATGTCACGTGGTTCAGCCAGTCAGGTGGTAAAGAGACTCCGTACCACCTGACTGGCCGGACCGCGTGACCTGCACGCACGCAGCCTCACCAGGAGCCAGGCAGCTCAATGACAAATTTCTATCACTGCAGTGCTGGATAAGGAAAGGTCCACTTTAAACAGCAGTAAGCAGACAGGGCTTCATATTCTGCGGATACCCCCCCCCCTTTACCTGCCATTAACTGTCATCTTCTCTCTCTGCACACAAATCACATCCCCCTCCCCTCTCCTAGAGCTGCTGTGGGGCAGGGGAGGAGCTATGGAGGGAGGAGAGGGGGATTTTTATTCTATTCGATTTTATTCCGTATGCAAACGCCCTGCTCCGCTGCTCATTGTTTGAGAACACAGCTCAAAGCTGACACACAGTGACAGTAGCACCTCCTAGTACCCCCTAATGACACCCAAATAATCACTGGTACCTGGGGCGGGCCGCCCTCCGCCACTCCCCTAAGTACACCACTGCTCTGTGATCTGCTCACACACAAGTTTGGCGAACTGCCAGCAAGTACGGTGCTGTTTGAAGGCATTGCAAATCCCCATAGAGAAGTAATGGTTAATCTATTCAGAGAACACCAAACAGCAGAGAAATGGCAGTGAAATGCCCTGATGTTTGGTGGTTTCAGTCAGCAGGTTTATTCAGGCGAACCCCATAGGTTTCAATGTTAAAAATATTCCCGTTTTTATGCAATATCTAATTGTACGCAGTGGTGTATTTAGGTTTTGTGCTGCCCTAGGCCTGACTAAACTCGTGCACCCCCTAATTTAAATTTGAGGCACCCCTTCCTGTCAAGGGCACACCTCTTCCTGGTTATTCCCCACCCTTCCTCTTTAAGCTCCACCTTTTCCTCTCTTTATATTAAAAGTGGATACCAAGTGCCTACTTGTATATTTTGTATACCATTTCAAATGTATCTATTGAGATAAATAAAATTATGAAATGTTTAAATTCAAGCATTTTTACAAAGAACAGCCACGCATGTCAAGTATACTGGATCACAGCCGCTCTAATTGGTTGAACAATAAAATGGAGGGAGGAGAGGGGGATTTTTATTCTATTCGATTTTATTCCGTATGCAAACGCCCTGCTCCGCTGCTCATTGTTTGAGAACACAGCTCAAAGCTGACACACAGTGACAGTAGCACCTCCTAGTACCCCCTAATGACACCCAAATAATCACTGGTACCTGGGGCGGGCCGCCCTCCGCCACTCCCCTAAGTACACCACTGCTCTGTGATCTGCTCACACAGAAGCTTGGCGAACTGCCAGCAAGTACGGTGCTGTTTGAAGGCATTGCAAATCCCCATAGAGAAGTAATGGTTAATCTATTCAGAGAACACCAAACAGCAGAGAAATGGCAGTGAAATGCCCTGATGTTTGGTGGTTTCAGTCAGCAGGTTTATTCAGGCGAACCCCATAGGTTTCAATGTTAAAAATATTCCCGTTTTTATGCAATATCTAATAAACCATTTATTATTTTAATCTGCAGTAAAAAGTCTTTATTGATTTTTTTTTAGTACCTTTTAGTAATTTTTCAGCAAAATTCCCCCACCTTTTTTTTTAATAGCAGTTTCTTTTTTCTGTAACAGAACTTTTTATTATCAATCATAGGATCTTATATGTAAATTCCAGACATTTTCGTTCAGTAGTTCTTTTGAAAACAGCAGGCCACGAGTTTGCGGTGGCAGCATTCAGCGGCCGACTCCATGCACTTTGGGGACCCTGCGGTGAATGGTGAATTCACTGCAGGGTGGGGAAATTTTATTCCCCGAAGTGCAGGGAACTACAAAACACCAAAATGTTGGCGTCATTTCGGTGCTCTGTGAGTAACCCACTTAGTGGTGAGGGTTTTTGCTGCCCCCTGGAAAGTGAAAGCCTAGGCCTTGCCTACCCAGGACATACTTGAAAATTTGTGAAATCTCAATGTATCCTTCCTGGCAAAATACTTTGCAAAAGTTAAAAAAAATGTTTTTTTTTTGGGGTGGTTCCACCAGTGCGGGCCACCGCCCCCTGGAAAGTGCCGCCCCAGGCCTAGGCCTTGTTGGCCTAGGCCAAAATATCCCACTGGTTGTACAACACGACTACGTATGAATAGTGCCGTAAACTGGAGGAGATTTCATCAGACATGACTTGTGAGCTCTCGATGATAATTGCCCTGACTAGCTTGTGTGTTCTGTGCATTTATTAGATGTGTTTGCTGTGTATATACACTATCTCACAGAAGTGAGTGCACAAGTCATATTTTGGAAATATTTTATTATATCTTTTCATGAGATGACACTTTGCTACAATTTAAAGTAGTGAGTGCGCAGCTTGTATAACAGTGTGCATTTACTGTCCCTCAAAATAACTCAACACACACACAGCCATTAATGTCTAAACCGCTGCCAACAAACGTGAGCCACAGCAACTCGCCCCAGAACGCAGCGCTAACTGCTGGGATATTCGCGTTAGGGTTGCTTCCGCGCCACTGCGAGTATCACCTCGAAGAGGCCCTGTGCGATCTCGCTCTAGTGGAGGGATCGCTGAGGGAGACTGGGAACTATTTGTTTCCAGTCTCACTCTGCTCCTGGCAACAAGAAGCAGCGGATTGGGCCACTGTTCTCGCCGCTGGGTGAGAGGTGAGTATTGTATTTATTGGGGGGGTTTAGGGGGTGTTAAATGATTTTGCAAATTCGGAATCATTTAGCGGCAGCTTTTAGGTGTCGCTAAAATTTTGCCTTGCACGTCCCTGCGATAATAACGCTAGCACTTTGTAATACCTTACTTATTGAACCGCTAATTAATGATTGCGCTCCCGTGGTAAGTATAGGATGCGCAAAGTACAGTAAGCTCACAGCAGCTACGCAAAAACTGATGCGTAAACAGATTACTAACAGGGGCAGTGTCAGGAATATAATATGGGGGGCGTGCGTTAAAACACACTTATCCTGGCGGTAATGCTTACACATCCAGATGCTAACAATAGCGTTCACTAGGGAATAGTGCCCCATGTGTACGTGTGTGTGTGTGTGTGTACAGCAGTGGGGTATTTTGGCCTAGGCCAACAAGGCATAGGTCTAGGGCGGCACTTTCCAGGGGGCCGCGGCCCGCACTGGTGGCCCCACCCCCCTTTTTTTTTACTTTTGCTAACAGGGTTATCCAAAGAGATTCGAATTGCTTGAGAAAGGTAACCGAACGCTGAAAATCAGCGTTCGGTTACCTTTCCTGGCCATTCGGCTATTCAGAGAGCAGGCAATTCGCCAAATCCTGGCGAATTGCCTGCACATACGGTGCCTGTTCGGTCCCTGTTCGAGGGCAGTGAAATCCCCATGAAAAAGCACTGCTTCGGCTATTCAGAGAACACAAACCAGCAGTGAAAGGTTCCCCTAATGCCCTGCCATTCGGTGGTTTAAATCGGCAAATTTATTCAGGAGAATCCCATAGACTTCAATGTTAAAAATATTCCTGTTTTAATTCAATATCTAATAAACCGTTCATTATAAAATTCTGCAGCAAAAAGTCTCTTTATTTATAGATTTTTTAGGATACTTTAAGCATTTTTCTGAATTTTTAAAAAAAAAATTAAAAGTCCGATTTTTTTTTTTTTTTTTTTCAGTTTGCTTATTTTTTTGTAACAGCCATCTTTATTATCATTCCCTGGACCTCCTGTGAAAATTTCAGACATTTTCGCTCAGTAGTTTCTTTGCAAACAGCGTTTCATTTTCCCAGATTCATACAAATGGTTTTTCTAATTTATTCACTGCCTCCTCTACATCACAGCTGCTTCGGCTCTGTGTGATTCGGCTCCTGTTCGGCTCCTGTTCGGCTTCTTCGAAGGTTAATCCAGATGTTTTTGCTTGTTTTCAGCTGCATTCGGTTAGTTTTCGTCAGGTTTGCGGCAGCTTTTCCCTGCAATTCGGGGACCCTGTGGTGCTTGCTGAATACACCGCAGGGTCACCGAAATGCAATCGGCAAAAGGAACCGAATTGAAGAGAACGAAAAGTCACCGAACGTGCGGTGACTTTTCGAATCTCTTTGGATAACCCTGTAAGTATTTTGCCAGGAAGGATACATTGAGATTTCAGTAATTTTCAAGTATGTTCTGGGTAGGTAAGGCCTAGGCTTTCACTTTCCAGGTGGCAGCAAAAAACCTCACCACTAAGTGGGTTACTCACAGAGCACCGAAATGACGCCAACATTTTGGTGTTCTGTAGTTCCCTGCACTAAGGGGAATAAAATTTCCCCACCCTGCAGTGAATTCACCATTCACCGCAGGGTCCCCAAAGTGCATGGAGTCGGCCGCTGTATGCTGCCACCGCAAACTCGTGGCCTGCTGTTTTCAAAAGAACTACTGAACGAAAATGTCTGGAATTTACATATAAGATCCTATGATTGATAATAAAAAGTTCTGTTACAGAAAAAAGAAACTGCTATTAAAAAAAAAGGGGGGGAATTTTGCTGAAAAATTACTAAAAGGTACTAAAAAAAAAAAATCAATAAAGACTTTTTACTGCAGATTAAAATAATAAATGGTTTATTAGATATTGCATAAAAACGGGAATATTTTTAACATTGAAATCTATGGGGTTTGCCTGAATAAACCTGCTGATTGAAACCACCAAACATCAGGGCATTTCACTGCCATTTCTCTGCTGTTTGGTGTTCTCTGAATAGATTAACCATTACTTCTCTATGGGGATTTGCAATGCCTTCAAACAGCACCGTACTTGCTGGCAGTTCGCCAAACTTGTGTGTGAGCAGATCACTGAGCAGTGGTGTACTTAGGGGAGTGGCGGAGGGCGGGCCGCCCCAGGTACCAGTGATTATTTGGGGGTACTAGGAGGTGCTACTGTCACTGTGTGTCAGCTTTGACCTGTGTTCTCAAACAATGAGCAGCGAAGCAGGGCGTTTGCATATGGAATAAAATCGAATAGAATAAAAATCCCCCTCTCCTCCCTCCATAGCTCCTCCCCTGCCCCACAGCAGCTCTAGGAGAGGGGAGGGGGATGTGATTTGTGTGCAGAGAGAGAAGATGACAGTAAATGGCAGGTAAAGGGGGGGTATCAGCAGAATATGAAGCCCTGTCTGCTTACTGCTGTTTAAAGTGGACCTTTCCTTAACCAGCACTGCAGTGATAGAAATTTGTCATTGAGCTGCCTGGCTCCTGGTGAGGCTGCGTGCGTGCAGGTCACACAGTCCGGCCAGTCAGGTGGTACGGAGTCTCAGTACCATCTGACTGGCTGAACCATGTGACATGCACGCAGCTGCCCGCCCTTTCGTTAACACGGACTCTCACTCTATTCTGGACTGAACACCCACCGGGAAGAGAATCAAAGCCACGGTGCACCCTCTGGCAGTGGCACCCCACTGCTGACAAGATTGCTCCACGCACAGGCACAGCTGCGATCCTAACATGGCCTGGAGGGACCTCCTGCGGAGTCCGTACACAGTCCCTGCTGACTCTGCACACAGCCCTACCGCAGATGGAGGCCAGTAAATATAGAATAAATAATTGCTGTGTGCTCATATTCACTCAGTTTGCTGGGAGTCTTATTGCAGTGGATTCTGATGCACTCATACACACCGCACATTGCATTGCTGGGAGTTTTATTGCTGTGGATTCTGATACGCTGACACATTCACCGCACATTGCATTGCTGGGAGTTTTATTGCTGTGGATTCTGTGATACACACTACATATTACTGTGAGTTTTATTGCTGTGCAGTTCTGATATGCTCATACACAGTGCCCATTTCTGTGTGTTTTATTGCTGTGCAGCTCTGTGATACACTTATATGCAGTGCACGTTTCTGTGGATTTTATTGTTCAACCAATTAGAGCGGCTGTGATCCAGTATACTAGACATGCGTGGCTGTTCTTTGTAAAAATGCTTGAATTTAAACATTTCATAATTTTATTTATCTCAATAGATACATTTGAAATGGTATACAAAATATACAAGTAGGCACTTGGTATCCACTTTTAATATAAAGAGAGGAAAAGGCAGAGCGCTAAGAGGAAAAGGTGGAGCTTAAAGAGGAAGGGTGGGATTAACTAGGAAGAGGTGTGCCCTTGACAGGAAGGGGTGCCTCAAATTTAAATTAGGGGGTGCACGAGTGTCAGGGTGGCACCTGGCATACGCCGTGGTGGGACCCCATTGCAGGGGTTTGAGCACTTTAGGCAGGAATATTATGACTGTACCTTAGAATAGGCTGGTTGGTAGCAGTCCATAGCGTAGTCCAAATGGGTTGATGAGGTAGAATGGTCCGAGGGTCGAATAGGCGGGTAGCAAGGAGGCAAGGTCGGTTGGTTGATCAGGGTCTGGTACACGGGTATCAATAGGAGTATAAAGCAGGTCTGAATAGTACAAAGGATTGACTTGTAATGAGAAGTCAAGTTGCAGAAGTGGGAGTTTCTCTTTTATTAGACAGGGGGGTGTGGTGTGTGTTTGTGCTTTTATGTTTCACTTGGAATTAACCCATATAGGTGCTGGACAGGACTGAGACAGCACTTTTCCTGTATGCATACATGCAGGGCAGGTTCTTGCGCACATACAGGTACAGATCCCTGAGAGAGAGTTTAGTCAGGCCTAGGGCAGCACAAAACCTAAATACACCACTGGCGTACAGTGACAAATCCCATTCAAATTAGATCAGTTGCTAGTCTGATGTAATCTGCTGAAGTCGTACGACCGAAGTCTGATGCAATGGAAGCCGCTCATCCCATTCCTACGTTGGGGGTTTAGTCGTACAACTATGGATGATCTGTGGGTCGTACGACAATGGATCCAGTGGATGACCAGCCTAAAGTTGGTTTTCTTGTTGGAGTTGCCTGGAGTCCGTCTTCTCTTCGTTGAGGTAATTTATGTCATTATCATTTACACATAGATAAAACCTGCTTAAAACACAAGGGGCCCTATTACATTCTTCGCGCAAAAACGCACGGTAAACGCGAAAATTTTTGCACGAAGCGTCAAACGTTAACGTGCGTAAATCAACGCTGGTATTACAAACCTCGTGCATTTTTTCATCCGTCAAAAAATAACGTGCATAAAACGGACGCGCAAAAACGCGTGCGCAGTAACGTTGCATGCAGAAATCAGTGTGCGGACTGTTTTTTCCACGTGATTCAGCCAATCAGAATTAAGAACCACAATTATCTCACGTTAAGTTTTTGCACCTGTCAAAGTCAATTTGCGCATGTATGCTGTATTGAAAAAAAATGCACACACAACTTCACCATTTTATTGGTTTGGGTATGTGTAGAATGTGTAACTATACTTTGCTGCACATTTTTTTTAGGGCTGGTGTATTTGGTTTCGGCCAGGTTGATAGAATTTGCCATTAACACCAGCTTTTAGGAGTTGCTAAAATTATGCACGCAAAGGCTGTGTGTTACAAACTGCGCATAGATTGTAATACTATCTGCGTACCAGCGCACAAATGCATTTGCGCTCACAATGTTAAGTATAGGATGCGCGACGTACAGTAAGCTCGCGCAGCGTTCATGCAGGTTCACCCGCCATAGACGTATACGCGCGTTTGTTGCGCTGACATTGTAATAGGACGTTCAGCGCAAAGGGTTTTTCCCCTCACGTTAATGCGTTTTTGCGCACGCGTTAACATTTGCGTGAAGAATGTAATAGAGCCAAAACTTTTCCTGAAAATGTGATGAGGATAGGATTATGTGAATGCGCGGCGTATTATATCTATACTATAATTGAGTAAGGCTTGGCGTGTCCGTCGCCAAGCCTTACTCTGCGCATGCGCGAGCAACCAGCGGCGGTTGGTTGCGCGCGCATGCAACCGTCGCGGCACGAGCCGGCTGTGCGCTCGCCGCGGCGGTTACAAGATGCACACAGCAGCCGGGTAGAGGCTGCGCTCACAGCCTCTACCCGGCTGCCGCGCGCATCCAACCCGTCCCCCGAGCGGCAAAGGGAAAGTTCCCTCGCTTCCGCTCTTTGAAGGACCCAAGCCCCGGTCACGTGGGAGTCCCACGTGACCGCGGCTTGGGTCCTTCAAAGACCGGAAGCGGGGAAACTTCCACTTCGCCGCTCGGGAAGGTAAGTATGAGGATCTCATGGGGCGGCTGTCCGAATGCCGATAGAGCATTCGAACAGCCACCCCATGTCTGGTCTGGGGTCTGAGCTTGGGGGCAATATCCATGTGAAGAGGCAATATCCATGTGATGGGGCAATATCCATGTGATGGGGCAATATCCATGTGAAGGGGCAATATCCATGTGATGGGGCAGTATCCATGTGATGGGGCAGTATCCATGTGATGGGGCAGTATCCACACGCTGGGGCAATATCCATGTGATGGGGCAATATCCATGTGAAGCGGCAATATTCATGTGATGGGGCAATATCCACACGCTGGGGCAATATCCATGTGATGGGGCAATATCCATGTGAAGGGGCAATATCCATGTGATGGGGCAGTATCCATGTGATGGGGCAGTATCCACACGCTGGGGCAATATCCATGTGATGGGGCAATATCCATGTGATGGGGCAATATCCATGTGAAGGGGCAATATCCATGTGATGGGGCAGTATCCACACGCTGGGGCAATATCCATGTGATGGGGCAGTATCCACACGCTGGGGCAATATCCATGTGATGGGGCAGTATCCACACGCTGGGGCAATATCCATGTGATGGGGCAATATCCATGTGATGGGGCAATATCCATGTGAAGGGGCAATATCCATGTGATGGGGCAGTATCCATGTGATGGGGCAGTATCCACACGCTGGGGCAATATCCATGTGATGGGGCAATATCCATGTGAAGGGGCAATATCCATGTGATGGGGCAATATCCACACGCTGGGGCAATATCCATGTGATGGGGCAATATCCATGTGAAGGGGCAATATCCATGTGATGGGGCAGTATCCATGTGATGGGGCAGTATCCACACGCTGGGGCAATATCCATGTGATGGGGCAATATCCATGTGATGGGGCAATATCCATGTGAAGGGGCAATATCCATGTGATGGGGCAGTATCCACACGCTGGGGCAATATCCATGTGATGGGGCAATATCCATGTGATGGGGCAGTATCCACACGCTGGGGCAATATCCATGTGATGGGGCAGTATCCACACGCTGGGGCAATATCCATGTGATGGGGCAGTATCCACACGCTGGGGCAATATCCATGTGATGGGGCAGTATCCACACGCTGGGGCAATATCCATGTGATGGGGCAATATCCATGTGATGGGGCAGTATCCACACGCTGGGGCAATATCCATGTGATGGGGCAGTATCCACACGCTGGGGCAATATCCATGTGATGGGGCAGTATCCACACGCTGGGGCAATATCCATGTGATGGGGCAATATCCATGTGATGGGGCAATATCCATGTGATGGGGCAGTATCCACACGCTGGGGCAATATCCATGTGATGGGGCAGTATCCTCACGCTGGGGCAATATCCATGTGATGGGGCAGTATCCACACGCTGGGACAGTATCCACACGCTGGGGCAGTATCCATTGCCCCAGCGCAGTATCCACGCGCTGGGGCAGTATCCACGCGCTGGGGCAGTATCCACGAGCTGGGGCATATATCCACGAGCTGGGGCATATATCCACGAGCTGGGGCAATATCCAAGAGCTGGGGCAATATCCACAATAGACTGCACTCTGGGCAGGCTTTCCACCTTGTTAATTATAATCCGGTTGTATCAGGGCGGTGATCTGACCTTCAGTGTTATGGAACGGGGGTTAATTAATCTTTCCGTGTGTATGTTTACGTTACGCAGCCTCTGCCGCAGCCACATTTAGCTCCTGAGTATGATATTATATAAATGTTGCGCTCGTGATTAATGACGTTTACCGAGTAGTTAGAGGGTGAGTGTTACTGCACTAATTAATCATAACAGTTATTACCCTGAGTACTTGGAAAGCCACTCAGTGGGATATTATCACAAATGTCATCAAACTACAGGCAAGATTCTTGCGACAACAAAAGATACTGTAATTTGGCAAATACTGGTGAAAGTATAGTGCTGATAATTAGACATGTGCACGGCGGTATTTTTTGTTTCAGATCATTTCGAATCTTTTCGGGCCGTAAGGTTTCGTTTTGGATCATTTTGAACTTTCGTTTCGGATCATTTCGGATCCTTAGCGATTCGTTCTTTCTGACCGACTCGAAATTTCGGACAGTCAAGTATCGTTTTCGAATATGCTTCTGAAAACGAAAAATGGTGGATTTTTGGACGAATTCGAATTCGAACAAAACAAAACGCACATGTCTACTGATAATGAGGATAACTCTGTAAAGGTACTAGTGCTCATTCAGGTCAAGCAGTAACAATAGCAGGTTAAAGGGACACTTGTTTTAGAGTGGTCAGGATGTGAGAAGTGCCCCTCCTACCCCCCTTCCCTACTGCCCCAATTGGGTGAAAATGCTAGGTGAATCAGAGGAGTTTCCTCCACCCCACCCATGTCCACTTCAATTTGAAAAAAATGAGATTTCTGATTGGCTGTGGCACTGCCTGGATGAAGAAAGCATCTCTACAGATATTCCATTGCATGACCAAAAACAAAGTCACCACCAATACAAGCCCGGGGTGGCTGCAGTCGGTCAGGTCTAGGTTCAGCAACATTATGTGCCCAAAAAATGAGGTCATGTGACTCCCTAAATATACTGAATGAGCAGGTTCTTCCATCGATGGGTTTTTTTCTCCCCTGATGGCACAGCGGGCATATTCCAAGATGGCAATGCCAGGATTCATCGGGTTCAAATTGTGCAAGAGTGGTTCAGGGAGCATGAGACATCATTTTCACACATGGATTGGCCACCGCACAGTCCAGACCTTAACCCCATTGAGGTTAATCTTTGGGATAATGTGCTGGAGAAGACTTTACGCAGCGCCGCGACTCTCCCATCATCAATACAAGATCTTGGCCACAAATTAATGCAACTCTGGACGCAAATAAATGCTGTGGCATCACATGAGCTTATCGATGGTTGAAATTTATTTAATCTTTGTTTACTTATTATATAATTTATGCTTGAGTTGTCTGCATTATAAGGTAAATCCGGGTCCGCCTTGATGGTCAGCCGCCCTCTTCAATCAGCCTAGCTTGCCGGTTGGCTGGCTATGTTGACCAGCCGACCGGCAAGGGAGGCTAGTGGCTGACCGGCCCGAGAGGCTAGCGGCCTACCAGGCAAACTCCCGGTTTGCCCGATGGCCTGTCCGGGCCTGATCAGGGATCACCTAAGCTTAGAGTAAGCTCTACACAACGAAAGAGGAGCTGAACTGTTTCTTTTCAATGTGCTGCGAGTACGTTGCCTTTGTTCTTGCTGAGTTATAGCAATATCAGCCTTTGTGGGATTGTTTTGAATATACAGAATAAGCTGAGATACGCTTCTCTCCAGGATGTCAGCAGGGAAACAGCTTCTTTCCTGCGTAGGAGCTCCACAGATTCCCGCAGAGCTGCATCATTTAGACAGACTTACTGGGTATCAGCTGTCACTCTGACTGCTCCCGGCCCGGGCTAATTAACCTCAGGAGTGACTTCCAATCACTTTCATCCAACAACTGGGGGGAAAAAAATATAATAGCAACTCTGCAATTAACCCGCTACCTGCTGCAGTCAGAAAGAATTCCTTGGCAAACGTGGTATATATTGGCATGCGCAGTGCGTTTCATTAGAGCGCGCATTGATCGAACATGTATAACATCACAAACTAAACGGCTGCCGGGTTTTGTTGAGTTTAACATGTAATTATTCAATTTAGGCACAAAATACAAAGGGCCCTTTTACATTCTTCACGCACAATTGTGCGCGCGCGCAAGAACGCATTAACACAAGGGGGGAAACCCTTTGTGCTGAACGTCGTATTACGATGTTCGTGCACAAAATGCACGTTAACTTCTACCGCGAGTGAGCCTGCACGAACCCTTTGCGAGCGCAATTTAGGGATGTGCGTTTCGGGCTTCGGAATTTCGGAATTTTCACGAAATTTCCCGATTCGTGTTTTCAGATGCGGCCGAATTTCCGAAAATTTTTAGATCCGAAAATGTCAGATCCGAAACGTTTTCCGAGCCGAAACAAAATATTTTCGGATTTTTCGAATGGACTTGAAATGTGTCAAACGAGGAGAACAGACGTTCCGAAAAAACGAAAATTTTCCGAAAAACCAAAAGTCGATACAAAAAACGAGCAAAGTGACACGAAAAATACGAAAAAATGGTCGATATTCCGAAAAAAAAAATGTGCCCGAAAAACGAGCCGAACCGAATCGAATCGAAACCGAAATCGGTCGAAACGAGCCGAATCGAAAAGTTTAAAAATCCAAAAAATCGAACCGAATCGAACCGAAAAAAAAAATCGGTGCACAAGCCTAACACAATTTAGTGCGCGCATCCTATACTTAACATTGTGAGCGCAAATGCGTTTGTGGGCTGGTACGTGCATGGTATTACAATCTTAGCGCAAAATTTAACGGACAACGTTTGCGCGCATAATTTTAACGTCTTTGTAACAACCTGACCGTACCAAACTGCGGATTCACATCGGTGAACGTCGATGCACACGTTTGTCTTGTTTTTTTTTTATTAGATCCGTCAAAAATGAAGGCCACTGCCTTGTCATCCGTCAGAACGTACGTCTGTTGTGCGTAGTCTGCACGAAATGACGGACTCGCATTAAAAATTACATTGCGCCCACTAATTTCTGCGCGCATTTTTGCGCGTCGGTTTTACGAGCGCAATTTCCTGACGGATGAAAAAATGCGCGAGGAATGTAATTCCAGCGGTGATTTTCGTGCGTTAATATTTAGCGCTTGGCGCAAAAAAACACGCGTTTAGCGTGCGTTTTTGCGTTAAGAATGTAATAGGGCCCAAACTATCTGCTCTGAAATAATCAAATGTATAAAGATTTAATCTAAAATTAATTTTTAAAATGCCAAGATTAAAGGGGTTATTCAAAGAGTGCCGAATCTGCCACCGAATGGTGAATTTCGTGGCCTTTCGGCTATTCAGAAAGCTGGCTGTTTGCCAAATATTGCCGAATTGCCAGTGAAATAGAATGCAATACGTTGATATTCGGCAGCAGATAAATTCCCTTTAGAGAATTAATGGTTAATCTAAACAGAGAACGCCGAACAGCTTCTTTTCGACAGGTTTAAACTGGCGAATCCTACAGGTTTCAGTTTAAAAATATTCCCTGTTTTTATAAAATTTTTATTCAACCGTTTATTTTTTTATTTGCAGCAAAAAGTCTTTTTATTAATTTATTTTTTAGAATTCTTTTAGGTATTTTTCTGGATTGTTTTGGCAAAATGTATGATTCCGATTTTTGTTTTTAAATGGCACTGTTTTTAAATTCTGTAACAGATCTTTTTATTCTTATTCATAGGAACTTATTTTTTATTTCCAGGCATTTTCATGCATTATTTTTGTTTTAAAATGTCTTTTAAAAATTGTGTGTTTTTTTCTTTTTTACCCCTGTCGGTCAACTTTTTTTCGGCGGCTGGCCGGCTTTTTTTTTCTGATAGGAAGCGTTCGGTGCTCTGTTTGGTGAATTGTCAGATGCGTTCCGAGGTTCAGCCAACCTCCCTTCCAAGCGGCCCATTTGCCTCAAGCAGCCCTCTACAGCCAATGACGGCTATTGGGCTGCTGGGAAGTGAGATGGGGGCCATAAATCTACAGGGCATGCACACTTCAGACTGCCTACTGCCAGGATGATGGCATAGCATGCCCCACGTTGGTAAGGGATTAAACTAGCATCTGCATCAACAAGGTGTCTCTCTAGGCAACACCCATAAGGTTTTGGGTCAAAATCCCTACAACCAGGTTCCCTAATGCCAAAATCCCTGAGGCCAACCTCCCTACACAGACAACTCCCTGATGGCCAACTTCCAGACATCCAAAATACCAGCAGCTAACACTAATCCTACTACCCCTAAACCTAGCCCTAACCCCCTAAACCTAGCCCTATCCCTAACCCCCCTAAATCTAGCCCTAACCCCCCTAAATCTAGCCCTAACCCATACCCCCTAAATCTAGCCCTAACCATAACCCCCAAAACCTATCCCTAACCCCCTAAACTAGCCCTATCCCTAACCCCCTAAACCTAGCCCTATCCCTAACCCCCCTAAATCTAGCCCTAACCCCCTAAATATACCCTAACCCCCAAAACCTAGCCCTAACCCCCTAAACCTAGCCCTAACCCCTACACCTAGCCCTAACCCCCTAAACCTAGCCCTAACCCCCTAAACCTAGCCCTAACCCTAACCCCTCTAAATCTAGCCCTAACCCCCTAAACCTAGCCCTAACTCCCCTAAACCTACCCATAACCCTAACCCCCCTAAATCTAGCCCTAACCCCCCTAAACCTAGCCCTATCCCTAACCCCCCTAAATCTAGCCCTAACCCCCCTAAATCTAGCCCTAACCATACCCCCTAAATCTAGCCCTAACCATAACCCCCAAAACCTATCCCTAACCCCCTAAACCTAGCCCTATCCCTAACCCCCTAAACCTAGCCCTATCCCTAACCCCCCTAAATCTAGCCCTAACCCCCTAAATATACCCTAACCCCCAAAACCTAGCCCTAACCCCCTAAACCTAGCCCTAACCCCTACACCTAGCCCTAACCCCCTAAACCTAGCCCTAACCCCCTAAACCTAGCCCTAACCCTAACCCCTCTAAATCTAGCCCTAACCCCCTAAACCTAGCCCTAACTCCCCTAAACCTACCCATAACCCTAACCCCCTAAATCTAGCCCTAACCCCCTAAACCTAGCCATAACCCTAACCCCCTAATCCTAGCCATAACCCTAACCCCTAAACCTAACCCTATACCCCATAAACCTAGCCTTAACCCCCCTAAACCTAGCCCTAACCCCCTAAACCTAGCCCTAACCTCCTTAAACCTAGGGTTAGGGTGTTAGTATTAGGGTTAGCCACTGGGATTATGGATGTCTGGAAGTTGGCCGTGTAGGGAAGTTGGGATGTCCGGCACTTGTTCTGTCTGGAAGTTGGCCATCGGGATGTTGGCATTAGGGAACCTGGCTGTAGGGATTTTGTCCGGCACCCCACCCATAAGGGTTTTCTCTATTATTACAGATTGAGCGCCCCTTATCGCGAATCCTTGGGACCCCAAGCATTCCAGATGTTTGGATTATTTCAGATTTCAGAATAAGGCGGGGATTCTGATTCTATTTGTTTCCAGTCTCTCTCTGCTCCGGCCAGGAGTTCCAGATCGGGCCACCCTCCTTGCTGTGGGATGAGAGGTGCGTATCGATACGCTAATGTAGGTTTACACTCCCCATGTTAGGTATAGGATGCGCAAAGTACAGCAAGATCGCACAAACTCTGATGCGATTACTAAGGGGTGTAGCGTCAGGATTGTAATACGGATGACATGTATTAACCCTTTCGCTGCTGAGCCTTTTCCCACCTCTGTGCTGAGCTCATTTTAACCGGTTTCGCTCATCATGTTTAACCGCGTTTTGAAGCCTTATTTTAATATATGACCCAGACATATTATATATTGTTCTTTCCGGCAGACTGTGCAGATTCATAATATGTCATTATTATATGTATACGTTATGTCATGTTTGTATATTATAACAGAAAATGCAATAAAATTTGAATTTTCAATAATTTACAATGTGTAAAGTGTTTTTTTTCACATTTTAAAATGCGAGCAATTGCGGTTATATTTTCTATGGGGTGCGCTTGTTAAAAAAATTAGAAATGAGGAATCGTTCCTTTTTTTGGGGGAAAATTACGTGTCTTTTAGCAAACGCCCCCCATAGAAAAAATCGTTAGTGCAGCATCATTGTTCACATTATAATTGAAATGGGAACAATATTGTTGCACTAATAAATCTAAAAAAAAACGAAACAACGTTTTTTTTTTAATTTAATATTTTTTTTTTTTACATTTTACATGGTCATGTTTGGTATCATTGGAAAGGCCACGCTCTGTCCATTCCAATGATAGCAAACATTAACCCCTAGCTGTCACAGATCGGGAGATAGGGGGTTCATTGGAACCCGTATCTCCACTATAGGTGGCAGCAAGGGGTTAATTTCAAAACTGGCGCCATTGCGCTCTGCGCGATGACGCCAGTCATTAGGGGGATATCCCGGAAGCTTGGCTGACATCCAAGATGTCGGCCAGCTCCGGGAGGGGACCGCGATACGGCGCATGTTGGCGCCATATCGAGATCCAGCCCCCTAGGGGTTAAAGACAGCCGCCGCTTGGAAGGGCAGGCTGTGCCCTTCCAGGCGGTGCCTGTCTTTAATCGCTGGCCCATGGGGAAGGGGAGGGGGAGAGGTCCGAAGGCGGGGGGTGCCTGAAATAGACGTCATCGCGCATGCGCGATGACGCCTATCGTGCCCGCCGGGGTCCCGGAGGCTGGGCTGACATCGATGATGTCAGCCCGCACCGGGGGGCCGAGCGATCAGCCGGAATACCGGCTGATCGCGGCTGCAAAGGGATGACGCGCTGAGCGCGTCCACCGCATTAAAGTGGTTAAACTCAGTTATCCGCGCGTGGTAACACGTACATATCGATGCATTAGCACATACTATGCGATATAGCCCTAAATTGGGAAAATTCCCAAATATTTCTTACTGCATACTTCATTAAAAAGTGATTTTTACTGGTTCCTCAATTTAGCACGATTTAACTGAGGTCAAGGTGGACTTTGATTTCACTTTCCTTAAAATCGAGGACTCTGGATTTTCTAATTGATGGATCCGTCCGTCCAAGCGGCGATAGGAACAGCTGATAGATTCCACAGTACACTCCATCTCAGCCGCTCCCTGCCGATGCTAGTACAGACACTCCATCAATTAAAAAATCCAGAGTCCATGATTTTAGAAGTGAAATTGAGGTCAAACTCAAATTTAATAAATTGTGCTAAAATCGAGGAAATCGTCCAGCACTACTGCAAACGCATATCGGAACGGACAAACCCAGCGCTCATTTATCTAGGAAGTGATATGGGCACTCTTGAATTCTCTTTCTGGGGGTACAGGCAATGTTTCGACTCTGGGGGCCCCAAAATGTAAGCAGACGCCGAAATTAAGCGTACAGGGACGTTTCGGGACCATTCGGCTATTCAGAGAGCAAGCTGTGCGCCAAATTTGGGTGAATTGCCTGCACGTACGGTGTCTGTTCGACGGCAGTAAAATCCCCCATAGAGAAGCAATGGTTAATCTATTCACAGATACCGAACAGCAGAGAAATATCAGTGAAATGCCCTGCTGTTCGGTGGTTTCATTTGTCAGGTTTATTCAGGCGAATCCCATAGGCTTCAATGTTAAAAAAATTCCAGTTTTAATTCAATATCTAATAAATCATTTATTATTTTATTCTGCAGTTAAACGTCTCTTTATTTATTCATTTTTTAGGATCTTGTAGGCATGGTTTGAGATTTTTTTTTAAATAGCGTTTTTTCTTTGTTCTGTAACAGCCCTTTTTATTATCATTCATTGGATCTTATATGTAAATTCCAGGCATTTTTGTTCAGTAGTTTTTGTGCAAACAGCGTTTCAAATTTGAAACGTTCAAGCGTACTCTTTTTTTTTTTTTTACCCCGTTTGTCAGCTCGTCAGCTTTTTCTGGCGGCTGCTCTGTGCTGTGATCGAGGACTCGTCTGCTTTTTCCGGCGTGTTTTTTGTGGCGGTTTCTGTGGGTTTTCGGTGGGTTTTCTGCGGGTGTTCGGCGGGTTTACGGAGGGTCTTCCCTGCACTCCAGGGACCCTGCGATGAATGCTGAATACACCGCAGGGTGGGGAACTTTGATTCTCCAAAGTGCAGGGAAGTGCGGTGAACGAGAGAGCACCGAAATGTTAGCGACATTTCGGTTCTCTCTGAATAACCCCTATGAAATAAAGACTTGTCCAGAGTCGAAACTTCGTCTCTTCCCTGATGTGCTCCGATAAATTTCTCTTGCAATCAGGAGTGTTCATATCTCTGCAAGTCTTCCCATGGCCGGCTTGTTGAATAAACGCACCTTCGTATAAGCCATGAATGTAATATATCTCCCTATAAGTAGCATTTCTCTGTTAGCTGGATGATTTTATT
This sequence comes from Leptobrachium leishanense, assembly GCA_009667805.1. NCBI lineage: Eukaryota > Metazoa > Chordata > Amphibia > Anura > Megophryidae > Leptobrachium > Leptobrachium leishanense. Next base: position 34,190,632 of record CM019067.1, on the reverse strand, counting down.
TTTATATCGCACGGGCTGTGTGTGTGTGTGTGCTTTTTCTGCGTTCTGTTCACTTGGTTTCCTTGTGCTTCAGATGTGCGTAAAGGAAGATGCGCGGCCGGCCCGGAGCAGCTGTGAGCCATACCGAGAATGTGATTAAAGGAATTAATCCACTGCACGTTAACTGCCACCACCTTTATTACACTAAAATGTTCGAGTTCCTCTATCAAATGAAATTCCATTTCTTCGAAGCGCCTCGTGGTGTGTCGGCGTGTTTCCCAGCAGGAGAAATCACTTTCTCTGCATCTGCAGTTAATTGTCACGTTCTGAGAAATTGTAATGAAACATTGTATCTTCGAGAAATGAGAGAGCGCGGCCTACCTGTATCATTACTACTGTGCAGAATCCGGCAAGCGCCTCCCACTCACCCCGGACCCTTGTATGACAATCCTCCTTTCAGGCCCTTGTTCTCCTGCAATTAAGAAAAGATCCTGAAAAAAATGCACTTAAAGGGACAGTGCATTATTTTTGTTTAACTTTACCTAATTAATACAACTTACGTCCATTGTTTATTTCCTAGCTTTAGTGAGTTTACCCCTATTTTAAAAGAGGGTAGGGTCTGCACCTTCAGCCATAAAGGTGTGGACTTTACTTTCTGGGGAAGCTCCAGCACCGACTCCTGATTCTGCCAAGTACTGCTGTGCGACTCACTTCGTTGATAATATGTGTTTTGGACAGGAGGGAGAGGTCTGTGGACTCATGCATTAAATAGGAATAACACACTAAAGGTAGGAGATAAATATAGATTTCTGGTTTTCAGAAAGGAAAATCATTTTCTAATACGCTGATTTGATTTAGGTACATATGAAAACCACTAGAATGTCCCACATGATGTACACATGTTGCTCAGTCTATTGTCCAGTCATATTCAGGCCATAACTCGCTGCCTCCTCATCTTTCTGATTACACCCTTTTGTCATTGTGTCATTCCAAAGACACCCTTCTACCGCTCCGTCATTACATTGGCACTCCTCTACCTCCATATCAGTCTAATTGTCTAATGACAATCCTCAGCATCGTTACAATGACACCCTTCTGCCTCCCCATCATTCCAATGACGCCCCCTGCCTATGTGTAATTCCAATGCACCCCTGAGCTCCCCGTTGTTCCAATGATGTTTCTCTGCCTCCATGTCATTCCAGTGAGACCCCCTACTGCTGTATCATTATGACACTTCTCTTCCTCTATGTCAGTCCACTGACAACCCTTTGCATCATTACACTGACACCCCTCTGCCTCCTTGACCTTCTAATGATGCCCCCACTACTTCTATGTCATTCTGATGACACCCTATGCCTCTTCGTCATTCCGTTCGTACCCTTTAGCCTCCATGCTGTTCCAGTGATGTTCCGATGCCTCCATGTTATTCCAATGACACCCCTCTGCCTCCATTTCATTCCGATGACAGCCTGTGCCTCCAAGTCATTCCGTTCGCACCCTTTGGCCTCTGTGCTGTTCTAGTGATGTTCTTCCGCCTCCATGTCATTCCAGTGACACCCCTCTGCCTCTATGTCAGTCCAATGACAGCCAAAGGCACAATATTTGGGTGCACTGCCACTGACGCCTACACCAGATTCATATCATTTTAATATTGGACCGCAGGGTCCACCGCTGCACTCTTCCACAATACCACAGAGGGGTTACGGTGCGAAGGCACTTGCTGCCACCAAAGGCACAATATTTGGGTGCACTGCCACTGACGCCTATAGCAGATTCATACCATTTTAATATTGGACCGCAGGGTCCACTGCTGCACTCTTCCACAATACCACAGAGGGGTTATGGTGTGACGGCACTGTTGCCGACACTAAAGGCCCAATTTTAAAGCACCTATTAAAGCAGCCTGCATAAGTTTCACCATAATTTAGCCCAAAAAATCACTAAACTTGTTCTGCACGTCCTAAAATGTCTCCTCTTTTCATACAGGCTGCCGCCCCAAGCAGTTGATTATGAATAGATTAAAGGAAAACCATTTACCGTCATTTGAAATGTCATTTTTTTGATTTTAAATGTTTCTATACATCCTACAAATCCGCCACTTCACGGGCAGGTTATGGGGACCTCCTAGGCACGATATTTGAAGGAATGTTTTGTTTTTATTCTTAACTTTATTTCATGGAAAACTCACTGGTCCTTTTAAAAACTTTTTTTTAAAACTTTTTTGTCCTTGTTTCCTGTCCCCCAGGGCACTACCCGGACCCCCATACACCTTTTATAGCAAATATCTTGCATATATGCCCTCTTGGAGGGCACTCTAAAAATCGACCTTTCAAGTCCCATTGACTTGCATTGAGTTTGAATCGTGTTTCCGTTCGAACCCGAACTTTTGAAATTGTTCGAGTTCGATTGTGAACCGAACACGGGGGTGTTCAGCTCATCACTACTCAATACATTCATTTTGGCGTACACCATCTGCTATGTCCAATCAGCAGTAGCCATACTAGCCAGGGGCTTTATATATCCACTCTTGATATCCTGTATGACCCTCGCCTGCTTCTCTTTTCAGTGTGTCACTTTGCTTGCTTGATTTCTTGACTCATTTATCGATAACTTGTCTCTCTCCTGCCCTTGACCCTTGGCTAGCTGTTAATGCCTGTGCACCACTCCAGTCCTTGACCTTGTCTTGTTTACTCACCTGGCTTTTCTATTTAGCTGAGCTATTTAAGGACTGGTTAATAAGGTAAGGTTCCTATTCTGTTACGGTGGGCTTGCATGTTGAGTCACTGGGTAATAGATACACACTGATGTGAAGATTAGGGATGAGCTGTTCGGGTTCGGACGGTTCGGAGTTCGACCCAAACTTTGGCAGGTCGAAAGTTCGCGAATTTCGAACTTTTTGGGTGTGTCGGTTCGAGTTCGAAAAAAAAAAGAAATTTTGAAAAAAGTATAGAAAATGCTTAAAAAAATACTAAAAAACCTAGAAATAAAGAGACTCTACTGCAGAATATTATAAGCAACGGTTTATTAGATATTGAATTAAAAACTAATGTGTACGTGGAAAGATTATCAACTCTAAATGACCTCTGTTCACAAACGGGCATAACACCAGTTGTTTTTAGTCTGGTAATCAATTTAATACATTGTACACCATACTGAGGGTGGGGTGGTGTCTGCTTCTGATTGAGATTTGAGAATTAATTTCCCTAAAACATCCTAATATGCTGCCTTTAACCCTTTTGCTGCTGAGGCTTTTCACACCTCTGTGCTGGGGTCATTTTTTCCGCTTTCGCTCATCATGTTTAACCGCGTTTTGTAGCCATATTTTGATCTATGACCCAGACATATTATATATCGTTCTTTCCGGCAGTCTTGGCAGAGTCATAATATGTCATTATTATATGTATACGTTATGTCATGTCTGTATATTATAACAAAAATGCAATAAAATTTGAATTTTCAATAATTTATTATGTGTAAAGTGTTTTTTTCACATTTTAACATGCGATCGTTTGCGGTTATATTTTGTATGGGGTGCGCTTGTTAAAAAAATTAGAAATGGGGTCTCGTTACATTTTTTTTGGGGAAAAGTTCGCTTTTTTTAACAAACGCACCGCATACAAAAATCGTTAGTGCAGCATTATTGTTCACATTATAATTGAAATGGGAACAATACTGCTGCATTAACAAAACAAAAAAAAGTGTTTATTTTTTTTAGATTTTTTTTAAAATATATATATTTATTTTATTTTTAAAACATTTTTCATGCTCATGTTTGATATCCTTGGAAAGGCCATGCTCTGGCGGATCCAACGATATCAAACATTAACCCCTAGCTGCCACGGATCAGGGGATAGGGGGTTCATTGGAACCCCCTATCTCCACCATTGGTGGCAGCTAGGGGTTAACTCCAGGACTGGCGTCATCGTGCTATGCACGATGACGCCAGTCCTCAGGGGGAGTTCCTGGAGGCTTGGCCAACATCCAAGATGTCGGCCAGCTCCAGGAGAGGATCACAATCCGGCGTTTTTCAGCGCCGATTCGTGATCCGGCTCCCCAGGGGTTAATCACAGCCACCGTTTGGAAGGGCAGGCTGTGCCCTTCCAAACGGTTCCTGGATTAACCCTCTGCCCCCCGGCAATCGGGAGGGAGAGAGGTCCGAAGGACCTCCCCCCCTCCCTTTCAGGCGCTTCCTCCGCACATGCGGGGGGGGGCGCCTGAATTAGATGTCATCGCGCCTCCGCGATGACATCTAATTGCTCCGCCGGGGTCCCGGAGTGCTGGGCTTCATCCAAGATCCGGGGGGCGCAGCAATCTGCCGGAATCAAAAATGCTGGACATATAAATGCAGTCCATCTGACCTCGTTTCATCACTTACATACAAAGCTACACGGACGTTGCGGACGTAGCGCACTCCGCAAGTCCGTTCTAGCAGTATCACGTGAAAAGGTGAAAACCAGGAGAATGGCAGGAAAAGAGAACTATCTGGACCAAATAGCCGATTTGGAAAGTCAGATAAGGCTAGGGTCAGACTAACGCATTTTTCACAGCGACCATCAAAAAGTGCGTCCGAACGCATTGCCTTATTTTTTCACGGAATGCGCGAAAACGGTCATACGATGCGCATTTTTGTGCGTGATTTTTTACGGATCCAAAACAGGAAACTTTGGGTGTCTGGACGTTATGTTGGCCGGACATGAGCAGGGTCTGACGTCTCCAAATCACACACACACGCCGCTAGTGGACGCAGCGCACTCTGTACGTCCGTACTAGCGGTTCTGCTTTCTCGAAAAAATGCGTTCATTTTCCACTTGCGTTGTGCAGCCGGACTTTCATGCGACCGTACTTCGTATATTGGCTGTCATTGCCCGTCATTTGCTGCTAGGGCGGCCGTGATTAAGTGCGCCTAAACGCATGTTAAAAATTCGCTAGTCTGACCCCAGCCTAAATGGGAGAATTTTTCTGGTTTCGCTATTTTGACCTAGAATTTTCCATTCTCCAGTCATTCTCCTGCTCTACACCGCTCTCTGAATAACCCTGACAGGGTTATTCAGAGAAAGGTGAAACTCAGGAGAATGACTGAAGAGAAAATTCTAGGTCAAAATAGCCAAACCAAAAAAATTCTCCCATTTTTCTCACTTTCCAAATCGGCTATTTGGTCTAGAATTTTCCATTCTCCAGTCATTCTCCTGCTTTTCACCGCCAAAAAATCAGTAAACTTTTTCTGCGCGTACGAAAATGTCTCCTCTTTTCATACAGACTGCCGCCCCAAGCAGTTGTTTATGGATAGATTAAAGGAAAAGCATTTACCGTCATTTGAAATGTCATTTTTTGGTTTTTACATATTTCTATACATCCTAGAAATCCGCCACTTCATGGGCAGGTTATGGGGACCTCCTAGGCATGATATTTGAAGGAATTTTTCGTTTTTATTTTTAACCCTTATTTCATGGAAAACTCACTGTCCCTTTAAAAACGTTTTTTTTTTTACTTTTTGTCCTTGTTTCCTGTCCCCCAGGGCACTACCCAGACCCCCATACACTTTTTATGGCAAATATCTAGCATATATGCCCTCTTGGAGGGCACTCTAAAAATCGAATTTTCAGCCCCATTGACTTGTATGGGGTTCGAGTTCGGATCCGAACATTTGGAAAGTTCGGGTTCGGCTTCGAACCGAACTCGGGGAGTGTTCGGCTCATCCCTAGTGAAGATGACACAAATCATCAAGAATCAAACGCTAATGTTGAAGAGATCCATTATACAATCGATCTTCAAAGGATCTCTGCAGCAAGTAAATTCACCCCATGAAACGCGTCACATCAGTCATCGTGCACGAGACATCGTGCTTTCTGATTCCAAACAATTATTAGTTACATTTTAATTGTAACACAACTATAGATAACCTCCAGGAAGACGTGATCCGTATCGGTCGTGCCGAGGCATGTTGTGATTTACATAACCAAAATATTATCATTTTGTGTTGGAAACAGATTGAACGAGACAACATTATGCTATGCAAATTTATTGTACTTATTATGTATGTGACAGACAATTTTCATGTTCTCAGATAATATGATTTGTCGACTTGAGTCCCCTGGGAATTTTTCTATTACAGCGCCATTGACTTTCCCATAAAACATATTGCCAGGGATTTCACTGAGAAGTTTCTATGTATTTTATTATTTAGAAGTTTAGAAGTTTTTCAATGCATTTTCTTTTTCCCCCACTCAGGCATGTGATAAGGTTTAGACAAAAAGTTGTAAAAATAAAAACAGTTTCACCAAACACACACATAAAGCCTTTATTTGCTTTGTGATCCAAACTTTTTACATTTTAGAAATCGACAGGGGTTATTCAAAGAGAACGGAAATCTCGCCGACATTTCAGTGCTCTCTCTTTCCCCGCACTTCAGGAAATCGAATGTCCCGACCCTAGGGTGAATTCAGCATTCACTGCAGGGTCCGCGGAGTGCAGGGGAAAGGACCCTGAAAATCCGCCGGAAAACCACCGAAAAAAAGCTGAAACTCAGCCAGAAAATGCATCAGATATGATACGAAGTATCGGATCACTCAAAACGCCGCAAAAAACACACAACAAACACGTCTGTAAAAAGTCAAATATCCACCGCACACAGGGCCGACCATTCATCGGAAAAAGTCAACAAGCCGATGAATGGTGTAAAAAACAACAAAAAACGATTGTAAGTGTGAAAATTTAAACTGTGACAGAACCTATCGTCACTGGGGATCTGGAGGGGGCTGTCGGCTAGCCTCCTACCCAGCGACTATGCCGTTAAAGACGCTATTGGGAAATTGTTGGAACTTAAAGATATTGGGCTCTACTACATTCTTCGTGCAATAATGTGCGCATGCGCAAAAACGCATTAACGCGAGGGGAAAAACCCTTCGCGCTAACGATGCAAGTTAACGTCTAACGCGAGTTACCCTGCGTAAGCGAAGGTTCGTGCGCGCATCCCATACTTAACATTGTGAGCACAAATGCGTTTGTACGCTGGTATGCGGCTGGTATTACAATCGATGCGCAACTTTTTACAAACGACGTTTGCGCGCATAATTTTAACGTCTTTGAAAAGCTGGTGGTAACTGCAAATCTGAACGTTCTGGCCGACACGAAAAACACCAGCACGAAAAAAAAAATACAGCACAGTATAGTTACACATTCTACACATACCCAAACAAAAAAATAGAGTGGTTGTGCGTGTTTATTTTATTGCTGCAGCATATATACTCAGATTGATTTTGGCAGGCACAAAAACTGAACTGGAGACAATTGTGGTTCTTAATCCTGATTGGCTGAATCGCGTGAAAAAACTGTCTGCCCACCGATTTCTGCGCGCAGCATTAATTTGCACTTGTTTTTGAGTGTCTTTTTTACGCGCAATATTTTTTGAGGAATGAAAAAATGCGCTTGAATCGTAATACCTGCGTTAATTTACGCACGTTAACATTTAACACTGCTCGCAAAAAAATTGCGCTGCGCGTACGAATTTGCGTGGAGAATTTAATAGAGCCCATTGGGGTTTTCACTGGTTTAAGTCCCCCAGCTAACTAAGGATTTTTGATGCCTTTGTGTTATTCCGTTGTGTATTTATTGTAGAGTCTCCTGTTGCGTATACTGTGTACATTCCCTCTATTATGTATCCTCTCTCTGTATTACTATCTGCTCTCTCTATAGTGTACATCTCTCTATAAGAAGATATTCCTTTGTTTTATCTGGTTTCCCCCTCCCCCTTCTCCTCTCAGGAGGTCCCATTGTTTGAAGATCCCATTCACTGTGTGCAGTTATTTGATCTGTTTATGTTATCCGCATTCATGAAGGGGGTTGATCCTTAGCTATGTAGCTATGTGTCTGTGTGAATAAACAGTCAGTCTGGTTTTGAATTTCAATGGTCTGCATCCTTCTTTTAGCTGCGGTTAAAGTTTGGATGGGCTGTTAGGGAAGATTCTCCAGCAACGGTGGTGGCAAGTGTTTAAAGGGGATCGAGCCGGCTGACGGAGGTACTCAGTGAGGGTACAGCCTCTCTGTTACAGAAACGCTGTTTGTCAAAAACTACTGCATGAAAATGCCTGGAATTTACATAAGATCCTATGAATGATAATAAAAAGGGCTGTTACAGAAAAAAGAAAAAATGCTATTTAAAAAAAAAAAAAAGGGAAAAAAATTTGCCGAAAAAATCCCCAAAAATGCCTAAAAGATCCTAAAAAATTTTAATAAATAAAGAAACTTTTTTGCTGCAGATTAAAATAGTAAACGGTTTATTAGATATTGTATAAACACGGGAACATTTTCAACTTTGAAACCTATGGTATTTGCCTGATTAAACCTGCCGAATGAAACCACCTAACAGCAGGGCATTTCACTGACATTTCTCTGCTGTTCGGGGTCTCTGACTAGATTAGCTATTACTTTTCTATGGGGATTTCACTGTCGTCAAACATGTACAGTATTTCGCTGGCAATTCACCAAAAACTGGTGAACTGTCTGCTTTCTGAATAGCCGAATGACACGAAATTGCACCGTATGGGGAAATTCACCGTTCAGTGCAATTTACGAGCCAATTCGGCTCTCGTTGAAAAACCCAGCTTGTAGTGTCCCTTTAACTATTTAAACTACTGTGTTATGGGGCACTGCTGCACACCATCCTGTGAAGGTGTCTACACACACATATATACTGTACAAAATGCTATAATGTTATGGTTATGGTTTAATATTGTCTTTATATCCGCCCAATATTTTCAGGAGAACAAACAAAATAAATAGTTTCTTTGGTTAAACAGTCATTTTTAAATGTTTTAACCATTACTGAAATGCAATCTGCTTCGTTCTGTGTTAATGTACTGATGATCAATCCAGCACTTAAATACAGGAGCTACACTGTCAGGGTTATTCAAAGAGATCCGAATTGCTGGAGAAAAGTAACCGAACGCTGAAAATCTGCGTTCGGTTACCTTTCTTGGCCATTCGGCTATCCAGAGAGCAGGCAATTCGTCAAATCCTGGCGAATTGCCTGCACATACGGTGCCTGTTCGGTGCCTGTTCGAGGGCAGTGAAATCCCCATAGAGAAGCAATGCTTCGGCTATTCAGAGAACACAAACCAGCAGTGAAAGGTTCCCGAAATGCCCTGCCATTCGGTGGTTTAATTCGGCAGGTTTATTCAGACGAATCCCATAGGCTTCAATGTTAAAAATATTCCCGTTTTAATTCATTATCTAATAAACCGTTCATTATAAAATTCTGCAGTAAAGAGTCTCTTTATTTATAGATTTTTTAGGATATTTTAAGCATTTTTCTGGATTTTAATTTTTTTATTTTTTTTAAATTTAACTTATTTTTTCTGTATCAGCCCTTTTTATTATCATTCATTGGATCATATGTAAATTTCAGACATTATCGCTCCGTAGTTTCTTTGCAAACAGCGTTTCACTTTTCAAACATTCAAGCAAACAGTTTTTTCTAATTTATTCACCTCCTTCGTCTGCAGTGTCGGCTTCTTCCGGCGGCTTTGCTGCGTGTGATCGGCTCCTGCTCGGGTTTTTCCGACGTCTTTGACAGGTTAATCAAAATGTTTTTGCGGGTTTTCGGCACGCATTCGCCAGGTTTTCGCCAGGTTTTGGCGGATTTTCGGTGGGTTTTCGGCAGCTTTTCCCTGCACTTCGACAGCCTTGTGGTGCTTGCTGAATACACCGCAGAGTCGCCGAAATGGGAAAGCCGATTTGCACCGAATTGAAGAGAACGAAAAGTCACCGAACGTGCGGTGAATTTTCGAATCTCTTTGAATTACCCTGTATTCTTATTTACAGTTCTGAAGACCTTCTGCGATCCCTGGTGAGGTTCTCTGAGACATAGATCCGGGCATGGATCACACTCTTATTTCATTTGCTCTTGAGAAGTAATTGTTTCTTTGATTTGTTTTCTTTTTATTTCAGCCTAAATATACATTTTATGGGATGTTATTCTCACAGCCTCTCATATTCTCCTCGTGTCCCAGAGTGGTAACTAAATAGCTAGTCTCAAAGGAAGCCGACTGAAGCAGACATCAAAAAGACTAGCGAATAAAGATTATTCATGTCAAACATCTGAAAGGGTAGATCACATCTGTCTGTGAACAGAAAAATAGAAATCTACAGATTCCCCCTCTTGCAGCACATTGTATGTCTGGATAAACACACAGACACAAAAACAAGCGACAGAAAAGAACCAATAAACATGTTATAAGGTTATTAGTAAACGTTCTGTCAGCATCCTGATACAAGATATGAAATGCATTAAAAACTCAGAAAAGTACCTGCGTGTACACATTTAAATTCAGAAGAAGTATATATATATTTTATTATTTCAGCATAATGCCCAAAGAGCTACACCTGTAAAATAAGCCGATGAATGCTCTGAAATATCAGGCTTTCAGCAGCCGATGCAAGGGAACAAAAAATCATAGACCTGCTGCTCAAAGCTCTGTAACTCAATTTGGCAGTAGATGGTGCCACCTACTGGCCAAATCGGTTATTACAGTAAATACTATACTAGATGTATAATTAATTAAAAATGATTTTACAAAAAAAACACTGGTTTCCGATAATGTTTTTTTGGTAAATTACTTGGTAGTGAAGGGATTAAAATGTTTACGTCTGGCTCTGTGCTGATATTAGGTGGCTTCTGCTTATGTAACTAGATCACTTACGTATTACAAATAAAACCACCTTACAACCACATTATAAAACACTCGCTGCTGTTTTTTTATTTCTTTGACGTAATTACATGTAAAAAGGAAAAAAAATATTTTTCCCATGATACCACATTTACCAGAATCTGTGCAAAAATGTTACATTACTGCAGTTGTTTATTTAATCTACAGCATTAAACAGTTAATGAGGTAGCGGAGGGAATGTTTAGATAAGGCGTCCGGAGGCTATTGTCCTCCAGGCTAAATTAGATCATTTTTTGATTGTTTGTATAACATACTGCCCTTGAGGAAATCTAGTTTATAGACGAAACGCGTTGGGCTTTTAGAATTAAAAAGCGATTGGTTTCCCTGATAACATAGACCGGTGTCATCTAAGAAGTACTGGAGCCTCCGTGTTTCTTCAATAAACGAAATAAGAGCTGGCAGCTGAATGATACAAGACAGGGAGCTTAAAAGACTTCTAATCTACCCCTGGTGATGTCCTTTGAATACAACCCACACAATACAATGGTGTGAGTTGGTGACTGGCCCATTCACTCCATTCTATGGCCAAAGCCACACAGTGAGGAGCAAGTGATGGAAAGATACTGGGGGGGCAGTTTACAACACAAAATATCACACAATGGATGCACCCAGTGACGACACATATAGAGGAAAATATCACACAATGGATGCACCCAGTGACACATATAGAGGAAAATATCACACAATGGATGCACCCAGTGACACATGTAGAGGAAAATATCACACAATGGATGCACCCAGTAACACGTATAGAGGAAAATAACACACAGTGGATGCACCCAGTGACACATATAGAGGAAAATATCACACAATGGATGCACCCAGTGACTCATGTAGAGGAAAATATCACACAATGGATGCACCCAGTGACACATATAGAGGAAAATAGCACAGAATGGATGCACCCAGTGACACATATAGAGGAAAATATCACACAATGGATGCACCCAGTGACACACAGAGGAAAATATCACACAATGGATGCACCCAGTGACACATATAGAGGAAAATATTTTCTTAACTAAAACATACATGTTTCTAAACTAAACATACAAGAGAAAAACTAATCACATGTAAGATATCAGCAACATGAAATAAACACAATAAGGACATTTAATACTCGTCACCCAGGACATACTTGAAAACGAGAGAAATCTCAATATATCCTTCCTGGTAAAATCCTTTCTCAAATTTTTTTTTTTTAACAATGTAATAGTTTGGTGGTAGTGACCCTTTAACAGACCAGTATGGAATGAGCATATCTTAATGTGCGGAACGTTCCCAAAAGAGGTTTTTTATCTGCAAGTCCAAAGCAAAGTGTTGATTTACAGAGCGAGCGAATACCAAACATTATTATAAATCATATTTTATTTTTTTCGTTAGCGCGCATAACTAGCTGAACTTTACAAAAAGATTATATTTGAAAGCAAAAACACCAATAATAATAATAATAAAAAATTCCAAATAAATAAAAAGCTATTTCTTCTCTACATTTTTGCTTCATTTAAAAAAAAAAATGGTTATTTTTGTAAGAAAAATAATGATGGGGGAATAAAAAAAACAATCTCCAAGTCCCTCTGCTGTCTAACTGGCAGAACAAAGTACTGCAGTAGCCATCTCATTAAATTTACCATTTTACAAGATGCTTTGAAGGACGGAAACTGGATGTCGAATTGTGTCACCTACAAATTCCTGTTAAACAATATAAAGTGTCGCTATTAGTTAGCCAATCGCCTTTTAAGCTCATGAGGCATGAAACAGGTGACTCGGGTGAAGGAACGGTTATCTTGGATGTTTAAAAATTCCTCCCTGGAAGGACTTTACGGTGTTAATAGGCTCGGCCGTAACTTATGCATTCCGCAGCTGTTACATTTTCTTCCCCTGAGACGAGACAGCTTTACCCAACAAGTTAAAGAATTAAAATAAGGACTGGGAATTCTACGCGACCCTTTCTACATCCAAATGAGAGAATGCTCTCCGTGTTAAGCCTTATGATATACAAATTGATATGCGCGTGTTTGCTAAATCTGCTCTTTTCGGAATTGAAATGAGGGCATTGAACTGAGCACATGTGAAACATTGCTTATAGATCGCCTCGCTACAGTATTGGATTTAGCATTCTGTTCCCCAATGTGCTCAGTTTTACAAGTTTGCTTTGTTTTCAGCCGTCCACCGAGACGCTGCGGTTTTCTTATTTTTAAAGCAGGCTAACACGGTGCTGTATTAGCTGGTAATTAGAATAGCTCGTGAAATACTGATTTCGTGAGTTTAAAAAAAAATTGTGAGCCAATATAAAGTAGCATAGCTTTACGAGACGTAAGCAATGGGTTGCTTTATAGTATCCTATAGGAAAGTCACACTATACTAATTCTAACCGTAACACTAACCCTAATACTAACTCTAACCCCAACCATAATGCTATCCCTAATACTAACCCTAACACTAACCATAACCCTAATACTGACACTAACCATAACCCTGTTACTAACCGTAACACTAACCCTAATACTAACTCTAACCATAATGCTAACCCTAACACTAATCATCACTCTACTACTAACCCTAATATTAACACTAACCATAACCCTGCTACTAACCCTAATACTAACACTAACCATAACCCTGCTACTAACCGTAACACATAGTCATAACCATAATAATAACCCTACTACTAACCCTAATACTAACCCTAACACTAACCATAACCCTACTACTAACCCTAATACTAACACTAACCATAACCCTGCTACTAACGTAACACTAGCCATAACCCTAATAATAACCCTAATACTAGCCCTACTACTAACCCTAACCATAACTCTACTACTAACCCTAATACTAACACTAACCATAACCCTGCTACTAACCCTAATACTAACACTAGCCGTAACCCTGCTACTAACCGTAACACTAGCCATAACTCTAATAATAACCCTAATACTAACCCTAATACTAGTCCTAACACTAACCATAACCCTACTACTAACCCTAATACTAACACTAACCATAACCCTGCTACTAACAGTAACACTAGCCATAACCCTAATAATAAACCTACTACTAACCCTAACACAAACCATAACCCTACTACTAACCCTAATATTAACACTAACCATAACCCTGCTACTAGCCCTAATACTAACACTAACCATAACCATGCTACTAACCGTAACACTAGCCATAACCCTAATAATAACCCTACTACTAACCCTAATACTAACACTAACACTAACCATAACCATAATACTAACCCTAACCATATCCCTACTACTAACCCTAATACTAACCAAATCTTTACATTAACCATAAACCTAACCATAATGCTAACACTAACCATAAACCTAATACAATCCCTAACACTATCCGTATCTCCAATCTTAACTATAATGCTTACCCTAACCCCAACAACAACTCTAATACTAGCCCTAACATAACACTAACACCATAATTCTAACCAAAATGCTAACTCTTACCACAACTTTAACACTAAAGCTAACTCTAACCCTAATCATAATACTAACTCTAATACTTACACTAACCATAACCCTACAACTAACCCTGATACTAAGCAAACCTTAACATTAACCATAACCCTAAACCTAACCATAATGTTAACCCTAATATTAAACATAACCCTAACACTAACCCTAACCCTAATACTAACTCTAACCCTAACCATAATGCTAACCCTAATACTAATACTAACCAAACCTTAACATTGACTGTAAATCTATACTATAATGCTAACACTAATACTAACCAAATACTAACCAAAACACTAACATAACCCAAATACTGTCCCTAACCATACATTTACATTAACCATAACCATAAACCTAACCATAATGATTTCACTAACTATAACCCTAATACTACCCCTAACACTATCCGTATCCCTAATCTTAACTATAATGCTTACCCTAACACTAACAACAACTCTAATACTAACCCTAACCATAACACTGACACCATAATTCTAACCAACATGTTAACTCTAACCACAACTTTAACACTAAAGCTAACCTTACCACAAACCATAACAATAAAACTAACCCTAATGCTAATCCTAGTACTGTCTGTAATCCTAACCATAATGCTAAAATTCTAGGTCAAATTAGCCAAACCAGAAAAATTCTCTCATTTATCTCATTTTCCAAATTGGCTATTTGGTCCAGATTGTTCTCTTCTCCTGCCAGTTTTCCTGGTTTTTCACCTTTCTTTGAATAGACCTGATAATATTAATCCTAATACACTAATTAACCACTAGGGATGAGCCGAACACCCCCTGAGTTCGGTTCGAGCCCGAACCCGAACTTCCCATTTGTTCGGGACCGAACCCGAACTCCCATGTAAGTCAATGGGGCTGAAAATTCTTTTTGTTTTAGAGTGCCCTCCAACAGGGCATATATGCTACATATTTGCCATAAAAGGTGTATGGGGGTCCGGGTAGTGCCCTGGGGGACAGGAAACAAGGATAAAAAGTTTTTAAAAAAACTTTTTAAAGGGACAGTGAGTTTTCCATGAAATAAGGGTTAAAAATAAAAACGAAAAATTCCTTCAAATATTGTGCCTAGGAGGTCCCCATAACCTGCCCGTGAAGTGGCGGATTTCTAGGATGTATAGAAACACTAAAAAACAAATAAATGACGTTTCATATGACGGTAAATGCTTTTCCTTTAATCTATCCATATACAACTGCTTGGGGCGGCAGCCTGTATGAAAAGACATTTTAGGACGCGCAGAAAACGTTTAGTTTTTTTGGGCTAAATTATTGTGAAACTTATGCAGGCTTTGGATGAAAGTAACAATAGGTGCTTTAAAATTGGGCTTTTAGCGTCGGCAACAGTGCCTTCACACCGTAACCCCTCTGAGGATATGAATCTGATACAGGCATCAATGGCAGTGCACCCAGATATTGTGCCTTTAGTGCCAGGCATGCAAGTACTATCATACAGTAACCCCTCTGAGGATATGAATCTGATACAGGCGTCAATGGCAATGCACCCAGATATTGTGCCTTTAATGGCAGGCCAGCAAGTATCATCATACAGTAACCCCTCTGTGGTATTGTGGAAGAGTGCAGGGTTGGACCCTGCTGTTCAAAAAATTAAAATTATATAAATCTGGCACAGGCGTCAGTGCAGCCAAATATTGTGCCTTTCATGGCAGCAAGTGCATTCACACTGTAACCCTTTTGTGGTATTGTGGAAGAGTTCAGTGCTGGAGGTTTTGTGCATGCAGAAGACATACCCGATCTATTCCGTTACTTCAGCATCAGGGGATTGATAGCTGCTGATCCAGGACTGATTCATTTTTATAATTAAAGAAAGAAAGAAACAGTGAAGCGCCTTCAGGAAGAAGGATTAAACGTACACGCTACACATTGAATGTGGGGGTTCTCCTAAAAACCTGGAAACATATATTGTGGATAGTCAATGGAGCGCCAGCGAACTGGATGTATGGTCAATCATTACACATGTCCAATAAACGTCTTCTAATCCGTTCAGAAGAAACTCCTATTCCAGATAAGAAGAAATTGCTGCAAAGAAGAGGAGGCAAGATAGCGCAGTATGTCGATTCACCATAAAAGGAAAGCAAAGCGGTTGTAGTCCTACTCACATTCTGTTGAGCCCAACCTTGGCTCTAGGATGGATAACGATTATGGGTCTTCAAAGGATATTCAGGTGCCCATATACCCGCAACAAGGTCCTTCAATCGCTTTCCCCTGCAGTGGATCAAAAAAATACCAACGATATTGCACTAGGTAGTGCGTTGGTATTTTTTTGATCCACTGCAGGGGAAAGCGATTGAAGAACCTTGTTGCGGGTATATGGGCACCTGAATATCCTTTGAAGACCCATAATCGTTATCCATCCTAGAGCCAAGGTTGGGCTCAACGGAATGTGAGTAGGACTACAACCGCTTTGCTTTCCTTTTATGGTGAATCGACATACTGCGCTATCTTGCCTCCTCTTCTTTGCAGCAATTTCTTCTTATCTGGAATAGGAGTTTCTTCTGAACGGATTAGAAGACGTTTATTGGACATGTGTAATGATTGACCGAACATCCAGTTCGCTGGCGCTCCATTGACTATCCACAATACATTTTTATAATTGTCAGCCGGTCTACAGAGTCGGTGGACAGACGCACTCTTTTGTCTGTGACAAAACCTCCAGCGGCACTGAACGTCCTTTCGGAAAGCACGCTAGATGAAGGGCAACCTAGTAGCTGCATAGCATATTGGCTAAGTTCTGGCCAGTGATTCAATCTCAACACCCAGTAAGCCAGTGGATCATCTGCTGGAAAGGTATCCAGGTCTGCCCTTGCCCCTAGGTAGTCCTGCACCATATGGTGAAGACGCTGACAATGGGTGCCTACATTTGACGTCCCTGAGCGTCGAGGACTAAAAATTTTTAAAAATGCATCAGTCAAGCGGCCCTGGCCTTCACCACTATTCCTCTGATCACCTGCAGCCTCAGAAGCACGTGTGTCAGCAGTAGTACTTGGTAATCTAACAGTGCCTGGAAAGGTGTTACACAAGTTTCGCTTTAGAGCGTCCTCAAGTTTTGTCATCCTGTGCTCCCTCTCTGCGGGCAGGATGAGCTCTGCAACTTTCCCCTTGTATCGTGAATCAATAAGGGTTGCCAACCAGTAATGATCCCTCTCATTGATAGCACGAATCCTGGGGTCCTTTAGCAGGCTTTGCATCATTAGGGAGCCCATGCAGTGTAGGTTGGAGGTGGCATTAGCTGCCGAATCTTCCTGGTCAATGAGGATGACCGTATCGTGCACTTCCTCCATTCCTCCTCCCAGCCACGCACAAGCCCTTCTGTTTCTGGGCACACAAAACCCTGCCTTGAGGAATCCCCACCTTCAATGCCCCCACTACTTAAATAGTCCTCCTCCTCCTCATCCTCCTCCTGTCTGAGCTGAGTAGGACCCGCTGGAATGCTGTCTGCGGAAAGACTGGGGCCTTGAGAGCTAGGGAAGGCCTCCTCTTCCTCCCGCTGCTCTGCCTCTAGAGCCACATCTATAATTCCCCGCAGAGTGTGCTCCAGCAGGAACACTAAAGGAATTGTGTCACTGATGCATGCACTGTCCCTGCTCACCATCCTCGTTGCCTCCACAAATGGTGACAGTACAGTGCATGCATCCTTGATCATCAGCCACTGCGGGGGAAAAAAAAAACAAGTTGACCTGAACCTGTCCTTGTGCCATACTCACACAGGTACTCGTTGATGGCCCTCTGCTGCTTGTGCAGCTGGCTGTGTGACGAGACACAGAAGATCACCTTAATTCACAAGTGTTTTAAAGAAATTAGTGAGCCCCAAAATACAGCGTGGTACTGTATTTATGACGAGCCACGGATCACCTTAATTCCCATTTGTTTTAAAGAAATTAGTGAGCCCCAAAAAAAATTGCTGGGTGTGTGACGAGACACAGAAGATCACCTTAATTCCCAAGTGTTTTAAAGAAATTAGTGAGCCCCAAAATACAGCGTGGTACTGTGTTTATGACGAGCCACGGATCACCTTAATTCCCAAGTGTTTTAAAGAAATTAGTGAGCCCCAAAAAAAATTGCGGGCTGTGTGACGAGACACAGATGATCACCTTAATTCCCAAGTGTTTTAAAGAAATTAGTGAGCCCCAAAATACAGCGTGGTACTTTTTGTATGACGAGACACAGATCACCTTAATTCACAAGTGTTTTAAAGAAATTAGTGAGCCCCAAAATACAGCGTGGTACTTTTTGTATGACGAGACACAGATCACTTTAATTCCCAAGTGTTTTAAAGAAATTAGTGAGCCCCAAAATACAGCGTGGTACTGTATGTATGACGAGCCACGGATCACCTTAATTCCCAAGTGGTTTAAAGAAATTAGTGAGCCCCAAAAAAAATTGCTGGCTGTGTGACGAGACACAGAAGATTACCATAATTCACAAGTGTTTTAAAGAAATTAGTGAGCCCCAAAAAAAATTGCTGGCTGTGTGACGAGACACAGAAGATCACCTTAATTCACAAGTGTTTTAAAGAAATTAGTGAGCCCCAAAATACAGCGTGGTACTTTTTGTATGACGAGACACAGATCATCTTAATTCCCAAGTGTTTTAAAGAAATTAGTGAGCCCCAAAAAGATTTGCTGGCACAGTGACAAGACCCAGAAAATCACCTCAATTCACAAATGTTTTAAATAAAGTTGTAAACCCCAATTCCCTGATATTTGGTCGAAATGAGACCCCCCAGACCCCCCCAGTAGCCTGGCAGACCGGCAGTAACAACACACACAACTATCTCCTTTGAAATCTCCTCTGAAATGCGTGCAGAATCAGCGCGTTGAAACTTTATATAGTGTGCTGCGGGACTTAGCTCTGTGAGCCCATGATTGGGCAAAATTTACCCAATCAGGACTCTGAGCGGTGATTGGCATAGTGTTCAACCAGTCTTGCACCAGACCTGTGGTCAGGTGCAAGGCTGTAGCCAATTACAAGCTTCAGGCAGTGGGAAAATTCATTGTGGTCCATTGTGGTCGAACATGCGGTGAACACCCGGAAATGAACAGGCTAAGCTCGGGTCGAACCCCGAACCGTCCGAACCCGAACAGCTCATCCCTATTAACCACATCTCTATTAATAACACCAATGGTAACTATAAACCGAACACTAACCGTAATACTAACCTTAAACCTTAACCTTTATTTTATAAGTAAAAATAGGCTTCAGTTCAACTTGTTTTCACGAGACAATTTAATACACGCTACATTTTAAACCTATCATTTTTTCCCTTAGTGAACCAAGATGTGCTGTACATATTGCGAGCTGGTGCATAGAGGGAGTCTGGGATATCCACTAAAAATAATATCCAGGAACTACACTCATGCACTGACCTCCAACCCACCGCTGGTTTACTTTTGTGCTGTGAGCCTTCACGTGTGTTCACTATATCAAACACAGGATTAACTTTTGCACAGACAAAGCAGTTTATACAGTCTTATCATGCTTCCCCTGGCCAAAAAAACACTCCCCTGCTCCCTTTTGTCCCCTTATGACCTTTAGATTGTAAGATCAGGAAGTCTGAAAGAGCATTTTCTCTCTTTCGATCTTTCATAACATAATTTGCACATTTGATTGGCTTCTGCCTTAATCTTGCCATCTCATTATGAATTTTCCATTAAAATGAACCTTTCATTCATGCACTGCCCTTCCCATTCTTTTATCAACATCAAACATAACATTATGAGACGGCAAGAGCCAGACCTTCAATCCTGAATGTATGTTTATCTTATACAGCGGAATGTTTCATGTATCTTTACATCGCTGCTCTATTGTGCATCCCTAACAAACTGATTGACCTGTCATTAAACGCGTCCCCCACTAATAATACCGTATTTGTGTGTCACGCGATACATCTCAAAGGCTTCAGTCACCTGAAAATATCTCTCGTTTTCATAACGCTTCCTCCGCGTAACAATATACACGCATCATAAAAACATTTATCGTAAATGTCAGTATACTTTGATTCATTTTATGTATCTCTCTATTTTCCATCAAATAAATATCTAAAACACCATATGCAATTTCCATCGTCCTTGGATTGAAACGCTTGATAATTTTCTTTTTATCGACCATGTGTTTAATAGAAACGGGGTCTTCCCGGACGCCCAGCGATACAGGTATGAAAATGTAAAAACATACAGATTTCGATAACCTTCTCAAAATGTCAAGTCTTTCAATTTCATCCAGAATTCACCGAAACTGAATGCACTTTTGATATCAAATAATATGTATCTCTATCTCTGCATGCGTATATAAATATATATATATATACACATACACCTATTTTTATAGCGAGATACTTCCCTATATCGACACTGATTGCAGTAATAACACAGTGTTCCGTTTTATCGCAATCGTATTTTATCTATCACTTTATATTGTGTTTTTTAGCAACCGTGATAGGCAGAAGGCACTTTTGACTGGCACTGGTCATATAAAATTGAATGTCTATAAAAATCTGTTAAATCTGTCAAACACTGGCCTTTTTTCTCCCTGCTGTGTGAGAGACATCTACTTTATCTTATATTCCAGACAATGCGACGTTCCGCACACTTTCCGAGTTTCTGCCTTAATCCAATTCCCTGACAGCTCCTGCAGCTCCTCAAAATTATTTTGTTGAAGAAGTTAAAGTAGACACTATGGACTCGATTTAACTGGGCCCGGTCCCAGATATTTACAGCGTTTTCGGGCCACAATTCGGATGTTTTTCAGTACAACATATTTTTATGCATTTAACCCCTCCACTGCCAAGGGATTTTCCAAAAATCCACTGTCAGAAACCAGTAATTATTTGGAAAATATTTTTTAATTAACATGTAGACATGTGCATTCATTTTAGTACTAAAACGATTTAGTCCGAATTTTGGGATAATTTTGTTTTCATTTGACTCAAGAGAAACGAAACTGCTCAGTACAAAAAACGAAAGAAACTAAAAAAAAATGCACTACATTTTTAGTTTTGGTCCTTTTTGTGATATTACATTGATGAGTGAAGGAAACCAGCAAAAAAACAACAAAAAAAAACAACCCAAAAATCTGACAGTGATAGAGCTCCAGAATACTCACTCGCAGCACAGACAGCCAGCACAGGAGAGGAAACCTTTACTTAACCCTTGCATGTCTATGAGGCAGACAAGATGATAAAAGCAGCTGGAGAAGGAAAACATTCAAATAAATAACAATGAAAGCTAATGACAGAGGAGGGCTGGATAGAAAAAACCCTTTATAACAAGCAGTGCTGGGAGAAGAGAGGGACTTTATAAAACGTGTGTTATCTCCCCTCCCGCTCTGCATAATAGGGGCTTAGGTCTGATACATTTTATATTATCCATGAGCACTATCCCCCTTTCCTCAGCTATAATACACATTTTATATAAAGTCCCTCTCCTCTCCCAGTGCTGCTTGTTATAAAGGGTTTTTTACATCTGATACATTTAGTATCCAGCTCTCATAGTTACTCAGTCATTATGAGCCTTCAGTGTGATTTATTTAAATGTTTTCCCTGGATTTAAAGTGCTTTATTTTATTATAAAAATAAATTTGCACCAGTCATCTCTTCTCTGAGCTTTCAGACCGATTTACGTTACTATTTTCCCTCTCCCCTGCTTTTATATTCCTGTCTGTCTCCCCCACAGAGATACAAAGTTTAAGTAAAAGTTCCCTCTCCTGTGCTGGATAAGCATTGCATTCTGAAGTTCTGCACCCTCCACATGCCAATGCAGTAGGATGTTCTATACAGAGAGGGGCATTAATTAATGCAGGAGGATGTTCTATACATTATACAGAGAGGGGTATTAATTAATGCAGGAGGATGTTCTATACATTATACAGAAAGGAGCATTTGAGCCCTTTAAATCCAGTGGCTGTGAGCGCTGAGATCGGCTGCTTGTAATATTATCTCTCAGTACAGTGTATCAGGTTCAGCTGTTACAGTAACTGACTGCTGCTCATCACAGCGCTCAGAGTTTCAGTAAAACAAGGAAATAATATTGTTATAACCTCTTATTTACTCGTTTTACTGAAACTCTGAGCGCTGTGAGGAGCAGCAGTCACTTACTGTAACAGCTTTGCTTGACACAATGTGCTGAGAGTGAGAGATACTGTAACAAGCAGCGATCTCAGCCCTCTGAGGAGCCACTACAATAGTAATTGTATCCACTGGTTTTCGGATGAATGAAATTAGTTTTCATACTAAAGAACTGAAAACTAATTTCTTTAGCAACTAAATAAATTGCGTTTTAGGACTAATCCATTAGTTCCAAACGAAATTTTGTGCTGTGCACATGTCTATTAACATGTAACATACTGAATTTATTCATTTTCTGTTAATATGTATATTTGTCCTGTGTTTTTTTTTTTTATTAAATATTTTGCATTTTATCTATTACTTTGTATTTCTGTAACACTTCAATGTTCTTGAAGCCAGGACGTACTTGAAAATGAGAGAAATCTCAATGTATCCTTCCTGGTAAAATCCTTTATAAATAAATAAATAAAATAAAATTAATACAGTAAGAAATATTTGTGAATATTCCCAATGTATTCCTTACTGTAATAACCTATTTGGCAGGGAGCTGTCGCCATCTGCTGGCCAAATGGAATTACTGCAGTTTAAACTGCAGCGCATAGCTCTGTGGATTATCAGCGGGTAAACGACATTCCTTAGTGGATTTTAAACATATTTATCACCTTGGGTATGATGCCCACAGTGCTAGGACATGTTCCGGAGCCCAAAAGCAAACAGAATTTGTTTGCAACCAATTAATTTCATTTGTAATCAGACAGCAAAGCTCGAGATTGTGTTAACACGATCTCGGGATGCTGTGTCTGCTACTGCTGATCGTGTACGCACCATCACAGTAGTAAAGGGATTAAGGGGTTACCTTTAACCTATATGCGGGCTCAGTTGCCTGCACTCGTGCCTATACTCCATTATTGAAATATTGTATTTAGTGATTCAGTTCAGTTTTTATCGGTATGGCAATATTCGACAATATACGTCGTGCTGATAGGGGCGGATACCTGGCTCTTTGGGAAACAGAGGCAGAAACCCTCATTTACACGTTGAATTTTCACTTACATGCACTCTATAGAAAATAATCAATATGATGCTGTCTATGACAGGTGCAACGTATGTTAATTATGACATCATATCATTGCAATAATTAACTCTTTCACAACCAATATCCACTATACTCCTTCTGGCACCTCGATATCGAGTACAGTGGGTGTGGTGCTCCAAAGGAGCACTGCAAAGGGATATAGTTATTGCGAGCGAATATAATTTGCATTTGGCCTCATTAACATGCCCCTAAGGTTTTAGCACCCTGGGCATAATGCCCGACCTTTTAACACATTTTTACAACCAGCTAGGAATGTGTATTACTGACCTTTTCCCAGCTGATCCTGCACGGAGCCCAGGATTGCAGTAACTCCTTGCGGCCAGCAGGTGGCGACAACTCCCTGCAAAATAAGCTACTACAGTAAGCAATACACTGGGAATATTATCAAATATTTCTTACTGTATAATTCATTAAAATTATAGAAAAATGTCGGCAGATAAGAACCTTTCGGTCCATCTAGTCTGCCCAATTACATGGATACTTTACCTGGATTTATCTTTTGTTTAGGATAGCCTTATGCCTATCCCATGCCTGCTTAAATTCATTTACTGTTTTGGCCTCTACCACTTCAACTGGAAGACTGTTCCATGTATCCACCACCCTCTCAGTAAAATAATGCTTCCTGATGTTACTTTTAAACCTTTGCCCCTCTAATCTAAGACTATGTCCTCTTGTTTTGTTATTTTGTTTCCTTTTAAATATACTCCCTTCCTCTACCTTGTGGATTCCCTTTACGTATTTAAATGTTTCTATCATATCTCCTCTGTCTCGTCTTTTTTCCAAGCTGTACATGTTAAGATCATTAAGCCTTTCCTGGTAACTTTTCTCCTTCAAGCCGTACACCATTTTAGTAGCCCTTCTCTGAACTCTCTCTAAGATGTCTATATCCTTCTGGAGATACGGTCTCCAGTACTGCACACAGTACTCCAAGTGAGGTCTCACCAGTGCTCTGTACAGTGGCATGAGCACTTCCCTTTTCCTACTGCTAATACCTCTCCCTACACAACCAAGCATTCTGCCAGCATTTCCTGCTGCTCTATTACATTGACTACTTACCCTTAGATCCTCTGAAATAATAACCCCTAAATCCCAACCCTCAGATGTTGGGGTTAGGACTGTATCAAATATTCTATATTCAGCCCTTGGGTTTTTACGTCCCAGGTGCATTATCTTGCACTTATCCACATTAAAACTCAATTGCCACAGCTCCCACCATTTTTTTAGTTTACCTAAATCATTTGTCATTTGGCTGATCCCTCCAGGAACGTCAACCCTGTTGCAAATCTTTGTGTCATCAGCAAAAATACATACTTTTCCATTAATACCTTCTGCAATATCACTAATAAAAATATTAAAGAGAATGGGTCCAAGTACTGACCCATTTATAGCTCAGAATTAAAAGAGAGAAAAAAAACACTGGTTCCTGACAGTGGTTTTCTGATATACTTGGTAGTGAAGGGGTTAATGCACCACTAATTTAACTTAAGTTAGAAAAACAAACACAATACCAAAAAATTATGTCACACAGTGTATTTTATTACAACGCCATGCCACAAATATGTTTTTTCTGGCTTTTTAGCCACTCGCTTTTTATCAAAACAGTTGTAGAGTTGCACACGTACCTACAATGAGTATCACCACAGTATCCCTTAAAAACAACATTGTATCTGTGCTTTGCCTTTGTGATTCATAGTCACCGCACTTTACCTACAAGTGCAAGTACAACAGATTTATGATATCAATGACAAGCGCGCATTTTATTATCCGCTTAGAACCCATTAGCAGGTAATTACAGGTTATGGGTGAGTCCATCTACTGAAGTCAGACTCAAAGAGCCGTCCATTCCATAAGGACACACTTATTTGTGCAGTAACACTGTAATGCGAGGGTCATTTGTATAATTTGCCCATTTTTTCCAGCTAAATATAAATCCAGAGAGCTTTAAAAACCACATCAACCGTAAAAGCATGTATTGACTGATGCTCTTTCCTTTTAACCCCTTCCCTACCAAGCATTTTTTGTTGAAATATAATGTTATCATAACATTTATTTGAAACATGGGATGTGAAGATAACAGTTAAATATAGGGTGAACTAACTAGAAGTTTTGCCCGGATATTGTTATTTTGAAATAAAAAGTGTAAATAATGGTAATTTGCTTGTTTTTAAGTTTTAATGTTTTCTTTTCTCCTTTACAGAAATATTGCTGAAATGTAAGATTCTGAGCTCTAAATGGTGTCCTTTATCTTACACAATTTCGAACGGGGTCTACATTATTATCAAACAGGAAGAAACGACCTTTGTTTGAGTTACAGTACCTGTGATAAATAAAAATATTAAAATGTTCAGATCTTCTGCTTATGGGGGTTTGTAGTGATCATAATGAGATTATTAGCAATGCAATATCGGTATGTGCTGCATAATGCCTCTGTATGGCAATTAAAGCAACACCTTGTATCTGTATGTGCTGCATAATGCCTGTGTATGGCAATTACAGCGACACCTTGTATCTGTATGTGCTGCATAATGCCTGTGTATGGCAATTACAGCAACACCTTGTATCTGTATGTGCTGCATAATGCCTGTGTATGGCAATTACAGCAACACCTTGTATCTGTATGTGCTGCATAATGCCTGTGTATGGCAATTACAGCAACACCTTGTATCTGTATGTGCTGCATAATGCCTGTGTATGACAATTACAGCAAAGCCTTGTATCTGTATGTGCTGCATAATGCCTGCGTGTGGCAATTACAGCAAAACCTTGTATCTGTATGTGCTGCATAATGCCTGTGTATGGCAATTACAGCAAAGCCTTGTATCTGTATGTGCTGCATAATGCCTGTGTATGGCAATTACAGCAACACCTTGTATCTGTATGTGCTGCATAATGCCTGTGTATGGCAATTACAGCAACACCTTGTTTCTGTTTGTGCTGCATAATGCCTGTGTGTGGCAATTACAGCAACACCTTGTATTTGTATGTGCTGCATAATGCCTGTGTGTGGCAATTACAGCAACACCTTGTATCTGTATGTGCTGCATAATGCCTCTGTATGGCAATTAAAGCAACACCTTGTATCTGTATGTGCTGCATAATGCCTGTGTATGGCAATTACAGCAACACCTTGTATCTGTACTTGAGTTACAGTACCTGTGATAAATAAAAATATTAAAATGTTCAGATCTTCTGCTTATGGGGGTTTGTAGTGATCATAATGAGATTATTAGCAATGCAATATCTGTATGTGCTGCATAATGCCTCTGTATGGCAATTAAAGCAACACCTTGTATCTGTATGTGCTGCATAATGCCTGTGTATGGCAATTACAGCAACACCTTGTATCTGTATGTGCTGCATAATGCCTGTGTATGGCAATTACAGCAACACCTTGTATCTGTAGGTGCTGCATAATGCCTGTGTATGGCAATTACAGCAACACCTTGTATCTGTATGTGCTGCATAATGCCTGTGTGCGGCAATTACAGCAACACCTTGTATCTGTATGTGCTGCATAATGCCTGTGTATGGCAATTACAGCAACACCTTGTATCTGTATGTGCTGCATAATGCCTGTGTGTGGCAATTACAGCAAAGCCTTGTATCTGTATGTGCTGCATAATGCCTGTGTATGGCAATTACAGCAAAGCCTTGTATCTGTATGTGCTGCATAATGCCTGTGTATGGCAATTACAGCAACACCTTGTATCTGTATGTGCTGCATAATGCCTGTGTATATGCAATTACAGCAACACCTTGTTTCTGTTTGTGCTGCATAATGCCTGTGTGTGGCAATTACAGCAACACCTTGTATCTGTATGTGCTGCATAATGCCTGTGTGTGGCAATTACAGCAACACCTTGTATCTGTATGTGCTGCATAATGCCTGTGTATGGCAATTACAGCAACACCTTGTATCTGTATGTGCTGCATAATGCCTGTGTATGGCAATTACAGCAACACCTTGTATCTCTATGTGCTGCATAATGCCTGTGTATGGCAATTACAGCAACACCTTGTATCTGTATGTGCTGCATAATGCCTGTGTATGGCAATTACAGCAACACCTTGTATCTGTATGTGCTGCATAATGCCTGTGTATGGCAATTACAGCAACACCTTGTTTCTGTTTGTGCTGCATAATGCCTGTGTGTGGCAATTACAGCAACACCTTGTATCTGTATGTGCTGCATAATGCCTGTGTATGGCAATTACAGCAAACCTTGTAATGTATGTTGCTGCATAATGCCTGTGTATGGCAATTACAGCAACACCTTGTATCTGTATGTGCTGCATAGTGCCTGTGTATGGCAATTACAGCAACACCTTGTATCTGTATGTGCTGCATAATGCCTGTGTATGGCAATTACAGCAACACCTTGTATCTGTATGTGCTGCATAATGCCTGTGTATGGCAATTACAGCAACACCTTGTATCTGTATGTGCTGCATAATGCCTGTGTATGGCAATTATACTAATTATCCCTGTACAGTATCTGTACTGTACAGGGATTTTCACTCATTATAACCTCTGAATCTTATCCCTGCACAGCATCGAGCGACCCCCAGGGCCGGATTTGCACCTCAGGAGCCTGTAGGCACAGAAATGTGGAGCGCCCTTACCACCCCCACCCCTCAAAAAAAAGGAAACCTGCCAAAATGACTATTTAAATTTTTGTTTTGAGGCTAATAAAACTAAAACAAAATACATTTTAAAAATCTGAACAATTATTTTCTGTGCTCAAATCAAAAGAGGCAGAATCTGTTGCCTCGGTTGAGCGAGTTACAGTCAGGCATGTACTGGTCATAGGGACTACAGGGAGATTCCCGGTGGGCTGATAGCTCAGTGGGCCAGTGTGAGTGCTGGTTTACCTTGCGGCTCGCACTGCCCTTAATAGGTGAGGTGAGAACTTCCTCACCACCTGTAAAATAGAACAGTCTGCCACAGTCTCCTATTGGACTGCTACACATCCCCCTCACCTTAAGGCATGGTGCGCACTCAACCTCAGTGCCCTACATTGCTTTACCCAATCGCTGTGCAGCAACTCCGGTATCTGTAGAGCGTTCTGGTTAGTTTATATACTATTTTTGTGCTTGTATGCATAATTAAAGTGTGCCGGTCTAGATGAAGTACAGGGCTGATTTTTTTTGTCTCAGTCCAGCCCTGGTTACAGTTACAAGTATTTATAAAATAAAGCGCCAACAAATCCCTTAACGCTGTACAATGGAAGAAACAGAATAACAAATATACATACATGTTACACAACCAGAACAGATGGCGTGAGGACCCTGCAAGAGAGCTTACAATCTAAGAGGAGAGGGGTGACTCACTAGGAGAGGGCGAATAGGGTATTTGAAGTAGCAGGTTGCATGACGGCTGAGTGGGAAGATGGAGTGAGAAATGTGCAGTGGGATCATGGAGTGAGCTGATAGTAATGCGTTTTCAGAGACTTCTTGAAGGACTGAAGAAACAGGGAAAGTGTTGAAACAGGGAAATGTTGCGAGGGAGGGAGTTCCATAGAAAGGGTGCAGCTCTAGAGAAGTCTTGAAGGCGTAAGTTGGGAGTGCGGGTACGAGGAACTAATAGCATCAGATCTTCTGCAGAACAAAGTGGTCGGGACAGGATGTACCTGCTAGTAAGGGAGGAGATGTAGACACGGACGCGGTTATGGAGAGCTTTGTACATGAGCTCCAATATAATGAATTGGATTCTAAAGGAAACCGGGAGCCAGTATAGAAATTGATAGAGAGGTGAGGTGTGAGAGGTGCAGGAGGTGAGGTGTATGAGTCTGGTGCAGGCGTTCATTACAGACTGCAGAGGGAGAATCTGTGATCTCTTAAGTCCAGTGAGAAGGAGGTTACAGTAGTCAAGGCGGGAGATAATAAGAGCTTGGATGAGCATTTTAGCAGAGTCTTGATTAAGAAAGGGACGGATGCGTGCAATGTTTTTTAGGTGGAAGTAGCAAGATTTGGTTAAAGACTGAATGTGAGGAGTGAAGGAGAGATTGGAGTCCAAGAGGAGCCTGAGAGTTAGATGTAATTGTGGCACCATTCACCTGAAGAGAAATGTGAGCAGGAATGGAGGTTTTAGAGGGAGGGAAGATGAGAAGTTCAGTTTTCGAGAGGTTGAGATTTAGGAAATGTGAAGTCATCCAGTCAGAGACAGCCAATAGGTCGGCAGTAGCACGGTCCAACACCGGAGGAGAGAGATCAGGAGAAGAAAGGTAGATTTCACTGTCCTCAGCATAGAGGTGATATTGGAATCCATAGGAAGAGATGAGGTTGTCCAAAGAGGCGGTATAGATCGAAAAGAGTAGGGGACCCAGAACAGAGCCTTGAGGTACCCCAACTGAAAGACAAGCTTGTGGTGAGGAGACACCAACGAAGAAGACACTGAAGGAGTGAAGAGAGATAAGAAGAGAACCAGGAGAGAGCGATGTCACTGAAGCCAAGTTGACGCAGAGTGAGGAGCAGGAGAGGGAGATCAACCTTGTTGAATGCAGCGGAAAGGACAAGAAGAATAAGGAGGGAGAAGGGACCTTTGGTTTCAGCGGCAAATAAATCATTAGTCACATTGGTCAGAGCAGTTTCAGTAGATTATTGGGAGCGAAAGCCAGACTGGTGCGGATTGAGTAGAGAGTTAGCAGCAAGAAAACTGGTGAGCTGGTTATAGACCAGACGTTCTAAGATTTTGGAGGCAAAGGGGAGCAGAGAGATGGGACAGTAGTTCAAGAGGGAGGTAGGATCAAGAGAAGGCTTTTTTAGAATGGGGTGATCAAATCTTCACTTTTAACCACTTCGATGCTGAGGACTCGCTCAGCGCGTCCTCAGCATTCCCGCTGGTATGCGGAGGACGCGCTGAGCGCGTCCTCCCATTGGGGTCAGCGTTCGGCCGGGTTCTGGCCGATCGCTGGCCCCCCGGTGCGGGCTGACATCCTCGATGTCAGCCGCGCATCCGGACCGCAGCCGCCGGAATTAGGTGTCATCGCGGCAGCGCGATGACACCTAATTCAGGCGCCCCCCCGCATGTGCGGAGGAGGCGCCTGAAAGGGAGGGGGGGAGGTCCTTCTGACGCCAGTCCTGGACTTAACCCCTAACTGCCACCAACTGTGGAGATAGGGAGTTCCAATGAACTCCCTATCTCCCGATCCGTGGCAGTTAGGGGTTAATGTTTGGTATGGTTGGATCGGCCAGAGCATGGCCGTTCCAACGATACCACACACTACTGTGAAAAATGTTGTAAAAAAAAAAAAATGAAAAATAAAAATAAATTATTTTTTTTTAAAAAATTATAAAAAAAAAATAAACACTTTTTTTTTTTTTTTTTTTTGTTAATGCAGCAATATTGTTCCCATTTCAATTATAATGTGAACAATGATGCTGCACTAACGATTTTTGTATGCGGTGCGTTTGTTAAAAATAGTGTAATTTTCCCCAAAAAAAAATGTAACGAGACCCCATCTCTAATTTTTTTAACAAGCGCACCCCATACAAAATATAACCGCAATTGCTCGCATGTTAAAATGTGAAAAAAAACACTTTACACATTGTAAATTATTGAAAATACATATTTTATTGCATTTTTTGTTATAATATACAGACATGACATAACGTATACATATAATAATGACATATTATGAATCTACCGAGTCTGACGGGAAGAACGATATATAATATGTCTGGGTCATATACTAAAATAAGCCTTCAAAACACGTTTAAACATGATGAGCAAAACCGGTAAAAATGACCTCAGCACAGGGGCGGGAAAAGCCTCAGCAGCGAAAGGGTTAAATACTAGGCTTGTGCACCGATTTTTTTCGGTTCGATTCGGTTCGATTTTTCGGATGTATAAACTTTTCGATTCGGCTCGTTTCGACCGATTTCTGTTTCGATTCGGTTCGGTTCGACTCGTTTTTCGGGTACATTTTTTTTCGGAATATCGACCATTTTTCGGATTTTCGTGCCACTTTGCTCGTTTTTTGTATCGACTTTTCGTGATTTCGGAAATTTTCGTTTTTTCGGAACGTCTGTTCTCCTCGTTTCGAAGCAATAAATTTCGATTTGACACATTTCAAGTCCATTCGAAAATTCTGAAAATATTTCGTTTCGGCTCGGAAAACTTTTCGGATCTGCCATTTTCGGATCTAAAAATTTTTGGAAAATCGGCCGCATCCGAAAACACGAATCGGGAAATTTCGTGAAAATTCCGAAATTCCGAAACCCGAAACGCACATCCCTATTAAATACAGAGGGGAAGATTCAGGAGGAGAGGGAGAGGTTAAAAATATGAGTCAAAGCAGGGACAGTAACTGGTAGGACAGGCCGAATAAAGTGTGAGGGGATAGGATCAAGTGGACAGGTGGTCGGACAGAAGGACATGAGAAGTTCTGAGACATCCTCCTCCGAGACCGGAGAAAAGGAAGACATACAGGGTTATCCAAAGAGATTCGAAAAGTCACCGCACGTTCGGTTACTTTTCGTTCTCTTCAATTCGGTTCCTTTTGCCGATTGCATTTCGGCGACCCTGCGGTGTATTCAGTAAGCACCACAGGGCCCCCGAATTGCAGGGAAAAGCTACCGTAAACCCGACGAAAACTAACCGAAAGCACGCTGAAAACAAGCAAAAACATCTGGATTAACCTTTGAAAAAGCCGAACAGGAGCCGAACAGGAGCCGAATCACACAGAGCCGAAGCAGCTGTGACGTAGAGGAGGCAGTGAATAAATTAGAAAAACCATTTGTATGAATCTGGGAAAATGAAACGCTGTTTGCAAAGAAACTACTGAGCGAAAATGTCTGAAATTTTCGCAGGAGGTCCAGGGAATGATAATAAAGAGAGCTGTTACAAAAAAAATAAGTAAACTGAAAAAAAAAAAAAAAAAAATCGGACTTTTAATTTTTTTTTTAAAAATTCAGAAAAATGCTTAAAGTATCCTAAAACTTTTTGCTGCAGAATTTTTGCTGCAGAATTTTATAATGAACGGTTTATTAGATATTGAATTAAAACAGGAATATTTTTAACATTGAAGTCTATGGGATTCTCCTGAATAAATTTGCCGAATTAAACCACCGAATGGCCGGGCATTAGGGGAACCTTTCACTGCTGGTTTGTGTTCTCTGAATAGCCGAAGCAGTGCTTTTTCATGGGGATTTCACTGCCCTCGAACAGGGACCGAACAGGCACCGTATGTTCAGACAATTCGACAGGATTTGGCGAATTGCCTGCTCTCTGAATAGCCGAATGGCCAGGAAAGGTAACCGAACACTGATTTTCAGCGTTCGGTTACCTTTCTCAAGCAATTCGAATCTCTTTGGATAACCCTGATAGTAGAAGAAGGGGCAGGGAGTGAGGGAGTCAGTGGGGTAGAATGGTTAAAGGAGGAGGGCAGTGAATGCAGCAGCATTGTTTGTTTTATATGTAAATGCATATATTGCCTCTTCTGTAGAACAGAAAAAAAACACTTTTTTCAATTTTTTTATTTTTATGCATTACATGGTCATGTTTGGTATCATAGTAAATACCAGACTCTGACCTTTCTAATGACACCTCACTTAACCTTGTGCAGTGTACAATTCAGGGATGCAGGTTCCAAAGTCCCTCTGTCTCTCACTGCAGCACCACGGTCTAGGTTGTGAATGAAACCATGCATTGCTTCACCAGATACACACTTGGTGGCAGTGTGGGAAATTAGGTGAGTTAGTGCAGCATCACTGTGCACTTTATAATTGTAAACTGGATAATAGTGCCGTGTTAGAAACAAAAATGAGAAAAATATTATTTTAATATATAATTTTTATTTTTACTTAAATCTAACCTGGTTATATTTTGGTATTGCTGAATGGAAAGGCTATATGACCCTCTAGCCCTTTGGGCTCCAGAGATAAAGTGGTCTTAAGTATTGCAAATTGTAAAACAAAATATTTTTTTTACACACAGAGCAAGGCACCCCCTTAGGGCAGGTGCCTGTAGGCACATGCCTACCCTGCCTAATTGTAAATCCGGCCCTGGCGACCCCACAGCTCTCCCTGCATTCTGCCAAATCCCTGCCTGCTGTAATGCAGCAGTAGAGTTTTTTGAGCTTTTTGTTACAGTGAGGCTGGATCCTGCTCCTTGCAGCTTCTTTACAGTAAAACAGGGTGACCAGAGTGAGAGCTGACAGAGACTTCAGTTTCTCCCCCAGGGGGCACACTAATCTTGCATTAAAATGAATGCAAAGAGGGTGTTATATGCCAGTTTTTATTTTTATTTGTATTACAATTAAAAGTCGCATTTCCACACTTTTGATAATGAAAGAGTTAAAGGAAAAAAATAAAGAATTAGAAACAAATGGAAGAAATAGCCATTAACAACCCACAAGAAGTAAAAAAAATATAAGGAAAATAGCTTATTCATGACACCGCATCGCTGGGATATTATTTTCTGCTATTGAGTAACAAAGCAACACATTCAGGAGTTTCTATCCTTCTGTCGTAGATTGATGTTCTGTGCCCTCAGTGCTCTGCGTAGCCTTAGTGACCATGGGGAGATCCAGACAAACTTACATTTGGGTTTTTTCAGGATAGATAACAAGATCTCACACTGGCTTAAATGTATCTCTCTGTGCTACAACCAAAGCAAATAGTCTCCATGGTCTGCGTTAGATTGCAGGTTTATTTGTCTGTGTGTTCTCACCTCTTATTAAAATGTATGGCTTGGAAAAAAGACGAGACAGAGGAGATATGATAGAAACATTTAAATACGTAAAGGGAATCCACAAGGTAGAGGAAGGGAGTATATTTAAACGGAAACAAAGTAGCAAAACAAGAGGACATAGTCTTAGATTAGAGGGGCAAAGGTTTAAAAGTAACATCAGGAAGCATTATTTTACTGAGAGGGTGGTGGATACATGGAACAGTCTTCCAGTTGAAGTGGTAGAGGCCAAAACAGTGATTGAATTTAAGCGAGCATGGGATAGGCATAAGGCTATCCTAAACAAAAGATAAATCCAGGTAAAGTATCCATGTAATTGGGCAGACTAGATGGGCCGAAAGGTTCTTATCTGCCGACATTTTCTATGTTTCTATGTTTATTCTTCCCCATATGACCTTTCTCCTCGCATCATTCACCTGTGTCAATGTGATACAGCTTGCATTGATTGTATTTTGATATTAGAATAATGTATCAGGGGTATATCCACTAAGCAGTTGAGTAATAGCCTAATTTAACCCTTTCACTATTGTGATCGTGTAGACACTATCTGCAGTAGCAGACACAGCAGCCCGAGATTATGTTGACACAACCTGGAGCTATGCTGCATCATCGCAAATGAAATTCATTTGCATTTGAGCTCCAGATGATGCCCTCAGAGTTTTATTTATTTATTTATTTATTTATAAAGTATTTTCCCAGGAAGGATACATTGAGATTTCTCTCGTTTTCAAGTATGTCCTGGGTTCGAGAACATTAAGTGGTTACAGAAATACAAAATAGTAAAAATGCAAGATATTAACACAAGACCAAATATACAGATTAACAGAAAAATAAATATGGAGGAAATAAAGTCATTATGTTACATGTTTACAGGTGCATTTCGTATTGAGGTATGTTAATAGGGAAGTCTTAAGGGACTTTAGACTGGGGGAAGTTTTGATGGTGTCTGGGAGGTTATTCCATATTTGCGGTGCTCTGTAGGAAAATGAGGATCGAGCCATTTTCTTTTTGTATTGCGGTATTGCAAGTAAGGTGCTGGTCCTGGATCTGAGGTTATAGGATGAGGGAACTGCTGAGGGAAGCAGCATATTCAAGTAAGTTGGTAGCTTCCCAGAACAGCTCTTAAACACCAGGTTGGAAAGGTGAAGGGTGCGTCTAGAGTCCAGTGATGGCCAGTTTAGCTCTTTTAACATGTCATAATGGTGGGTCATGTAGTTACATTGTAGCACAAAGCGACAGAATGAGTTATACAATGTAGTAAGTTTCTGGAGGTGTGTTTGCGGGGCGGCTGCATACACTACATCTTCGTATTCAATGGCTGGCATAAGCATTTGTTGTACAATCTGCTTTCTTACCGCGGGGCTCAGGCAGGATTTGTTTCTGTACAGGGTACCTAGTTTGGGGTAGAGTTTAGATGAGAGTTTTTCGATGTGGGGGCCAAAGGATAGATTTGGGTCTAACCACATACCTAGGTATTTG
This sequence comes from Leptobrachium leishanense, assembly GCA_009667805.1. Lineage (NCBI taxonomy): Eukaryota > Metazoa > Chordata > Amphibia > Anura > Megophryidae > Leptobrachium > Leptobrachium leishanense. The sequence goes on along the minus strand of CM019067.1, from coordinate 34,155,082 downwards.
AGAGAGGTGACTGTGGTCAGTGTGCCGTTTGATTTTGTCCCAACACATAGAAGGGGTGTTTGCAATTTGTGTAGTTTAGGTGCGGTTCCAAAGAGCATTGTAACCGTTTTGTCAGTATTTAGAAAAAGTTTGTTATCTTTGATCCACTTTTCTACCCCTGTGAATTGTTCTTGCAGCACTGCCTCCAGCTGCGGGAGATTTGGTTTGCTGGTATAGATTACAGTGTCGTCTGCGTACATGTGTACAGTTTAAGCTTTGCAGACATTGGGCAGATCGTTTATGAATATTGTGAATAGCAGGGGGCTAAGTAGCAGCTTTAGTATTATGCCTGAGCAAATACAGTGCCTGTTCGAAGGCAGTGAAATCCCCATAGAGAAGCAATGGTTAATCTATTCAGAGACACCAAACAACAGAGAAATGTCAGTGAAATGCCCTGCTGTTCGGTGTGGTTCCATTCGGCAGGTTTAATCAGGCGAATCCCATAGGCTTCAATGTAAAAAATATTCCCATTTTTATTCAATATCTATTAAACCGTTTATTCTTTTAATTTGCAGCAAAAAGTCTCTTTATTTATTGATTTATTAGGATTTTTCGGCATTGTTTGCAAAAACAAATTTCTGCAAATTTTCTTTTTCCATTTTTTTTAAAGCGTTTTTTCTTTTTTTCTGTAACAGACCTTTTTATTATTATTCTTTGGATCTTATATGTTAATTCCAGACATTTACGTCCATTATTTTGTTTGCAAACAGTGTTTTAAATTTTGAAAGTTTCAATCTTAATTTTCTTTTTTACCCCGTTCATCGGCTTGTCTGCTTTTTCCGGCGGATGGTCGGAGAGGTGTTCTGCGTATCACTGGCTTTTTTTATCATGTTCGGCAGGTTTACGGCATATCGTCGGGTGCGTTTGGCTTTTTCTCTGAGGTTTTTTGGGTCACTCCAATTTTTTTCCGGCGGTTTTGCGGCTTTTTTTCCAATCGAGGTGGTGGTTTTGCGGCACCTTTTTCTTGCACTTCGGGGACCCTGCGGTGAAGGCTGAATTCACCACACGGTCGGGGAATTAGATTTTCCGAAGTGCGGGGAACGAGAGAGCACCGAAATGTCGGTGATGTTTCGGTGCTCACTGCTCTCTGAAGAACCCTTAGTTGTTTTTTGGAAAGTCACTTGGTAGGGAAGGAGTTAAACTGGTTTTCCAACCACATTTTACAAGTTTGCCTCAAACCTCCAAGTCCCAGACCCGTGAAGACCTGCTATTCCACAACTGAATTCCTGTAAGCGTTCAGCTTACGTGTAGATAAATAACAATTACAATTATGTATAAAGCGCCAACACATTCCGTAGTGCTATACATTGGGTGGGACAAAAAAACCCAAATAGATTTGACACCCTGAGAATGATAGGAAACGAGGACCCTGTATAAGAGTATTTATTTACATGTAGCTGGTGCAACAGCTGAGCCACAAGGGAAGTCTGCGGCTCAGCTACAATAGGATGGAAGCTGCTATGATTAACGAGTGAGCTATTATGTGTAGCTCGTCACTAAAGAAGTGCAATTTGTTTTGTATCGAACTGCAATTTGTCAAAATATTTACAGATACTTTATAAATAAATAAATAAATAAAATAATGAATTTTACCAGGAAGGATACACTGAGATTTCTCTCGTTTTCAAGTATGTCCTGGGTTCAAGAACATTGAATTGTTACAGAAATACAAAGTAATAAAATGCAAGATATTAACACAAAACAAATATACAGATTAACAGAAAAAAATGTGAGAAATAAAGTCATTATGTTACATGTTTACAGGTGCATTCTGTGTATAGTCACTATGTTACATGTTTACAGGCGCATTCTGTATATAGTCACTATGTTACATGTTTACAGGTGCATTCTGTATATACTCACTGTGTTACATGTTTACAGGTGCATTCTGTATATAGTCACTATGTTACATGTTTACAGGTGCATTCTGTATATAGTCACTATGTTACATGTTTACAGGTGCATTCTGTATATAGTCACTATGTTACATGTTTACAGGTGCATTCTGTATATAGTCACTATGTTACATGTTTACAGGTGCATTCTGTATATAGTCACTATGTTACATGTTTACAGGCGCATTCTGTGTATAGTCACTGTGTTACATGTTTACAGGTGCATTCTGTGTATAGTCACTATGTTACATGTTTACAGGCGCATTCTGTATATAGTCACTGTGTTACATGTTTACAGGTGCATTCTGTATATAGTCACTATGCTACATGTTTACAGGTGCATTCTGTATATAGTCACTCTGTTACATGTTTACAGGTGCATTCTGTGTATAGTCACTATGTTACATGTTTACAGGTGCATTCTGTGTATAGTCACTATGTTACATGTTTACAGGTGCATTCTGTATATAGTCCACTATGTAACTGTTTACCAGGTGCATTCTGTTATAGTCACTATGTTACATGTTTACAGGTGCATTCTGTATATAGTCACTATGTTACATGTTTACAGGTGCATTCTGTGTATAGTCACTATCAGGGTTATCCAAAGAGATTCGAAAAGTCACCGCACGTTCGGTGACTTTTCGTTCTCTTCAATTCGGTTCCTTTTGCCGATTGCATTTCGGTGACCCTGCGGTGTATTCAGCAAGCACCACAGGGTCCCCGAATTGCAGGGAAAAGCTGCCGAAAACCTGACGAAAACTAACCGAATGCATGCTGAAAACAAGCAAAAACATCTGGATTAACCTTTGAAAAAGCCGAACAGGAGCCGAACATGAGCCGAATCACACAGAGCCGAAGCAGCTGTGACGTAGAGGAGGCAGTGAATAAATTAGAAAAACCATTTGTATGAATCTGGGAAAAAGAAACGCTGTTTGCAAAGAAACTACTGAGCGAAAATGTCTGAAATTTTCACAGGAGGTCCAGGGAATGATAATAAAGAGGGCTGTTACAAAAAAAATAAGTAAACTGAAAAAAAAAAAAAAAATCGGACTTTTAATAAAAAAAAAAAAAAATCAGAAAAATGCTTAAAGTATCCTAAAAAATCTATAAATAAAGAGACTTTTTGCTGCAGAATTTTATAATGAACGGTTTATTAGATATTGAATTAAAATGGGAATATTTTTAACATTGAAGCCTATGGGATTCTCCTGAATAAATTTGCCGAATGAAACCACCGAATGGCAGGACATTAGGGGAACCTTTCACTGCTGGTTTGTGTTCTCTGAATAGCCGAAGCAGTGCTTCTCTATGGAGATTTCACTGCCCTCGAACAGGGACCGAACAGGCACCGTATGTGCAGGCAATTCGCCAGTATTTGGCGAATTGCCTGCTCTCTGGATAGCCGAATGGCCAGGAAAGGTAACCGAACGCTGATTTTCAGCGTTCGGTTACCTTTCTCAAGCAATTCGGATCTCTTTGGATAACCCTGTATGTTACATGTTTACAGGTGCATTCTGTATATAGTCACTATGTTACTTGTTTACAGGTGCATTCTGTATATAGTCACTATGTTACATGTTTACAGGTGCATTCTGTATATACTCACTGTGTTACATGTTTACAGGTGCATTCTGTATATAGTCACTATGTTACATGTTTACAGGTGCATTCTGTATATAGTCACTATGTTACATGTTTACAGGTGCATTCTGTGTATAGTCACTATGTTACATGTTTACAGGCGCATTCTGTATATAGTCACTGTGTTACATGTTTACAGGTGCATTCTGTGTATAGTCACTATGTTACATGTTTACGGTGCATTCTGTATATAGTCACTATGTTACATGTTTACAGGTGCATTCTGTATATAGTCACTATGTTACACATTTATAGGTGCATTCTGTGTATAGTCACTATGTTACATGTTTACAGGTGCATTCTGTATATAGTCACTATGCTACATGTTTACAGGCGCATTCTGTATATAGTCACTGTGTTACATGTTTACAGGTGCATTCTGTATATAGTCACTATGTTACATGTTTACATGTGCATTCTGTGTATAGTCACTATGTTACATGTTTACAGGTGCATTCTGTATATAGTCACTATGTTACATGTTTACAGGTGCATTCTGTATATAGTCACTATGTTACATGTTTACAGGTGCATTCTGTATATAGTCACTGTGTTACATGTTTACAGGTGCATTCTGTATATACTCACTGTGTTACATGTTTACAGGTGCATTCTGTATATAGTCACTATGTTACATGTTTACAGGTGCATTCTGTATATAGTCACTATGTTACATGTTTACAGGTGCATTCTGTATATAGTCACTATGTTACATGTTTACAGGCGCATTCTGTGTATAGTCACTGTGTTACATGTTTACAGGTGCATTCTGTGTATAGTCACTATGTTACATGTTTACAGGTGCATTCTGTATATACTCACTGTGTTACATGTTTACAGGTGCATTCTGTATATAGTCACTGTGTTACATGTTTACAGGTGCATTCTGTGTATAGTCACTATGTTACATGTTTACAGGCGCATTCTGTATATAGTCACTATGTTACATGTTTACAGGTGTATTCTGTATTTAGTCACTGTGTTACATGTTTACAGGTGCATTCTGTATATAGTCACTATGTTACATGTTTACAGGTGCATTCTGTATATAGTCACTCTGTTACATGTTTACAGGTGCATTCTGTATATAGTCACTATGTTACATGTTTACAGGTGCATTCTGTATATAGTCACTATGTTACATGTTTAAAGGTGCATTCTGTATATAGTCACTATGTTACATGTTTACAGGTGCATTCTGTATATAGTCACTATGTTACATGTTTACAGGTGCATTCTGTATATAGTCACTATGTTAAATGTTTACAGACGCATTCTGTATATAGTCCATAGTGCTATACATTGTGTGGGACAAAAAACAAAAACAAATAGTTTTGACACCCTGAGAATGATAGGAAACGAGGACCCTGTATCAGAGTATTTATTTACGTGTAGCTGGTGCAACAGCTGAGCCACAAGGGAAGTCTGCGGCTCAGCTAGAATAGGATAGAAGCCGCTATGATTAACGATTGAGCTATTACGTGTAGCTCGTCACTAAAGAAGTGTAATTTGTCAAAATATTTACTGATTCATTATTTTATTTATTTATTTATAAAGTATTTTACAGGAAGGATACATTGAGATTTCTCTCGTTTTCAAGTATGTCCTGGGAACAGTCAAAAATTCTAATCAGTTTGATACAAAAAGCATAACAAACGAAAGATATAACAAAATGTAAAAATAAGGATAGGAAACGATACATAACAAATCGATTCATTTTGTTTTGATTTGTTTGTCCTGCAATTGCTTCCCTATTTTGTATATCACAATTTATCTATCATTATTTAGACAAAGTATCTGTCTATATATCACTATTTATTTATCTATGCATGTATCTATATGTACATATATACATATAAATATGAGAGATACAGTGAACCCCCCAATTTTAATATTCAAACATTTATATATTTTTTTATCCACAAAAAACATATGTGAGTCCCAGACACCAATCAATAAATACGTACCTTAGTGAGCTCCAGGTACTCCATACGTTCAAAGATCAAAATAAAATAGAAAAATGTAAAGGAGCGTTCCTCAGACACAAAGAAAACATATACACATCATAGCGTGATACAGTTTTAAAAGAGCATTCCATTATTATGGCCCCCTATAGGATGCACTCACTAGAAATCTAAAGATAACTATCACATCAAAGTGTATTACTGGAATGTTGTTTCCCGTCTCCCGATACCATCTGGTCAATTGTATGAGCAGGGATTCAGATTAATACAGGTACCCGGCTTCCAGCGGTCTGCGGCGTTTCCACAGGTCACTCCAGCTTCAGTTAGGCCTCAATAAAGAAATACCAAAATATTGTAAAGCACTACTGATCACCAGGAAAACATGAAAAAATACTTTATTCACATTTGCAAACACATTCAACGCGTTTCCTGGACCCCAGTCCACTTCATCAGGAATGTCAATCTATTAACAACTCAGCTATGGGCGTGATATACGGCTGGGCCTGAACGCCGAGGGTCGGAATATCACATCCCAAGGCTCTCTGGCGACTCCCCTGCACCGCCTTCCTTGCCAGCAGCCAAATGCCGTGATTGGATGCGGGCGAGCTGCTCGTGTTCAGGCAGTCCCAATTTGGGTGATCTGCCACAGGGAAGTGAGGCAGGCTGGGGGAATTGCCGGAGAACCACGCTGCACCGGTGTTAAGGTGGTTAATTTGTTGCAAAAACCAACAGCATAATTGATTTGTCAGTTCAGTAACGATCTGAAATAAAATGATCCGAAACGATATAACGAAACGATCTGAAACAAAACAATCCAAAAGGAAGCGAAACAATAGAGAAATATATTTTGTTTCGGCTGAAATGCTTTTTGTTAAAATTAAATTAAAGAAAACATTTGTTTTCCATTGTTCACGCCTCTACTGCTCCCTTGGAATACGGTCATAGATGTCCACTCCTCACTCTCTTCTGATTTCCAGGAGCAAAGCATTATAGACATCCTCTGATTCTGCCTGGAAGCCCATTTGTTTTCCCTTTCTGTTCTATTAGCCCACGACTTGCATGCATAAACTTGACACACATCATGCATGATGCTCGTTAGTTTTATCCTGAGGATTAATTCATAGTTATTTAATTTTTTTTATGATTCCCATTAAGTTCCGAGTTTCAAAAAGAACAAAACTCACACGTTCAGAAATAAAAATAACACAAAGAAGTGATGAAATCGACACGTTTTCCCTGAGATATTCCGATATTTGGAATTAATTGCGGAAATAAGCAAACATTCCGTCTTCTTGCCAGTCTTCATGGGGTTATTGACAGAGTTCCTTTCACAGTGCCGGTGGCCTGCTGTCCTGGCAGATGTTGGCATCCCATTGATTCTTCATGAACCCAGTTCCTCGGCCGCGTGGGATTGATCGTGCACAGAGTTTAAAGAGGATTTCTCTGGAAAGGAAATGCATTAACGTGGACGTTTCTCAAGCGTAACATCATTAACAATCACAGACACATAAATACATAAATAGTGATTACCCGGTAATCTAATCAGAATCATTTGATTAATTAATAGGTAATCATTATTTATGTATTTATGCCACACATTTTTCTGCAGTGCCAGGTGCCATTCTTGGTCGTTAAAGGTATTGATTGTGGTTGGCCCCCACTGGCCCCATCAGCACCTTTGCTACTGCTTCTCGTATAACTGATTCTTCTGTGGAAGCAGCTCCCTGCGAGAGGAACTGTATTCTGTGGAGCTATATAGTCTTAATTTCCCACCTGGATAGATGCTATCACTTTCAACAAAGAGCAAGCGAGAAAAGAATAGAGAGCGCGATAAACTGTCATTTTTTTGCAGGACTTACTTTCAATGTAGAGAAGGAAGGATCTATGCGCCCTCAGAACTTTGTGCTGAGCCTAATTCAATAGTCTTCCATGATCTATACAGGGTAACCCTTAGCTGCAAGTCACCTCCGAGGTACAATGTTAATGTTGGTCCAGTGGGTTGGCTTTGTGACTGGTGAGGGCAGTGCTGGATTAAAGACCTTATGGGTCTGGTCTGTATGATCATAGTGGGCTTGCTCCGCATAATACTTTGATCAATTTTGCCTCTTCCATATTCTTTCACCTCTCATTGTCTCTCTTCCCCATTCTCTTAATGTCTCACTGTCCCTCTGCCCCATTTTCCTCACCTCTCCCTATGCCTCTGCCCCATTCTTCTTACCTCTGTCCTTCAGTCCCATTTTTCTCACCTCGGTCTCTCTGCCCCATTTTTCTCACCTATGTGTCTCTGCCCTGTGTTATTCTCACCTCTGTGTCTCTGCCCCATTTTTCTCACCTCTGTCTCTCTGCCCCATTCTTCTGACCTCTGTCTCTCTGCCCCATTCTTCTGACCTCTGTCTATCTGCCCCATTTTTCTCACCTCTGTCTCTCTGCCCCATTTTTCTCACCTCTGTCTATCTGCCCCATTTTTCTCACCTCTGTCTCTCTGCCCCATTTTTCTCACCTCTGTCTCTCTCCCCATTTTTCTCACCTCTGTCTCTCTACCCCATTTTTCTCACCTCTGACTCTCTGCCCCATTCTTCTGACCTCTGTCTCTCTGCCCCATTTTTCTCACCTCTGTCTCTCTGCCCCATTTTCTGACCTCTGTCGCTCTGCCCTGTTTTTTTCACCTCTGTGTCTCTGCCCCATTCTTCTGACCTCTGTGTCTCTGCCGTGTTTTTCTCACCTCTGTCTGTCTGCCCCATTCTTCTGACCTCTGTCTCTCTGCCCCATTCTTCTGACCTCTGTCTCTCTGCCCCATTTTTCTCACCTCTGTCTCTCTGCCATGTTTTTCTCACCTCTGTCTCTCTGCCCCATTCTTCTGACCACTGTCTCTCTGCTCTGTTTTTCCTCACCTTTCATTGTTCCTCTACAGCAGGGATCTTAAACTCTGTCCCCCCAGATTTTGATTGCCTACAATTCCCAGAATCCTTTGAATGCAATAGTATCATGGGAGGTGTAGTTTGGAAGCATCTGGGGGGGTCAGAGTTTGAGATCCCTGCTCTACAGGTGGTCAGAGTTTGAGATCCCTTCTCTACAGCATTATTCCCACCTTCCATGGTATCTGTGTCCCAATCTCCTCATTCACAAAATGTCAGGGATGTATGGGTGATGAGATGGACCTCATTATGCAGAGGACATGGTGTAGTGCACAAGAATACAACAAAAGATAGGTCAGAGGATAACTGAGGTCGATGGCGGGCAGCAGACAAAAGTAGTTGGTAGGCAAGCAAAGGGTCAATATACCAGGGAAGCAAACAGGAGAATGAGTATGAGTGGAGGAGACAATGCTACACTAGAGTATCTTAGTGTGGGCATGGAGGTTCCAGCTCCACCATGACGACCGGCCTCTGACGTCATCAAAACAAGCCTGTTACACGGAGGCTATAAAGACCCACTGAGTCCCACGTGCCCACTATTAGCAGGAGGGAGGATGGCAGCCAAGGAGGCATCGGTGGCACAGGGGACCGTGGCCCAATCAGTCCGACTGTGGCTGCACTTCAAGACGATGTCGCCACATAGACACGTAGCAGGGTGAGTCCAGGGACCTGACAAAAACTCCATTGTGCCACTTCCCCATTCCTCTTCATCTCAATATGTCAATGTCAATTTTTGACTACAAAACTTACCAATGGGCTTATTTTGGGGAGTGGATCTATAGCTGACGCTCCAATAACCCCTATGCTAATTGGGCCTTGGGTGGAAGAGTATGTTCGTCAGGGCATTCAGCTCTCCCAACAAGTCTGTGTACGCCCAACCTCTCATGGTACTCACCAACGAAACCACCAGGAGAAAAATGATAATTTATCACCTATCCCCAGTATGTAGTCTCGAAAGGTTTGACGTCCCAGTCACCCAGGCCCTAAGCAATACCCTGGAACTATACCAGAAGGGAAAAAAATAAAAAATATGATGCACATTACAAAATAGCATTATATAACATGTTTATTTCTTTATCATTTCTGCTTTAATGTTTTAACTCCTTCATGTTGTAATTTACAAAACAAAAGGATTTAACTGTTTATACTTTGTTTCCAGTCAATATTATCCAACAAAAATAACAAACCAATCCAAGCAAATTACCTACTGCATCAACCAACCCTTTCCCTTCTCATATGCAGAAAAAACGATTTGGCGCCTATTCCCTACCAGGGCGGCCGCGTAACCAGAAGTATCCAGCCCACCTCATGTATAAACATAACAAGAAAAAAGGTTGTCATTTGCGATCACCACTGTAGCTTCGTGCAAAACCAAACAGAAGCAGAGGTTCTGGTTTACTTGAATGGCCATTAAACTGTAAGCCCACCGGCCACGTCACGGCACCTCTGGGTCCTACCTAATGAAACCAAAAGCTGCTTTCTAAGCAACCACATATCCTCATGCTGCTTCTCAGCCAAGAGCGAGACTGGTGGGTTTATATTTATATCCTCACCATGAACAAATCCACTTTGGGATTAAAAAAGAAAACATGGAAAGAGGCAGCAGTAACAATGACCTGGCTGGGGATACAACAAAATATACATTTATGCAGAAAAAACGGTTACTATTCCCTATCAGGGTGGCTGTGTTTATTTCCTTCTCACTTTCCCTTTTGTCAGTTTAAGTATTTTACAGAACATCTAGTAAATGCTGTGTTTTGACACTAAACCATGTAACACAATCCAAACAGGGAAATGTTATACTGTATACACACCGCTTGTAAATAGTGAAGAATAAAAATCCAAACAAGGAGAATAAACTGTTAGAAGTTTGCCGGCTGTTAGCGTCTCAGCGAGCCCTCCGTGCCCTTGGGATTAACGCTCATATAACAACTCCGGTTGATGTCCAGCTGTTTCCCATATAGCATTCTCTCTTCATCCTTGTGCAATCCTCAATGTTTTTTTCTTTTTTCTTTTTTCTTTTTTTTCATCCTTGCTAGGATATCCCGTCGAGTTGGTTATTTCTTCTTTAACCTATGTTTTGCTCCAGAATTTGTATGGAAACCTGAAACGCTGAAAGGTTTTACTTAACGCGCAGCACTGTCACAATCTAACTGTATCGATAAGTTGATAATAAATCTTGAATTAATTAAAGGAACCTGTTATTAAAAAATACAGTTCCATTTTTCTTGCCCTTAAATAATCGAGCAGATGATGCAGACACCCGATGCCCAATTAGTTTTTCCTTTTTTTTCTCTTCTCTGTTCTTTGCTCACCTTTTTGTCCCTCGCTCGTGTAGCCCCTCCTCCTCGAATCCGGGGGGTCCGGAACCTGGAAGTCCCCGAAGATTTTTCTGCTCAATTTGCACTTCTACGTGACTTGCGTAGTGTAGGAACTGCAAACTGTGCAGTGCTATGGCACTTGTGCACGTTCCATAGCGCCTGCACAGAATGATGGATCGGAAGTGTGCACATGTGCAGAACCGATCCATTGGCCGCCTCTCTGAGACCAATCGCTACAGTGACCCGTGTCGTAGGGCGGCGGCGGCGACATGCTCTCTGTGTGCCGACGTCACTAGTGACCGATCTGCTAACTGGCAGCCAGGAAATTGAAAAATCCAAACTACTGGTTACGCAGGGTGGAGAAGAGAAAACTCCTCCACTTCACCCTGCGATTTCACCAGATCAGGCGAGCTGGGGGGAGGGGAATCTACACATCCTGACCACTTTATAACTGTAATAGATGTAATAATTAAGAGTGTCTCTTTAGAAGATACAACATAGAAAGATAGAAACATAGAAAAATGTCGGCAGATAAGAACCTTTCGGCCCATCTAGTCTGCCCAATTACATGGATACTTTACCTGGATTTATCTTTTGTTTAGGATAGCCTTATGCCTATCCCATGCCTGCTTAAATTCAATCACTGTTTTGGCCTCTACCACTTCAACTGGAAGACTGTTCCATGTATCCACCACCCTCTCAGTAAAATACTGCTTCCTGATGTTACTTTTAAACCTTTGCCCCTCTAATCTAAGACTATGTCCTCTTGTTTTGCTACTTTGTTTCCTTTTAAATATACTCCCTTCCTCTACCTTGTGGATTCCCTTTACGTATTTAAATGTTTCTATCATATCTCCTCTGTCTCGTCTTTTTTCCAAGCTGTACATGTTAAGATCATTAAGCCTTTCCTGGTAACTTTTCTCCTTCAAGCCGTACACCATTTTAGTAGCCCTTCTCTGAACTCTCTCTAAGATGTCTATATCCTTCTGGAGATACGGTCTCCAGTACTGCACACAGTACTCCAAGTGAGGTCTCACCAGTGCTCTGTACAGTGGCATGAGCACTTCCCTTTTCCTACTGCTAATACCTCTCCCTACACAACCAAGCATTCTGCCAGCATTTCCTGCTGCTCTATTACATTGACTACTTACCTTTAGATCCTCTGAAATAATGACCCCTAAATCCCAACCCTCAGATGTTGAGGTTAGGAGTGTATCAAATATTCTATATTCAGCCCTTGGGTTTTTACGTCCCAGGTGCATTATCTTGCACTTATCCACATTAAAACTCAATTGCCACAACTCCGACCATTTTTTTAGTTTACCTAAATCATTTGTCATTTGGCTGATCCCTCCAGGAACGTCAACCCTGTTGCAAAACATTACATAACATTACATAACATTACATAACATTTTTTTATTTGATGCCCTTGACATAGTGAAATGGACGAGTTGCATTAATTTTGATTTAGGAACATTAATGGTTTTTGGTAGAGATGTGCATTCGTTTCGGAAAAATTCTGAATTTGGAACGAAATTTGATAATTCGTATTCGGAAGTACTTCCAAATAATGAATCGATACGATACGAATTCGAAACGAAATGGTATATAATGATTTTATTTTGTTTTACACTCTGTCATTATCATAAAAGAAAAATTTGAATAACTGATATCAACTATCGAATTGATCTTAACTTACAATACGAGTAATAGTCAGCAAAGGACTTCATGAAACAAATTATTTTCCTTTCACTGTTTAATTTGACTCAAATACTAACAGGGTTATTCAAAGAGATCCGAATGGCTGCCGAAAGGTAACCGAACGCTGAAAATCTGTGTTCGATTACCTGTCCTGGCCATTCGCTATTCAGAGAGCAGGCAGTTCGCCAAATCTTGGCGAATTTCCTGCACATATGGTGCCTGTTCGGTGCCTGTTTGAGGGCAGAGAAATCCCCATAGAGAAGCAATGCTTCGTCTATTCAGAGAACACAAAACAGCTGAGAAAGTTGCCGAATTGCCCTGCCATTCCGTGGCTTCATGCGGCAGATTTAGTCAGGTGAATCCCATAGGCTTCAATGTTAAAAATATTCCCATTTTAATTCAATATCTAATAAACCGTTTATTTGTAGATTTTGTAGGATCTTTTAAGCATTTTTCGGGAATTTTTTGCCAAAATATTTATGCCAATTTTTTTTTAAACGTTTGTTCTTTTTTCTGTAACCGCCCTTTTTATTATCATTCATTGGATTTTATATGTAAATTTCAGACATTTTCGCTCAGTAGTTTCTTTGCAAACAGCGTGTCACTTTTCAAACATTCTAGCGAACTGTTTTTTTTTTTTTCACTCCATTCGTCTGCGTTGTCTGGTTTTTCCGGTGGCTGTGATCGGCTCCTGCTCGAGTTTCTCCGTCGTGTTCGGCGGGGTTATTCCAGATGTTTTTGCAGGTTTTCGGCGTCCATTCGCCGGGTTTTGCAGAGAGTGTTCGACAGGTTTGCGGCGGCTTTTCCCTGCACTTCGACAGCCCTGTGGTGCTTGCTGAATACACCGCAGGGTCGCCGAAATGGGATCGCCGAATCGCACCGAATTGAAGAGAACGAAAAGTCACTGAACGTGCGGTGACTTTTCGATTCTCTTTGGATAACCCTAACAATCTGTGACACAGCTTAAAATTTAACTCTAGCTTTTCTTTTAACAGCAAAATTTGATTAATTGGGGTTCTATCTAGTGATCCAAAATTCGAATTGATATATGAAATTCGAATCGATTTTAAAAATTTCAAAATCGATCCGAAACTAAATTAGTTACGAAATTCTGAAAATGAAATTATTTAAAAATGTAACGAAACTAAAGGAAACTAATTTTTCAGCCATGCACATCCCTAGTTTTTGTACATCATTAATGAGTGTCGTTATTTCCTCGAAAGCGGCAGAAATGTGCAAGACGCTCTAACCAAACATGGCCATTTGCATTGGCTATGATAGATGAAGGTTCCTTGTCTCCTTTTGCCAAACAACTGCAATAAGTTACAAAAATAACAGCAGTTTAAAAGAACTGACCGTCAACTTACCATAAGACACAATCACAGTTTTGTTGTGATTCAGCCCACCCAACCCGTACGCTATAATCAACTGTCTCAATGATCGATGGTGAATTAAGCGCAAATGTCCTCCGTTTACACCTGGAATTATTTATCTTATTATCCAACAGGATGTGTGTTTGACCATATAAAATGTTGGATGATGTGCACATACTGGCTCACACGCCATACACTTGCCCACTGAATAATGGCGGCTGCTGCCAATAGTAAGCTGACAAAAGCCATGCTGTGACTACGATCAGCTTGCACAGTTTCCATTCACTTGAAAACTGGAATAGCTCCCCAAAGCTGAACTACATAACCCACAACCCCTTGCAGTGTAGAGGTCTATAGAGCAGACAGAGTGCTATATTCCCTAGTGTTCAGATGAGTTAGTCTAAACGCCAGGATAAGGGACTTTAGCGCATGGCCCCCATATTATATTCCTAATGCTAACCCTGTCAAAAATCTGTCAGTGCATCGGTGATTGCGCGAGCTTGCGCGATCTTACTGTACTTTGCGCTCCGCATGTTAAGTATAGGAAGTGCAAACAGTAATCAGCGTTAAGATAAGTAAGGTATTACAGAGCTTATTACTGCAGAGATGCACAATGTAAAAAGTTAGCTACACCTAAAAGCTGCTGCTAACTGATTCCACGTTTGCTGAATAATTTAACACCCCCAATAAATCTAATACTCGCCTCTCATCCTGTGGCGAGAACAGTGGCCTGATCCGCCGCTTCTCCTGGCAAGGAGCAGAATGAGACTGGGGACAAATAGTTCCCAGTCTCACTCCGCGATCACTCCAAGGAGCTGCGGGATATTGCGAGATCGCGCAGGGCACGCGGTCTGGCAGAGCAACCCTCAATGGAGTCCTATGGACTCCAGCAAATGATACTCGCAGTGGCGTGGAAGCACTACAGCGAGTATCACTGAGTGTAGGGCTTCGTTCCGTTGCAAGGTGTGGAAGTAGCGCATGCCCCTGAATTTAACGCTAAAATGGAGACGCTACTGCGTTAGGGAGGGAATAGGCCCAGAGTTTTTCCTGATTGGTCCACTTCCTGATCCAGGCAGTGCTCAGGACTCCCCTTTAGGCCAAGGCAAACAATTTATATTTTCTTCCATGTTGTTCCAGCGTTTCAGGACAATGGGAGTTGAGGAGCTCATTCTCTGACGCACACACTTTAGAGCAGGAATCTCAGACTCCAGCCCATCAGATGTTGATGGCCTACAATTCCCAGAAGTCTTTGTATGTAACAGATGGCCAGAGAATCATGGGAGTTATAGTTCAGCAACATCTGGGGGGAGGGGGTTTGACATCCCTGCCTGAGGTGAATAGACTTCTCATATGGGTCAGGTTGGTAACTATCTGAATCACAGAATAAGACATATACAGGTTGTGAGGTGCGTCACTGTTTGGCACAATTTGTTTTAAGGCCCTGCAAAGGTTTAGAGTGACCTGTGGGTATACCCTACAGCTACTATGACCAGAAGGGTCATTCAAAGTAAAAGCAGCACATTTAAAGTGCCATTTTTTAAATTGAATTTGCTTAATTTAAAGGGCCACTACCACCAAAAAATGCAAAGTCGTTGTTGTGTTTATTTGATGTTGCTGATATAATACATGTGCTTTGTTTTTCTCTTTTATGCTTAGTTAAGAAAATATTTTCCTCTACATGTGTCACTGGGTGCATCCATTGTGGGATATTTTCCTCTATATGTGTCACTGGGTGCATCCATTGTGTGATATTTTCCTCTATATGTGTCACTGGGTGCATCCATTGTGTGATATTTTCCTCTATATATGTTACTGGGTGCATCCATTGTGTGACATTTTCCTCTATGTGTTACTGGGTGCATCCATTGTGTGATATTTTCCTCTATATGTGTCACTGGGTGCATCCATTGTGTGATATTTTCCTCTATATGTGTCACTGGGTGCATCCGTTGTGTGATATTTTCCTCTATATGTGTCACTGGGTGCATCCATTGTGTGATATTTTCCTCTATATGTGTCACTGGGTACATCCGGTGTGTGATATTTTCCTCTATTTGTGTCACTGGGTGCATCCGTTGTGTGATATTTTCCTCTATATGTGTCACTGGGTGCATCCGTTGTGTGATATTTTCCTTTATATGTGTCACTGGGTGCATCCATTGTGTGATATTTTCCTCTATTTGTGTCTCTGGGTGCATCCATTGTGTGGTATTTTCCTCTATGTGTCACTGGGTGCATCCATTGTGTGATATTTTCCTCTATACAGTCATGGCCGAAACTGTTGGCACCCCAGACATTTTTCCAGAAAATCATGTATTTCTCACAGAAAAGTATTGCAGTAACACATGTTTTGCTATACTCATGTTTATTCCCTTTGTGTGTATTGGAACAAAACAAAAAAAGGGAGGAAAAAAAGCAAATTGGACATAATGTCAGACAAAACTCCAAAAGTGGGCTGGACAAAATTATTGGCACCCTTTCAAAATTGTGGATAAATAAGATTGTTTCAAGCATGTGATGCTCCTGCAAACTCACCTGGGGCAAGTAACAGGTGTGGGCAATATAAAAATAACACCTGAAAGCAGATAAAAAGGAGAGAAGTTCACTTAGTCTTTGCATTGTGTGTCTGTGTGTGCCACACTAAGCATGGACAACAGAAAGAGGAGAAGAGAACTGTCTGAGGACTTGAGAACCAAAATTGTGGAAAAATATCAACAATCTCAAGGTTACAAGTCCATCTCCAGAGATCTAGTTTTGCCTTTGGCCACAGTGCGCAACATTATCAAGAAGTTTGCAACCCATGGCACTGTAGCTAATCTCTCTGGGTGTGGACGGAAGAGAAAAATTTATGAAAGGTTGCAACGCAGAATAGTCCGGATGGTGGATAAGCAGCCCCAAACAAGTTCCAAAGAAATTTAAGCTGTCCTGCAGGCTCAGGGCAGGCTCAGGGCATCAGTGTCAGCGCGAACTATCAGTCGACATTTAAATGAAATGAAACGCTATGGCAGGAGACCCAGGAGGACCCCACTGCTGACACAGAGACATAAAAAAACGAGACTACAGTTTGCCAAAATGTACTTGAGTAAGCCAAAATCCTTCTGGGAAAACGTCTTGTGGACAGATGAGACCAAGATAGAGCTTTTTGGTAAAGCACATCATTCTACTGTTTACCAAAAACAGAAGGAGGCCTACAAAGAAAAGAACACAGCACCTACAGTGAAATATGGTGGAGGTTCAATGATGTTTTGTGGTTCTTTTGCTGCCTCTGGCACTGGGTGCCTTGAATGTGTGCAAGGCATCATGAAATCTGAGGATTACCAAAGGATTTTGGGTCACACTGTAGAGCCCAGCGTCAGAAAGCTGGGTTTGCGTCCGAGATCTTGGGTCTTCCAGCAGGACAATGACCACAAACATACGTCAAAAAGCACCCAGAAATGGATGGCAACAAAGCGCTGGAGAGTTCTGAAGTGGCCAGCAATGAGTCCAGATCTAAATCCCATTGAACACCTGTGGAGAGATCTTAAAATTGCTGTTGGGAAAAGGCGCCCTTCCAATAAGAGAGACCTGGAGCAGTTTGCAAAGGAAGAGTGGTCCAAAATTCCGGGTGAGAGGTGTAAGAAGCTTATTGATGGTTATAGGAAGCGACTGATTTCAGTTATTTTTTCCAAAGGGTGTGCAACCAAATATTAAGTTAAGGGTGCCAAGAATTTTGTCCAGCCCATTTTTGGAGTTTTGTGTGACATTATGTCCAATTTGCTTTTTTCCCTCCCTTTTTTTGTTTTGTTCCAATACACACAAAGGGAATAAACATGTGTATAGCAAAACATGTGTTACTGCAATACTTTTCTGTGAGAAATACTTGATTTTCTGGAAAAATTTCTGGGGTGCCAACAATTTAGGCCATGACCGTATGTGTCACTGGGTGCATCCGTTGTGTGGTATTTTCCTCTATATGTGTCACTGGGTGCATCCATTGTGTGGTATTATCCTCTATATGTGTCACTGGGTGCATCCATTGTGTGATATTTTCCTATATGTGTCACTGGGTGCAACCATTGTGTGATATTTTGTGTTGTAACCTGCCCCCCCCCACAGTATCTTTCCATCACTTGCTCCTCACTGTGTGGCTTTGGCCATAGAATGGAGTGAATGGGTAAGTCACTGACTCATAAGGATTGCGTTGTTTGTGATGTATGCAACGGATGTCACCAGGGGTTATATTAGACGTAATTTAAGCCCTTAATCATATCTCACTCATCTTCCATGTCTTATCATGGGCAGCATAGACAGCACAATAGATAAGGCTGGAGCCTTATCTTACCATTCCTTCCACCACCCCATTGCCTCTTAACTACTGTAGAAGCTATACCACAGTTGCAAAGTGAGTTGTGCCATAAGATTTTGGTAAATGTTGCATCATGGGGAAATCCACAAACAGGTCTATTCACTAAAAGGTGAAACTCATAAGAACTGGCAGGAGAAGAGAACAATCTAGACCAAATAGCCGATTTGGAAAGTGAGATAAACGGGAGAATTTCACCTTTCTTTGAATAGAAAATGGAAACATTAGGTAAAATCCTTCAACCACTTCAATGCGGCCGACATCTTGGATGTCGGCCAGTCTTCTGGGATCTCCCCATGCCTACTGCATCATCACGCATAGCGCAATAACATCGGTTCTGGAGTTAACTATGGTGGAGATAAAGGGTTCATTGGAACCACCTTTCTCCCGATCCGTGGCAGCTAGGGGTTAATGTTTGGTATCATTGGAAAGGCCATGCTCTGGCTGTTCCAATGATACCAAACGTGACCATGTTATATGTAACCAAAATGTTTTTTAAATAAAAATATTATTAAAAAATAAACGTTTTTGTTTTATTAGAGCAGCAATATTGTTCCCATTTCAATTATAATGTGAACAATGATGCTGCACTAACGATTTCTTTTTATGGGGGGCGTTTGCTAAAAATCACATAATTTCCCCCAAAAAAATGTAACAAGTCCCCATTTCTAAATTTTTTAACAAGCGCACCCCATAGAAAATATAACCGCAATGGCTCAGATGATAAAATGTGAAAAAAAACCACTTTACATGCTGTAGATGATTGAAAATTCTAATTTTATTGTGTTTTTTGTTATAATATTCAGGCAGGACATGATGTATACATATAATAATGATATATTATGAATCTGCCGAGTCTGCCGGAAAGAATGAAATATAATATGTCTGGGTCGCATAATAAAATGTGAATTCAAATCGCTTTTAAACATGAGCGAAACCGGTAAAAATGAGCTCAGCACACAGCGGTGAAATGGTTCAGCAGCGAAAGGGTTAAAAAACTTTATTTTTCCTTTTTACATGCAATTTCTTCAAACAAAGGGGGGAAAAAACCAGCAGCGTGTTTTATAATGTGCTTTATAATGTACTTCTGTTTGTTATGCACAAGTAATCTAGAGTTGCGGCTTATGTTGGTGATCCTTGAGGATCCTTGAGGATCGCAGTGATCACGTCCGTGTTGCCGCACATTAATGTCCGTCGTAGCATAGAATCATGATCAATAGAGACCCACACACAAAGTACGTGCGCACCGAAGTGCGGACGCACAACGCAAGTTGCACCGGACGCAATTTAGGCAAGAACGTTAAACCGCTAGGACGGACGCACAGAGTGCGCCACGTCCGCGTAGCTTTGTGTGTGATGGAACGTAGTCAGACGGTCTGCATTTTTGACGTCCAGCATTTTTGACGGACAAAATGTTTTTTCATATCACGTATCAATTTTTTTCATTTTACATATTAATTTTATCTCCCATCTACATCAGTCAAAAAAACGTCAGTCAAAAAAAACCTCAGATAGTACGTCAGTTGTGCACGGACGCACAGTGTGCTCAGAATGCGTTCGTCTGACATTAGCCTGAACTCATAACCTTTACTTTAAAGCCGGAGGGGCTACAGTACTAGTAGGTCCCACTAGCCGGCTGCTGCAGCGCGCCCCTCCTCAGGCCAGCCTACGCAGCTGGCTTGATTTCAGACTGTGCCATGGCAGCCAACGGCGGGTGGGGCGCTACTACTGGTGGGCGGGGCGAAGGAGTCATCAAGGCAGGAAAGGGTTAATACATTTTCATTATAAAACATTAATAAAATGTACTCGCCCATAATAATCATCCGAAAGCTACGAGCAAAGCGATGCTCGATTTGAGCGCACAGCGGCATCACAGGGAAATCATTATGGGGAATAAAGTGTAAATAAAAATTCCGAATAATTACGGATTCTACGCAGAGTGAGCTGATACATTAGTTAAATGCAGGGCTGCTCCGAGTCACGGACGGTGGAGCAGGAACCCAAGGCTCGGTAACACAGGCACACCGAGGCGTAAAGCCGTGGGGATAGTCACAGCAGAGCCCGGTAATTTCTCACATCAATAAACTAATCCGAACGCGCGCTATTTGTAACCGACGACTCGTGGAAATTGTGTCGGAGTTTCTTGTTACGACAGAATGTACAAGTGAAACATCTCATTAACAGATAACCGGCGTCTGCGGATCAGATCATCACGCGCATCTTTTTGGGCATCTGCCATGTATTTGCTGTAATTTTCTCACTGCCATAACTGGAAGACGGAAACATATTTCTGCTGTTTCATATCTCATTAACCTCATTATAAATATTCATCCTGGACCCGGGAAAGCGTCTTATTAAAACTGAAGCGGACGCCGGACGGACTTGATGTAAGGAGAGGGTTTTATCTCCTTTATGGTGGAAAAAGTTCGGCATACGGTTGGTATAATTGTCAGCCATTTTTCTTGTCACCTTTCCTTCCTCTGTTACACCGCTCTGTTCATTTATACATTGCTAAAATCACATGACACAAAAACTTTAAAGAAATTTATAACAGTATCTAGATTTACTTCTGGTCTCGCTGTGCAAAGGACAGCATGATGCATTCCCCGTGTCCATCCGTCCACCCTGCAGGATGTTATACATGCAGTAGGGGCTATTCAGAGAGAGACAATTTGGCCCTAAAATGTCACCGAACAGGGAACTTTCCCGTACAGTGACATTTCAGGGCCATTCGGCTATTCAGAGAGCAGGCAGTTCGCCAAATTTTGGCAAACTGCCAGCAAGTACGGTGCCTGTTTGAAGGCAGTGAAATGCCCCATAGAGAAGCAATGGTTAATCTAATCAGAGACACCGAACAGCAGTGAAAAGTTGCCGAAGTGCCCTGCTGCTCGGTGTTTTCATTTGGCAGGTTTATTAAGGCGAATCCCATAGGTTTCAATGTTAAAAATATTCCCGTTTTATTCAATATCTAATAAACCGTTTATTCTTTTAATCAGCAGCAAAAAGTCTCTTTATTTATTAATTTCTTAGGATCTTTTAGGCATTTTCTGGGATTTTTTTTGCAAACATTTTCTTTTTTCTGTAACAGCCCTTTTTATTATCATTCATTGGATCTTATATGTTAATTCCAGACATATTCGTTCAGTAGTTTTTGTTGCAAATAGCGTTTAAATTTTGACACTTTCAATGGTATTTTTTTTTTCTTACCTGTCCGGCTTGCTGTCATTCGCAGGTTTAATCAGGCGACTCCCATACTGTAGGTTTCAAAGTTAAAAATAATCCCTGTTTTTACCAAATATTTAATAAACCATTTATTCTTTTAATCTGCAGCAAAAAGTCTCTCTATTTATTGATTTTTTTAAAATATATTTTTAGGCATTCTTCAGAATTTTGTTTGCAAAAAATGTTTTCCGGTTTTTTTTTTAACAGTGTTTCTTCTTTTTTCTGTAACAGACCTTTTTATTATCATTCATAGGATCTTATATGTTAATTCTAAACATTTTCGTTCAGTATTTTTTTTTGCAAATAGCAATTCAATTTTGACACTTTCAATGGTATTTTTATTTTTTTTCATACCTTTCCGGTGGTGCTGTCATTCACAGGTTTAATCAGGCGACTCCCATACTGTAGGTTTCAATGTTACAAATAATCTCTGTATTCATCAGATATCTAATAAACCATTTATACTTTTAATCTGCAGCAAAAAGTCTCTTTATTTATTTATTTATTTTTTAGGCATTCTTCGGTATTTTTTTCCAAAACAAATTCTGATTTTTTTTTTTAAATAGTGTTTCTTCTTTTTTCTGTAACACATTTTAATGTTCTTGAACCCAGGACGTACTTGAAAATGAGATAAATCTCAATGTATCCTTCCTGGTAAAATGCTTTATAAATAAATAAATAAATGAAATAAATAAATTATTATTCATTGGATCTTATATGTAAATTCCAGACATTTTCATCCAGTAGTTTTTTTTGCAAACAGCATTTCAAATTTGGCACTTTTTT
Organism: Leptobrachium leishanense; assembly: GCA_009667805.1. Lineage (NCBI taxonomy): Eukaryota > Metazoa > Chordata > Amphibia > Anura > Megophryidae > Leptobrachium > Leptobrachium leishanense. The sequence continues at coordinate 34,132,880 of CM019067.1, read as the reverse complement.
GCTTTTTTTATTCTACCCATCCAGCAGCTTGTCGGCTTTTTTCTTCGGCTGCTTATTGGTAGTTAACAGATCGATCCGATATTTTGGACCGTATCGGCGGCGGCTTCTGGTGATTTTTCAGCGGTTTGTTGTCAGTTTTGTGTTGGATTTTTGGGTCCGTTCCCTGCACTCCAGGGTCCCTGCGGTGAATAACCCCTTATACCAGCTTTCTGATAGGGATGTGCGTTTCGGGTTTCGGAATTTCGGAATTTTCACGAAATTTCCCGATTCGTGTTTTCGGATGCGGCCGATTTTCCAAAAATTTTTAGATCCGAAAACGGCAGATCCAAAAAGTTTTCCGAGCCGAAACGAAATATTTTCGGAATTTTCGAATGGACTTGAAATGTGTCAAATCGAAATTTATTGCTTTGAAACGAGGAGAACAGACGTTCCGAAAAACGAAAATTTCCGAAAATACGAAAAGTCGATACAAAAAACGAGCTAAGTGACACGAAAATACGAAAAATGGTCGATATTCCGGAAACATGTACAATTCCGAAAAACGAAAATTTCCGAAATCACGAAAAGTCGATACAAAAAACGAGCTAAGTGACACGAAAATACGAAAAATGGTCGATATTCCGAAAAAAAAATGTACACGAAAAACGAGTTGAGCCGAACCGAATCGAAACAGAAATCGGTCGAAATGAGCCGAATCGAAAAGTTTAAACATCCGAAAAATCGAATCAAATCGAACCGAAAAAAAAATTGGTGCACAAGCCTACTTTCTGAATAACCCCTTATGTTTGTTTGTGTTGAAGGTAGTTTATTACCGGCCATTCTAAGGACCGGCAGCATAGGTGGTGATTTTTTACTGCGTGTTAGGATCGTTGTTGAGACGACGATAAACTTCAGGAAATTTAAATCACGGCAAGTGATGGCACAATTTGCAGGATGCGACTGCACACATTTCCAATACTTCCAGTTCTTTAGTAACATAAAACAAATGAATGGGAGGTGGCAAAGCACCAGACGTGATTACTCCTTCCTCATAGCAATTTGTCTTTAACTCTTTAAACACCAGAGTGACCAGCACATTTCTGAGAACAAGAGCTGACGTTACACCAGTGTTTCCATTTATCGGAGCCCTGATTTTCTCATTAACCTGATTTCGCCGCTTCGCCCTCAGCGCGGTGGCCGCGGCCTTTCGTGGCGTCTTTATCTGTAATCCTCTTCTTTCTTTTTTTTTTCCTTTTGGCTCTATTAGTGTTATGTCTTTAGTCATTAACCTGAATTTCCAGCTTTACATTGAATTAGCGGCGTGTGACAGGTAGAGGAGAGTTATAGGCCTAATCCACAGCTCGCCCTTTCTAATAAATTAACTGGGCTGTGAAATCTTGCCTTAAGGAACCATTTGCTTCAAAGAACCCAAGGTGCATTGCACTCTGAATGAAAAATAAGGTAAAATCAGCTCCTATCCAGGTATTCTGCCTTCGAAATTCATTAAAAATGTTAGTTGGGGAGACATAAAATTAGGACGGGGTCAGATAGGACTTGATGTAACATCTTATACACTGCCTGGCCAAAAAAGTTAAACGGTAATATTTTGTTGCCTCTGTAGCGGATCCCCGCTACCCTGCCCGGGTAGATCCGCCGTCAGCGCCGAGCTGGTCTGGGGGTGTAGAGTCAGGGGTAGCGGGTGGTAGGGATTCGGCGGTGGTCCAGCGTTTCTTTCCACGGTCCTTGCAGCGTCGCGGTTCCCCAAGCCCTATTATCCCCAATTACTAGCCGAGGCAAGAGTAAAGGTTCAAACATGAATGAGTTTATTTTAACATGGAGAATACAGGGTTATTTATGAGGAATGAAACCATTGTTCTCCCCTGGCCCGCCCTCAGTCCTCCTGCGGTGATCTTTGTTTGTACCTCAAGCCATAGCCCAATCTGCCTTGGTTAACCTGGGGGAACCCCTACAGTGCACAGCCCTTATCTCGGGTCTCGGCGCCAGCTCGTCTGTCCCCCCCTCCCAGAGCCTCTCCCTGTCTGGCCAGCGCCCGGCCCCCCCTGTGGTGTGAGCGCTCCTTGTGGCTTTCTGCCCGAGTTTGGGGTTGTACCAGGGATTTCAGGGTGATCCCCTGGGAGCAGCGGCATGCTGGGGGTACAGCCTGGTAGCTCGGGTCCGGGGGCTGGTTCAGTCCAAAAAGCGCCCGGATTGGATCCACGGAGCCCGAGCTGCGAAGGGGGAAAGTTCGGCGGCTGAACCCGAGCAAGAGTCACTGGTTGCCGGCCGCGCTCCCAGCGAGGGATCCCTGGTCGGCGTTCGGGTTTCTCGGGGTGTTTCGTTCTATAATTCGCACCCCCGTAAGCACCTATTTTTAGGAGCCCACTGGCCAAGAAGCGCTCTTCTGCGTGGTTTCCATGCTGCGGGGCAAGGAGGGCAAGTTTGGGCGGCTTGGCAGAGACAGTCAGCGGCGGCTTGAGGCATTCACAGACCGGGCGTCTTCCCGGGGCTGTGGACAGGCGGGGAACAGGTCAACCATCGGGAGAATTACAGGGGGAACTTATAAAAATACAACCTAACGAATTCTTTAAATACACCATACTAAAACAACATTTTTAAAATTTTGTACCGCGCTACGGTATAGTGGCAGCCGTTCCGTCACACATCTCCCCCAAGTTTCCAGATGGCAGACCCGGTGAGACCCTCTTCGGGTCCGCTTGGGGATGTCCATGGCCTCCACCCACCCTAAGTTTCAAGCTCAGTCTGGCGGGATAGTCCGTCCGCATTGCCATTTTGTTTCCCAGGCCGGTACTGGATGGTAAAATTGAAGGGCTGGAGAGCCAGGCTCCACCGCAAGAGCCTGCCATTGTCCCCGGCCACCCGGTTCAGCCATACTAGGGGGTTGTGGACCGTGAGGACCGTGAAGGAGCGCCCATACAGATACGGCTGTAATTTCGTCAGGGCCCATACCAGGGCCAGGCACTCCTTCTCAATGGCCGCATAAGCTACCTCCCTGGGTAAAAGTTTCCGGCTGATGTAAGCAACCGGGTGGTCGTGCCCGTCTTCACCGACCTGGCTCAGCACTGCTCCCAATCCGAACATAGATGCGTCTGTGTGGACAACACAATGTTTAGTGGAATCAGGAGCAGTCAACACGGGGGCTCCCACCAGGGCTCGCTTGAGCTGCTGGAAGGCTTCTTCACACTCCGGGGACCATAGTACCTGTCGGGGAAGGTTCTTGCGGGTCAGGTCAGTCAGGGGTTTGGCAATGGCGCTGTAGTTGGGGACAAAGCGGCGGTAGTATCCTGCCGTACCTAGAAAAGCCAACACCTGGGTCTTAGTGCGGGGAGTGGGCCACTGGGCAACAGCCTCAACCTTGGCGGGTTCTGGGCGCAGCCTTCCGCAGCCCACCCAGTGGCCCAGGTACTGGACCTCGGACATGCCGACGTGGCACTTGTCTGGTTTGATGGTCAGACCGGCGGTGCCAAGGCGGTCCAGTACAGCCCGTAAGTGTTGTAAGTGTTCCTCCCAGGTGTTGCTGAAGATGGCTATGTCATCTAGGTAGGCGCTGGTAAAGTCTTGCATCCCCTCTAGCAGCCGATCCACCATGCGTTGGAAAGTGGCCGGGGCATTCTTCATCCCGAATGGCATAACCCGAAATTGGTATAAGCCAAACGGAGTGATGAATGCCGATTTCGGCACACCCTCCTCGGCAAGGGGAATCCGCCAGTACCCCTTACATAGGTCAAGGGTGGTGAGAAAGCTTCCCTGGGCAATCCGGTCTAGGAGTTTGTCGACTCGGGGCATGGGGTAGGCGTCAGTGACAGTGTGGTCATTTAACTTCCTATAGTCCACACAGAACCTGGTAGTGCCATCCTTCTTGGGTACTAGAACCACCGGGGAGGCCCAGGGGCTCTCGGAGGGTTCTATTACCCCTAGGTCCAACATCTCACGGATCTCTTTCTGCATCCCGTCTCTCACTGCATCGGGGATTCGGTACACCGTCTGCCGCAAAGGGGCTTGACTCTGGGTATCGACCCGATGCAGGGCTATGGAGGTGTAGCCGGGCCGGGATGAGAACAGGTCTCGGTGCTCCTGTAGCACCTGTTCCTTGTGACGGGGGGTGAGCCCCTTGCCCAGCCGGACATCGGCTATCCCCTGGGCGCTTGGATCCCCGGGCAGTACCGGCAGGGGGAGATCCTCCAGATCCCCCGCGTCCGGCGCGCAGATGGCGGCTACTGCCTCTTCCCTTTCGAATAACGGTTTTAGCATGTTCACATGAAAGGTTCTGTGTATCCTTTCATCTGAGCATCTAGCTGCGGTGAAGGTGGTATCGCAGATCTTTTCTATGATTTTGTAGGGTCCTTCCCAGGCTGCCTGCAACTTATTTTGTTTGACCGGTCGGAGTGCTAACACTTTCTGCCCTATCTGGAAGGTGCGGTCCCTAGCCGACCGGTCATACCACCTCTTCTGCTTGGTTTGGGCCGCTTGGAGATTGTCCCGTACCAGGGCGGTCAATTCCTGCAGCCGGTCCCTAAACTCAAGCACATAATCTATGGCCGAGGTCCCCTCCTCGACCAGAGCACCTTCCCAGTGCTCCCGGAGCAAGTCCAAGGGGCCGCGGACTCTCCGGTCGTACAGTAGCTCAAAGGGAGAGAAGCCTGTGGCTTCCTGGGGTACCTCCCGGTACGCGAACAGAAGGTGGGGCAGATGGCGTTCCCAGTCCTTATGGGACATGGTAAAGGTGCGGAGAAGCTGCTTGAGGGTCCCATTGAACCGCTCGTAGAGCCCGTTGGTCTGCGGGTGGTAAGGGGAGCTGTACAGGGGTTTAATCCCGCACAGCCTCCAGAGCTGCTGGGTCACCTCGGCCGTAAATTGTGTGCCCTGGTCAGACAGGATTTCCTGGGGAAATCCAACCCTAGAGAAGATCTGCAGCAGAGCTCCGGCAATGGTCTCTGCGTGGATATCCCGGAGGGCCATGGCTTCGGGGTACCTGGTGGCGTAGTCCACTACGGTCAAGATATACTTCTTGCCCGTAGGGCTAGGCACTGCCAAGGGTCCTACCAGATCCACCGCCACCCGTCTAAAAGGTTCTCCACTATGGGCAATGGTCTCAGGGGAGCTTTCTTGGCGTCCCCCGCTTCCCTACTCGTTGGCATACCCCACACGTCTGACAGTAGTCCCTAACTTCCCCTGATAATCCGGGCCAAAAGAAGCTCTGGGTCAGACGGTGCAATGTCCGCCGGTGCCCGAGATGGCTCGCAAGGGGAATATCATGAGCGATCCTTAACAGATCGCGCCGATATTTCGCCGGCACTACCAGCTGCCTGTGGGGTGCTCGGTCTATTCCCTGGCTCGTCCCCCCCGATGTCCTGTACAGCTTCCCTTGGTCCCAGGCAAATCTCACCTCCCCTAACCCTCCCGGGTCCCTCCCTGCTTGTTGTCGGTATGGGGCAAGGGTAATATCGTCCCGGGTGGCTTGGGCAACGTCCGTCGGGGAATCCCAGGTCAGGGCAGGGGCGTTGTCAGGGCCAAGTCTGGGTGTTGGTCTGGTCTGGCTTACCGTGGTCCCCTCGGAGTCGGTGGGTGGAGCATTCCGTGCTTGATTGCAGGTGGTAACGGGGCATACCCAGCCAGGATGAGGGTCCTCAAAGGTGGAGGTCAGCAATCCAGGTCGTTGCCAAGTAAGACCTCGGACGGTAGATTCTTCATGACCCCGACCTCCACGTCCCGGGCATTTGTGCCCCAATCTAGATGGACGCGGGCCGTAGGGATTCGATACACATGGCCGCGAGTGACTCTGGAATACCCGGTTGAAGCAGCCGAGGGGATAAGATGGGGCTGTGCCAGGGTAAGGGTTGCACCGGTGTCTCGCAGACCACTGGCAAGTTGTCCATTCACCCGAACTTGTTGGCGATGGTGTTGACGGTTGTCCTGCGCGGCTGCTTGCACGGGGTTGGCCTCATGCAGGATGCCCCAGTCTTCCTCGAGGGTGGCTGTGGGTTCCGGTTCCTGATGGCAGCAGTATGCCGTAGCTCGGCTCGGTGGGTGCGCTGCCCGGGACGGTGCCGGACGCTGGTTGTTCAGGGGACAACGGTCTCTCATGTGTTCGATCTGGTTACACCCATAGCACCGGGGTCCTACCCGAGGAGCCGGGGTGGAGGGTGCCGGTGGCCTGGGTGCTCGTTCGAGGGGAGCAGGGCGTAACTGTGGCGCTGGATGGAAGCGGGGAGATGGGGCTCGGATGGCCGGAGGGGCTACTCGCCTGGCTTCCTGGTACTCGTCGGCAAGGCGGGTGGCTTCAGACAGGGTGAGGGGGCGCCGGTCTGGCACCCAGTCTCGGACCTCTGGAGGAGAGTAGTTGTAGAACTGCTCCAGTAATAGCAGCTGGACGATCTGGTCCGGTTGGGTAGCTTGGCACCCCTGTATCCAGCTGCGGAGCGCCTGGTGCATCCTGTGTCCCCACTCCGCATACGAGTCCTGAGTGCACCTTCTTAAGGCTCGAAATTGAACTCGATACGCCTCCGGGGTGAGTGCATAGCGGGCCAGCAGATGTTCCTTGACCCGCTCGTACACCATACAGTCTTCGTCTGCCACCGCCCGATAGGCTTCAGCCGCCCTGCCGGTCAATTTGCTCGCCAGGATGGGTACCCAGTCTCGGACCGCCACCACCTCCAGGGCACATTGCCTCTCGAAATCCTGCAGGAACCCGTCGATGTCTTCGCTCCCCTCTGGGTAGAGTTTGAATGCTGCGAACAGTATTTTCTGTTTGGGGGGTCCGGTACTGCCTTGGGGGGACAGCGACCCCCTGGACCTTTGCTGCATCTCTGCCTTGCGGAGCTTGTCTGTGTCGGCCAGGACCCTCCCAATGATGTCGGCGGAGGGGTCCATTCTGTATAGGGCCAGCCGCCACTGCACCTCTCGCCTCCATTCCGAGGTCTCGGAGCCCTCAGAGGGAGCCACGCTGTTGCGGTCGTCCTCCATCAGTTCTTCGATGATGACCGCTTTCGCCTTGCTTCCGGGCGCCTTGCCTCTGGCTTTTAACAGTTCTTTCAGGACCGTGCGCTTCAGCCCTTCGTAATGCTGTGCCATACGGGGTCACCGCCGTTGCTGGTACTGTCCACCTCTTGAACCCCAGGGGTGTCTGAGACCGGGGTCAAGCCAGCGGCTGTATCTCCCCCTGCTGGACTGGTCTCAGATTCTCCCCCCGGATGATGTCTACTCCAGACGCTCGGCGTGTCGCGGTGGCTGAGACCGGGGTCAAGCCAGCGGCTGTATCTCCCCCTGCTTGTCTGGTCTCAGCCGGATCCCAGCGCTGCCAGCCAATGTAGCGGATCCCCGCTACCCTGCCCGGGTAGATCGCGCTACGGTATAGTGGCGGCCGTTCCGTCACAGCCTCCTTCACAACTCATTACCTAATTTTTATTTTTTTTATAAATATAACTTTCCATACGAGTGCCACCTTCTCAGCTACTACGCTGTGGATGACGAGCAGAGCATGCCCTCCGTTTCATCGCAGGGATGAATAAGACGTCCTCGTGCATCGTCAAAGCCAACTGGCGACTGTGGGCTTGTTTCACAGTGGAAAAAACAATAAGGTGGAAAAAATGGCGCAGATAATGTGTAGATGGTCGGTCTTGGGTAGCAGCAAGGGCAGAAACGCACACTCCCAAGTGCGAATAGTCAATAGATAAAATAATGGGTAGAGTCCTCGCACTTACGCCAAGTGTCCAGTGAGTAATACTTCAAGAAAATCTAGAAAACATAATAGGAGACATACATTGCGCAGTACATCCTTATGACACCTGGTTTCAAGAGAGAAAGTATTCAACTCACTTTTTTCTGAGCCCCATAAAGTTGGCTCTGGACTATATAGGCATATATCTGTGGATATGATCTCACCAGCCCATCCTACCAGCAACCATCCGTGGTGATAACCTGGTCCATAGATGAAATATTGGATCCCCGGGATATGTCACAGACGAAAAGTCGGCAGGATAAAATGAAGTAAAATTTATTGCAGCACTAACGCGTTTCGACCTAATTGGTCTTTATCAAAGGTCTTTATTAAAGGTGGTGGAGTGGTGATCCTTGATAGACAGCAATATCTAAGTGAGATTCAGAGACAATTGCAAGATGTGGATACTTATGAGAAATTACCTTCAGATGCTTCCCTTATAATAGCAAATAAATATAGAAGTCATCTGACCAAGGGAGTAGATTTTGGTATTTTAAATAACCATGAGTACGATTTCCTTCTCCCTAAATGTCCTATCATTCCAGTTATCTATGTGCTGCCTAAATTGCATAAAGATCCCATCTGCCCACCAGGCAGACCAATAGTTTCGGGAATAGGATCTATCCTATCCCCCCTTTCGGAGCATATCGACCACATTTTACAGCCAATAGTGGTCACACAACCAGCTTATTTGAAGGACTCAATTAGTTTACTCCAAATTCTGGATGGTATGATTTGGATGGAGGGATCATATATGGTTACTTGCGATGTTGGTAGTTTATATACCATCATTGAGCATCCGAAAGGATGCGAGGCTGTTCGCTACTACATGGAGTTAACCAAGCTTTTTCCACTGACACAGATTGACTATGTGATAGATGGAATCAATTTAATTTTGAACAACAATTTTTTCTGGTTTGAGGGTGACTTCTACCTACAACGTAGAGGTATGGCGATGGGGACCAGGTTCGCCCCCAGTTATGCTAATTTATTTATGTCCTACTGGGAAAACCAGTTTGTTTATTCTGGACATGACTGGGGTTCGAGCCTGGTCCTCTATCGCCGTTACATAGATGATATCTTTTTCATTTGGAGGGGGGATCTTATATCTCTGAACGCTTTTTTGAATCATCTAAACTCCAATACATGGGGAATATCACTCACCACTGATATTAGTGATGCTAAGGTTCACTTTTTGGACTTAGAAATTTTAAGGGAAGGCAATACTCTTATTACCAAAACCTATTTTAAACAGGTTGATATTAATAGTTTCATTCATATAGAAAGCTGCCATCATGCCCCATGGCTGACTAATATCCCGAAAGGCCAAATTTTGAGAATTAGGCGTAATTGTTCGAAATTAAGTGATTTTGAGGAACAGGCGGAACTTCTGAAAAAACAGTTTGTACAAAAAGGTTACGATGAAACTGCGATAAATAAAGATCATGAGAAAGTGAGAAAGATGGATAGGTCCCAATTACTTAGCTACAAAAAGAGAAATAACGATGGGGATAAACTCGATTCACAGGTGCCTTTTATCACGAATTACTCCACAAACCATAATAGCATATTAAAAATTCTTAAGAAAAATTGGGGTTTGTTACACCAGAATAAAGACATTATCAAGTACATAGGTGATAAACCTAAAGTTATCTACAGAGGGACTAAAAACCTAAAGATGTTGTTGACCAAAAGTGTTTTGGATAAAGATAAAGCCCCAGGAACCTTCCTTTCTAAGTTTAAAAAGATAGGTTTTCATAAATGTGGACTATGCATCTGCTGTAGGACCGCAATAGATAGCACTAGATGTTTAATGGATTTTAAATCACATTCCAATAACCAGGTGTTCTCTATTCAAAATTTTTGACCTGTAATTTTACTAATATGATTTATCTATTGTGGTGTCCGTGCGGGCTACAATATATTGGACGAACTACTAGGATGCTGAAAACTAGACTAGCTGAACATATATATAACATCAAAAGGAAGTATGATAAACATAGCGTATCAGCCCATTTTTCTAAACATTATAATGGTAACCCTAAACTTCTTGGCTTCGCTGGTATTCAACATGTTAAAATACATTGGAGAGGGGGTGATATTGAAAAGAATTTAAACCGTTTAGAAGCCAAATGGATATTTGATATAGGATGTCTAACACCTGAGGGCTTGAATATAGATATGGAAATTAATGCTCTATTATAATTCAATTACCATTATGCTTTTTATATGACTCACATTTTATATTTCATATTTTATTATCCACTCTACATGACACTACTAAATGTTATGTGGAATAGTATATGCACTATTCCCCAACTCGATCAGTGACGTGACATATGTATGCTATATGCTTATTGCGCGCTATATGTTGATTGACTGGCAAATTGTGACATTGCGGCATATATGCTGTAATTTTGTGTTTTGTTTTTTTTTATTTTATTTTATTCTTTATTTTATTTTTTTATTTTTTTTTTATATATTTTTATTTTTCCTTCTTTTTTGATATATCGCCCGGAAGAGTGAAGTTCATCTGGGAGCATGGTCCCCGTGCGTCTGTCGGACAGTAGGGACCTGCTGACTTGGCACTCAAAACGGCCGCAAGCAAGATTGCTAAACGTCCGTCGAAATTAATAAGCTGCGATATTGTGAGGGTAGGATGTACTTTCAACAACACTTTCCCTCTTCAAAAATGGCGCTCGACGGTTCAGACTGGCGGAAGTTGGAACATGGTGATGTAATCACCATGCGCCTGTCTACATGCCGGATGTCTGCCGCTGCTATGCCCACGAACACCTGGGAAAGATATCACCTCATGGACGGTGGGAGCCCGCTGGTTCGGGACCCCAAAACGTCCGGAAATTAGCTTGTTTTAAATTCCCATCAATGTTGCGAGGGCAAGCTATATTGTGGACACCATTTTCCCTCTTCCAAAATGGCGACCGATGGCTCAGAGGGGCGGGGTCGAGGTTGATGGACGTAATCATTATGCGCCCGTTTGTATATTGAATGTTTGCTGGTGCTGCGCCTCTAAATGATTGGAAGTAGGGTGTGTTAGTACCAATTAAGTTAATGAGGTTGTGGCTTGACACCGCCTATTTCCCTTATCTATTTTGTATAAATGAACGTTGTACACTGCATTGTATTATGTACACTTTGATAAAGACCAATTAGGTCGAAACGCGTTAGTGCTGCAATAAATTATACTTCATTTTATCCTGCCGACTTTTCGTCTGTGACATATCCCGGGGATCCAATATTTCATCTATGGACCAGGTTATCACCACGGATGGTTGCTGGTAGGACGGGCTGGTGAGATCATATCCACAGATATATGCCTATATAGTCCAGAGCCGACTTTATGGGGCTCAGAAAAAAGTGAGTTGAATACTTTCTCTCTGGAAACCAGGTGTCATAAGGATGTACTGTGCAATGTATGTTTCCTATTATGTTTTCTAGATTTTCTTGAAGTATTACTCACTGGACACTTGGCGTAAGCGCGAGGACTCTACCCATTATTTTGTTTCACAGTGGGCTGACATCTTGGATGTCAATGTTTCACAGTTGGCTGTGTAACTTCCTACGTTGCGATGACATCATAAAGAGGAATTACCCCTGTCTGACGGGGAATTCCCTATACAGGAGATGCAAGGGGTCTTTGGACCCTGTATTGCCGGAGCCATGTGCTAGTAGAGGGTCATATGAAGTGTCTGGGTTATTTGTTAAAAAAAATAATAATAAAAAATATATATATATTTCCTGGGTCCTTTAACCCTTTCCTGTCATAGGGCATGCTATGCCGTCCTCGCAGCAGGAGGGTCTAAATGCTACATGCCGGTACAACATGCCCACATATCCGCCTACATCCAACCTCCAATGCATCCTTGGCTGCCGCGGGACTGCCTGAAATCCAGTGGTCCTGCGGCAGCCAATGATGCGTTTGTCTCTATGGGGATGGGAGGTAGGCCGATGGAAGGCTATGCTGCCCCGCGGCCTTGATAACTGCTTGGCCATTGGGAGGTTCCCGGGGGCAAGGGTTTAATAAAACATTATTATTGCTATTATTTATTTATATAGTGCCAGCATATTCAGTAGCGCTGAGCAATGGTTACAATATAGACAGGGTTACAATACAATTGACTGAGCAACATTTGCCAAACCAGTACTGAATGAAACAAAGTCCTTATTCCTGTGAGAATTTACAATCTAGAAGGGTTGGGGGTGAAAACAGGAGGAGAGGACTGCAAGGTGAGAGCAGAGGATTGCAAGGTGAGAACGATGGACTGCAAGGTGAAAGTGATGGACTGCAAGGTGAGAGTGATGGGCTGCAAGGTGAGGGTGACCGTACGAGGTAGAGCGTACCAGAGGATGAGGGCTGTGTGTGAGAAGTCCTGCAGTCTATCATGGGAAGAGGTGATGCGGGGAGAAACTAGGCGCAGGTCACTGTTTGACCTTAGGGAGCAGGCTGGGGTGTATTTGGTGATTAGTGAGGACAGGTAGTGGGGAGCTGAGTTAGTGAGAGCTTTGTAGGTCAGGGTAAGGATTTTGAATTTAATTCTGCAGAGGATGGGGGGGCAGTGAAGGGACTCGCAAAGAGGAGCAGCAGAGACAGAGCGGCGGGTGAGGCGAATGAGCCTGGCAGAGGCATTCAGAATGGATTGTAGAGGAGAGGGAGGCCAGCTAGAAGATTGTTACAATAGTCGAGTCGGGAGATTACAAGGGCGTGGATGAGTTGCTTTGTGGTGTCAGCAGTAAGAAATATGCGAATTCTGGAAATAATTACATAATTGATATGGCTGTGGTGATGAATCTGTTGTATTCAGAACCGTAAGCCATGGACAATGACAGTGCCGTTTGTGCAATTCGGTGGCAGTGAAATTCCCCATACAGAAGTAAATGTTAATCGATTCAGAGAATGCCCAACAGCACTGAAGTGTCAGTGAACTGCCCTGATATTCGGTCGTTTTGTTCAATAGGTTTAACCCTTTCGCTGCTGAGGCTTTTCCCGCCTCTGTGCTGAGGTCATTTTTACCGGTTTTGCTCATCATGTTTAAACGTGTTTTGAAGGCTTATTTTAGTATATTACCCAGACATATTATATATCGTTCTTTCCGTCAGACTCGGTAGATTCATAATATGTCATTATTATATGTATACGTTATGTCATGTCTGTATATTATAACAAAAAATGCAATAAAATATGTATTTTCAATAATTTACAACGTGTAAAGTGTTTTTTTTCACATTTTAACATGCGAGCAATTGCGGTTATATTTTGTATGGGGTGCGCTTGTTAAAAAAAATTAGAGATGGGAACTCGTTACATTTTTTTTGGGGGAAAATTACGCGATTTTTAACAAACGCACCGCATACAAAAATCGTTAGTGCAGCATCATTGTTCACATTATAATTGAAATGGGAACAATATTGCTACACTAACAAACCAAAAAAGAAAAAAAATGTTTATTTTTTTTTTTATAATTTTTTTTTAAATATATGTTTATTTTTAATTGAAATTTTTTTTAAAAAACTTTTTCCACATTCGTGTTTGGTATCGTTGGAACGGCCATGCTCTGGCCGATCCAACCATACCAAACATTAACCCCTAGCTGCCACGGATCGGCAGATAGGGAGTTCATTGGAACTCCCTATCTCCACCGTTGGTGGCAGTTAGGGGTTAACTCTAGGACTGGCGTCATCGTGCTACGCACAATGACGCCAGTCCTCAGGGGGAGTGTCGGCCAGCTCCGGGAAAGGATCGCGAACCGGCGCTTTTCAGCGCCGATTCGCGATCCAGCTCCCCAGGGGTTAATGCCAGGCACCATTTGGAAGGGCAGGCTGTGCCCTTCCAAATGGTGCCTGGGTTAACCCCTGCAACGCCGCCGATCGGGAGGGAGAGAGGTCCGAAGGACCTCCTCCCCTCCCTTTCAGGCGCCTCCTCCGCACATGCGGGGGGGCGCCTGAATTAGGTGTCATCGCGCTGCCGCGATGACACCTAATTCCAGCGGCTGCGGTTCCGGATGCCGAGCTGACATCGAGGATGTCAGCCTGCACCGGGGGGGCCAGTGATCGGCCGGAACCCGGCCGAACGCTGACCCCAATGGGAGGACGCTCTCAGCGCGTCCTCAGCACAGCAGCGGTAATGCGGAGGACGCGCTGAGCGCGTCCTCCGCATTGAAGTGGTTAAACAGGCAAATCACAGATGGTTCAATGTTAAAAAAAATTCCCCATCTTTATTCAATTGCTTATTCATTTCATTTGCTGCAAAAAAACTTTTATTTATTGATCTTTTAGAATTTTTTGAGTATTTTTTTGTATTTTCTGGTGAAATTTTTGGATTCCATATTATTTTAAAACGACGAGGATTTTTTTCTTTGCTGAATGCAGCATTTTTTTCTTTCCTTCAGTCTGGCTGCATTTGGCGGGTCCTGTCCTTGGTGCTGAAACATATTTCAGCACCAAGGACAGGGGAATTACGTATCTTTTAACCCTAATCTAACAGTAATGAATTAATTTGTTTCACCATTCAAAATAATGTATCGACAGGAAATATGAATCGTGTTAACGTAGCGAACTGAAACGAATTAATAAAATGTAACGAATCGATCCAAAACTACACAAGTTTTTTTCGTTGTGCAAGTGTCTAGTGAAAATGAGCTCAGCACATGGGGTGAAATAGCTCAGCAGTGAAGGGGTTAATTATAAGTACAGCTCCCCATAACGATAGATAGATAGATAGATAGATAGATAGATAGATAGATAGATAGATAGATAGATAGATAGATAGATAGATAGATAGATAGATAGATAGATAGATAGATAGATAGATAGATAGATAGATGGATGGATAGATAGATAGATAGATAGATAGATAGATAGATAGATAGATAGATAGATAGATAGATAGATAGATAGATAGATAGATAGATAGATAGATAGATAGATATAGATAGATAGACAGATAGATAGATAGATAGATAGATAGATAGATAGATAGATAGATAGATAGATAGATAGATAGATAGATAGATAGATAGATAGATGCATGTACAGAGCTGAAAAATTCGGCTCCGTTCGGTTTTGATTTCTTCCGGAATCTGAAAGTATCAGATTCGAAAATGATCAACATCAGACGATTCAGAATTTTAGAAGCTTCAGATATTTCGAAACTGGACCAATTAAAAATATCAGAAACGTCCAATATATCCGTCTGTTTATTAAATTCAGAACATTTATGTACAATACGTATGTAGGCTTAGGTTAGGGCTAGGCGTAGGGCAACAGTTTCTGTAAGTCATATGATTACGGTCAGTGCTAGGGTTAGGTAAGGGCTAGGGTTAAGGTTATATTTTCTGAGTATCATATGATTAGTGCTAGGGTTAATTTAGGACTAGAACTAGGGTTAGGGCTAGGTTTACTGTTTGGTATTTTTACTCTTCAGATTAAATCCAGATTTTTTCAATTATGTAGTATTTTATTCATAAGCTATTTGGTTCAGACATCGGCAATTCAGAGTGATCTGAATTGACAATATTTTGGACCATTTCCGAATAGATCTGAACCAAATCGCACATGTTAGATATAAGGTGAGCATTGCGGATCCTGTGTTTTTTATCTTCAATTTCATTAATACATTCATCATTTCTAAAAAATAATTTCTTAAAGGGGCATGCATGCTTTGCTAGTGTGCTTTTAAAAACGTGCAATGCCTTTTGAATGAGTCAGTAGCGTCATTCAGCAGACATAAAAAGCAAGTAAATATGATATTTTTTTCATATTTAACTGCTTTTCTTTCTTGGCATTTTTCACACCGACCTCAGGAGGCACTTTGAGCTAACCAATCAGTGTGCATACTTTGGTATACATAAAAATCGCACTGAGCATGTGCGTCTGAGTTGCTCCTCCTCCCTCCTGCACTGTGAGCTGAGGGGAGGGCGGGGCTGACCTTTCACCCCCTGCTACTGCAGAGACAGGGAAGGAAAGAAATCCATACACACAGGGAGAAAAAGAGACGGCAGAGAGAGGGACAACAAAGAAAAGCACAGAGAGACAGCAAGAAAAGGTAAAGAGAGAAAGAGAGCGCACACAAGAGACAGTCAGCACAAGAAAGAGTGTGAGAGTGAGTGACTGTGTGAGGGAGTTTGAGTGAGACAGTATGTAAACCATGAAGAAGTGCAAGTGAGCATGTTAGTGGGTGAGTCTGTGTGTGAGAGCGTGCATGAGTCTGTGTGTGAGAGCGTGAGTCAACGGGTGAGTACGTGAGTGAGTCGCTGGGTGAGTGTGTGAGTGAGTCAGCGGGTGAGTGTGTGAGCGAGTCAGCGGGTGAGTGTGTGAGCAAGTCAGCGGGTGAGTGTGTGAGCGAGTCAGCGGGTGAGTTTGCGAGCAAGTCAGAGGGTAAATGTGTGAGTGAGTCAGCAGGTGAGTGTGTGAGCGAGTCGACGGGTGAGTGTGTGAGTCGCCGGGTAAGTGTGTGAGCGAGTCAGCGAGTGAGTATGTGAGCAATCAGCAGGTGAGTGTGTGAGTGAGTCGCTGGTTGAGTGTGTGAGCGAGTCAGCAGGTGAGTGTGTGAGTGAGTCGCTGGTTGAGTGTGTGAGCGAGTCAGCAGGTGAGTGTGTGAGCGAGTCAGCAGGTGAGTGTGTGAGCGAGTCAGCAGGTGAGTGTGTGAGTGAGTCAGCGGGTGAGTGTGTTTTGCTTTCACAGTTGCAGAGATGCTAATATTCAGTTCCTCGGTATCCCCAGTCGGAGGTCCTGAGCTGCACAGCTTTTGTTAGTTCATACTAGCAAGTTCCGTAGCGCTGTACAAAGGGAGAGGTAGAATAACAAATGTCCATACAAGTTAAACACACAGAACAGTAGGAGAGAGGACCCTGCCCAAGAGCTTACAATCTAAGAGGAGAGGGGTGACACGCTAGCTGAAGGTAATAGCTGAGTATGTGAAGTAGTGGGCTGCATGGGGGCTATGGGCAAGATGGAGCAAGAAATGTACTTCATGTGAAGCTTTGATGGGTGGAATAGTGGGTGTGGTAGTGGGCGGGGAGGGGACGGAATATTCAGGAAGTATGAGCTGAAGAAACACCCCTAGCTGAGGGGCGTAGCCAGAGAAGAGGAAATGACAGAGTTTAACCCTTTCGCTGCTGAGGCTTTTCCCGCCTCTGTGCTGAGGTCATTTTTACCGGTTTTGCTCATCATGTTTAACCGCGTTTTGAAGGCTTATTTTAGTATATGACCCAGACATATTATATATCGTTCTTTCCGTCAGACTCGGTAGATTCATAATATGTCATTATTATATGTATACGTTATGTCATGTCTGTATATTATAACAAAAAATGCAATAAAATATGTATTTTCAATAATTTACAACGTGTAAAGTGTTTTTTTTCACATTTTAACATGCGAGCAATTGCGGTTATATTTTGTATGGGGTGCGCTTGTTAAAAAAATTAGAGATGGGGTCTCGTTACATTTTTTTTTGGGGAAAATTACACGATTTTTAACAAACGCACCGCATACAAAAATCGTTAGTGCAGCATCATTGTTCACATTATAATTGAAATGGGAACAATATTGCTGCATTAACCCTTTCACTGCTGAGGACGTGTGGGGAACGTCCTCATTGACTCCCAATGAAAGATATAGGGATTCAAAGGAACCCCCTATCTCCTGACTCTTTGCAGCTAGCAGGGTTATGATTGGTATCATTAGAAAGGCCAGAGCATGGCCTTTCCAATGATACCAAATATGACCATGTTTAAAGTAAAGAAAAATAAAATAATAATAAAAAAAAAGAAAATGTGTTTTTTTTAAGACCTGAAATGGCTCAGCAGTGAAGGGGTTAACGAACCAAAAAAAAGAAAAAAAATTTTTTATTTTTTTTTATATATTTTTTTTAAATATATTTTTATTTTTAATTTTAATTTTTTTTTTTTTTAAAAAACTTTTTTCACATTCGAGTTTGGTATCGTTGGAACGGCCATGCTCTGGCCGATCCAACCATACCAAACTTTAACCCCTAGCTGCCACGGATCGGGAGATAGGGAGTTCATTGGAACTCCCTATCTCTACCGTTGGTGGCAGTTAGGGGTTAACTCTAGGACTGGCGTCATCGTGCTATGCACGATGACGCCAGTCCTCAGGGGGAGTTTCCGGAGGCTTGGCCGACATCCAAGATGTCGGCCAGCTCCGGGAAAGGATCACGAACCGGCGCTTTTCAGTGCCGATTCGCGATCCAGCTCCCCAGGGGTTAATGCTAGGCACCATTTGGAAGGGCAGGCCTTCCAAATGATGCCTGGGTTAACCCCCGCAACGCCGCCGATCGGGAGGGAGAGAGGTCCGAAGGACCTCCCCCCTCCCTTTCAGGCGCCTCCTTCGCACATGCGGGGGGGGGCGCCTGAATTAGGTGTCATCGCGCCGCCGCGATGACACCTAATTTCAGCGGCTGCGGTTCTGGATGCTGGGCTGACATCGAGGATGTCAGCCCGCACCGGGGGGGCCAGCGATTGGCCGGAACTCGGCCGAACGCTGACCCCAATGGGAGGACGCGCTCAGCGCGTCCTCCGCACACCAGCAGCCATGCGGAGGACGCGCTGAGCGCGTCCTCCGCATTGAAGTGGTTAAAGCAAGAAAACAAAAAATTTTTACACATTTTTAAAACTTTTAGTGATATATTCTAGTTTGTCTATAGGTATAAAAGTGTTTAACCACTTGGCTGCTAAGGACACGCTCAGCGCGTTCGGTCAAGTGCACCTCCTGTGCGTCCTAGCACAGGAGGCAGCAATCAGCCGGGATTCCGGCTGATTGCTGCCCCCCCAGGTGCGGGCTGACATCTTGCATGTCAGCCCGGCACTCCGGGACCCCGGGGGGGAAGATAGATGTCATCGCGCTGGTGCAATGACATCTATTTCAGGCTCCCCCCAGAAAGTGCGGAGGAGGTGCCTGAAAGGGAGGGGGGAGGTCCTTCAGACCTCTCTCCCTCCCGATCACCGGGGTCCAACGGCTAAAGGCAGGCACGGTTTGGAAGGACACAGCCTGCCCTTCCAAACCGTGCCTAGCTTTAACCCCTTAGGTGCCGGATCACGATTCGGCGCCGAAAAGCGCCGAATCGTGATCCTCTCCCGAAGCTGGACGACATCTTGGATGTCGGCCAAACTTCCGGGAACTCCCCCTGACGACTGGCGTCATTGTGCATAGCACAATGACGTCAGTCCTGGAGTTAACCCCTAGTTGCTACCAATGGTGGAGATAGGGGGTTCCCCTATCTCCCGATCCGTGGTAGCTAGGGATTAATGTTTGGTATTGTTGGATCGGCCAGAGCATGACCTTTCCAACGATACCAAACATGACCATGTAAATGTTAATAACAAATAAATAAAAAATCAAAATAAAAAAATATTTTAAAAAAATTATAAAAAAAAATGAACAAGTTTTTTTTTGTTTTGTTTTCTTAATGCAACAAAATTGTTCCCATTTCAATTATAATGTGAACAATGATGCTGCACTAACGATTTTTGGATGGGGTGCGTTTGTTAAAAATCGTGTAACTTTCCCCCCAAAAAATGTAACAAGACTCCATTTCTAATTTTGTTAACAAGCGCAACCCATAGACAATATAACTGCAAATGCTTGAATGTTAAAATGTAAAAAAAAAACACTTTACACATTGTAAATTTTTGAAAATTCTATTTTTATTGCATTTTTTGTTATAATATACAGACAGGACATGACGTATACATTTAATAATGATATATTATGAATCTGCCGAAAAGAACGATATATAATATGTCTGGGTCATATACTAAAATAAGTCTTCAAAACGCGTTTAAACAAGATGAGCGAAACAGGTAAAAATGAGCTCAGTACACAGGCGTGAAATGCCTCAGCAGCGAAAGGGTTAAATGTCAATTTTAAAAAAAACTTTTTCTAGACTTGCATATCCTTTTAATTTCGCTTTGCTCTGAGAGTTTCATGATTCATTTCATCCAGCTTGAAACATTGGAAAGTCGTTTCCGCCAGCGCGCCGCTCCCAGCAGATTATTCGCGTTTTCTTACTTTAATTTGCACGTGCGTAATGTATAATCTGCTATTAAAATGCACGGGTGAGTCCGGTGACTGTAATAAGGGTAAATGACACAACGGCGGTTCTATTATGGAATGAAAGTCACGTTGTGAGATTAATCTGTGTGTGAGCCTCTGCGGCCGGCTCGGAATTAGCAAGATTTACAGTTGGCTACAAGCGTTTCAGGTTATACAAACTTTCAGAGAACAATGATTATCAGGGCAGCTTTCTGAGTCCGGCCAGTAAACCTTAATTATGTATATATATATATAAATATAAAAAAAAGTTCTGGAAAAAAAGTAATACTGAATCTCTAGGTAGTTTTTCTGACCTTAACCCCTTCAGTACAAAGCAATTTTTTGTTGAACAAAACCTTAACATAACATTTATTTGAAACATGGGATGCAAAGTTAAACTTTAAATATAAGGGTTGTTCAAAGAGCACTGAAATGTTTGTGCTCTTTCGTTTGGCGCACTTCGGCAAGCTTAAGGCTAGGGTCAGACGAAAGCATTTTTCCCCGCGAACGTGAAAAAGTGCGTCCGAACGCATTGACGTATTTTTTCACGGAATGCGCAAAAATGGTCAGACGACGCGCATTTTCGGGCGAGATTTTGTACGGATCGGCAATAAAACTCTTTTTGCGTCTGGACGTTATGTAGGCTGGACATTAGCAGCGTCTGACATCTCCTAATCACGCAAACACGCCGCTATGCCGCAGCTGCGCACTCAGTACGTCAGTACTAGCGGTTCAGCGTTCTCAGAAAAATGCGTTCAAATTCCACTTGCGTTGCACGGCCGGACTTTTGTGAGGCCGTACATCGTATATTGGCCGTCATTGCCCGTCATCTGCTGCTAGTGCGGCCGTAATTATGTGCGCCAGAACACATGTTAAAAGTGCGCTGGTCTGACCCCAGCCTAATTCGCCGACCCTGCAGTGAATTCAGTATTCACCGCAGGGTCTCCATAGTGCGCCAAATGGATCTGCCGAACACCACCAAAAAACTATGGAAAACATACGATAAACTGCCGGAAAACCACGGAATGCATCAGATAAACTGCCGAACGGAGCCTCAATCCGCCGAACACAGCTGACGATCCGCTGAACAGACCACCGAATGCCTCAAATAAGACAAAGAACGCCGCCGAAAAAAGCCGACCAGCCACCAAACAGGGGTAAAAATAAAAAGTAATTTTTAAAAGGTGTTTTAAACAAAATAATGCATGGAAATAATATATAAGATCCTATGAATATAAAAAGGTCTGTTACAGAATGAAAAAAAAAAACACCATTTAAAAAAAAAAAAAATCGGAATAAAAGATGTCACCAGAAAAATGCCTTTAAAAATTCTAAAAGATAAATTAGTAAAAATACTTTTTGCTGCAAATGAAGAGAATAAACGGTTCAATAAAAATTTTATAATAACGGGGGATTTTTTTGCATTTAAACCTATGGGATTCGTCTGATTAAACCCGTCGAATGAAAGCATCGAAAATCAGGGCATTTCACTGACATTTCACTGCTGTTCGGTGTCTGTGAATAGATTAACCATTGCTTCTCTATGAGGGATTTCACTGCCGTTGAACAGGCACCATACTTCCTAGCAGTTCGGCAAAATTTGGCGTACTGCCTGCTCTCTGAATAGCCGAATGGCCCCAGATGTCACCGTATGGGAAATTCCCTGTTTAGTGACATTTCCGGGCCAGATCGGCTCTCTCGGAATAACCCCTATAGTGTATATGTTCCCTGTATTCTGCACTTTCCCTGGTTGTTGTAATGCAGCAGCAAACTGTTTGCAAATTTTCTTACATCTCCTCCTCTTCGATTCAGGGACTCCCGAACCTGGAAGCCCCAGAAGCTTTTCTGCACATTTTGCATTCCCATGCAAATTATGTAACGTAGGAATTGCAAACAGCGCTGCAAGTTCCGTAGCGCCTGCGCATGCACAGATCCTATCCATCGTTGCATTTCTGAGACCACTCAATAACACGGGTTGACTCAGAAAGGGTGATGTCGCCAGGCTCTGTGAGTTGACGTCACTAGTGACCGATCTGGTGACCAGCAGCCGGGAAATTAAGAAATCCCGGCTGCTGGTGATGATGTCCCTTTAAACCTATCTTCTCTATGGTTGTTTTTTTTTTTGTTTTTTTTTACTCTTGATAGAGAGAAATGAACGCATGTAAAGGGCAGACACACTTTTACTAAGACTATTTTCCAGTTAAGAGCCTTTCCCCTTGGATTCCATCAAGTTTTGATATATGTGATGCTGAGAAAGCATTTTTTTTCTAGTAAGCAGCTTTAATACTCGTACTTGGCATTTAGCGAAAATAAAAACCTGCTTCTCTTCACTTTTTCAGGGTCTGCCAGTCTCTCATTCCTCTTGAGTAATGGCTGATTATTAAGAAAAAATGAAATCCTCCGTGTCTAATATCTGGCCTTTTGCTTCCTCTAGGACGATAAATAAAAAATCCTGTTATCAATGGATACTTTCAACGTTCGAGGAGGCAAACCAGCCTGGAATCCGCAATTTTGCTTCACAGCGCTTTATAGGCAGAGGGTTAAATCAGGAAGAGTTTGCAGCCGTTTAACCCCTTTCGCTCCCAAGTGATTTCACAGAAATTTAATGAATGCAGGATTTAATGCACTAGTCCCACTTGCAGGAAGACGTCGCCATCTGCTGGCCAAAAAGCATTCTCAGAGAGGCAACTGATGGATCGGATCTGCGCATGCGCTCAGCTCCGATCCATCTTTTTAAGCAGGTGCTACGGAGGTTGTGTACGTTAAGGCTAGGGTCAAACGAAAGCATTTTTACACGCGAACGTAAAAAAGTGCGTCCGAACGAATTGACGTATTTTTTCACGGAGTGCGCGAAAACGGTCATACGATGCGCATTTTTCGTGCGTGATTTTTTCAGATGTCAATAAAACTCTTTTTGCGTCTGGACGTTATGTAGGCTGGACATTAGCAGTGTCTGACGTCTCCTAATCACGCACACATGCCGCTATGCCGCAGCTGCGCACTCTGTACGTCCGTACTAGCGGTTCGGCGTTCTCGAAAAAATGCGTTCGTTTTCCACTTGCGTTGCGCGGCCGGACTTTCGTGCGACCGTACTTCGTATATTGGCCGTCATTGCCCGTCATCTGCTGCTAGTGCGGCCGTAATTATGTGCGCCAGAACGCACGTTAAAAGTGCGCTGGTCTGACCCCAGCCAAAGTGTGCAAGTCCCGCAGCGCTGCGCAATATGTGTATGAGCGCAAATTGGGCAGGAAGGCTACAGTGACTGTTGGGTTGGTAAATTTCTGAGCCGAAAAGGAGGAGTAGCGCACGGAGAGGCAGAAAAGTGAGTAAAAGCACCCAAAAATACAAAAAATAATTGATCAGAGGGTGTCTGCTCATTTAATTAAGGGCAAATAACGGGAACTCTATTTCACATAAATTATCCCTTTAGCTCCATGGCCATACGCCACAATGAAGACAATCGCCACGTGGGTTTGTGTTTCAGATAAGGCATTAAACGGCATTTATCCAGCACCCTGTACATACTCATATGCTCCTTTTAGCAGGCAAGTATGCTTTTGTTCGTTGTCCATCTTATACGGCATAGTGGTTGACAAGACAGCCATCGGGGGCGACGACAGTCCATGATTTGTTCAGGGGGCCCAGGCCAACCCCTGTGCAGTTTGTCTAAGAGCCAGAGACATAAGTATACCCCTTGCCACCAAGATATAAACAAATTTCCCGGTGGGCTGAAGCATCAGGGGCCGGTAAGAGCATTCTGACTTGTCACTGCGGGAACCATTAGTATGGACTGCACCAAGTTGAGGTGCATAGCAAAGCTTTCCCTCAAGGGAACATATTTTATCCCCTTAACGGAGGGGAAGAGTTTAGTCATTTTTGCTGCGGTTCCTTTTTCCATATGTAGCGCTGCTTTAAAAACACTGTATTTTGGTGCATTGAACTATTGCTGCCACCAGAGGGAGACAGAGACATTGTGGACTATGCTGGACAAAACCGAACTACACCTACCATCATCCTTTGCGTGAGGACAGGAAGGAGGTAGTACAGGAAGAGGAAAGAGATCAGCAGCCTCGTGCAAGGTAGAAGCAGAGTAAGCGGAGCAGTGAAAGGTGGAGGACGCACGTTAGAGCTGTCAGGGATCGCAACCAGGCCGGAGTACAGACTCTGTCTTATGGGTGCTGGAGATCGGGACAGTAATTGCGTTGAGACCTACCTGCGCAGCGCTGAGAGGTCTGGAGGAAAAAGCTAGTTCCGGCACGACCCCGTGTTAGGAGGCTGCGCTGATCGATTGGGAGTGCAGTCAGTGGTGTTCCATTTGCGGAGATTGGGCAAGCTGAGAGCAGATTAAGTAGCACAGAGTCCCAGTACACAGCGGAGAAGATCTTGTAGCCGAGGTATCGAGAGCTGAACAGTTTCGTTCATCGGATTGGTGAGAGGCCTCCAGGCCGCAGTTCCAATACAGAAATGCACGCTGCGATATTGTTTAAATTCACAGGGCCCCAACGGTGACTAGTCGAAGATTGATTGTTTCATTCACTGGCCAGTTGAACACAGTATCTGGGTACCCGAGACAACACACATATAATTTTTGAGCTATTATTCACGGGACTTACACTCCAGAACTGAGGCGGTTAACCGTTTCTTTTACCGCCGAGTGTTTTTCCTGCGTTACGAATTTTTGTCATTCAAATACCGTATAGGCGTAATATATGCTGCTTTATTGGGATCAGTAAAGAATCTAATATATAAAAATCCACAACAGTGCTGGCGTATAGCTATTTCCTAGTGCGGTGAGACTAACCCGAGGTTTATTCAGCGGCTCATCCGGAAGTGAGCGCTACACATGTTTTTGCTTTCAACCCCAAATGGGAAGTGCTTGGTGCGTGTATAAATAAAACCCACCATTTTTCGCCTCTTCTTAGCTGAAAAGCAGCGAGAGAGCGTGCAGCTCCTCAGAGGAGCGGCTTTTGGTTACATTGGTTAGGTACTCACTCTACCAAGAGGTGCAGTGATGGGGCGAGTGAGCTTACGCTTCAATGGCCATTCGAGCAAACTAAAACCTCTAATTGTGTTTTGTTGCACATGGAATTGTATAGAAACGAGCGCAGATTACATATTTTTTTCTTGTTTTGTTTTATACATGAACTGGGTTGTTACTCCTGGTTGTTGCCGCTCTGGTGTGTACAGGCAGGACGCCATTTTTTCTGTATGTAAATTTCCCAGTGGGCCGAAGCATCAGGGGCCGGTAAGAGCTTACTGACTCGTCACTGAGGGAGCGATTTAGTATGGGCTGCACCAGGTTGAGGTGCAGACCAAAGCTCTCCCACAAGGGAACATATTTTATCCCCTTAACGGAGAGGAAGAGTTTATTGAAATGCCCAGCTGATGGAAGGGAGGGTCAGTCAATGGATTAGTAATGGGCCCCAAGTATTCTGACGGCAGCCACGGCGGCTGAACAGAGGTTTACGTCAGACTGTCCTAAAATAATCCACTGGCCTCAGTCAAACTCACGTCTCATGCATTAGGGCACAGGTGTGACCCAATAAATAACAGGTGTCGCAGGTAGATAGATATATCTATCTCGAAATATCTATCTATCTGTGTCTGTATATCTGTGTATCTATTTCTAACTATATATAATTGCCATAAAGGATTGTTAATCGTGTGTATGTAAATTAAAAAAAATGCCCAGTCTCCAGCCAAATCCTGTGAAGCCATCGAAGGTGTGAAGGAAGGAGATTGTCCCTTTTCTTCTGCTCAGCAGGTGGGAGGTGCAATTGCTCATGGCATGGAAAAAGGGTCAGCCTGAGCGGCACCACAAGTGCATATCAAAGAAGCAATAATGTCCTTGATCACAGAGACAATCGTTGGATAATTGATATTACAGCTGTGCGTCAAAATTAATGAAGAAGTGCATTGAGCGTACCCAGGAGTGGGAATTCCGGAATTGTATTGAATGGGCTGTATTTTGAATGAACTGAAAACCCTATATATTCTGGAACATGCCATGTGGCTGGGCCTTTGTCCACTTGGGGTTTACATCAGAAGAAGTGAGGATTTTGGCCGGTGTTTTCCAAGCTCCAGCCCCAGGAGTCACAGATGTTGTTAGCTTACTGACATGTGAGTAGGGTCTGTGTTTTACTCTTTATTTTCTTTCTGTTTGTGTGTGTAAAGTGTTAAACTATCATATCCATTTTTCTGTAACCCTAAATGCACTGTGATATATATAACTTTTTATATCATAAATTAATTTAAAGTTTATTAAGCTCTGCTTCTACCTGATATTCGACCCACGCTGACTGAAGGACTGGATTATCATAGAGATTTGCCTTTGTTTTAAACTTGAGTCTATCTACTAAACTGTGATTTGTGTTTGGGCGCATTACCAGAGTTACAAACTGTCTCTGGCTCAAGCAGTAAGCCTCTCGAATAAAAAAAGTTAGTTTGTGGTGGCAGTATGACGAATACAATAAGAAAATTGGGTACAGGGATTGTGGGCAACGTAGTCAGTATTCCGGGTCGAGTGTAGACGGATACTGCGTTGCAACCCTGTGATCATTTCATCACGTTTGCGTGCTCGTCGCTAGCAAAGGCGTTGCTGGGATAGTTAGGCAAGCGTGCGCGGGCTTTGTTGGCCGCGTAATCATTATTTGGGTCTAGGATAGACAGCTAGTGAGTTGCTTAACCCTGCATCCTTCGTCGCGTAGTGCGTTTTTTCGTGACAACAGGTAATACCTGAAGCTGCTAAACCAGGACAGATAAATGATGAAATTTTAGAATCCAAGGCTGTAGCGGAATTCCAAGGGACACTAATAGGGGTGTGCATGACCTTTTTTTGTTTCATTTCATATGTTTTTGGGGTGTTTTTTTGTTACGGATCACTTAGATTCGGTGATTCAGATCATTTCGGCGATTTGGATCTTTGGGGTAATTCGGATCAGTTGGTTTTTTGCTTTTTTTATCAGTTATTTAGCTTTTTATTGCTTATTTAAGAATGGGAAGTAGATTACTACCAATAGAATGTAAGTTTCTTTAATTGTTCTTTTAGGATTTGTTTAGGCATTTTTGGGTGAAATTTTAGGTTTCATAAATTTTTCTAAAGAAACAAGGCTTTTTAACGCATAGGTTTCAATGCACCACACACTGCTGGGAAGCGCCTCTCTGCAGTATAATTAATGCAGAATATGAATCCACTCACTGCTGGGAAGCGCCTCTCTGCGGTATAATTAATGCAGCATATGAATCCACACACTGCTGGGAAGCGCCTCTCTGCAGTATAATTAATGCAGCATATGAATCCACTCACTGCGGGGAAGCGCCTCTCTGCAGTATAATTAATGCAGCATATGAATCCACACACTGCTGGGAAGCGCCTCTCTGCGGTATAATTAATGCAGCATATGAATCCACACACTGCTGGGAAGCGCCTCTCTGCAGTATAATTAATGCAGCATATGAATCCACACACTGCCGGGCAACACCTCTCTGGAGATTGATTCATTGATTTGGATCGATTCATTTTTTGATCAGTTATTTTTTCGCTTTTTATGAGTTATAATTAATGCAGCATATGAATCCACACACTGCTTGGGAAGTTCCTGGCAGTGTGGGGATTCATATGCTGCTTAATTATACTGCAGAGAGGTGCTGCAGCATATGAATCCATACACTGCCGGGCAGCACCTCTCTGCGGCATAATTAATGCAGCATATGAATCCACACGCTGCCGGGCAGTACCTCTCTGCAGTATAATTAATGCAGCATATGAATCCACACACTGCTGGGAAGTGCCTCTCTGCAGTATAATTAATGCAGCATATGAATCCACACACTGCTGGGAAGCGCCTCTCTGCAGTATAATTAATGCAGCATATGAATCCACACACTGCTGGGAAGCGCCTCTCTGCAGTATAATTAATGCAGCATATGAATCCGCACACTGCTGGGAAGCACCTCTCTGCAGTATAATTAATGCGGCATATGAATCCACACACTGCTGGGAAGCGCCTCTCTGCAGTATAATTAATGCAGCATATGAATCCACACACTGCCGGGCAGCACCTCTCTGTGGTATAATTAATGCAGCATATGAATCCACACACTGCTGGGAAGCGCCTCTCTGCAGTATAATTAATGCAGCATATGAATCCACACGCTGCCGGGCAGAACCTCTCTGCAGTATAATTAATGCAGCATATGAATCCACACACTGCTGGGAAGCTCCTCTCTGCGGTATAATTAATGCAGCATATGAATCCACACGCTGCCGGGCAGCACTCTCTGTGGTATAATTAATGCAGCATATGAATCCACACGCTGCCGGGCAGCGCCTCTCTGCAGTATAATTAATGCAGCATATGAATCCACACGCTGCCGGGCAGCACTCTCTGTGGTATAATTAATGCAGCATATGAATCCACACGCTGCCGGGCAGCGCCTCTCTGCAGTATAATTAATGCAGCATATGAATCCACACGCTGCCGGGCAGCACTCTCTGTGGTATAATTAATGCAGCATATGAATCCACTCACTGCTGGGAAGCGCCTCTCTGCTGTATAATTATGCAGCATATGAATCCCCACACTTTATGGTGTATCCATATAGTAAATTAAGAAACAAAATGGAAAGAGATGAAATAAATCAGATTTAATTCGCTGTAACATTTATCTGATGAATTAATAGTAACAAAATGATCAGAAATGTGTAGGTTCAGAGGCAGAATACCGAAGCCTTGGGTGTTTCATATGGGAGATCACGTTTTATCCGTGTGATTGAATTATCAGCTTGACGCATGTTATGCATTCAGACTAAACTCCTC
Source organism: Leptobrachium leishanense (assembly GCA_009667805.1). NCBI lineage: Eukaryota > Metazoa > Chordata > Amphibia > Anura > Megophryidae > Leptobrachium > Leptobrachium leishanense. The sequence continues at coordinate 34,104,276 of CM019067.1, read as the reverse complement.
AGTCCCCAAATGTCAAGTAATTATCTGTTACAAACAAAGGGATCAGAGACACACATCGAGCAAACACTGGAAAGCTGTGTATGTGAAACCAAATTACAGCATTACCTTAGACAGGCTTTTATTGTGCCGAGCAGAAAACATACCCAACTGGACGAAACTAACCAATTGCAGGAGGAGCACCGACACCTGTTACGTGATTGGCTATTGCATCCCACAAAATATTTAAGGGGTTATTCAGAAAGCACCGAAATGTCGCTGACATTTCGGTGCTCTCACGTTCCCTGCACTTCAGGGACTCAAACAGGGTTATTCAAAGAGAATTGAAAAGTCACCACACGTTCGGTGACTTTTCGTTCTCTTCAATTCGGTGCGATTTGGCGATCCCATTTCAGCGACCCAGCGGTGTATTCAGCAAGCACCACAGGGCCGTCGTAGAGCAGGGAAATGTCGCCCCAAACCTGACGAACACTCACCGCAAAACCCGGCGAACGCACACCGAAACCCGCAAAAACATCTGGATTAACCCCGCTGAACACGCCGGAGAAACCCGAGCAGCCGCCGATCGCAGCGCAGAGCAGCCGCCGGAAAAAGACGACACCGCAGACGAATGGAGTGAAAAAAAAAAACAATACGCTTGAATGTTTGAAAAGTGAAACGCTGTTTGCAAATAAACTACTAAATGAAAATGTCTGGAATTTACACATAAGATCCTATGAATGATAATAAAAAGGTCTGTTACAGAAATTTTTTAACCCTTTCGCTGCTGAGGCTTTTCCCGCCCCTGTGCTGAGGTCATTTTTACCGGTTTTGCTCATCATGTTTAAACGTGTTTTGAAGGCTTATTTTATTATATGACCCAGACATATTATATATTGTTCTTTCCGTCAGACTCGGTAGATTCATAATATGTCATTATTATATGTATACGTTATGTCATGTCTGTATATTATAACAAAAATGCAATAAAATATGAATTTTCAATAATTTACAATGTGTAAAGTGTTTTTTCTCACATTTTAACATGCGAGCAATTGCGGTTATATTTTGTATGGGGTGCGCTTGTTAAAAAAATTAGAGATGGGGTCTCGTTACATTTTTTTGGGGGAAAATTACGCGATTTTTAACAAACGCACCGCATACAAAAATCGTTAGTGCAGCATCATTGTTCACATTATAATTGAAATGGGAACAATATTGCTGCATTAACAAACCAAAAAAAAAAAAAAAAGTGTTTATTTTTTTTTTTTATTATTTTTTTTATTTATTTTTATTTTTTTTTTACAAAATTTTTCACTTTCATGTTTGGTATCGTTGGAACGGCCATGCTCTGGCCGATCCAACCATAACAAAATTTAACCCCTAACTGCCACGGATCGGGAGATAGGGAGTTCATTGGAACCGTTGGTGGCAGTTAAGGGTTAACTACGCACGATGACGCCAGTCCTCAGGGGGAGTTCCCGGAGGCTTGGCCGACATCCAAGATGTCGGCCAGCTCCGGGAAAGGATCGCGAATCGGCGCTTTTCAGCGCGGATTCGCGATCCAGCTCCCCAGGGGTTAATGCCAGGCATCATTTGGAAGGGCAGGCTGTGCCCTTCCAAATGATGCCTGGGTTAACCCCCGCAGAGCCGCCCATCGGGAGGGAGAGAGGTCCGAAGGACCTCCCCCCCTCCCTTTCAGGCGCCTCCTCCGCACATGCGGGGGGGCGCCTGAATTAGGTGTCATCGCGCTGCCGCGATGACACCTAATTCGGGCGGCTGTGGTCCCGGATGCGCGGCTGACATTGAGAATGTCAGCCCGCACCGGGGGGGCCAGCGATCGGCCGGAACCCGGCCGAACGCTGACCCCAATGGGAGGACGCTCTCAGCGCGTCCTCCGCATACCAGCGGGAATGCTGAGGACGCGCTGAGCGCGTCCTCAGCATCCAAGTGGTTAAAAGATTTTTAAAAAAACGGAAATAAAATTTTGACAAATCCCAAAAAATGCCTAAAAGATCCTAAAAAATTCTAAAAATAAAGAAACTTTTTGCTGCAGATTAAAAGAGTAAACGGTTTAATTAATATTTAATAAAAACGGGAATATTTTTATCATTGAAACCTATGGGATTCGCCTGATTAAACCCGTTGAATGAAACCATCGAAAATCAGGGCATTTCACTGACATTTCTCTGCTGTTCGGTGTCTCTGAATAGATTAACCATTGCTTCTGTATGGGAGATTTCACTACCGTCGAGTGTCTGATTGAAGACACTGAATCATGTGAGTGAAACTCTTTAATTTTCATCATACACATGCATGTTAAGCTTTACTACTCTATGCTTTGTATGATTTTTTCTTTTGGAGGCACTCTTGCTACTCAGACCAACGCTGAGGCCTATCGAATTGTTTTCCATCTAATGAAGGAATAACCAGAAGAAGGTGCTTCCTTTGCTCATAACCCCCCTCCCCTACAATGTCTGCTCTTTGTCACTTGTATTATATTCCATCCTAAGGGCCCCAATGCTTATGTGCACCAACGGTACCCGCCAGCCGCTAGGGCGAAGACTGAGTGGTTTACAGGTTGTTTGGGAAGGAGTGGGGTCTGGTTAGAGAGTATTGGTGTGTTAGTTATTAGTTAGCCGCTGTACTGCCTGCCTTATTTTCTCCTGCCATTATCTTTAATACAGAGTTCTATTGTCTTACTGCAGTTGGTGTGTTGTAGTTATTATTAGGTTCCTGCCTGTGAGACCATCCATCGCCATGGATGCCCAGACAGGTGGAGGCACTATTATGTATTCCTACTCCTGTGTTGTGGAGGCTCAGGATGAGGGATGGGCTGCCGTTTTGAATCGGTTCGAAGTTCGATTCGAACATCGGCTGTTCGTAAATTCGCGAAATTTGAACTTTTCGGGATGTTCGCGGAAAGTTCGAATAAAAAAATAAAAAAAAATCCAAAAATGCTTAAAAGATCCTAAAAAATCTAAAAATAAAAAGACTCTTTACTGCAGAATATAATAATAAGCGGTTTATTAGATATTGAATTAAAACGGGAATATTTCCCACTGATTGTTGGTCAAACATTTCCCACTGATTGTTGGTCAAACATTTCCCACTCGTTGTTGGTCAAACATTTCCCACTGATTGTTGGTCAAACATTTCCCACTGATTGTTGGTCAAACATTTCCCACTTGTTGTTGGTCAAACATTTCCCACTGATTGTTGGTCAGACATTTCCCACTGATTGTTGGTCAAACATTTCCCACTCATTGTTGATCAAACATTTCCCACTCGTTGTTGGTCAAACATTTCCCACTCATTGGTGATAAAATATTTCCCATGGCTTCAAATCGTGTTTAAACATGAGCAAAAGCGGTAAAAATGAGCTCAGCGCATAGCGGTAAAAGGGTTAAAAACTTTTTTTGGTTTTTTTTATTGTTTCCTGTCCCCCAGGGCAGTACCCAGACCCCCAAACACCTTTTATGGCCAATATCTTGCATATATGCCCTCTTGGAGGGGACCTTAATTTTCAAACGTACGAGCCCCATTGACTTGCATTGTGTTCGCAGTCAAACTTTTTTGGGTGTTCGAGTTCGAATGCGAACTGAACACGGGGGTGTTCGGCAGATCACTAGTCAGGATCACCATATTAAGCAGGAAGGTGTAACACAGCATGAGAGCACTAGTGGTGCAGGGACCCGGGGGAGGGGACAAACATCCGTTACATATATAATTAACTCCCCGAAAGAATAAAGCATTTTCAGGATATTTAGGTTTATTATAGTAATAATATTGGTTAAAGGTAAAAATAATAAGGTAATAAAATTGTGATGGCTTAAGGAAAGAAATGATTTGTGAAGAGCGAGACATGGGATTGTGGAATGCTCCACATATTTATATCCACACCATGAGAAATGCAGAACAAAAGTTCACGAGAGCACATTTATCACTGCAGTTATGCAGCCATGGTTTTATGAAAAAAGAAAGGGGGGAAAAAAACATCCGCAATCACTCAAATATCGTATTCCTCCTAAATGCATTTCTTCTACTTGGATCAAAATGTTAATGCATTTCACTCTAATATGTAGCTCCTTGAGAGGAGTTTTTGAAAAGAGCGCTTTAAAATTCCGAGCGTACACCGCTAAAGGGTCTGTAATACACAGGGAGGGATTGCGGAGCTGTCTTGAAAGATTGCAAATTGACACATTGGGGTCAGGGTAAATGCCTTTGTGCGCCAGACACTAAATTCACCACATTTTTTATTTTAGTTTATCAGGAAACAAAAAAGCGACTCGATATACTTTACTTAATTGGACAAAGTGTGATTTTCTTTTATTTCTTTTATTATTTTTTTGAGAAAGGATTTTACCAGGAAGGATACATTGAGAATGAGATCTCTCTTGTTTTCAAGTGTGTCCTGGGTGGCGAGTATGTACCGTTTTTCCCAGGGATGTAATCCTTAACCCTTTCGCTGCTGAGGCTTTTCACACCTCTGTGCTGAGGTCATTTTTACCACTTTCGCTCATCATGTTTAACCGCGTTTTGAAGCCATATTTTGATATATGACCAGGGCCGGCCCAAGACATTGTGCTGCCTGGAGCGAAGGATGAAATGCTGCCCCCCCAAAAAAAAACAAAAAACACGCAGTTTGTATGAGCGTGTTGAGCGTGTCACAGTGCGCCACAGCAATAAAATTCAAACACTCATACACACCGTACATTCGAATTTTCTTGCTGTGGAGCTCTGTGATACAGTAATGTGAGGTGTATATAACGGAGCCCAACGTCACATACCCAGCAGTGCCCAGCGTCACATACCCAGCAGTGCCCAGCGTCACATACCCAGCAGAGCCCAGCGTCACACACCCAGCAGAGCCCAGCGTCACACACCCAGCAGAGCCCAGCTTCACATGCCCAGCAGAGCAAAGCGTTACATACCCAGCAGTGCCCAGCATGACACATCCAGCAGTGCCCAGCTTCACATGCCCAGCAGTGCCCAGCATGACATATCCAGCAGTGCCCAGCTTCACATGCCCAGCAGTGCCCAGCGTCACATACCCAGCATCACATACCCAGCAGTGCCCAGCACGCACACAGCTCCAATCCTTCGTTCTGTGCAGGCGCTACAGAACTTGTGTATGTAAAGTGTGTAAGTCCTGTAGTGCTGCACAATTTGCGTTCCCTATGCTATGCAAGTTTGTCGTTTGGATGTTGTGTTTACTGTAGAACAACGGCATGTTTACTTTCAGGTCTAGTCACTACAGGGTGAAGTCAGGAGAATTGGCAGGAGAAGGGAAAATTCGAGGTCAAAATTGCCAAACCAGAAAAATTCTCCCATTTATCTCACTTTCCAAATCTAGATTGTTCTCTTCTCCTGCCAGTTCTCCTGAGTTTCACCTTTTAGTGAATAGACCGGTTTGTGTGCATTATATAGGAGCTGTCAAAGTGCAGATAAAATGGGAAGAATGATCTCTTTCTTGTTACATTGTTCTTAGAAACATAGAAAAATGTCGGCAGATAAGAACCTTTCGGCCCATCTAGTCTGCCCAATTACATGGATACTTTACCTGGATTTATCTTTTGTTTAGGATAGCCTTATGCCTATCCCATGCCTGCTTAAATTCAATCACTGTTTTGGCCTCTACCACTTCTACTGGAAGACTGTTCCATGTATCCACCACTCGCTCAGTAAAAATAATGCTTCCTGATGATACTTTTAACCCTTTCGCTGCTGAGGCTTTTCCCGCCTCTGTGCTGAGGTCATTTTTACCGGTTTTGCTCATCATGTTTAAACGTGTTTTGAAGGCTTATTTTAGTATATGACCCAGACATATTATATATCGTTCTTTCCGTCAGACTCGGCAGATTAATAATATGTCATTATTATATGTATACGTCATGACCTGTCTGTATATTATAACAAAAAATGCAATAAAATATGAATTTTCAATAATTTACAGCGTGTAAAGTGTTTTTTTTTCCACATTTTAACATGCGAACAATTGCGGTTATATTTTGTATGGGGTGCGCTTGTTAAAAAAATTAGAGATGGGGTCTCGTTACATTTTTTTTGGGGAAAATTTTCACGATTTTTAACAAACGCACCGCATACAAAAATCGTTAGTGCAGCATCATTGTTCACATTATAATTGAAATGGGAACAATATTGCTGCATTAACAAACCAAAAAAAAAGTGGTTTTTTTTTTTTTTATAATTTGTTTTTTAAATATTTTTTTATTTTTATTTATTTATTTATTTTTACAAACTTTTTTCACATTCGAGTTTGGTATCGTTGGAACGGCCATGCTCTGGCCGATCCAACAATACCAAACGTTAACCCCTAGCTGCCACGGATCGGGAGATAGGGGGTTCATTGGAACCCCCTATCTCCACCGTTGGTGGCAGCTAGGGGTTAACTCCAGGACTGGCGTCATCATGCTATGCACGATGACGCCAGTCCTCAGGGGGAGTTCCCGGAGGCTTGGCCGACATCCAAGATGTCGGCCAGCTCCGGGAAAGGATCACGAACCGGCGCTTTTCAGCGCCGATTCGTGATCCAGCTCCCCAGGGGTTAATGCCAGGTACCATTTGGAAGGGCAGGCTGTGCCCTTCCAAATGGTGCCTGGGTTAACATCCGCAACGCCGCCAATCGGGAGGGAGAGAGGTCCGAAGGACCTCCCCCCTCCCTTTCAGGCGCCTCCTAAGCACATGCGGGGGGGCGCCTGAATTAGATGTCATCGCGCCGCCGCGATGACACCTAATTTCACCGGCGGCGGTTCCGGATGCTGGGCTGACATCGAGGATGTCAGCCCGCACCGGGGGGGCCAGCGATCGGCCGGAAATCGGCCGAACGCTGACCCCAAAGTGAGGACGCGCTGATCGCGTCCTCCGCATGCAATGTGACATGCGGTTGGACGCGCTGAGCGCGTCCTCCGCATCGAAGTGGTTAAACCTTTGCCACTCTAATCTAAGACTATGTCCTCTTGTTTTGCTACTTTGTTTCCTATTAAATATACTCCCTTCCTCCACCTTGTGGATTCCCTTTACGTATTTAAATGTTTCTATCATATCTCCTCTGTCTCGTCTTTTTTCCAAGCTATACATGTTAAGATCATTAAGCCTTTCCTGGTAACTTTTCTCCTTCAAGCCGTACACCATTTTAGTAGCCCTTCTCTGAACTCTCTCTAAGATGTCTATATCCTTCTGGAGATACGGTCTCCAGTACTGCACACAGTACTCCAAGTGAGGTCTCACCAGTGCTCTGTACAGTGGCATGAGTACTTCCCTTTTTCCTACTGCTAATACCTCTCCCTACACATCCAAGCATTCTGCCAGCATTTCCTGCTGCTCTATTACATTGACTACTTACCCTTAGATCCTCTGCAATAATAACCCCTAAATCCCAACCCTCAGATGTATCAAATATTCTATATTCAGCCCTTGGGTTTTTACATCCCAGGTGCATTATCTTGCCCTTATCCACGTTAAAACTCAATTGCCACAGCTCCGACCATTTTTTTAGTTTACCTAAATCATTTGTCATTTGGCTGATCCCTCCAGGAACGTCAACCCTGTTGCAAATCTTTGTGTCATCAGCAAAAAGACATACTTTTCCATTAATACCTTCTGCAATATCACTAATAAAAATATTAAAGAGAATGGGTCCAAGTACTGACCCCTGAGGTACCCCACTGGTAACAAGACCTTGCGCCGAATAAACTCCATTTACCACAACCCTCTGTTGCCTGTCACTCAGCCACTGCCTAATCCATTCAACAATATTGGAATCCAAGCTCAAAGATTGCAATTTATTGATAAGCCTTCTATGTGGAACAGTATCAAAAACCTTACTGAAATCTAAATAAGCAATGTCTACTGCACCACCTGTGTCTATTATTTTTGTTACCCAATCAAAAAAGTCAATAAGATTAGTTTGGCATGATCTCCCTGAGATAAACCCATGTTGTTTCCGATCCTGTAATCTATGTGTTTTTAGATGTTCAACAATCCTTTCCTTTAACATGGTTTCCATTAATTTCCCCACTACTGACGTAAGACTAACTGGCCTATAGTTCCCCGATTCCTCCCTACTACCCTTCTTGTAAATGGGCACAACATTTGCTAATTTCCAGTCTTCTGGGACGACTCCCGTTAACAAGGATTGGTTAAATAAATCTGTTAACGGTTTTGCTATTACACCACTGAGCTCTTTTAATAATTTAGGGTGGATCCCATCAGGCCCCATTGACTTATTTGTCTTTACTTTAGACGAGCAGCTGTAGAACCTCCTCCTCTGTAAACTCATATGTAAATGTCTCGTTAGTGTTTCCTCCTAACTGAGGTCCCTTTCCTTCCTTTTCTTCTGCAAAGACTGAACAAAAATATTCATTGAGGCAGTCAGCGAAACTTTTATCCTCTTCTACATACCTTCCTTCCTTTGTTTTTAATCTAACTAATCCTTGTTTTACTTTTCTTTTCTCATTTATGTATCTAAAAAATGTTTTGTCCTCCTTTTTTACTGACTGAGCTTTTTTCTCTTCTGCGTGTGCTTTGGAAGTTCTTATAAATTGCTTTGCCTCTTTCTGCCTAATCTTATAGGTTTGCCTATTTGCCTATCTTCTTCACTTTGAGATTTTTTATAATTATTGAATGCTGTCTTTTTGTCCTTCACTATTTTGGCCACTTCTGCAGAGTACCACAGTGGTTTCTTCCCTTTTTTGTTTTTGCTAACAAGCCGAATGCAATTGCCTGTGGCCTTCAATAATGCTTCCTTTAAATAATCCCATTTCTCCTGGACTCCCGTTAAACTCCTCCAGTCTGATAATGACTCCTTCACACAAAATCTCATTTTAGAAAAATTTGCCTTTTTAAAGTCTAAAACTTTTTTGTTTTTGTGTGGTGTGGCTCCATCCCTGTTCTTATATTAAACCATACTGACTGGTGATCACTAGATCCCAAATTTTCACCTACAACAACGTCCGATACCAAACCTCCATTTGTGAGTATTAAATCCAATATGGCCTCTTTACGGGTCGGCTCCACAACTACTTGTGTTAGAGATAATCCCAGTAGGGAGTTTAGAATATTTGTACTCCTGGTGCACCCAGCTATTTTGGTTTTCCAGTTCACATCAGGAAGATTAAAGTCCCCCATGATAATAACTTCCCCCTTCATTGCCATTTTGGCTATTTCCTCAAACAGCAGATTATCTAGCTCTTCTACTTGTCCAGGGGGTCTATAGATCACACCTACACGAGCTACTGTATGATTACCAAATGTTAGCGTAACCCAAACTGACTCTATGTTCACCTCGCTCACTTTTATTTGGTTCGTTTTTATGTTGTTTTTCACATACAGGGCCACTCCTCCTCCTTTCCTACTTTCTCTGTCTTTTCTATATAAAGAGTACCCCGGTATTGTTATGTCCCAGTTATTTTTCTCACTGAACCATGTCTCAGTAACCGCCACTAAATCTACTTTTTCAGCTGCCATCATTGCCTCCAGTTCATTGATTTTATTGACTAAACTGCGAGCATTTATAGACACGACTCTGAGCTTGTCATTTTTTTCCCCACATGTTGCTTGCACCCTCCGATTTAGTTTCAATGTGTGAAAATGATGTCATGCTCCCTGAACCACTCTTGCACAGTTTGAGCCCGATGAATCCTGGCATTGCCATCTTGGAAGATGCCCGCTGTGCCATCAGGGGAGAAAAAACCCATTGATGGAAAAACCTGCTCATTCAGTGTATTCGGGGAGTCACATGTCCTCATTTTATGCTGAAACATATTAACCACTGCAGTAATTATCTAATGTCACTTTCGATTCTGACCCAACTTTTTCTCCCCACGTCCAGACAGTGACCAAATCCTGTTATTATCAAATCAAGAACATCGCCTGCCCCTTTTGACACACTAATACCGCAAAGGCGCTGATTCATGCTCTTATTTCATGACTTCCTGCAACTCGCTCCTTAATGGCCTCCCCAACTCCCGTATCGCCCCTTTGCAATCTGTAATGAATGCAGGCGCCAGGGATATTTTCTCACCAGACGCACCTCACGTACCTCCCCATCTGCCGGTCCCTCCATTGACTTCCTGTACCTTCCAGGATACGGTTTAAAATACTGACGCTCGCGTTCAAATCACTCAATAACTCAACCCCTTCTTACATGTCATTGTTACTCTGCAAGCACGTCCCGCCTAGACAACTCCGGTCAGCGGGCGATCTCCGCCTGTCTTCTGTCTACACCCGCGCTACCAACTCTCGCTTCCAAGACTTCTCAAGGGCCGCTCAAGGGTCATGATTTACTTCACCATTTCAGACTCTCTCCTAATCTTCAGGCCTTCAAGAAATCCCTCAAAACCCATCTCTTCAGATTAGGGTACCACATCACTGATACAATTCATCCCTCTGCTCACCTACTCACACATGATTGAAGCTGCTTCTATGGCCCCACCATTCCCAAACCACTGGCACTAATGATCCTGACATCCAGTAAAATTCCTCTTGTCTTCCTCAACCCCAATCCCTCTAGACTGTAAGCTCCTATGAGCAGGGCCCTCTACACCTCTTGTTTCCATCCTATGTCCATTTATCTGTATCTCATTCCCTTTGGTTATTGTAAAGCGCTGCAGAAACTGTTGGCGCTATATAAATGATAATAATAATAGTAATGGAAGGCTCACACCTTTTGGCTTAGTTGCGTCCAGGTGGGGACTTTTTTTGGCCAGACAGTGTGTATGTTTTTTGCTTTAGGGATAAAATAATACTCTAATCTTTTTTTTGTGTTAGCGATAATTTTCTAAAGTTAAAAATTATTAAAAAAATATATATATTTATTTTTTTACTGCAAACCTTAAAAGCATATAAAGATGTTTTGTCTCAAGTGTTAAATAAATGAATAAAAGTAGCGATGTCAAATCTGATAAGTGATAACGCGGGCGATACCAGAACTAATAAGATATTACTTTGGTTTGACACCGAGGTGAAGAATAAGGAGAAAGGTGATTTAAAACGTCCAAAGCCATTTATTAATAGATATATTACGAGATAGATTACGGGACAGATTGCTCGCATGTCGCGGCAGCCGAGGCGCTGATGAGTTTGCTTCGGGTCACATCCCGACGTACACACACAAGGAGAGCGTGAGATGTTAAATTAGCATTTAAAACAGTACAAGATGTTATCTTTCACGGGGTTAGGTACACGCAGAGCGAGACGAGGGGAAAGCGGCTCCAGAAAGACAAGAACACTTCAGCAAAGTGTTGTTACTATTATATTGTTTTGATCCCGCGCAAAAAGGTCACACTAACAGGTTCAATATGCTAATCCTTATCATACGCTCACGCAAAATCACATCCGACCAGGGTCTCCGAGCCTGTACACATTGCCCAATACCATCCGACGCACTACCAGGGACCAGCTCCATGTTCTCAAGCTGAGCCGGTGTTAACAACTCTTATACAATAGGGGTTAGTCAGAGAGACCCGAACTGGCTCCCAAATTGCTTCGAACGGCGAATTTCCCCGTATTCAGAGAGCAGGCAGTTCGCCAAATATTGGCGAATTGCCAGCCAAATATGCTACTGTTCGACGGCAGTGAAATCCCCGATAGAGAAGCAATGGTTAATCTATTCAGACAGACACCAAACAGCGGTGAAAAGTCAGTGAAATGCCCTGATGTTCGGTGGTTTCATTCGGCAGGTTTAATTAGGCGAATCCCATAGGTTTCAATTTTAAAAATATTCTCGTTTTTATTGAAGATTTATTCAACGGTTTATTCTTTTAATCTGCAGCAAAAAGATTATTTATTTATTTATTTATTAGGATTTTTTCAGGATTTTTTGGGCAAAATTTTCTTTTCGGATTTTTTTTTAACCCCTCCCCCTTAGACCCGCGGATGTACATGGTAGGTCAGCGGACTCCTAACCTCCCTCCCACCGATACTTACCTCCTTCGTTGGCTCCCGCGGCATCTCTGGCAGGCTGGATGCCTGCCCCGCCATTTCTGGGGGGCCAGCAGGCACGATGACGTCATCACGCCGTGTGATGATATCATCAGCACCTGCCCACCGGCGCCTGCGGTAAAATCCAGGAAGTGGAGGGGGGGATCCTTTGGAGTGCTCTATCTCTGCAACCATTAAAGATAGAGAGATGCTTTTTGCACTGCTGGAAAGGGGAGAAAGGGGAAGGGAAAATGCGTTGAATGAAAGAGCACCGAAATTTAGGTGACATTTTGGTGCTCTTTGAATAACCCCTATAGTGATTACGTTTTGTAAAGGAACACATCCTGCACCTGTGTGTGACTGTACCAGGGCCATTAGACATAGCTGTGCACGGAGTATACTGTAGGCGGAGGATTGTCGTGCTGCTGCATTCAGCTTATACACTAATCCTATTCATCTAATGAACTGAATGGAATTAATACTGCGGACGGATGAACTACAAATCCCATTAACTGGACGTAATCATTAATCAGCCTCCATAGAGCACAGTGAGGAAGGCCTCAATACAGGAACCACTTTCCTGGACCCCCTGCCTCAAACAGTTACAATGAAAGGTCACACGTATCTGCTTAATATTTTAATTGAATATAATTGTCAAGTTTTGACGCATTTTCTATGCTTGAACGTTGACAGAGCAAGAGGTTTAACAGACATTTTACAGAAGTCTCTCGTTGGTGTGATCTATAGGAGCAGAGCAGGGACGTGCAGTCAGGGGTGGCAGGGGAGGCAGAGCTTTACCTTATAGCCCGATTACTCTTTAACCTGCTATATATATGGACTTAACCCTTTAACCAGATATATATATGGACTTAACCCTTTAACCACTTCATTACCGATATTGAGATATCTCGATATGCTGATCTGCAGCCCAATAGCAAATGATTTTTTTTGCTGCAAACTAATTTCGTTTGCTTTTGGGCTGCAGAAGGTGCTCCCAAAGTTTTAGGCCTGTGAGCATAATGCCCAAAGAGCTGAAACTGTAAAATCAGCTGCTCAAAGCTCTGAAAAATCAGGCTTTCAGCAGCCGATGCAGGAGAAATAGAAGACAATAGACCAGCCGCTCAGACCCCTAACTCAATTTGGCAGTAGATGGCGCCATCTACTGGCCAAAAATAGGTTTTTTACAGTAAGAAATACAGGGCTCTATTACATTCTTCGCGTAAACGTTAACGCCTGCGCAAAAACGCATAACGCGAGGGGAAAAACTCTTTGTGCAGAACGTCGTATTACAATGTCCGTGCAAAAACTGCGCTTTGACGTCTACCGCAGGTGAACCTGAATGTACTTTGCGCGCCCTATACTTAACATTGTGAGCGCAAATGCGTTCGTGCCCTGGTACGCGGATGGTATTACAATCTATGAGCAAAATTTAACAGACAACGTTTGCGCGCATAATTTTAACGTTTTTGAAAAGCTGATGGTAACGGCAAATCTGAACGTCCTGGCCGAAACCAAATACACCAGCACGAAAAAAAAAAAAAAGCAAAGTATAGTTACACATTCTACACATACCCAAACAATAAAACGGAGAAGTTGTGCATGTTTTTATTATTGCAGCAGCATATATACTCAGATTGATTTTGACAGGCGCAAAAACTTAACGGGAGGCAATTGTGGTTCTTAATTCTGATTGGCTGAATCGCGTGAAAAAAAGTCTGTCCACCGATTTCTGCGCGCAGCGTTAATGTGGTGCGTTTTTGCGCATCATTTTTACGCGCGTTAGTTTTTGACGGATGACAAAATGTGCTTGGATTGTAATACCAGCTTTAATTTACGCGCGTTAACGTTTAACGCATCGTGCAAAAATTCACACATTTACCGTGCATTTTTGCGCAAAGAATGTAATAGAGCCCCCAATGGGTATAAACTCAAATATTTCTTACTTTAAAAATAATTAAAAATTATTCACTTGATAGTGAAGGGGTTAAAGACTTCAAGTCACTGACTGACACCAGTCAACATTGTTCATGAACACAACATGTTGTGCAGATTCAGACCCTCCGTTTTCAGAGCCAGTTTTATAATTGGGCAGAGTAGGCATTTGCCTACAGGTGCCTGCCACAAGGGGGCGCCATCCTTTGAAAAAAAAGTTTAAAAAAATAATACAATTTACAATGATTTAGACCCATGTATCTCAGGAGCCCTAAAGGCTAGAGGGACATGTAAGGTATCACTGGAAAGGCCAGGGTTTGGCCCTTCCAATGCTACCAAACATGACCAGGTTTATGTGAAACTATAATAACAAATAAATAAAACTAACAGGGTTATCCAAAGAGATTCGAAAAGTCACCGCACGTTCGGTGACTTTTCGTTCTCTTCAATTCGGTTCCTTTTGCCGATCCCATTTCGGTGACCCTGCGGTGTATTCAGCAAGCACCACAGGGTCCCCGAATTGCAGGGAAAAGCTGCCGTAAACCCACCGAACACTAACCGAATGCACGCTGAAAACAAGCAAAAACATCTGGATTAACCTTTGAAAAAGACGAACAGGAGCCGAAAAGGAGCCGAATCACACAGAGCCGAAGCAGCTGTGACGTAGAGGAGGCAGTGAATAAATTAGAAAAACCATTTGTATGAATCTGGGAAAAAGAAACGCTGTTTGCAAAGAAACTACTGAGCGAAAATGTCTGAAATTTTCACAGGAGGTCCAGGGAATGATAATAAAGAGGGCTGTTACAAAAAAAATAAGTAAACTAAAAAAAAAAAAAAAAAATCGGACTTTTAATAAAAAAAAAAAAAATCAGAAAAATGCTTAAAGTATCCTAAAAAATCTATAAATAAAGAGACTTTTTGCTGCAGAATTTTATAATGAACGGTTTATTAGATATTGAATTAAAACAGGAATATTTTTAACATTGAAGCCTATGGGATTCTCCTGAATAAATTTGCCGAATTAAACCACCGAATGGCAGGGCATTAGGGAACCTTTCACTGCTGGTTTGTGTTCTCTGAATAGCCGAAGCAGTGCTTCTCTATGGGGATTTCACTGCCCTCGAACAGGGACCGAACAGGCACCGTATGTGCAGGCAATTCGCCAGGATTTGGCGAATTGCCTGCTCTCTGGATAGCCGAATGGCCAGGAAAGGTAACCGAACGCTGATTTTCAGCGTTCGGTTACCTTTCTCAAGCAATTCGGATCTCTTTGGATAACCCTGTATATGTTTCTCTCTGCGTGCTGACATCACTAGTGACAGAACTGGTGACTGGCAGTTGGATAATTAATAAATCCAGGTGGCTGGTTATGCTGGGTGTGGGTGGGGGGGACTCTTCCACTTCACCCTGCATTTTTATCAGATCAAACCTGGAGGGGGGGAGACTATATGCATCCCAACCACTTTAAAAAGATTAATTGGTCAGGGTGTGCAGAGTGTCCCTTTAACACAAGACATGCTTTACGAAAATCCGTGATTAAAATAAGCAAAGATAAATATAAAAGCAAGCAATATAAAAAAAAGTTAAAGATCTGAATTGTGGAGCTTTTTTTTTTATATATCTGCAGCAATCAGAGCTGCCATCAGAATTCCTGGGGCTCCTGGACCACTGGTCGAGGTCCCCTTCTCTCAGTAAACTATTTTAAAATAAAAGATTTTGCCTCCTTTCCCCCACCAGAAAGGAGACAAAAAGTGTTCCCTGGTGGAAAAGGGTTCAGTCTGCACCTCTGCCTGTTGCAGGCCATACTAATCGCTCCCTCAGTGAACCATCTTGAACTTCCGAAAATGCTACAGCGCACCTGGAAATCTGTTGGAGTCTTGGTGGCATGGAGAAAGGCCCCTTACATTGGTGGCACTTAGACAAGCTGCACAAGATTTGGCAATGTCCGGGCCCCTTAAATCCACTGGGCCCCCGAACATATCATAGG
The DNA here is from genome assembly GCA_009667805.1 of Leptobrachium leishanense. Lineage (NCBI taxonomy): Eukaryota > Metazoa > Chordata > Amphibia > Anura > Megophryidae > Leptobrachium > Leptobrachium leishanense. The sequence goes on along the minus strand of CM019067.1, from coordinate 34,088,438 downwards.
CTGTAACCCCCTCGATGGCATCCTTGGCAACAATGAAATGTAGCCTGGAGTGGGTTATGACCTCTGGAGGATAATGAGTGGAATTAGGTTCAACTGAAAGCAAACGGATGCCTGTATTAAATGTAACGCTGCGTGAAAGTATTTGCATTCCGTTCCCCTTTTTCCATTTCATGGGTTTGTGCGTCAGGTTAGCTCTGTGACCGGAACAAGCGCCGCGTGTGAAGATCTCCTCGGTGTAACGAATGAAACGCCGCAGACACAGGCTTATGTTTCTGAAGGGTAGATGGTGGTAGGGGGATATGTGTGGGCTGCGGACGGATAAATGTAGACATAGATGTTTCTATATATAGAAAATTGCAATTAAAAAGAAATGCGTCTCTTGATTTGTTTATTAATGATCTTCCCGTGGGTTTTGAAAGTCATAGCCTGATGTTTACAGATCATACAATACCATTTCACCAGAAAATGTACACACGATTATAAGAGTGAGTCCATGCACCAGCGGTTCCCAAAGTTTTTGGTCACGCTGTCCTTTAAAGGGACACTGCCACTTCCATAAGCTGTAACAAGATTACTTGTGCATTACAAACAAAACCACATTATAAAACACATTATAAAATACATTATAAAGCCACCTTATAAAACACATTATAAAACCATCTTATAAAACACATTATAAAACCACCTTACAACACACATTATAAAAAGACCTTGCAAAGCACATTATAAAACACATTATAAAACCACCTTACAAAGCACATTATAAAACATATTATAAAACCACCTTACAAAGCACATTATAAAACCACATTAAAAAGCACATAAAACATTTTATAACACCACCTTACAAAGCACATTATAAAACCACATTATGAAACATATTATAAAACCACCTTACAAAGCACATTATAAAACACATTATAAAACCACCTTATAAAACGCATTATAATAAAACCACCTTATAAAACGCATTATAAAACCACCTTGCAAAGCACATTATAAAACACACTATAAAACCACCTTACAAAGCACATTATAAGACACATGCTATGTTTTTTTCTTTATTTGAAGTAATTGCATGTAAAAAGGAAAAATAGTTTGCTAGTTTGTTATCTCCTGTTCCCATGAAGCAACATTTACCAAAATCTTATGGTGAGTTTTACTTTAGAGCTGTGGTTTAGCTTCAACAGTATTTAACAATCAACGGGGAGAGGAGGAAATGTTTAGATAAGACTGCAGGAGGTCTATTGTGTCTATTGTCCCATCTTCCGTTACAAATCAAATTAAAAATTACTTAACACCATAAACAGTTTGCAAACTTTAATCGTTACCCCTTTTTCAGCGGTCAAAGGGTAGGGTCCAATCAACCACTTCCTCTGTCCATAAAGAGAGGGTATTGGAGAACAAGTAGTTCTACGCTGTTCTTCCAGTGCCACAGATGGATCCTGGGTATTTAGGGTTGCCGGATCCTCCATTTTCTTCTGTACAGATATAATTTAATCATGATGGGTGCAGTGCACTGTAGGGTAGGACACTATGCTATTGCACGTTCTCAGAACCCTTACACACCTTGGAACGTTGCCCATTCTCAAGACCTTCACATATTGTTGCTCACTGTTAGTTTACAGGTTATGCAAACGTGGAACCCCTTGCTCGAGGTATTCAATATGCTCCCCTGACAAGACCCAACAAGGCTGAAGTGATTATTGGGAGCTGTGGTTCCCTCTCGTTCACCGGAGGCTGCCGTGGTATTCAGTTCTGATCGCCCTTTCTGGGTGATAGCCGTCTGATTTGCATATGGGATAGTCTCCTCTGTAGTGTCACCATCCATCTAAAACCTTGCAAGATCTGAGCAGGGACCCACTGTAGGGTATGATACTATGCTATTGCATGTTCTCAGGACCCTTACACACCTTGTAACGTTGCCCATTCTCGAGGCCTTCACATATTTTTGCTCATTTAACTATCAGTACGGCTGCCATCAGAAATTGTGGGGCCCTTCCCTTTTCAGTAAATTAATTCAAAATAATTAATTTTTCACCTCTCTGCCTTACCTTATTTTACAGAGAATCGGATAAATCCCTGGTGGTCCAGCAAAGGGACAAAAAGTGTTCTCTAGTGGGACAGCAATTGGTCTGTACCTCTACATGGTGCACTCCATACTAATTGCTCCATCAGTGAGCAAGCAGAGTGCTCTTGCCAACCCCAGATGTTGCTGCGCACTGGTAAATTTGTCGGTACCTTGGTGGGCCAGTCCTGGGTGACACGGAGGGACCCTTACATATGTGCCACCTAGACACACTGCACAGGGTTTGGGAAGGACCAGAACCCCCTGGAACCACTTGACCGCAGAACATATCATGGGCTATGCAATTAAACGTCTCAGTAAGAGCTGTAATAAGCAGGATTTCTAATGGCTTCCCAAGTGCTGGGCCGATATCTCAGTGTCCACCATACTGTTGAGATAGAAGGTGGATGAGCTGCTGGAAGACAGTGAAGCAGTAGTGAATGGGCGGTTTCATGGTAACAAGGTATTTTGTGGTTATATAGGAGAATGTCGGAGAAACGCAGGCAAAATCAAGACAAGGTGACAACGTATGGGGCACAAGAAGTAAGACATGACAATTTTAATGGGCGTGATATGACACAGGACATGGCAATGTACATACACGACTGATGACAGCCATTTCTGTTTCCCCTCATACATTTGCGTGGTGGGTTCACGTTTGCATTGGTATAGTTGCCGTCAAAACAAAGAGCCGAGAGATGTCCCCAGGTGAGTCTCTATTAATCAGGAAATTGGCAGAACATGTTGAAGAGCTGGTGAGAGCTGAATAGGTAATTAAGGATGCAGCTGGCGTTCCCACCTGTTCTTCCCAAGATAAGACAGAACCTAGGGCATTACCGATCTGCAGAAGATATAAGCCCCTATGTCGCCTTAAATATTTCTTATCCTGGTTGACTGGAGACTCACATCCTCTTAAATAAATCAGAAAGGGTCAATACGTGAACTCAAACTGACCTTCAACACCAAAAGTACCTTAGGGCTTGACATCCAGAACTCGCCACACGTGAAGCCATCTCATATATAGATTTTGAATGTATAAATCACACAGAGATTGTCACTAGGGATGGGCTGCCGGTTCAAATTGATTCAAAGTTCGATTCGAACATCGGCTGTTCGAAAATTCGGGAACTTTGAATTTTTCAGGACATTCGAGAAAAAAAAATTTCAAAAAAATTACAAAAAATGCTTAAAAGATCCTAAAAAAAATCTATAAATAAAGAAACTCTTTACTGCAGAATATAATAATAAACGGTTTATTAGATATTGAATTAAAATGGGAATATTTTTAACATTGAAGCCTATGGGATTCATAAACATTTCCCACTCCTTGTTGGTCAAACATTTCCCACTCATTGTTGGTCAAACATTTCCCACTCATTGTTGGTCAATCATTTCCCACTCATTGTTGGTCAAACATTTCCCACTCATTGTTGGTCAAACATTTCCCATGGCTTCAAATCGCGTTTAAACATGAGCAAAAGTGGTAAAAATGAACTCAGCCCTCAGCAGTGAAAGGGTTAAAAACATTTTTTTTTTGCTTTTTTTTCATTGTTTCCTGTCCGCCAGGGCAGTACCCGGACCCCCATACACTTTTTATGGCCAATAGCTTGCATATATGCCCTCTTGGAGGGGACCTTCATTTTCAAACATTCGAGCCCCATTGACTTTAATGGTGTTCGCATTGTGCTCGAGTTTGCGGTTGAACTTTTTCGGGTGTTCGAGTTCGAATGCGAACCGAACACGAGGGTGTTCGATCCATCACTAAACTTCACGTAAACTTACAGCTAAGGATTTATGATTTGATACGGTTACTTTATAAATATTGGGGCTTCCCCAGCCTCTCTCCCCTCTTCGGCAGTTGACCTTGGAGTAGGGATGGGATTTTCACTGCCACCCAACCTATTCCTTCTCGGATAGTTGTGTTGTTTCCCTCCCTTGCTTGTATTTTTAGGTTATTGTCACAGCTTCAGGAAGGATGTCCCGGCTAAACGCCTGAAGATTAAAGCCTCGCTTGGTTAGAGCTTGGCAGAAGTTCCCGCACCGGCTGCATTCTCTGCAGGGACAACGCTTGGTCTCCCCCTGCCTGCAGAAAGTGGATCTGCGGCCGGCAACGTTGGAGAATGAGATTCAAGTGTAAAGAAAGTAACGAAAGTGAATGTTTGATATTGTTGGATGTCCAGAGCCTTAATTTACATAGTTACATAGGCTGAAAAAAGACGTGCGTCCATCGTGTTCAGCCTCTCCCACATCACCCACTGCTGTTGATCCAAAAGAAGCAAAATACCCAGTCTGAAATGCTCGTCAATATGCAACAAACTGGGAAAAAATTCCTTCTTGACCCCAGATGGCATCAGATTTCTCCTTGGATCAAGAAGCTTTTACCCACATATTAAATATTATAACCCTTAATATTCTGTGTCTGCAGGAAGTCATCCAGTCGTTTTTTTAAAGTCTGTACAGTCTCTGACCCAACCACCTCAACAGGCAGAGAATTCCACAGCTTTATTGTTCTCACCGTAAAATAACCCTTCCTATGCTTTAGGCTGAATTTCCTTTCTTCCAGTCTAAATGGATGACCTCGTGTCCTGTGTATAGTCCTGTTAATGAATAATGATTTAGTTTTCATTTCTTTTTTTTGTTGCTTGTTATCGCGGGATAACAAGTTTCACCTTTGTCGGACACAATCGAAAACGTCTCCTCCTGTCATTTATCAAAGTGTTTATTACGAACAAAATTCTTTCTCTATTGTTTCTCTGTAAAAATTCAGCTCCATCAGAAACATTTACATAAAATTACAGTATTTTTTTTAGGGTTAGTGTTAGAAATTAGAGTTAAAAATAATTAACCCGACCCTAATTTCTAACCCTAAAAATAACAATAATTATACAGCAATGCACAATTTTCAGATAGAGATGAACTTTCATGAACGAATTCAACTTCGGCTGAATTTTGTTCTCCAAACATGCTTTGAAAAGGGACAGGAGGTGGAGTAGAGGTAACATCACTGCTCTATATCCATGGAGACACAGGTTCAAATCCTAGCCACAGCACCTCTCCAGTAAGGCCAGTGTCGGACGAGCGTCATTGGAGAGCAGAAGGAACGTCCATGAGAGTGGACTTTCCTTCCACTCGGCGCCCGTCTGGTGCAGTTAGTGCGCTCAGCGCTGCAAGGCTCGATGCTCCTATGGAGGATCGCGCTTTGCAGCTCCATCAACACGCGTCCTAGCGCTTTGACGGAGAGGCCTGTTGCATGGACGCAGCATGGGCGCTGTTGCGTGCGCAATTCGTGCGGACGCAGCAGCGTCTGGCCTACCCCGTCGCAGCATCGCAACACTGCGATGGACGCCGGAAGCCACGTCAGTGCGGACGCACCTAGTGTGCTCGTCTGACACTGGCCTAAGTGTCCTTGGGCAAGACACCTAACGGTACATACTCGCCACCCAGGACATACTTGAAAACGAGAGAAATCTCAATGTATCCTTCCTGGTAAAATCCTTTCTCAAGAAATATAGAAAAAAAAATTATCTGGAAGAAAATTTTAAGTTATTATTTCAAGAAAAATAATTTGTTATGTCAAGAAAAAGTGACAAAACACGAAAAATACATGAACGCTCTGGGCATTCATAGATATGTACATGGTTTACATTATTTTGTGTTTATTAAGGAATGTGTAGATGAAAGAGCTGTGGCCAAGCCACCCTCCCGTGAAACAGATAACAATAACACCAACAGGATTATTTAGAGAAAGGTGAAACTCTGGAGAACTTTTGGAGAAGTGAAAATTCTAGGTCAAAAATAGCCAAACCAGAAAAATTCTCCCATTTATCTCATTTTCCAAATCGGCTATTTTTGACCTAGAATTTTCACTTCTCCAAAAGTTCTCGAGTTTCACCTTTCACTGAATAATCCTGAAAGGCGTGTTGGCTGACATGATCTGTATTTTACGTTTGGTTAGTGTTGTTAGCAGGGTTCAAGTTGAGGGGGAATTTATGAGAATGCAATTCTCCCACTCTTTTTGCACAGGGATCGGAGTTCCCATTGGTCCCATACACTATAAAGCTGGTATTCCGGTCTTTAATCATATATTTCCCTGTTAAGTCATATATTTATTGTCATTCATAAGATATTTTTGCTAAAATACACCATAAATATATAGGTTTGTGTTTATATTTAAGCTACGTGCAAGATGATTATCGCTAATTAGGGGACAGAATTCTTTTAATAATAATATTTTTTTTAGGATTTGATTAGGGATGTGCATGGCTGAAAAATTAGTTTTGTTTAGTTTCGTTTCGTTACCTTTTTAAATAATTTCGTTTTCGGAATTTCGCAACTAATTTTGTTTTGTATTTTGTTTCGTTTCGGATTTATTTGAAATTTCGAATCGATTCGATAGTTGCTGATATCCATTAGATAGTTCATTTCAAATTCAATAGTTGATATCAATTATTCAAATTTTTCTTTTATGATGATGACACAGTGTAAAACGAAATAAATTTGTAATATACCGTTTTGTTTCGTTTCAAATTCCTATCGATTCGTTATTCGGAAGTACTTCCGAAATACGAATTATCAATTTCGTTCCAAATTCCGAATTTTTCCAAAACGAATGCACATCTCTAGATTTGATCCCTGGTTGTTAGTGACAGCTAATGTCATCCTTTGTCCAGGGAAATAGTTTATTTTTCCTGCGTGAGTCAGAGGATGCAACTTTTAATTCCGCGCAGTGGTCAGTCTTTATGTTAAACTGATCCGATTAAGCCGTCGATCTTTGTTTCTTTCACATACAGGGTTATTCAGTGAGAGCCGATCTGGCCCCCCATAATGACACGAACAGGGAATTTCCCCGTACGGTGACATTTTGTGGCCATACGGCTAATCAAAAAGCAGGCAGTTCGCCACATTTTAAGCGAATTGCCAGCAAAATATGATGCTGTTCGGCGGCAGTGAAATCCCCATAGAGAAGCAATGGATAATCTATTCACAGACACCAAACAGCAGAGAAATGTCAGTGAATTGCCCTGCTGTTCTGTGGTTTCATTCCACAGGTTTATTCATAGGCTTCGATGTTAAAAATATTCCCGTTTTTATTCAATATCTATTAGACCCCTTTGTCTTTTAGGCTGGGGTCAGACGAACGCAGTGCAAATGTGCTTTTAGCCGCACTTTATTACGGCCGTGGTAGCAGCAATGACGTCCAATGCAGGCCCACACATGAAGTATGGCCGCACGAACATTCGGCCGCGCAACGCAAGCGGCAAACGAACGCATTTTTGCAAGAACGTCTAACCGCTAGTACTGACATACAGAGTGCGCTGCGTCCGCATAGCGGCGTGTGTGCGTGATTGGGAGACGTCAGACGCTGCTAATGTCCGGCCAACATAACGTCCAGACGCAAAAAGTGTTTTATTGATGATCCGTACAAAATCACGGACGAAAATGCGCATCGTATGACCGCTATCGCGTATTCCGTGAAAAAATGCGTTTGGACGCATCAACGCACCTTTTGACGGTAGACGTGAAAAATGCGTTCGTCTGACCCTAGCCTTAATTTGCAGCAATAAGTCTCTATTTTTTTTAGGATTTTTTGTGGATTTTTTTATATTTTGAATATTTTTTTCCATTCATTTTTTTAATCGTTTTTTTCTTTGTTCTGTAACGGCCCTTTTTATTATCATGCATTGGATCTTATATGTAAATTCCAGACATTGTCGGCCAGTAGTTTTTTTGCAAACAGAGTTTCAATTTTGACACTTTCAATCGTTTTTTTTTTCTTTATCCCGTTCGTCGGCTTGTCGGCTTTTTTCCTGCTGTTGGTCGGTGCTGTGTTCGGCGGATCATTGCCTTTTTCCAAATGCATTCGGCAGGTTTGTAGCAGCTTATCGGATCCGATTATTATTATTATTATTATTATTATTCTTTATTTATAAAGCGCCAGCATATTCCGCAGCGCTGTACAATAAGCACAGTATAGACAGGGTTACAATACCTTGAACAACATTTAACAAACAGTACAGGAGGAGATGAGGGCCCTATTCCCGTAGGAACTCACAATCTGGGAGGGTTGAGGTTGGAAACAGGAGGAGAGGACTGTAAGGTGAGAGTGATTGATGGTTGCGTCAGTGAGTTGGGTGGTAGGCTTCCCTAAATAGGAATGTTTTAAGGGAGCTTTTGAAGGAAGAGAAGTTAGGGGAAAGTCTGACAGTACGAGGGAGAGCGTTCCAGAGAGTGGGGGCTGCGCGTGAGAAATCCTGCAGTCTATCATGGGAAGAGGTGATGCGGGGAGAAGCTAGGCGCAGGTCGCTGTTTGACCTTAGGGAGCGGGCTGGGGTGTATTTGGTGATTAGTGAGGACAGGTAGTGGGGCGCTGAGTTAGTGAGGGTTTTGTAGGTAAGGATAAGGATTTTGAACTTAATTCTGCAGTGGATGGGGAGCCAGTGAAGGGACTCGCAGAGGGGAGCGGCAGAGACAGAGCGGCGGGTGAGGTGAATTAGCCTGGCGGAGGCGTGCAGGATGGATTGTAGGGGGGAGAGGCGGGACAGAGGGAGGCCTAATTTATCAGATCCGATCTTAAAATTTCTGTGGGTTCCCAGTGGCTTATCGAATCGGATCTGATAAGATCAGTGGGTTTGCTGCGATTTTTTTTCTTTTTAAATCGTCGGTTTTGTTGCAGCTTTTCCCTGCACTTTGGGGATCTTGCAGTGAATGCTGAATTAACCACAGGGTCGGGGAATTTGATCCCATGAAGTGTGGGGAACGAGAGAGCACCGAAATGTCAGCGAATTAGGGATGTGCATGCTGGTTTTTTTTGGTTCGGTTCGGTATGGTTTTTTTTTTTCAGCCCTTTTTTTTTGTTTCGGGTTGTTTCGGCAGGTTTTCGTTTTGGTTCGTTTTGTTTCGTCAATTCGGTTTGATTCGGCAGTCTGTTTCAATGAGATATTTCATTTATTTTGTTTTTCCCGTTTTTGTGAGTAATATATTATTAAATATTTTTATTAAACCATTAATTTTTTTCACTTACAGCAAGAAGTGTCTGAATTTATTTATTTGTTAGGATTATTTTGGCATTTTTCGGGAATTTTTGGATGAAAGTTTAGGTTTCCTAGCTTATTTTAAATGTAATAATGAGGTCTGTTTTTCTTTGCTGAACACATGCAGCTTGATTATTTAACATAATAATTGATTTGATTATTCAGTCCTTGGACAGTACCAAAAGTGGAACATATTATCATCAATCTATTTCACAAGTGGAACTGTCCAAGGTCTGACACAATGTAATGTAATGTATCTTGCTGAAAGCACACAGACTGTAAGAAAATAATCCAGCTGCATGCGTTCAGCAAAGAAAAAGAGACCTCATTATTACATTTAAAATAAGTTAAAATAAGATCGCTTTGGTTACTTTTTTTTCGTTTCAGTTCATTTCGTTACGAAATTGATTTAGTTTTTGATCGTTTTGTTCCGTTTTTTCAGCATATCGTATCATCTGCGTTCCATTTTAATTTGTTTAGGTCTCATAATGAAATGATTTTGTTTATGTTGAAACTTTGATTCGGGAGTTCGTAATTTTGGGTGGCCGATACTTAGTTTCGGAAGGAACGAAAATGGTAAATTTTGTACGAAATTCAATTCGGAACGAAACGAATTGCACATCCCTACTTTGAATGACCCCTATAGATTCTGAATTCTGTTCAGGCAGTTTGGATGTTCTGGAAGGGGCTGAACTGAGAAGCCGATGTCGTTCTTAATAATGTGTTGTGTTTTTTTGGAAGAGGACGAGAGTTTAAACTGTCAATCTTCTGTGGGCTTAGACTGTTTTTGTTTCCTTTTGGATCTAATTAAAATATGTAATTAAATTAGTTGCACTGTAACATATCATTCAGCTATGATTCAAATCGCCGCTCAAACATTTCCTTTCCAGAAAATGTCCTATTTCTATTGTGCTTTACAATAACTTTTTTTCGTAGCAATGTGTGCAGATTGAATCCTAATATTCAAAGCAGTTTATATAATTGACTGCGATGGCAAACGATCTGCGTTACTGTTATTGGATTTTTTACGTGATAATTTATTTTATATACACATATAGAGGGAGAAACAAAAAAATACAAGAACCTCTCTACCAACCTGTTCATTAACAGAACCGTGCAAAGAACAAGAGCTCATCATACAGACTCGAAGAAAGGAGATTTCACCTACAGCAGAGGAAAATGCTTATTTTTATTAAATTCTTTTTTCTTTCTTAACATGAACAATGAAAAAGGAATTCTCTGCCTAAACAGGTTCCTTTCTTTTTGTTTAACCCCTTAACGCCAGGCAGGTGGCGCAGCGGAAAAGGGTTAACGCCGGCAAGCCTCTCCTCTGGCCCGCCCATGCAGCAGATGTGCGACTCACATGATCAGCTGCAGGGAGACAGCCTGAGTTCAGGCTATCCCGCAGCAGCCAATGGCGCGTGCCGAGTGCTGGGTGAGGACAATGCAGCCCATAGCAGTCAACGGGGTGTACTGATACCATAGGCCCACCTGCCGCAGGTAAGTACTGCGTCGGGAAAGAGTTAAATAAAATGTAATAAAGATGTTTTTAGACATTTTCTGAATAGCAGAATATGGACCCATTCACTACCATAGTCAAGTATACTCAATGTTCAATAGCTCATAGAGGAACTCAACATTGAGTAGTGTCGATCTGGTCATATTCAAGGCAATGCAATTGAATTCAATTTACCGCAAGGGAAATTCATTTGCAAACAGGCCCTAGAATGTGCGCCAAAACATTCAGCACCTTGGACATGTCAGCAGAGGTGCTGAAGCTGTTTGAACAGTCAAATTAGCTACCTGTTTCTAACATGTATTTGATGAAGGGTGAATCAATTTTAACACTGTCTGCAATGAAAAGCTGTTTTCTGTACATTCACTGGGTCCTGCCAGAGGTTTATGGAAAATAACTTTATAATGAAGGGGTTAAGGATTATTAAAACAATTTAAAAAATGCTTGTTGATTTAAGAAGAGAGTGATTTTTTTAAGGTTTTCTTTGCATCAGCTGCAGTTAGGAGAATTAGGGGATTGAATTATTTCAACCTATATTACCAGTTAAATGTGCAAGTTTCTAGCATATAATTATTTTTTTTATAGATTTTCCATTAAGAAAATACAGAGTTCCCTTTTAAGCCCTTAAAAAATGTTTGCAGGTGCTGCTGACATCCTCTGCCCTTTTTTAAAATTATCATTTTTATATTTAACCCTTTCACTGCTGAGGCATTTTCACGCCTCTGTGCTGAGCTCATTTTTACCGGTTTCGTTCATCATGTTTAACCGCGTTTTGAAGCCATATTTTAATATATGACCCAGACATATTATATATCGTTCTTTCCGTCAGACTCGGCAGATTCATAATATGTCATTATTATAAGTATACGTCATGTTCTGTCTGTATATTATAACAAAAAATTGAATAAAATTAGAATTTTCAATAATTTGCAACGTGTAAAGTGTTTTTTTTTCACATTTTAACATGCGAGCATTTGCGGTTATATTTTCTATGGGGTGCGCTTGTTAAAAAAAATAGAAATGGGGTCTCGTTACATTTTTTTTGGGGAAAATTTTGCTATTTTTAACAAACGCAACGCATACAAAAATCGTTAGTGCACCATAATTGTTCACATTATAATTGAAATGGGAACAATATTGCTGCATTAACAAATCAAAAAAAAAACTTTAGGCGGAGCTGTGAGTGGATGAGTGTGGACGTGTTTCTGCGGAGCTCTCTGAAGACCTGGCCTTTCTGGCAATATTATACACGTCCCACCGTCCAGGAGAGCTGTTGCCTGGGTCATTTTAATTCCTGCTGTGCTGGAGCATCATTTATGGCCCGAGGCAACCCTCAATCTACCGTTTGCGGTGGAGTTTGAGCACACTGAAGATATTTGCGGCCTAGCCGGAGGTGGCCATCTTGGAAGCCTGTGCGGGAGTCGCCGACTCTCCCCCTGGGGTAATCTTACCTGATTTGAGGAGTGACCTGATGGCGGAGTGGATTGGCAGAGGGTCCTGTTTGGTGGAGGGCCCCCACCAGCGGGATGTCGAAGCCTTAGTGGAGCCTGCTTCCTCTTCTGCAGTGACGGCTGTTATCGAGCGTCCTGATGACTTGTGCCCGCTTACGAGGGGGGAGGTCTGGCGCCTCATAGCGGAGTTACGCTGTGGAAGGCGGATTTCCAGGAGGTGAGAGCTGCGGTTGTGGAGGTGAGCTCCCGGTTGGAGGCGGCCTCGTGTCGAGCTGTCGCAGACTGGCCAGAAGATACGTCGACCGTGGCCCTGGCAGCTGGCTGCTCTGCCGCAGAGGAGGATGGAGAGCGGTGCCCCGGGAGCGCCGGGACAATGCAGGACTCCAGGCTGCTGGCGGAGGATGATAAGTTGCATGCCGCAGCAGTCGGGCGGCCAGCTGAGACACTGATTGCCGAGACTGCGGTGTCTCTTGGAAATTTGGGCCTTTCTGCTGCGGAGGTCTGGCACCCTAACGTGACATCAGGGGAGATGGTGATGCAGAGGATCTTTTCCCTTACACTTGGAGCGGAGTGCTGTGGGATTTTCTTCCCCTGCGGAGCTAGTGGAGGGTGCAGGGAAATGTTGTGCCTTAGTTTCCCGATCGCTGGGCCTAAATGGGCTGACTCTTTGGTCCCCCTCGAGTTTCGTGACACTGGCTAAGGCCTATATGCTGGACTTCGGATGGATCGGCTAACGCTTTTCTTTTGACGAGACCCCCCCCCATTTGATGCTGATGGTCTACCCCCCCTGATGACACCCCCTCACTGATGTCTGTGAATTAACACCCCCTTATTCATGTCTGCTATCTGTTCCTATCCTCTTACTTTTTGTTCCCCCCCTTTTTATGTTCTCCTGACTGATTTTATGGTCATGCCTGCTGAATTTTTGGGTATAGTGGTGTTCGTCTGGTGTTCGTTTGGAGCACTGGGACTTAAGCCCCCTCTTCTTATTTTTTTTTTTTTTTTTTGTGTAGGACATTGGGAAGCAGCCTGGGCGAGCCACTAGGGTGACTACCTAGGCTCTGTCCACCCTTTTGGCCCCAGGTCTCCCGGCCAAGTGGCCTCTTCCATGGCCCTCAGTTCCTTCAAGGTTGCCGGGGTGAGCCAGGAATACCACAATATATTTGGCAGTCCCTCACTACCCTTTCCCCCTCTCCTTTTTTTTTTTTCTTCTTTTTGTTTTCCTGGTGCCCCCCCAGCGAACTCCATCGCTCTGTTTTGCTCTTGCTGGATCGACCCTCCTGACGAGTTTATACATCCCCCCTGTTATTGTATCCCCTCCCCCAATTTTTGATATTCTGCAGTTTCTTTTGAGATCCCCTTTTTATGTTTTATGTGATTTCTCTGAGCATGTCTTATCTGGCCCTGTGAGGCCACCTGGCTGGTCAGTCTGTGACCCTTCGTTTATTGCAAAATAAAATTTTGAAATACAAAAAAAAAAAAACTTTAATTTTTTTTTTAAAAAAAACTTTTTTTTATTTAATTTTTACATGGTCATGTTTGGTATTGTTGGAAAGGCCATGCTCTGGTCGATCCAACAGTACCAAACCCCTAGCTGTCACGGATCGGGAGATAGGGGGTTCCAATGAACTCCCTGTGGCAGATTAGACCTGTATTTCTATCTATATAAGGGTCTGCCTGTATATATGTGTCTATCTGACGGTTCATACATATCTCCTCTCCTCCATATAAAGTTATATTCATATTTGTGTCTGGCCATTTGGTAAGTGTATCCCTGTGTCCACAGCTGAAATGTAATCAAAATGTTTAGCTTTCTCCCTTGGGGGGAGGATATAACACGTAGCTGTAAAAAGGGAATTTCTTTGTACACTAACATAGAAAATCACACCTTGGCAGCCAGGTCGGCCCCAAGAGATGGGGACCCAATCTTCAAAGACAGGAAGCACATCCTTGATCTCTAAGGGGGGTCTGGAGGGAAGAGGGACGCCTTTAGGCAATTAAAGATTAATTGACAAGTTTACTGAGCATGAGCGAGAATTGCACTCTGGGAAATGGAGTCGAGGACACTGGGCCATTGGTGGGTGGGGGCTGGAAAGATCAGGAAGTGTATAAATTCGGAAAACTGGCCATGTGCTTGTGGCTGATCACTTGGGGCACCTTCTAAAGAGGACTGATCTGTCCATGTTCCTACCTCCAGGCCCCAGGAGGCACCGATGCTAGCTACTGATTATTCCGTCGTAAGTAAGGCTCTGTGATTAACACCTTTTTCTTTATATTTTGCTGTGTAGTGTGTAATTAATTGATGTATTCTAGTTATAATTTTTTATGTGACAAAGCACTGATTTTTCTATCATAGATAAACAAAAAGTATTTAAGTTTTGACTCTGGCTGATGAAATCCACGCTAACTAAGAGATTGGGAGTATTGCTATTTGCTTTAAGCTCGATTATATATAAGAAATTGCGTGTTGCGGTCGTCAGGAAACAGCAGGGAATTGTGGGATCCGTAGTCACTGTCCGAGTCTAGGATAGTGCAGCTGCTAAGCCCTGCGTCTCCTGTTGCGACGCGCGTAGTGTCCGTGAGGACTGGTGGCAGCGTTACTAATAGAATAAGAAAGTGAGCTCTGGGGTTGTGAGAGACGTAGTTAGTAAGCGCTTCAGGAGAAGACTTGTACTGCGTTGCAATCCTGGGATCAGTATATCGCGCTCTACGTGCCTGTTGTGAGCGAAAGTGTGGCCGGGACGGGTAGAGAAGTGCGCGTAATTATCTGGGTCTAGGATAGATAGTGCGCGGCTTAACCCGGCGTCTTTGTGCAGCAGCGCGCATAGTGGGTCGTGACACTCCCTATCTCCACCATTGGTGGCAGTTAGGGGTTAACTCCAGGACTGCCATCATCGCGCTATGCACGATGACGCCAGTCATCAGGGGTCATTCCCGAAAGCTTCGCCGACATCCAAGATGTCGGCCAGCTCCAGGAGAGGATCACAATTCGGCGCTTTTCGGTGCCGAATCATGATCCGGCACCCAAGGGGTTAAAGTCAGGCATGGTTTGGAAGGGCAGGCTGTGCCCTTCCAAATCGTGCCTGCCTTCAGCTGCTGGACCCCGGTGATCGGGAGGGAGAGAGGTCCGAAGGACATCCCCCCTCCCTTTCAGGCACCTCCTCCTCTGTACTCTAGGGGGGTGCCTGAAATAGATGTCATTGCGCCGCCACTATGACATCTATCTTCCCCCTGGGGTCCCGGAGTGCTGGGCTGACATGCAGATGTCAACCCACACCGGGGGGGCCAGCAATCAGCTGGAATCCTGGCTGATTGCTGCCTCCTGTGCTAGGACGCGTGGCGCAAAAACTGCAAAATGCCCAGTACCACGGCCGGCCGCAATTTACGTACGCAAGGTCTAAACCGGCTGCATAGAAATATGGATTGAGGCTGTGCACGCAGAGCTCCGATCCATCAACTGCCTAAGACTCACTACAGCCATTGGTTTCAGGGAAGATGATCTTGGCACGCACTCTGCGTGCTGACGTTAATATTGACCAATTAGGTGACCAGCAGCCAGGAAATTCAAATTCTTGGCTGCTTGTGGCGCTGCATTGGGTTGAGGAAACTCCTCTGCTTCACCCAAGCGGTTATTCACTTAGCACCGAAACTTCAGGGGAATTCCAATTCAGTGAATCCACTATTCACTGCACGGTCACCTTAGTGCACCAAAGATGGAGTCGACAAAAAACTGCAGAACTCACCACCGAACAACGTTGAAGGGCAGGAGAAAAAAGACGTAACTCTCCTATTCTTCTTATAGGTGTTTAAAGCAATAAAAATGTATTAAAATGTGTCTATGTAATAAAAAAAAAACCTTAAAGACCACTGACGTACTGTACATAGTACGTCCTGGGAAAAATACCCCTGAAGGAACAAGGATGTACTATGTACGCCATGGTCCTTTATCCCCTTTCCCTCCCTATACTCCCCTCTCTGGCCGGGCTCCCATGCTGGAATGACTTCTCGGAAGTCTGCCCAATGTTTTTATACACCCCAGCCGTCACGATTAAATTTCGAAAAAGTGTGTTTTTCAATTTTTTTCATCATATTTCATTATTTGTTTTATAGTAAATTATAGGATATGATGGAAATAATGGAATTTTAGAAAGTTCATTTAATGGCGGGAGGGCCGCACTGGGTGACACCACCCCATAGGGTGCCACCCTAACAAAAATATACAGTTGTGTTCAAAATTATTCAACCCCCACTGAAATTGAGTGTTTTGGCCAGTTTGACATTGATTTTGATCATTCAGTCATCTTGCTTACAATTAAATCAAAGAGGCACGTGTAGGTCAGACAAATATAACATAACATTTATAGTGAAATAACCACAAATGTCTTTTCTGTGCTCACATCATTATCAGTTTTATTCAACCCCCAAGTGACATTCAATCTTAGTACTTAGTACAACATCCTTTTACAGTTATAACAGCTTTGAAACGTGAAGCATAGCTTGACACAAGTGTCTTGCAGCGATCTACGGGTATCTTCGCCCATTCGTCATGGGCAAAAGCCTCCAGTTCAGTCACATTCTTAGGCTTGCGCACTGCAACTGCTTTCTTTAAGTCCCACCAGAGGTTCTCAATCGGATTTAAGTCAGGTGACTGCGTTGGCCACTCCAAAATGTTCCAGCCTTTAATCTGCAACCATGCTCTAGTGGACTTGGAGGTATGCTTGGGATCATTGTCCTGTTGAAAGGTCCAACGTCTCCCAAGCCTCAGGTTTGTGACGGACTGCATCACATTGTCATCCAATATCTCCTGGTACTGAAGAGAATTCATGGTACCTTGCACACGCTGAAGCTTCCCTGTACCTGCAGAAACAAAACAGCCCCAAAGCATGATTGACCCCCTGCCATGCTTCACAGTAGGCAAGGTGTTCTTTTCTTCATAGGCCTTGTTCTTCCGCCTCCAAACATAGCGTTGATTCATGGGCCCAAACAGTTCTAATTTTGTTTCATCAGTCCACAGAACACTATCCCAAAACTTCTGTGGTTTGTCCACATGACTTTTGGCATACTGCAGTCGACTCTTCTTATTCTTTGGAGACAGCAAGGGGGTGCACCTGGGAGTTCTGGCATGGAGGCCTTCATTACGCAGTGTGCGCCGTATTGTCTGAGCTGAAACTTCAGTACCCACATCTGACAAATCTTTTCTCAGTTCCTCAGCAGTCACACGGGGACTTTTCTCCACTCTACGCTTCAGGTAGCACACAGCAGTCAAAGTCAGCATCTTCTTTCTGCCACGACCAGGTAGCGTTTCAACAGTGCCCTTTGCCTTGAATTTGCGAATGATGCTTCCTATGGTCTCTCTTGGTATGTTTAACATCTTTGCAATCTTCTTATAGCCATTGCCCTTCCTGTGAAGAGTAATCACCTCTTCTCTTGTCTTCCTGGACCATTCTCTTGACTTCACCATGTTTGTAACCACACCAGTAAATGTCTAGAAGGAGCTGAGTATCACAGTCATTTTAAAGCTGCCTAATTGGTGCTTATTATGCTTTATTGCTGCTCCGTGACATCCACAGGTGTTTTCAATACCTGATTGAAAACATTTGAATGAACCTCTGTTCTTCAGAGTGGTTGTCTTTAAGGGGTTGAATAATTGTGTCAATGAAGAATTCACAAAAGAAACATTTACTACTGTATTACAAAACCAATTGATGTCATTTTAGTTGCATATGGTTCTTTAAAAAGTCCTTGTAGGATTTCATTCTGAATACAATTACAAATGTACACTAAATTCCCTAAAACCCTTTACAGCATTGGGGGTTGAATAATTTTGAACACAACTGTATATATATATATATATATTTTTTACTTTTGCAAAGAAGTATTTTACCAGGAAGGATACATTGAGATTTCACAAATTTTCGGGTGACACCACCCCCTAGGATGACACCCTAAAAAAAAATTTCTTTTTTTTTTACTTTTGCAAAGTATTTTACCAGGAGGGATACATTGCGATTTCACTAATTTTCAAGTATGTCATGGGTAGGCAAGGCCTAGGCTGGCACTTTCCAGTGAGTGGCAAAAAACCCACCACTAAAGGGGTTACTCACAGAGCATTGAAATGACGCCAACATTTTGGTGTTCTGTTGTGCTCTGCACTTCGGCGAATCAAATTTCCCCACCCTGCAGTGAATTCACCATTCACCGCAGGGTCCCCGAAGTGCAGGGATTCGGCCTACTTAACGAAAATGTCTGGAATTTACATATAAGGTCCTATGATTGATAATAAAAAGGTCTCTTACAGAAAAAAGAAAAACCACTATAGGATGGATATGTTGTGAGTTTGCAAAATCACTTAAAAATAACAATTATCCAAAAAGAATCTACACTCGCCCCTTATTGCACAGCACAGAGGATGCATGAATGATCCACCATCGGCAGATTCACAATATATCATTATTATATGTATACGTCATGTCCTGCCAGAATGCTTTAACTAAAAATATTTTTGAAAACATTAAAAAAGTGAGTGTCATTTTTTTTTAAAAACATTTTAAAGTTGGGGGGGTGCCAAATATAGGATCCGCCCCAGGTACCAAATGTTCTAGGTACGCCCCTGTGTGTGGGTTCCATAAACGAGTAAGAGGAAAATTAGAGCTAAACACAAACAGCACAGAAACGTTCTAACAGCAGCGGGCACTTACGGACGGACAATCGTAAAACCGCCTGGTCACTAAGGGGTTAAAAAAATAATAAAAAAGGTCAGATTGGAGAAAAGGTTAAAGTGGTCAGGATGAGTAGAATGTTCCTTTAAGTTCTGCAAAGTGTATAAACCATCTGTACCTCTGCCATGTGAAACTTTATGAAGTTACTATTTCAAAATACAAAAAAACAAACAGAAAAAATGCGATTCTTCGTTCTATTTGTTAAAATCATTACTGGTGAAACGGCGTTAAGTTTCATAATGTCGTTAGCACAGACCGGCTCTTAAATCACTCTAAGCAGGCAAAGACAAATTAAGGACATTTGTTACGAGTGACTTCATCCATTAGCTAAACAAAATCACTGGAGTAATTCATTCCTTAAAAACATCTGGACGGGATTAACTCGCTTTGCTCCCTGTACGGCTCTTTATTCTCACAGCAGATTCCACGTAGATCATTAACATGAACCTCCTCTATGCCATTAATATGCGCGTACCGGCGGATATACCTAGTGGCATTATAACCTGCTACGTAAGCCTAATTCGGGATGCAATACACAATGCGAATACACTACGTTGGCGTCTGGGACATAACATTGCTACAGTTTTATTCCAGTAAAACTTTAATAACAGAAGTTTAGATATAAACCAGATTGTGAGTTCCTACGGGAATAGGGCCCTCATCTCCTCCTGTACTGTTTGTCAAATGTTGTTCAATGTATTGTAACCCTGTCTGTACTGTGCTTATTGTACAGCGCTGCGGAATATGCTGGCGCTTTATAAATAAAGAATAATAATAATAATAATATAAAAAAATAATATATACTTATCAATCCCCTTCAGTTGTTTTGCAATAATCCCACCGCCAGGACCCAGCGGATTTATGGGAATTCGCAGTAGCCATACAATAAAAATTAGCCTGAAAAATTATAAAAGCACACTCTCAAACTGTATGGACTGTTTGACGGGTATTTAACGCCATCTGCTGGCCAAAAAGCGCTACTACACTACCAGAATACAACTCAGGCTCTGTTATTTATGTGAAAAGTAAACCAGATTACAAAATCCGGGTTATTCAAAGAGATCCGAATTGTGGTTGAAAGGTAACCGAACACTGTAATTCAGCGTACGTTA
Organism: Leptobrachium leishanense; assembly: GCA_009667805.1. Classification (NCBI taxonomy): domain Eukaryota; kingdom Metazoa; phylum Chordata; class Amphibia; order Anura; family Megophryidae; genus Leptobrachium; species Leptobrachium leishanense. The sequence continues at coordinate 34,068,541 of CM019067.1, read as the reverse complement.
CCTTTCCTGGCCATTCGGCTATTCAGAGAGCAGGCAGTTCACCAAATCCTGGTGAATTGCCTGCACATACGGTGCCTGTTCGGTGCCTGTTCGATGGCAGTGAATCCCCATAGAGAAGCAATGATTAATCTATTCAGAGAACAAAAACCAGCAGTGAAAAGTTGCCGAATTTCCCTACTGTTCGGTGGTTTCATGCAGCAGATTTATTCAGGCGAATCCTACAGGCTTCAATGTTAAAAATATTGTCATTTTAATTCAATATCTAATAAACCGCTCATTATAATATTCTGCAGTAAAAAGTCTCTTTATTTTTAGATTTTTTTTTAGGATCTTTTAGGAATTTTTCGTTTTTTTGTAAAAAAAAAAAAAAAAAATCTGTGTTTTTAAAAATAAATGTTTTTCTTTTTTCTGTAACAGCCCTTTTTATTATCATTCATTGGATCTAAGGCTAGGGTCAGACAAACGCATTTTTCACGTGCGTTTAGCCGCACGAAATCACGGCCCTGCTAGCAGCAAATGACGTCCAATGCCGGGGAACATACGACGAACAGCCGCACGAAAGTTCGTCCGTGCAATGCAAGTGGCCAACGAACGCATTTTTTCGAGAACGTCAAACCGCTACTACTGACGTACAGAGTGCGCTGCGGCCGCATAGCGGCGTGTTTGCGTGATTAGGAGACGTCAGACGCTGCACACGTCCGGCCAACATAACGTCCAGACACAAAAAGGGTTTTATTGACGATCCGTACAAAATCACGGACGAAAAGGCGCATCGTATGACCGCTATCGCGTATTCCGGGAAAAAATACGTACGTTCGCTCGAACGCACTTTTTCACGGACAACGTGAAAAATGCGTTCGTCTGACCCTAGCCTAATATGTAAATTTCAGACATTTTCGGTCTCTAGTTTCTTTGCAAACAGCGTTTCACTTTTCAAACATTCAAGCGAACTGTTTTTTTTTTTTTTCACTCCGTTCATCTGCAGTGTCGGGTGTTTCTGGCGGCTGCTCTGCGCTGTGATCGGCGGCTGTTTGGGTTTCTCCGGCGTGTTCAGCGGAGTTAATCCAGATGTGTTTGAGGGTTTCGGTGTGCATTAGCCGGGTTTTGCGGTGAGTGTTCATCGGGTTTGCGGGCCTTTTCCCTGCACTACGACGGCCCTGTGGTGCTTGCTGAATACACCGCAGGGTCGCTGAAATGGGATCGCCGAATCCCACCGAATTGAAGAGAACGAAAAGTCACTGAACGTGCGGTGACTTTTTGATTCTCTTTGAATAACCCTGTATGTTTTAGCTGTCATGCAGGGCCGGTTCTAGTGTTTGCGGGGCTGGTTGCACTATAAAATGCAGGGCTATTTTTTTGGGAGTGAAAGTGACTGAATGTGATCGAAATGGGGGGGCTGATTAGCATGGGTGTGCACTGTGCACATGTGTGTCATAGAGATTTATGAGAGTGCATGGACTGTCCTCCATGCTGGGGAGGGAATCCCCATGATGCTCCACACATGCTCATGTACTCTCTGGAGGGCAGTATCCAGGGGCACCCGTGGTGCTGTCTTAAGGGTCGGGATGGTTGCACTGCACCCCTTGCACCCACAAAGAGCCGGCTCCACTGTCATGCCTGAACTTCTTAACCTTTGTGGGCGCATCCTGGAGCCCACTTACAAACACATTTTGTTTTCAATTAAATAAATTCATTTTCATTGCTCCAGAGTTAGATCAAATCAGGTATACTCAATATAGGGGCATGAGCAGGTGCTTGGATTATCGGGTATACACAATTCTGGGAGTGAAGAGGTTAATAGTGTAATATTTGGATGTGTAACATATTAATTATTATGTGATTATATAGTGTTATAAGATTATTATTGAGCGGATTTCTAGAGTCAGATATTGCTTAGGTTTTGCTGAGTTTTGTAAGTTTAGCTCCGGAGCTATCCATGGTGCTGAACAGTATTCATTATTCAAAAAATAATACAGCTGCGTTCAGCAAATAAAAAGGCCTCGTTGCTTGAAATAAATAAGTTAGGAAACATAAAATATAACCAAAAAAATACCGTTTTGTTTTCTAAAAAAATCCTAAAATATATACAGTATATAAAAGGGGTTATGCACAATGCACCGAAATGTCGCTCACATTTCGGTGCCCTCTTGTTCCTCGCACTTCGGGGAATCAAATTATCCCACCCATTCACCGCAGGGTCCCCGGAGTGCGGGGAAAAGTCGCCGCAAAGCCGCCGAATGGATAAAGATCCTTGATAAAGTCTATTAAGACGAAACTCATCGGATCGATAGAGGCCGCTGCTTTTAATATTTTATGGTATTTTATTTCTTTTTATTTCTTGAATAAACATTTTATAACCATCATGAATTCAGTGTGGCCCTCTATGGGAGACCTTCACTGATGGTGCAAGGACGGGGACCAGATCAGAGAACTACCCGAAAGCTGTCTGGCGGAATCGCAGAGGCAAAAAAATACTCAAAGGCTATCTGGCCAAATTGCAGCGGCAGAGGAGAATTGTGGGAGCTGAGTATATATATATGATGAGCTGTTATTTATTTATTTATAAAGTATTTTACCAGGAAGGATACATTGAGATTTCTCTCCTTTTCAAGTATGTCCTGGGTTCAAAAACATTGAAACTTTACAGTTGTTACAGAAATACAAAGTAATAAAATGCAAGATATTAAAAACAAAAACACAAACATACAGATTAACACAGAAAATAAATATGTAGGAAATATAGTCACTGTGTTACATGTTTACAGGTGCATTCTGTATATAGTCACTATCTTACATGTTTACAGGTGCATTCTGTATATAGTCACTATGTTACATGTTTACAGGTACATTCTGTATATAGTCACTATGTTACATGTTTACAGGTGCATTCTGTATATAGTCACTATGTTACATGTTTACAGGTGCATTATGTATATAGTCACTATGTTACATGTTTACAGGTGCATTCTGTATATAGTCACTGTGTTACATGTTTACAGGTGCATTCTGTATATAGTCACTATGTTACATGTTTACACGTGCATTCTGTATATAGTCACTATGTTACATGTTTACAGGCGCATTCTGTATATAGTCACTATGTTACATGTTTACAGGTGCATTATGTATATAGTCACTATGTTACATGTTTATAGGTGCATTCTGTATATAGTCACTATGTTACATGTTTACAGGTGCAGTCTGTATATAGTCACTGTGTTACTTGTTTACACGTGCATTCTGTATATAGTCACTATGTTACATGTTTACAGGTGCGTTCTGTGTATAGTCCCTATGTTACATGTTTACAGGTGCATTCTGTATATAGTCACTATGTTACATGTTTACAGGTGCATTCTGTGTATAGTCCCTATGTTACATGTTTACAGGTGCATTCTGTATATAGTCACTGTGTTACTTGTTTACATGTGCATTCTGTATATAGTCACTCTGTTACATGTTTACAGGTACATTCTGTATATAGTCACTATGTTACATGTTTACAGGTGCATTCTGTATATAGTCACTATGTTACATGTTTACAGGTGCATTCTGTATATAGTCACTATGTTACATGTTTACAGGTGCAGTCTGTATATAGTCACTGTTACTTGTTTACACGTGCATTCTGTATATAGTCACTATGTTACATATTTACAGGTGCATTCTGTGTATAGTCCCTATGTTACATGTTTACAGGTGCATTCTGTATATAGTCACTGTGTTACATGTTTACAGGTGCATTCTGTATATAGTCACTGTGTTACATGTTTATAGGTGCATTCTGTATATAGTCACTGTTACATGTTTACAGGTGCATTCTGTATATAGTCAGTCACTGTTACATGTTTACAGGTGCATTTTGTATATAGTCACTATGTTACATTCTTACAGGTGCATTCTGTATATAGTCACTATGTTACATGTTTACAGGTGCATTCTGTATATAGTCACTATGGTACATGTTTACAGGTGCATTCTGTATATAGTCATTATGTTACATGTTTACAGGTGCATTCTGTATATAGTCACTGTGTTACTTGTTTACATGTGCATTCTGTATATAGTCACTATGTTACATGTTTACAGGTGCATTCTGTATATAGTCAGTCACTGTTACATGTTTACAGGTGCATTCTGTATATAGTCACTATGTTACATTCTTACAGGTGCATTCTGTATATAGTCACTATGTTACATTTTTACAGGTGCATTCTGTATATAGTCACTATGTTACATGTTTACAGGTGCATTCTGTATATAGTCACTGTGTTACATGTTTACAGGTGCATTCTGTATATACTCACTGTTACATGTTTACAGGTGCATTCTGTATATATTCACTCACTGTTACATGTTTACAGGTGCATTTTGTATATAGTCACTATGTTACATGTTTACAGGTGCATTCTGTATATAGTCACTATGTTACATGTTTACAGGTGCATTCTGTATATAGTCACTATGTTACATGTTTACAGGTGCATTCTGTATATAGTCACTGTGTTACTTGTTTACATGTGCATTCTGTATATAGTCACTATGTTACATGTTTACAGGTGCATTCTGTATATAGTCACTATGTTACACATTTATAGGTGCATTCTGTGTATAGTCACTATGTTACATGTTTACAGGTGCATTCTGTATATAGTCACTATGTTACATGTTTACAGGTGCATTCTGTATATAGTCACTATGTTACATGTTTACAGGTGTATTCTGTATATAGTCACTATGTTACATGTTTACAGGTGCATTCTGTATATAGTCAGTCACTGTTACATGTTTACAGGTGCATTCTGTATATAGTCACTATGTTACATGTTTACAGGTGTATTCTGTATATAGTCAGTCACTATGTTATGTTTACAGGTGCATTCTGTATATAGTCACTATGTTACATATTTACAGGTGCATTCTGTATATAGTCACTATGTTACATGTTTACAGGTGCATTCTGTATATAGTCACTATGTTACATGTTTACAGGTGTATTCTGTATATAGTCAGTCACTATGTTACATGTTTACAGGTGCATTCTGTATATAGTCACTATGTTACATGTTTACAGGTGCATTCTGTATATAGTCACTATGTTACATGTTTAAAGGTGCATTCTGTATATAGTCACTATGTTACATGTTTACAGGTGCATTCTGTATATAGTCACTATGTTACACATTTATAGGTGCATTCTGTGTATAGTCACTATGTTACATGTTTACAGGTGCATTCTGTATATAGTCACTATGTTACATGTTTACAGGTGTATTCTGTATATAGTCACTATGTTACATGTTTACAGGTGCATTCTGTATATAGTCACTATGTTACATGTTTACAGGTGCATTTTGTATATAGTCAGTCACTGTTACATGTTTACAGGTGCATTTTGTATATAGTCACTATGTTACATTCTTACAGGTGCATTCTGTATATAGTCACTATGTTACATGTTTACAGGTGCATTCTGTATATAGTCACTATGTTACATATTTACAGGTGCATTCTGTATATAGTCACTATGTTACATGTTTACAGGTGCATTCTGTATATAGTCACTATGTTACATGTTTACAGGTGCATTCTGTATATAGTCACTGTGTTACTTGTTTACATGTGCATTCTGTATATAGTCACTATGTTACATGTTTACAGGTGCACTGTATATAGTCCTAATGTTACACACTTTAATAGGTGCATTCTGTGTATAGTCCACTATGTTACATGTTTACAGGTGCATTCTGTATATAGTCACTTATGTTACGTGTTTACAGGTGTATTCTGTATATAGTCACTATGTTACATGTTTACAGGTGCATTCTGTATATAGTCACTATGTTACATGTTTACAGGTGCATTCTGTATATAGTCAGTCACTGTTACATGTTCACAGGTGCATTTTGTATATAGTCACTATGTTACATTCTTACAGGTGCATTCTGTATATAGTCACTATGTTACATATTTACAGGTGCATTCTGTATATAGTCACTATGTTACATGTTTACAGGTGCATTCTGTATATAGTCAGTCACTGTTACATGTTTACAGGTGCATTCTGTATATAGTCACTATGTTACATATTTACAGGTGCATTCTGTATATAGTCACTATGTTACATGTTTACAGGTGCATTCTGTATATAGTCAGTCACTGTTACATGTTTACAGGTGCATTCTGTATATAGTCACTATGTTACATGTTTACAAGTGTATTCTGTATATAGTCACTATGTTACATGTTTACAGGTGCATTCTGTATATAGTCAGTCACTGTTACATGTTTACAGGTGCATTCTGTATATAGTCACTATGTTACATGTTTACAGGTGTTTTCTGTATATAGTCAGGCACTATGTTATGTTTACAGGTGCATTCTGTATATAGTCACTATGTTACATATTTACAGGTGCATTCTGTATATAGTCACTGTGTTACTTGTTTACAGGTGCATTCTGTATATTGTCACTATGTTACATGTTTAGAGGTGCATTCTGTATATAGTCACTATGTTACATGTTTACAGGTGTATTCTGTATATAGTCAGTCACTATGTTACATGTTTACAGGTGCATTCTGTATATAGTCACTATGTTACATGTTTAAAGGTGCATTCTTTATATAGTCACTATGTTACATGTTTACAGGTGCATTCTGTATATAGTCACTATGTTACATGTTTACAGGTGTATTCTGTATATAGTCACTATGTTACATGTTTACAGGTGCATTCTGTATATAGTCACTGTGTTACTTGTTTACAGGTGCATTCTGTATATTGTCACTATGTTACATGTTTACAGGTGCATTCTGTATATAGTCACTATGTTACATGTTTACAGGTGTATTCTGTATATAGTCAGTCACTATGTTACATGTTTACAAGGTGCATTCTGTATATAGTCACTATGTTACATGTTAAAGGTGCATTCTGTATATAGTCACTATGTTACATGTTTACAGGTGCATTCTGTATAGTCACTATGTTACATGTTTACAGGTGTATTCTGTATATAGTCCACTATGTTACATGTTTACAGGTGCATTCTGTATATAGTCACTATGTTCCATGTTTACAGGTGCATTCTGTATATAGTCACTATGTTACATGTTTACAGGTGTATTCTGTATATAGTCACTATGTTACATGTTTACAGGTGCATTCTGTATATAGTCACTATGTTCCATGTTTACAGGTGCATTCTGTATATAGTCACTATGTTACATGTTTAAAGGTGCATTCTGTATATAGTCACTATGTTACATGTTTACAGGTGCATTCTGTATATAGTCACTATGTTACATGTTTTACAGGTTGTATTCTGTATATAGTCCAGTCACTATGTTACATGTTTACAGGTGCATTCTGTATATAGTCACTATGTTACATGTTTACAAGTGCATTCTGTATATAGTCACTATGTCACTATGTTACATGTTTACAGGTGCATTCTGTATATAGTCAGTCACTGTTACATGTTTACAAGTGCATTCTGTATATAGTCACTATGTTACATGTTTACAGGTGTATTCTGTATATAGTCAGTCACTATGTTATGTTTACAGGTGCATTCTGTATATAGTCACTATGTTACATATTTACAGGTGCATTCTGTATATAGTCACTGTGTTACTTGTTTACAGGTGCATTCTGTATATAGTCACTATGTTACATGTTTACAGGTGTATTCTGTATATAGTCAGTCACTATGTTACATGTTTACAGGTGCATTCTGTATATAGTCACTATGTTACATGTTTACAGGTGCATTCTGTATATAGTCACTATGTTACATGTTTATAGGTGCATTCTGTATATAGTCACTATGTTACATGTTTAAAGGTGCATTCTGTATATAGTCACTATGTTACATGTTTACAGGTGCATTCTGTATATAGTCACTATGTTACATGTTTACAGGTGTATTCTGTATATAGTCACTATGTTACATGTTTACAGGTGCATTCTGTATATAGTCACTATGTTACATGTTTACAGGTGCATTCTGTATATAGTCACTATGTTACATGTTTAACCACTTGAATGCTAAGGACGCGCTCAGCGGCGTCCTCAGCATTCCCCCTGGTATGCGGAGGACGCGCTGAGCGCGTCTCGCGCATTGGGGTCAGCGTTCGCCGGTACCGGCCGATCGCTGGCCCCTCCGGTGCGGGCTGACATCCTGGATGTCAGCCCGGCATCCGGAGCAGTGGCCGCCATTATTATGTGTCATCGCGCCCCCGCGATGACACATAATTCAGCGCCGCCCCCCGCATGTGCGGAGGAGCGCCTGAAAGGGAGGGGGGGAGGTCCTTCGGACCTCTCTCCCTCCCGATCGGCGGCTCACAGGGGCTTAACCCAGGCATCATTTGGAAGGGCACAGCCTGCCCTTCCAAATGATGCCTGGCATTAACCCTGGGGAGCTGGATCGCAAATCGGCGCTGAAAAGCGCCGATTTGCGATCCTTCCCGGGAGCTGGCCGACATCTTGGATGTCGGCAAGCTTCCGGGAACTCCCAGAGGACTGGCGTCATCGTGCGCAGCACGATGACGCCGTCCTAGCATTAACCCCTAACTGCCACGAAGTGTGGAGATAGGGAGTTCCAATGAACTCCCTATCTCCCGATCCGTGGCAGTTAGGGGTTAAATTTGATATCGTTGGATCGGCCAGAGCATGGCCGTTCCAACGATACCAAACATGAAAGTAAAAAAATTGTAAAAAAAAAAAAAAAAAGAAAAATAAAAATAAAAAAAAATTAAAAAAAAAAATAATAAAAAAAAAAATAAACACTTTTTTTTTTTTTTTTTTGTTTTGTTAATGCAGCATATTTGTTCCCATTTCAATTATAATGTGAACAATGATGCTGCATTAACGATTTTTGTTGCGGTGCGTTTGTTAAAAATGGTGTCATTTTCCCCAAAAAAAAATGTAACGAGACCCCATCTCTAATTTTTTTAACAAGCGCACCCCATACAAAATATATCCGCAATTGCTCGCATGTTTAAAATGTGGAAAAAAACACTTTACACGCTGTAAATTATTGAAAATACATATTTTATTGCATTTTGTTATAATACAAACATGACATAACGTATACATATAATAATGACATATTATGAATCTACCGAGTCTGACGGAAAGAACGATATATAATATGTCGATGTCATATACTAAAATAAGCCTTCAAAAACGTTTAAACATGATGCGCAAAAACAGGTAAAAAATGACCTCAGCACAGGGGCGGGAAAGCCTCAGCAGCGAAAGGGTTAAAGGTGCATTCTGTATATAGTCAATATGTTACATGTTTACAGGTGCATTCTGTATATAGTCACTATGTTACATGTTTACAGGTGTATTCTGTATATAGTCAGTCACTATGTTACATGTTTACAGGTGCATTCTGTATATAGTCACTATGTTACATGTTTACAGGTGCATTCTGTATAACAGTCACTATGTTACATGTTTAAAGGTGCATTCTGTATATAGTCACTATGTTACATGTTTACAGGTGCATTCTGTATATAGTCACTATGTTACATGTTTACAGGTGCATTCTGTATATAGTCACTATGTTACATGTTTACAGGTGCATTCTGTATATAGTCACTATGTTACATGTTTACAGGTGCATTCTGTAGATAGTCACTATGTTACATGTTTAAAGGTGCATTCTGTATTAAGGTATGTTAATAGGGAGCTCTTAAGTGACTTTAGACTGGGGGAAGATTTGATGGCGTCTGGGAGGTTACACCATATTTGCGGTGCTCTGTAGGAAAATGATCAAGCCACTTTCTTTTTGCATTGAGGTATTGTAAGTAAGGTGCAGGTCCTGGATCGGAGGTTATAGGATGAGGGAACTGCTGGGGGAAGCAGTCTATTCAGGTAGGGTGGTAGCTTCCCACAAAAAGCTCTTAAACACCGTTTACTTTGTATTTCTGTCCAAAATCATGTGAGCAAAATTTAAGCAGGGGTTATCTATTGACCATGTTTTGCAGTGTAACACTATGAGAGTTTGTTTTGTTTCGTTGTAGTGCTCAATATTGCCTTTATAAATTTTTGTCTGAAGTGTGGATGAAGAGAAGTCATCCAGGGGCAACACTACTAAGATTTGTATACTTCTACCTGTTGCAATATACGTGTTATCCCAGTTCCTGATTAACTGCTACTTTTGTTTTTTTCTAGGTATTTATGTATTCCTTCTGCTAGTATAGTGTATTTTCTTGCAGAATGTGTCAGTTTGCCTTTAATAAAAGGCATACTATGTTATTCTCTGCGAATATGCCGATACATCTCCATTCTCCGGCTCTCCGCAAGTTAACGAAGTAGAAAGGCCTTTCTCTAATTGCACGGAAACATTTGATTAAAACAACATGTTTATCTACATTGCGCGTGGGAAAACAAAAAAGTTTGCGAGGGTCAGCAGAAACCAGAATGTGATAAGTAAAAAAAAAAAGAAAAGCAACAACTCGGATTTGCTTCAAGCCGAACAAAAGCCATCTTATTAAGAGTAACGCCGCTCGGCCCGTCTAGCGCTTTAATCCCGCGGAAAAAATAAGATCAAATGCTGAATTCTGTCATCTTGACAGAAGGTCCCTCAAGACATTTCACAGAATAATGAATCTATAATAAAAGGAGATCTGCATTTCCTCCTTTTTATACGTCCTAAGTGAGGAAAATTTCCAATTAATTTCATTATTGTCGTTCACAGGGACTCGGCGTATACAGTTTATTGGTACGGACATGGCGCTTTTATAAAACGCCTAGAAAATTATGCATATCACAGCCAGCAGCTTTGTTACGTTTCCTGCCTTTTCTAGGTCAGACTGTAAAGCTTAACCTTGTTATACATATTAAAATTGAAACATGTTAGAATTCGGCGGCTTTTGATTTTTCTTAGATTTGATTCATTAGCAAAAACTTTACTGGAATATCACTGCATTACAATAAGCGACATATTAAAAAATATACCCCAGGATTGGGGCAACCAACACGTTTCAATGCTCCCCCCCCGTTGCAATTTTTTTGGTAAAAGTATTGCAATAAAAGCAAATTTAAAACAGAATATATTCAATAATTTGTCCTGATTTTGGGCTTGATTACGAATTAACGTTAAAATGGGGACGCTAACGGTGAAAACCTGAGCCTACAGATTTCCCCCTACCTTCCCCATTTTAGCAATTAGGGGTTATTCAGCGAGAGCTGATCTGGCCCCGAAATGTCACCGAACAGGAGATTTCCCCGTACGGTGACATTTCAGGGCTTTTCGGCTATTCAGAGAGCAGGCAGTTCTCCAAATTTTGGCGAATTGCCAGCAAGTACGATGCCTGTTCGACGCCAGTGAAATCCCCCATAGAGAAGCAATGGTTAATCTATTCAGAGACACCGAACAGCAGTGAAAAGTTGCCGCAATGCCCTGCTGTTCGTTGGTTTCATTCGGCAGGTTTATTCAGGCGAATCCCATAGGCTTCAATGTTAAAAATATTTCCGTTTTAATCCAATGTCTAATAAACTGTTTATTATTTTAATCTGCAGCAAAAAGTCTCTTTATTTATTGATTTTTTTTTAAGATCTTTTAGGCATTTTTCGTGATTTTTTCCTTTTTTTTTAATAGCGTTTGTTCTTTTTTTCTGTAACAGATCTTTTTATTATGGGGCCTGATAGGATCCACCCTAAATTATTAAAAGAGCTCAGTGATGTAATAGCAAAACCGTTAACAGATTTATTTAACCAATCCTTGTTAACGGGAGTCGTCCCAGAAGACTGGAAATTAGCAAATGTTGTCCCCATTCACAAGAAGGGTAGTAGGGAGGAATCTGGGAACTATAGGCCAGTTAGTTTTTCATCAGTAGTGGGGAAATTAATGGAAACCATGTTAAAGGAAAGGATTGTTGAACATCTAAAAACACATTGATTACAGGATCAGAAACAACATGGGTTTACCTCAGGGAGATCATGCCAAACTAATCTTATTGACTTTTTTGATTGGGTAACAAAAATAATAGACACAGGTGGTGCAGTAGACATTGCTTATTTAGATTTCAGTAAGGCTTTTGATACTGTTCCGCATAGAAGGCTTATAATAAATTGCAATCTTGAGCTTGGATTCCAATATTGTTGAATGGATTAGGCAGTGGCTGAGTGACAGGCAACAGAGGGTTGTGGTAAATGGAGTTTATTCGGCGCAAGGTCTTGTTACCAGTGGGGTACCTCAGGGTCAGTACTTGGACCCATTCTCTTTAATATTTTTATTAGTGATATTGCAGAAGGTATTAATGGTAAAGTATGTCTTTTTGCTGATGACACAAAGATTTGCAACAGGGTTGACGTTCCTGGAGGGATCAGCCAAATGCCAAATGATTTAGGTAAACTAAAAAAATTGTGGGAGTTGTGGCAATTGAGTTTTAATGTGTATAAGTGCAAGATAATGCACCTGGGACGTAAAAACCCAAGGGCTGAATATAGAATATTTGATACATCTGAGGGTTGGGATTTAGGGGTTATTATTTCAGAGGATCTAAGGGTAAGTAGTCAATGTAATAGAGCAGCAGGAAACGCTGGCAGAATGCTTGGTTGTGTAGGGAGAGGTATTAGCAGTAGAAAAAAAGGGAAGTGCTCATGCCACTGTACAGAGCACTGGTGAGACCTCACTTGGAGTACTGTGTGCAGTACTGGAGACCGTATCTCCAGAAGGATATAGACATCTTAGAGAGAGTTCAGAGAAGGGCTACTAAAATGGTGTACGGCTTGAAGGAGAAAAGTTACCAGGAAAGGCTTAATGATCTTAACATGTACAGCTTGGAAAAAAGACGAGACAGAGGAGATATGATAGAAACATTTAAATACGTAAAGGGAATCCACAAGGTAGAGGAGGGAGTATATTTAAAAGGAAACAAAGTAACAAAACAAGAGGACATAGTCTTAAATTAGAGGGGCAAAGGTTTAAAAGTAACATCAGGAAGCATTATTTTACTGAGAGGGTGGTGGATACATGGAACAGTCTTCCAGTAGAAGTGGTAGAGGCCAAAACAGTAATTGAATTTAAGCAAGCATGGGATAGGCATAAGGCTATCCTAAACAAAAGATAAATCCAGGTAAAGTATCCATGTAATTGGGCAGACTAGATGGGCCGAAAGGTTCTTATCTGCCGACATTTTTCTATGTTTCTATGTTTCTATGTTTCTATGTTTCTATTATAATTCATTGGATCTTATATGTAAATTCCACACATTTTCGTTCACTGTTTTTTTTTTGCAAACAGCGTTTCAATTTTGACACTTTCAAGTGTATTGTGTTTTGTTTTCTTTTGGTGGGTTTTCGGCGGGCTTGCAGCAGGCTTGCGGCACGTTTGCGGTGGGTTTTCCCTGCACTCCAGGGACCCTCTGGTGAATGCTGAATTCACCGAAGGGTGGGGAACTTTGATTCCCTGAAGTGCAGGGAAGTGCAGGGAATGAGAGAGCACCGAAATGTTGCTGCTCTGTGAATAACCCCCTTAGTTTCCGGGACAGGCGCTACCTTGGCACCTCGCCCCGTAACGCAGCTCTACCCTCAGTGATACTCACGAAAGCACTTCCTATAGAATCCTATGGACTCCATGGAGCGTCACGCTGCCTGGCTACGAGCCCTGGGCGATCTCGCTCTTGCGTCGTGGAGTGATCGCAGAGGGAGACTGTCAGGGGTCATGTCCAGGGAGCGCAGTTCATGCACTATTTTAGCAGAGGGAACTGAGTTCCCTTTTGTCCCACACACTATAAAACTTGTATGCAGGTGTTTAATCATATCTTTCCCTGTTAAGTTACAAACAATATATGATTTATTATACAGGTATATTTTGCTATAATCCACATATATACATGAATATATCAGATTTGAGGGTGTGTTTGTGTTAAGTGCGAGATGATCATTGCTAATTGGGGAAGAGAAATCTTGGTGAGTTCCCACACTTCTTTTTTTTAGGACTTGACCCCTGGAGACTAGGGACTATTTGTCCCCAGTCTCACTCTGCTCACGGCCAGAAGAAGCAACAGAATGGCCCACTGTTCTCTCTGCAGGATGAGAGGTGAGCATGGGATTTATTGGGGGGGGGGGGTAGGGGGTGCTAAATGATTTTGCAAAAGCGGAATCAGTTAGCACCAGCTTTATGGTGTAGCTAAAATAAATTTAACGCATCGGTGCGGCAATTAGCGCTAGCACCTTGTAATACCTTACTTATCCTAACGCTAATTACTGATTGCGCTCCCCGTTTCAAGTATAGGGTGCGCAAAGTACAGTAAGCTCGCGTAAGCTTACAATCACCAACGCACTAACGGATTTTTGACAGGTCTACAGGAATGTAATATGGCGGGCATGCGTTAAAGTCACTTATCCTGGCGTTAACCCTTACACATCCGAATGCTACAGTAATCCCCTGGACCTCTAGGGAAGGGGGACATGACTGCTGGCCTGTGCTGGACAGTCAGGAATGGATCTGTGGTCTGATTGGCGGGAAAGCAACACTGTCACAATCGCCAGGTATATACAGTTGTGTTCAAAATTATTCAACCCCCAATGCTGTAAAGGGTTTTAGGGAATTTAGTGTACATTTGTAATTGTATTCAGAATGAAATCCTACAAGGACTTTTTAAAGAACCATATGCAACTAAAATGACATCAATTGGTTTTGTAATACAGTAGTAAGTGTTTCTTTTGTGACTTCTTCATTGACACAATTATTCAACCCCTTAAAGACTACCACTCTGAAGAACAGAGGTTTATTCAAGTGTTTTCAATCAGGTATTGAAAACACCTGTGGATGTCACGGAGCAGCAATAAAGCATAATAAGCACCAATTAGGCAGCTTTAAAATGACTGTGATACTCAGCTCCTTCTAGACATTTACTGGTGTGGTTACAAACATGGTGAAGTCAAGAGAATGGTCCAGGAAGACAAGAGAAGAGGTGATTACTCTTCACAGGAAGGGCAATGGCTATAAGAAGATTGCAAAGATGTTAAACATACCAAGAGAGACCATAGGAAGCATCATTCGCAAATTCAAGGCAAAGGGCACTGTTGAAACGCTACCTGGTCGTGGCAGAAAGAAGATGCTGACTTCGACTGCTGTGCGCTACCTGAAGCGTAGAGTGGAGAAAAGTCCCCGTGTGACTGCTGAGGAACTGAGAAAAGATTTGTCAGATGTGGGTACTGAAGTTTCAGCTCAGACAATACGGTGCACACTGCGTAATCAAGGCCTCCATGCCAGAACTCCCAGGTGCACCCCCTTGCTGTCTCCAAAGAATAAGAAGAGTCGACTGCAGTATGCCAAAAGTCATGTGGACAAACCACAGAAGTTTTGGGATAGTGTTCTGTGGACTGATGAAACAAAATTAGAACTGTTTGGGCCCATGGATCAACGCTATGTTTGGAGGAGGAAGAACAAGGCCTATGAAGAAAAGAACACCTTGCCTACTGTGAAGCATGGCAGGGGGTCAATCATGCTTTGGGGCTGTTTTGCTTCTGCAGGTACAGGGAAGCTTCAGCGTGTGCAAGGTACCATGAATTCTCTTCAGTACCAGGAGATATTGGATGACAATGTGATGCAGTCCGTCACAAATCTGAGGCTTGGGAGACGTTGGACCTTTCAACAGGACAATGATCCCAAGCATACCTCCAAGTCCACTAGAGCATGGTTGCAGATTAAAGGCTGGATCATTTTGGAGTGGCCATCGCAGTCACCTGACTTAAATCCGATTGAGAACCTCTGGTGGGACTTAAAGAAAGCAGTTGCAGTGCGCAAGCCTATGAATGTGACTGAACTGGAGGCTTTTGCCCATGACGAATGGGCGAAGATACCCGTAGATCGCTGCAAGACACTTGTGTCAAGCTATGCTTCACGTTTAAAAGCTGTTATAACTGTAAAAGGATGTTGTACTAAGTACTAAGATTGAACGTCACTTGGGGGTTGAATAAAACTGATAATGATGTGAGCACAGAAAAGACATTTGTGGTTATTTCATTATAAATGTTATGTTATATTTGTCTGACCTACACGTGCCTCTTTGACTTAATTGTAAGCAAGATGACTGAATGATCAAAATCAATGTCAAACTGGCCAAAACACTCAATTTCAGTGGGGGTTGAATACTTTTGAACACAACTGTAGGTGCCTGTGTGGGAGGGGCTTACCTTGTGGAGTCAGTCAGAGTGAGTGGTGCATCAGGAAAATAATAAACTGGGGATCAATAATTTCGCTTAAAAAATCCAGAAAAATACCTAAATAATTCAACAAAATAAATAAAGAGGCTTTTTTGCTGAAACCGAAGAGAATAAACTGTTGAATAATTAAATAATAAGCAAAACGATTAATATTTTTTAATATTGAATCCCATGCGATTCGCCTTTTTAAACCTGTCGCACTGAATCGCCGAAGGTCTGGGCATTTCTTCGGAGGTTGGCATCTCTGAATATACAGTATAAACCATTACTTCTGTATGGGACAATTTCACTGACGTCGAAGGTCGCCGAATTGTGGCAAACAGCACCGTATTTTGCCGTCAATTCGCCAGTATTTGGTGAATTAGTGAAAAATCCTTTATGCTTAAAGACACATTTACATTTTTTCTGGTAAACATACAAAAAAACGCATTGTTTACTTTTATAAATTGTTTTCAGAGATTAACGGAGCTTTCTCCTTTACAGGATTCACACGGACGATGATCACCTCCAAGGGAATGCCTTCCTCAAACCGTGGATATCCCATTGAGAATGTATTTTTTTCCCCATTATTAATTAGCTGTATTTAGTAATAGGGAGACAGCTGGGACGCACAAATGAAGTGACCTCCAGCTGAGATCGCTTACTTAACACAGTGATCAATAATAGAATATTAAGCATTTTAGCCGTGAAAGCTTCCTGTCATGCGGGGGCTCCAGCAGACTGCGCGTAATCCTTATTTGCACTTTACTTTGAACACTTCGTAGCGTGGGGATTTTTTAATTATTTACAAATGGCATGCTCGACGTCCACTTCAGGATAACCCATCTATCATCCTTCTGGTACAATGACATATAATCAATGAAGGTTCCAGTGCGTCCCTGACATTCCAAGCAAATCAATTCTGACTTGTCAAGTCACGATTATTATTATTATTATTATTATTGGTATAGTGCTATAATATAATTATCAGCTCTGACAATGGACAAGACCACACAAACACTAGGCTTGTGCACCGATTTTTTTTTTTCGGTTCGATTTGTTCGGATGTTTAAAATTTTCGAATCGGCTCGTTTCGGCCGATTTCTGTTTCGATTCGGTTCAGTTCGGCTCGTTTTTCGTGTACATTTTTTTTTCGGAATATCGACGATTTTTCGTGTTTTCGGGTCACTTTGCTCGTTTTTTGTATCGACTTTTCGGAAATTTTCATTTTTTCGGAACGTCTGTTCTCCTCGTTTCAAAGTGTCTACGATAATTCTGGCGATTCTATCGTGTTTTTTTTTTATTAAATAAAGATCCTTTTTTTCTTATGAATAATTGAATATACATTTCACAACTTTATTTAATCATATTAAAATGGTATGAAAGCCAAGGAACAAAAAAAATGAACAAAACGATTTAAAAAACGCTAAACTGACCCGAATGCCACAAGAAACAAGTGATACGCATTTACAAATACAAAATTTACAGAATCAGCGATATAACCGATAATAGTTAAATATACGATTTCCAGAATTACCGAAATGGAACCGAAATCACGAATGGAACCGAAATCATGAATAGAGCAAAAATAAATTTTGATTTGACACATTTCAAGTCCATTCGAAAAATCCAAAATTTTTTCATTTCGGCTCGGAAAACTTTTCGGATCTATCGGTTTTCGGGTCCGACCCGATTCGGAAATTCGGCCGAATCCGAAGACACGAATCGGGAAATTTCGTGAAAATTCCGAAATTCCGAAACCCGAAACGCACATCCCTAACAAACATTTGATTGGAAGAAGCTTCATCAAGCTTACACGTACACTTAAGGGGTTATACAGAGAGCAGATCTGGCCCCGAAATGTAACAGACACTGAAATTCAATGTACGGTGACATTTCGGGGCCATTCGGCTCTTCAGAGAGCAGGCAGTTCGCCAAATTTTGGCAAACTGCCAGCAAGTACGATGCTTGTTCGACGGCAGAGAAATCCACCATAGAGAAGCAATGGCTAATCTATTCAGAGTCACTGAACAGCAGAGAAAGTTGCCGACGTGCCCTATTGTGCGGTGTTTTCATTCGGCATGTTTATTCAGGCGAATCCCATAGGCTTCAATGTTAAAAATATTCCCGTTTAAAATTCAATATATAATAAACCGTTTATTATTTTAACCTGCAGCAAAAAGTCTTTTTATTTATTTACTTTTTTAGGATCTTTTAGGCATTTTTCAGGATTGTTTCGGCAATTTTTTTTTCCCGTTTTTTTATTTATTTTTTATTTTTTCTGTAACAGACCTTTTTATTATCATTCATTGGTTCTTACAGTCAGGTCCAGAAATATTGGGACATCGACACAATTCTAACATCTTTGGCTCTATACACCACCACAATGGAGTTGGAATGAAACAAACACAATGTGCTTTAACTGCAGACTGTCAGCTTTAATTTGAGGGTATGTACATCCAACTCAGGTGAACGGTGTAGGACTTACAGCAGTTTGCAGATGTGTCTCCCACTTGTTAAGGGACCAAAAGTAATGGGACAGAATAATAATCATAAATCAAACTTTCCCTTCTTAATACTTGGTTGCAAATCCTTTGCAGTCAATCACAGCCTGAAGTCTGGAACGCATAGACATCACCAGACGCTGGGTTTCATCCCTGGTGATGCTCTGCCAGGCCTCTACTGCAACTGTCTTCAGTTCCTGCTTGTTCTTGGGGCATTTTCCCTTCAGTTTTGTCTTCAGCAAGTGAAATGCACGCTCAATGGGATTCAGGTCAGGTGATTGACTTGGCCATTGCATAACATTCCACTTCTGTCCCTTCAAAAACTCTTTGGTTGCTTTTGCAGTATGCTTTGGGTCATTGTCCATCTGCACTGTGAAGCGCCGTCCAATGAGTTCTGCAGCATTTGGCTGAATGTGAGCAGATAATATTGCCCGAAACACTTCAGAATTCATCCTGCTGCTTTTGTCAGCAGTCACATCATCAATAAATACAAGAGAACCAGTTCCATTGGCAGCCATACATGCCCACGCCATGACACTACCACCACCATGCTTCACTGATGAGGTGGTATGCTTAGGATTATGAGCAGTTCCTTTCCTTCTCCATACTCTTCTCTTCCCATCCCATCACTCTGGTACAAGTTGATCTTGGTCTCATCTGTCCATAGGATCTTGTTCCAGAACTGTGAAGGCTTTGTTAGGTGTTGTTTGGCAAACTCTAATCTGGCCTTCCTGTTTTTGAGGCTCACCAATGGTTTACATCTTGTGGTGAACCCTCTGTATTTGCTCTGGTGAAGTCTTCTCTTGATTGTTGACTTTGACACACATACACCTACCTCCTGGAGAGTGTTCTTGATCTGGCCAACTGTTGTGAAGGGTGTTTTCTTCACCAGGGAAAGAATTCTTCAGTCATCCACCACAGTTGTTTTCCGTGGTCTCCCGGGTCTTGTAGTTTTGCTGAGCTCACCGGTGTGTTCCTTCTTTTTGAGAATGTTCCAAACAGTTGTTTTGGCCATGCCTAATGTTCTTGCTATGTCTCTGATGGGTTTGTTTTGTTTCTTCAGCCTAATGAAGGCTTGCTTCACTGATAGTGACAGCTCTTTGGATCTCATCTTGAGAGTTGACAGCAACAGATTACAAATGCAAATAGCACACTTGAAATGAACTCTGGGCCTTTTATCTGCACATTGTAATTGGGGTAATGAGGGAATATCACACACCTGGCCATGGAACAGCTGAGAAGTCAATTGTCCCATTACTTTTGGTACCTTAACAAGTGGGAGGCACATCTGCAAACTGCTGTAAGTCCTACACCGTTCACCTGAGTTGGATGTACATACCCTCAAATTAAAGCTGACAGTCTGCAGTTAAAGCACATTGTGTTTGTTTCATTCCAACTCCATTGTGGTGGTGTATAGAGCCAAAGATGTTAGAATTGTGTCGATGTCCCAATATTTCTGGACCTGACTGTATATGTAAATTCCAGACATTTTCGCTCAGTAGCTTTTTGCAAACAGAGTTTCAATTTTGAAACTTTCAAGCGTATTGTTTTTTTGTTTTTACCCCGTTTGTCGTCTTCTCTGCTTTTTCCGGCGGCTAGTCAGCGCTGTGATCGGCCGGATCGTGTTCGACATGTTTTTTTGGTGGTTCCGGTGGGTTTCCAGTGGGTGACTGGTGGGAATGCAGCGGGTATTCCGGCGGGTTTGCAGTGGGTTTTCCCTGCACTCTGGGGACCCTGCGTGAATGCTGAATACACCGCAGGGTTGATTCCCCGTGCAGTGAGCAAGAGAGCACAGAAATGTCACCAATATTTCGGTGGTCTCTGACTACCCCTTACAGTTCTCTGCTGCACAAAAAAATATAAATGTAAAATATTATTGAACAGCCGCTACTACCAAAAAACGCTATGTCCTTATTGTGTTTATTTGATGTTGCTGATATCTTTCATGTGCTTTGTTTTCCTCTTGTATGTTTAGTTAAGAAAATATTTTCCTCTATGTGTCACTAGGTGCATCCATTGTGTGATATTTTCCTCTATATGTGTCACTGGGTGCATCCATTGTGTGATATTTTCCTCTATATGTGTCACTGGGTGCATCCATTGTGTGATATTTTCCTCTATATGTGTCACTGGGTGCATCCATTGTGTGATATTTTCCTCTATATGTGTCACTGGGTGCATCCATTGTGTGATATTTTCCTCTATATGTGTCACTGGTGCATCCACTGTATGATATTTTCCTCTATGTGTCACTGGGTGCATCCATTGTGTGATATTTTCCTCTATATGTGTCACTGGTGCATCCACTGTATGATATTTTCCTCTATGTGTCACTGGGTGCATCCATTGTGTGATATTTTCCTCTATATGTGTCACTGGGTGCATCCATTGTGTGATATTTTCCTCTATATGTGTCACTGGGTGCATCCATTGTGTGATATTTTCCTCTATATGTGTCACTGGGCGCATCCATTGTGTGATATTTTCCTCTATATGTGTCACTGGGCGCATCCATTGCGTGATATTTTCCTCTCTATGTGTCACTGGGTACATCCATTGTGTGATATTTTCCTAATATATGTATCACTGGGTGCATCCATTTTGTGATATTTTCCTCTATATATGTCACTGGGTGTATCCATTGTGTGATATTTTCCTCTATATGTTTCATTGGGTGCATCCATTGTGTGATATTTTGTGTTGTATCCTGCCCCACACAGGATCTTTCCATCACTTGTTCCTCACTGTGTGGCTTGGGTCATAGAATGCAGTAAATGGGACGTCACCAGAGGGTAGAATAGAAGTCTTTTAAGCTCCCTGTCTTATCTCATCAGCTGCCAGCTCTTATCTGGAGAACACAATACACCCTGATGTCTTATCTAAACATCCCCTCCTTCTCATTAACTGTTAAAATACTGTATACGATAAAGCATAGCCACAAAGTAAAACATTTGCACAGATTTTGGTAAATGTTGCATCATGGGGAAAAATACACAAAATGGAAACAGGATATAAAAAAAATGAATTTATTTTTCCTTCTTACATGCAATTACTTGAAACACAGAAAAACAACAGCAGCATGTGTTTTATAAGGTGTTTATAAAGTGTTTTATAATGTGTCTTATAAGGTGATTCTGTTTGTAAAGCACAAGTAATATAATTTCAGCTTATGTACGTGGTAGTGTCTCTTTAAAGCTGTAAAATTGCACGTACGCACTGCAGACAGACATATACAGGGCATCCCAAAGTTCTGGAATGTCAGGCATTTTTATATGATGCACGGTGACAGTGACGCATACAGTGAGCGATTCTGATAACAGTGGGAGGGAATTTATGATGTCCGTTACAGCGTTGAAAACCCATTTTGTTTAAATGTACTAGTAATGCACGTTACAGTGGGCGTGCTATTTTCATCCCTGTCAAGCTGCTTCAATGGATGGCAGACGGGTCTACAAAGCGTGATCTTCCATAGGAGACTCTTCCTTTGCAGAACTGTGAGCACAAATGTGCGCCAGCGAGGTGGCCAGTGGCCACACAGGCGTCCGTGTTGAAAGAAGTCCATTCTCACAGGCAGTCTCTTCGCACTGGTGTAGGCCCAGTCTTATGTTTATGAAATTACATGCAATGACCGACGTATGTAGCCTTGCATTTTTTGGCATATGGATAATCACACAGAAATGTCCCACAATAACTCATGAGGAAGTGAGTTATTGCAGCGGCAACGTCTGCTTTATAAATGAAGAGTGGACCATGCTGCTGCTCGAGAATATGAAAAAGCAAATGTTTGTATTACTGCTTTTGTCAGGGGAGTCACCTGGTGTAAGCCTTGGTGGGACCCAGTTCAGGGGGTCTGAGCCTTTTTTGCGGGGATACACCGGTGGTACCTTAGTGTAAACTGGCATTTGGATATCCAAGGCGAAGGTACTGAAGGAATAATCCTGAGGATGGTCAAAGGGGCGATCTGAGGTCAGCTATAAAAAGGATCCACAGATCCTGGTAGTACAAGACAAGACGTAAATATAGCCCCTTGGCTATCCTTGGCCTTATCCATACCCCAATTCCTTATATTTACGTCTTGTCTTGTACTACCAGGATCTGTGGATCCTTTTTATATTACTCTATTAAAAGTAACATTTTTATCCTTGTTCACACCAATTTGTGTATAGGCCATTGCAACCTGTTGAGAATTTTCCTTTTACCTGCACGAAGGTACATCATACCACATTCACCTGGGTATGTTTATTTTCTTTCTGATTTCAGGAAGAAAACAATATTTTTTAACGTACAATGACTGATATTTTTTATAATTTGAGGGACACTCTACTCACCCTGATCACTTTATCTTTTTACGGTGGTCAGGTTGTGAGGGGTGTCCCCTTCTCCCCCCACCTGCCCCATTCAGGTGAAAATGCTGGGTGAAGGGGAGGAGTTTCCTCCACCACATTCAGCAGCCGGAATATTGAATTTCCCGGCTCCGAGTCACCAGATCAGTCACTAGTGACATCAGCACACAGAGAGCATGCTGACATCACTCTCTCTGAGACCGATCTCTGTGTGAGCTTTTCAGAGAGGCAGCCAATGCGATCCATTGTTCTGCGCATGCGCGATGGAAAGCGCAGAAAAGCTTCAGGGACTTTCAGGTTTGGGAAGAGGAGGAGCGGTGTGCAAAAGGTGAATAAAATCACCCTAAAATAATAAAATATATATATATTATTTAAGGTTAAAAAAAGGAACTATGTAATAACAGAGTGCTCCTTTAATGTTTTATTACAGCTTCTTGGCCACCATACCTAGGCAACATCCACATTTTGTCCAGGTGACCCGTTCTCCTGATTTGAACATGGAATGAATAAAACCAGTAGATGTTACCTGTTCATTATTAAAAAAAAGCACAACAAAACCCCAATTTAATTAATTCTCGCTTTATATCAGTCGGGCCGGGAACTTTAAAAATTCACTTAATTGAAAATCAGATAAAAACAAAAAACAAACAGCATACCTTGTAAACACGGCAGATTTATGGATCACAGCCGGGAACATACTTGGTTAAGAATGTCCTTGCTGTGGAATGCTAAGCCTCCTATACCGGTCGGTGGACGGCAGCTCAGGTTGTTTCTTGAAGTAAAGCTGATTTTGTAAGATTACTGTAATACTTTGTGTTTATTGTTCGGGCTTTTTCGGGGGTTACATTGCTTTGTAGAATTCTCAGTAGCGTTTCTAAAAGCTGACCATGTGACAGGTATATTTATTAGTGGAAAACACAGTTTACAGAAAGAATTACGGAAATCTCATTGAGTGCACCAACATAATTTAGTGGCGTTTTAGAGCTTGTGACATTTCATTTCTACATATCGATAAAAATTGCTGGTAAATGAGTAACATTTTGTTCTGCGTTGTTTTTTGAGCGAGCATAAAAAGAGAGAAAGCGTTGCACAGTTAACGAATGCCTGTAGAAAACAATAAAAAATATTTAACCCCTTCACTACTAAAGGGGTTATTCAATTTCGGGTGCAATTTTCGGGGCTGTTCAAAAAGCTGGCAGTTCGCCAAATATTGGCAAATTGCCTGTGAAATACGGTGCTGTTCGAAAAAGTGAAAAAAAAGTGAAATCCCCACAGAGAAGCAATGGTTAATCTATTAACAGACACCGAACAGCAGAGAAAAGTTGCCGAAGTGCCCTGCTGTTCGGTGGTCTCATTCGACAGGTTTAATCAGGAGAATCCCATAGGCTTCAGTGTTAGAAATATTCCTGTTCTAATTCAATATCTAATAAACCGTTTATTATTTAAAAAATATTACCATTTTTATTAAACCATTTATTCCTTTCATTTGCAGCAAAAAGTCTCTTTATTATTTACGACTTTTTAGGCATTTTTCGGGATTTTTTGAGCAAATTTTTTTCCCTGATTTTTTTTAACCCCTTCCCTATGGGGAATGTCCTCATTGACCCCCGCTGTATGCGGAGGACGTTCCACACATGTCTTCCGCTTAGCAGGGGGGCCAGAGAAATACTCACCTCTCTGGTCCGGGTCCTGCGGCGTTCTGACTTCCTTGAAGTCAGTCACCGCTTTTATAAAGGAGGAATTGCTATTTATGTTGACGAGTCCATAAAGTTCCCCCCTTTGCAGAATTCTAGCTCCCCTGCCACCTTTGATTTCCTCTCTGGCATAATTGAGATCCCATTCAGTAAATCAATCATTGTTGCTGGACTCTATCGCCCACCAAGCTCACCAGCAGTGGTGTATTTTGGCCTAGGCCGACAAGGCCTAGGGTGGCATTTTCCAGGGGGCGGCGGCCCGCATCAGGTGACCCCACCCCTAAAAAAATATATATATATATTTTTTTTTTACTTTTGCTAAGTATTTTACCAGGAAGGATACATTGAGATTTCACTAATTTTCAAGTATGTCCTGGGTAGGCAAGGCCTAGGCTTTTACTTTCCAGGGGGCAGCAAAAAACCTCACCACTGAGGCTGGGGTCAGACCAGCGTACTTTTAACGTGCGTTCTGGCGCACATAATTACGACCGCACTAGCAGCAGATGACGGGCAATGACGGCCAAAATACGATGTACGGCCGCACAAAAGTCCGGCCGTGCAACGCAAGTGGAATTTGAACGCATTTTTCTGAGAACGCTGAACCGCTAGTACTGACGTACTGAGTGCGCAGCTGCGGCATAGCGGCGTGTGTGCGTGATTAGGAGATGTCAGACACTGCTAATGTCCAGCCTATATAACGTCCAGACGCAAAAAGAGTTTTATTGACGATCCGTACAAAATCACGCCCGAAAATGTGCGTCGTCTGACCGTTTTTGCGCATTCCGTGAAAAAATACGTCAATGCGTTCGGACGCACTTTTTCACGTTCGCGGGGAAAAATGCTTTCGTCTGACCCTAGCCTAAATGGGTTACTCACAGAGCACCGAAATGACGCCAACATTTTGGTGTTCTATAGTTCCCTGCACTTCGGGGAATACAATTTCCCCACCCTGCAGTGAATTCACCATTCACCGCAGGGTCCCCAAAGTGCATGGAGTCGGCCGCTGAATGCTGCCACCGGAAACCCGTGGCCTGCTGTTTGCAAAAATACTACTGAATGAAAATGTCTGGAATTTACATATAAGATCCTATGATTGATAATAAAAAGTTCTGCTACAGAAAATAGAAAAAACACTATTAAAAAAGGGGGGATATTTTGCCAAAAAAATATCTGAAAAATGACTAAAAGGTACTAAAAAAAAATCAATAAAGACTTTTTACTGCAGATTAAAATAATAAATGGTTTATTAGATATTGCATAAAAACGGGAATATTTTTAACATTGAAACCTATGGGGTTCGCCTGAATAAACCTGCTGATTGAAACCACCGAACATCAGGGCATTTCACTGCCATTTCTCTGCTGTTTGGTGTTCTCTGAATAGATTACCTCTCTATGGGGATTTGCACTGCCTTCAAACAGCACCGTACTTGCTGGCAGTTCGCCAAACTTGTGTGTGAGCATATCACAGAGCAGTGGTGTACTTAGGGGAGTGGCGGGGGCCCCAGGTACCAGTGATTAACGGCAGGTAAATGGAGAGTATCAGCAGAATATGGAGCCCTGTCTGCTTACTGCTGTTTAAAGTGGACCTTTCCTTAACCAGCACTGCAGTGATAGAAATTTGTCATTGAGCTGCCTGGCTCCTGGTGAAGCTGCGTGCGTGCAGGTCACGCGGTCCGGCCAGTCAGGTGGTACTGGGTCTCAGTACCACCTGACTGGCTGAACCACGTGACACACACGCACGCAGCTGCCCGCCCTTTCATTAACAGGGACTCTCACTCTATTCTCTACTGAACACCCACCGGGAAGGGAATCAAAGCCACAGCGCACCCTCTGGCAGTGGCACCCCACTGCTGACAAGATGGGTCCACTCACAGGTACAGCTGCGATCCTAACGTGACCTGGAGGGACCTCCTGCTGAGTCCGTACACAGTCCCTGCTGACTTTGCACACAGCCCTACCCACGGACGGAGGCCAGTAAATATAGAATAAATAATTGCTGTGTGCTCATATTCACTCGGTTTGCTGGGAGTTTTATTGCAGTGGATTCTGATGCACTCATACACACCGCAAATTGCATTGCTGGGAGTTTTATTGCTGTGGATTCTGATACGCTGACACACACCACACATTGCATTGCTATGAGTTTTATTGCTGTGAATTCTGATACGCTGACACACACACCGCACATTGCATTGCTGGGAGTTTTATTGCTGTGGATTCTGTGATACACACTGCACATTACTGTGAGTTTTATTGCTGTGCAGTTCTCTGTGATATGCTCATATGCAGTGCATGTTTCTGTGGATTTTATTGTTCAACCAATTAGAGCGGCTGTGATCCAGTATACTTGACATGCGTGGCTGTTCTTTGTAAAAATGCTTGAATTTAAACATTTCATAATTTTACTTCTCTCAATAGATACATTTGAAATGGTATACAAAATATACAAGTAGACACTTGGTATCCACTTTTAATATAAAGAGAGGAGAAGGCGGAGCTCTAAGAGGAAAAGGTGGAGCTTAAAGAGGAAGGGTGGGGACTAACCAGGAAGAGGTGTGCCGTTGACAGGATGGGGTGCCTCAAATTTAAATTAGGGGGTGCACGAGTTTAGTCAGGCCTAGGGCAGCACAAAACCTAAATACACCACTACTCACCAGTGCACTCCCTCTCTGACATAACTCAAATCCTTCATAACTTACTTACACAAAACCAAAAAAGTGAACTGCTGGTCCTTGGTGATTTTAATACAGATTGGCTGAATCCTAAAGCCAATAAACACTGCTCACTGTTTAATGCCTTGCAGCTAACTCAATTAATCTCCTCCCCCACTCGCATTAATATGAAGAGCTCTAACCATACCCTGCTGGACTGGATTCTCTCTTCATGTCCTGATAGAATACAGGAGGCAGGCCTTCTCGGTAACAGCTTCAGTGACCACTATCTAGTGTACTGTGTGCGCAAAATAAAGGCCACAAAATCTCCCCCAAAAGGTAATAATCACCAGGTCTTTCAAGAAATTTAATCTTGAATCCTTCCTAAATGATCTCAAACAGCTCCCATGGTACAGACTAAACCTAATCCCAGACCTGGACTGTGCAATTGAATACTTTCAGTCCGAGCTCCTGCAAGTCTGGAATGCTCATGCCCCACTGCGTAAAATGCGAGTAAAAGGGGCTCATCTTCCCTGGGTTACAGCTGATCTTACACAAATGTACCAGTTTAGAGATTCACTGTGGTCAAATTTTAAGAGTACTGGTTCCATGAACAATCACTGTAAATACATTTCCAGGTGACCCCCCCCCCACGAAAGCCAGGAGATCGCCTGAAGGGAGGGGGGATCCGTTCAATCTACAACCAAAAGCCAGGCACCGCTTTGAAGGGCAGTGTCTGCCCTTCAAAGTGGTGCCTGGCTTTAACCCCTTAAATACCAGACCACGATCTGGTGCATCGCGGCCTAGATCTGGTAGGGGCCACCATCTTGGATGGTGGCTCCACCTCTGGTTCCCCCCTCGGCAACAGACATCATCACGCATGGCACGATGACATCAGTTAGCCTGGGAACCCCTAGCTGCCTGGGGATTTCCCAAGGAAATCATTTGAACCCCCATATCTCCCGAATGGTGGCAACTAGGGGGGGTTATGTTTGGTATCATTCGAAAGGCCTGCGCATGATATCAAACATGACCATGTTTAAAGTAAATAAAAAATAAAATAAAAAAAATTAAATTAAATAGTGTTTTTTTCTTGTTTGTGTAACAGACCTTTTTATTATTATTCATAGGACCTTATATGTAATTTTCAGGCATTTTCGTCCAGTAGTTTTTTTGCAAACAGTTTTTAAAAGTTGCATTTTTTTCTTACCCGTTTGTCGGCTTGTTGACTTTTTCCAGCAACTGGTCGGCACTCTGGGGGATTGTCTGCTCTTTTGGATCCGCTCAGCACTTTTGTGTCGGAACCCAGGAGCGGCACAGGGCAGAATGGCTAGCCAGGATGGGGAAGAGCTGGCCTTGATCACTCTCACCACCAGAGGGCATGTCTGGAACCGGTGGAAACGTGACACTAATCCCACAAGATAGAAGAGATTCAGCCCTCGTCTACTGCTTCAGACTTCCATCGGATGACTTTGAACGACTACGTCAGACTAGCGACTGCTCCCATTGGAATGGGATTTTTCGTATGAAGTCAGACCACCTGGTATGACACACATCACAACATGGATGCCTTCAGCTCATCAGGTGGGGTGAAAACCAGATAATTTATTGTATAGAGGAGACAGGTGGCACTAGCCCCATTTGTTAATCTTATTTTGAGGGTGGGGAAAACATACCCAGGTCCTTTAGCAGCTGTGCCATAACGACTTATGTGCCAAGTGTATATTTAGACACATGTTGTCATTCAAACTTCTATTGTGATATATTCTATGGGGCACTCTTGTAATATAGAGAACCTGTTACTGCATTATTCCCTAAATAATATGCTAATTTAAATCGGAAATGTCCGACTTGGATCGTCTATAGTCGCTCGCAGTGAACGACACTAGTCGCAGATAGTTGTATGACCTAGGTGGTCCATAGTCTGACAACCAAGTCGGTTGTACGACTACTATGGACCAAGTGGACAACCAGCCTTACAGAGTCTGAGAGAAAGCCAGAAGATCCCACTCAAAGCGCCAATAGAGACCTCAAGGGCTTCATTCATTGCAGTGTTTTTCTAAACTATTTTACTGTCAGTTAATTCATGCCTTTTCATAAATCCACATTTTTGCCATAATAATAAATTGGCGCTCTCTTTGCTTTTTCGCTGTTTATTACTTATATTTTACTGCCTTAGCCTCCTCGAGTAGTCGTATTTTTTCTATATAAAGCTGCATTTTAAATTTTCCTTTTTTGACAGTTTTTCCATTATCTTGACAATTATATTTCCAGCTATTGTTGTATCATGAGTGTACCTGCCCGGCATGCTCGGGGAAAACACATTGAGAATGTTACAAATTGAATATGGAAAGTGAAAAGAGAATGAGTTCTATCCATCAAAACAAATCATCTTTAGTGTTCTGCATTCAAATGTGATCATATCTCCGCTATAATTTCACAAGCTACTTTAAGGAATACAATGTATAGGTCTTTTGGCAGCGAGAACCAAGAACTGAGCAGTGTCTCTGCTTTATGTGTCGCCATCTTTGCCTTTCTTTTACTATTCCTGTGTTCCATTTCTATAAATAAAATGTATGGAGGTTAAAAAATGAAAGTGCCATGAAAAGTGTTAAAAATCGAAATCTTCATAAAATAAGGGATACCCTCAGAGGAGCAGCTAATATAGAGATGGACTATATTTCCCTTCCTGGTCCATTTGATCAATGCAACGATAGGGGAGTGGAACAATGCTGTATTAAAGTCCTCATGGGCCTGGAGCTGAAAAAAATTGCCTTGCCACCTCCGTTTCAGCTACATTGTTCCAACGCCCCATTTGTCTCTTCTCCTCACCATCCAATGAGTACCTGCTCCATCATTCTTTTCTTCTCACCATCCACTGTCTCCCCTGCCCCAATCTTCTCTTCTTCTCATAATGCATAGAATCCCTGCCCCATTCCTCTCTTCTTCTCACCTTCCATTATGCCCTTGACCTATTCATTTCTTCTCACCTCTCATTGTGTCCCTGCCTTGTTCTTCCTGCTCCCAATTTTCCTCTACCCCATTTTTCTCACCTCCTACTACTCCTCTGGCCCATTCTTCCCACTTTCCATCATGTCCCAGCTCCATTCATCTCTTCATCCAACCATCCAATTTGTCCCTGCCTTATTCTTCCAACTCCTGTTTCTCCTCTGCCCCACTTTTCTTCTCCTCTCCTATTTTTCCTCATTCTTATCTTCCATCCATTGGGTCCCAGCTCTGTTCTTCCCTTCTCCTCCTATTTTTCCTCTGTATCATTCTTCTTATCTTCCATCCATTGTGTCATTGCACCTTTTTTCTCTTCTCACCTTCCATTATGTCACTGTCGCATTCTTCTCTTTTCACCCTCCATTCTGTCCCTGTCACATTCTTCTCCCCTTCTGTTGTGTTCATGCCTGAATCCACTTTTCTGCTCACATTTCATATATCCTCTGCCCTTTCTTTTCACCGTCCATTGTGTCCCTGCCCCATTAATCTCGTCTTCCCACCTTCTATTGTGTGCCTGCCCCATTATTCTCTTCTTCCCATCTTCCATTGTGTCCCTGCCCCATTATCCTCCTCTTCCCACCTTCTATTTTGTCACTACCCCATTATTCTAATCTTCCCACCTTCTATTGTGTGCCTGATTCATTCTTCTCTTCTTCCCCCTCCCCTCTTCCATTGTGTCCCTGCCCCATTAATCTCGTTTTCCCACCTTCTATTGTGTGCCTGTCCCATTATTCTCTTCTTTCTACCTTCCATTGTGTCCCTGCCCCATTATCCTCCTCTTCCCACCTTCTATTTTGTCACTACCCCATTATTCTAATCTTCCCACCTTCTATTGTGTGCCTGCTTCATTCTTATTTTCTTCCCCATCCCATTTTTCCTCTGCTCCATTTGTCTCACCTTCCACCTTGCCCCTGTCCCATTTTTCTCTTTTTATCGCTGTCCATTGTGTCCCTGTCCCATTTCTCCCACCTCCCACTTTTCCTCTGACCCATTCTTATCACCTCTCAGTCTGTCAGTGCATCATCCACTTAATCTCATTGTGTTGATAATAATTGGTACAAACCGAGTTAACCTTCTACTGGGATATCCTGGCATGGGTCTGGAAATGCAGTGCCAGTAGTCCCGTTGTTAATCTGGTTAGGGTGGTTGGTGTAAATACTAAAAGTGTCCTCAGTGGATAATGTAATTCCACCCTACAGGACCACCAAATAGTTGGGCTGGGTGGTCCTGCAGCCATGCTTTGCTAATAATACACCGTCCAAACAATCAAATTTGATTTCCATATATTGTTAGCACCCTGTCGTGTTACCTTGATATAGAACTTGTCCTCTTTATTTTTGGTTCAGCGAACCTGAGCCCTGCAGTCAATCTAGACCTGATTATGTTTGCACAGTCAACAAGCAGATAACATCACTTGACATTCAGTGACATATGGAAGGGACTTAAAGTATCTGTACTTCTCCGCACATTAGAAAGATGGCAGCCCTCCCAATGACAGCGTGGTTTACGGTATGCTAGGAATTACACAATATTTTACAGAATTAAAGGGATAAAGTTATTTAAGGGGTTAAGAATGAGTCAATATAATTAGCGTTTTGTTATCCAGCTCATCTCATGAAATCTCAGTGATGTTGTGAGGCCACAGGAGGATTTAACATGATCCTGTGAAACAGAATATTAAAATATGTTTACACCGTAGGATAGATACAGTATGTGTGATTCGGTTCAGACCGATTAGAAAATGGTCCAAATTATCGGCAATTCGGATTGATCCAAATTCCAAGTCGCCGATGTCCGAACCGAATCATTTTGTGAATAAAAAAAAATCTAATTAATCCAATTTTTTTTCAATTATAATCGTGAAGGTCCTAATATACTCAGAAAAAATCAGGTTTAATCACAATAGAAAAAAAACACCTTAACTTACCTCTAGCCCTAACCCTAACCATATGACACACAGAAACTGTCGTCCTTACTAGGGATGAGCCGAACACCCCCCGAGTTCGGTTCGGGCCCGAACCCGAACTTCCCATATGTTCGGGTCCGAACCCGAACTCGAACTCCATGCAAGTCAATGGGGCTGAAAATTCGTTTTTTTAGAGTGCCAAGAGGGCATATATGCTAGATATTTGCCATGAAAGGTGTATGGGGGTCCGGGTAGTGCCCTGGGGGACAGGAAACAAGGACAAAAAGTTTTTTAAAAAAAGTTTTTAAAGGGACAGTGAGTTTTCCATGAAATAAGGGTTAAAAATAAAAACGAAAAATTCCTTCAAATATCGTGCCTAGGAGGTCCCCATAACCTGCCCGTGAAGTGGCGTATTTCTAGGATGTATATAAACACCTAAAAACAAAAAAATGACGTTTCATATGACGGTATATGCTTTTCCATTAATCTATCCATAAACAACTGCTTGGGGCGGCAGTCTGTATGAAAAGAGGAGACATTTTCGTACACGCAGAAAAGGTTTACTGATTTTTTTGGCTAAATAATTGTGAAACTTATGCAGGCTTTGGGTGAAAGTAACAATAGATGCTTCAAAATTGGTCCTTTAGCATTCCCAACAGTGCCGTCACACCGTAACCCCTCTGAGGATATGAATCTGATACAGGCGTCAGTGGCAGTGCACCCAAATATTGTGCTTTTGGTGCCAGGCCTGCAAGTACTATCATACAGTAACCCCTCTGTGGTATTGTGGAAAAAGGCAGGGGTGAACCTTGCGGTCCTATATTAAAAAGATATGCATCTGATTAAGGCATCAGTGCACCCAGATATTCTGCCTTTGGTGCAAGACTGCCAGGCCAGCAAGTATCATCATACAGTAACCCCTCTGTAGTATTGTGGAAGAATGCAGGGGTGGACCATGTGGTCCTATATTGAAAAGATATGATTCTGGGCAAGGCGTCAGTGCACCCAGATATTGTGCTTTTGGTGCCAGGCCAGCAAGTATCATCATAATACAGTAACCCCTCTGTGGTATTGTGGAAGAGTGCAGGGGTGGACCATGTGGTCCTATATTGAAAAGATATGATTCTGGTCAAGGCATCAGTACACCCAGATATTGTGCCTTTGGTGCCAGGCCAGCAAGTATCATCATACAGTAACACCTCTGTGGTATTGTGGAAGAATGCAGGGGTGGATCATGTGGTCCTATATTGAAAAGATATGATTCTGGTCAAGGCGTCAGTGCACCCAGATAGTGTGCCTTTGGTGCCAGGCCAGCAAGTATCATCATACAGTAACCCCTCTATGGTATTGTGGAAGAGTGCAGGGGTGGACCATGTGGTCCTATATTGAAAAGATATGATTCTGGTCAAGGCGTCAGTGCACCCAGATATTGTGCCTTTGGTGCAAGACTGCCAGGCCAGCAAGTATCATCATACAGTAGCCCCTCTGTAGTACTGTGGAAGAATGCAGGGTTGGACCATGTGGTCCTATATTGAAAAGATATGATTCTGGTCAAGGCGTCAGTGCACCCAGATATTGTGCTTTTGGTGCCAGGCCTGCAAGTGCCATCATAATACAGTAACCCTTCTGTGGTATTGTGGAAGAGTGCAGGGGTGGACCATGTGGTCCTATATTGAAAAGATATGATTCTGGTCAAGGCGCAGTGCACCCAGATATTGTGCCTTTGGTGCCAGGCCAGCAAGTATCATCATACAGTAACCCCTCTGTGGTATTGTGGAAGAATGCAGAGGTGGACCATGTGGTCCTATATTGAAAAGATATGATTCTGGTCAAGGCATCAGTGCACCCAGATAGTGTGCCTTTGGTGCCAGGCCAGCAAGTATCATCATACAGTAACCCCTCTGTGGTATTGTGTAAGAGTGCAGGGGTGGACCATGTGGTCCTATATTGAAAAGATATGATTCTGGTCAAGGTATCAGTGCACCCAGATATTGTGCTTTTGGTGCCAGGCCAGCAAGTATCATCATACAGTAACCCCTCTGTGGTATTGTGGAAGAGTGCAGGGGTGGACCATTTGGTCCTATATTGAAAAGATATGATTCTGGTCAAGGCGTCAGTGCACCCAGATATTGTGCCTTTGGTGCCAGGCCAGCAAGTATCATCATACAGTAACCCCTCTGTGGTATTGTGGAAGAATGCAGGGGTGAACCTTGCGGTCCTATATTAAAAAGATATGCATCTGGTTAAGGCGTCAGTGCACCCAGATATTCTGCCTTTGGTGCAAGACTGCCAGGCCAGCAAGTATCATCATACAGTAACCCCTCTGTAGTATTGTGGAAGAATGCAGGGGTGGACCATGTGGTCCTATATTGAAAAGATATGATTCTGGTCAAGGCGTCAGTGCACCCAGATATTGTGCTTTTGGTGCCAGGCCTGCAAGTGCCATCATAATACAGTAACCCCTCTGTGGTATTGTGGAAGAGTGCAGGGGTGGACCATGTGGTCCTATATTAAAAAGATATGATTCTGGTCAAGGCGCAGTGCACCCAGATATTGTGCCTTTGGTGCCAGGCCAGCAAGTATCATCATACAGTAACCCCTCTGTGGTATTGTGGAAGAATGCAGAGGTGGACCATGTGGTCCTATATTGAAAAGATATGATTCTGGTCAAGGCATTAGTGCACCCAGATAGTGTGCCTTTGGTACCAGGCCAGCAAGTATCATCATACAGTAACCCCTCTGTGGTATTGTGGAAGAATGCAGGAGTGGACCATGTGGTCCTATATTGAAAAGATATGATTCTGGTCAAGGCGCAGTGCACCCAGATATTGTGCTTTTGGTGCCAGGCCAGCAAGTATCATCATACAGTAACCCCTCTGTGGTATTGTGGAAGAATGCAGGGGTGGACCATGTGGTCCTATATTGAAAAGATATGATTCTGGTCAAGGCGTCAGTGCACCCAGATATTGTGCCTTTGGTGCCAGGCCAGCAAGTATCATCATACAGTAACCCTTCTGTGGTATTGTGGAAGAGTGCAGGGGTGGACCATGTGGTCCTATATTGAAAAGATATGATTCTGGTCAAGGCGTCAGTGCACCCAGATATTGTGCTTTTGGTGCCAGGCCTGCAAGTGCCATCATACAGTAACCCCTCTGTGGTATTGTGGAAGAGTGCAGGGGTGGACCATTTGGTCCTATATTGAAAAGATATGATTCTGGTCAAGGCATCAGTGCACCCAGATATTGTGCTTTTGGTGCCAGGCCAGCAAGTATCATCATACAGTAACCCCTCTGTGGTATTGTGGAAGAATGCAGGGGTGAACCTTGCGGTCCTATATTAAAAAGATATGCATCTGGTTAAGACGTCAGTGCACCCAGATATTCTGCCTTTGGTGCCAGGCCAGCAAGTATCATCATACAGTAACCCCTCTGTGGTATTGTGGAAGAATGCAGGAGTGGACCATGTGGTCCTATATTGAAAAGATATGATTCTGGTCAAGGCGCAGTGCACCCAGATATTGTGCCTTTGGTGCCAGGCCAGCAAGTATCATCATACAGTAACCCCTCTGTGGTATTGTGGAAGAATGCAGGGGTGGACCATGTGGTCCTATATTGAAAAGATATGATTCTGGTCAAGGCGTCAGTGCACCCAGATATTGTGCCTTTGGTGCCAGGCCAGCAAGTATCATCATACAGTAACCCTTCTGTGGTATTGTGGAAGAGTGCAGGGGTGGACCATGTGGTCCTATATTGAAAAGATATGATTCTGGTCAAGGCGTCAGTGCACCCAGATATTGTGCTTTTGGTGCCAGGCCTGCAAGTGCCATCATACAGTAACCCCTCTGTGGTATTGTGGAAGAGTGCAGGGGTGGACCATTTGGTCCTATATTGAAAAGATATGATTCTGGTCAAGGCGTCAGTGCACCCAGATATTGTGCCTTTGGTGCCAGGCCAGCAAGTATCATCATACAGTAACCCCTCTGTGGTATTGTGGAAGAATGCAGTTCAAAATCCTTATCCTTACCTACAAAACCCTCACTAACTCAGCGCCCCACTACCTGTCCTCACTAATCACCAGATACACCCCAGCCCGCTCCCTAAGGTCAAACAGTGACCTGCGCCTAGCTTCTCCCCGCATCACCTCTTCCCATGATAGACTGTAGGATTTCTCACGCGCAGCCCCACTCTCTGGAACGCTCTCCCTCGTACTGTCAGACTTTCCCCTAACTTCTCTTCCTTCAAACGCTCCCTTAAAACATTCCTATTTAGGGAAGCCTACCACCCAACTCACTGACACAACCATCAATCACTCTCACCTTACAGTCCTCTCCTCCTGTTTCCAACCCCAACCCTCCTAGATTGTGAGTTCCTACGGGAATAGGGCCCTCATCTCCTCCTGTACGGTTTGTCAAATGTTGTTCAATGTATTGTAACCCTGTCTATACTGTGTTTATTGTACAGCGCTGTGGAATATGCTGGCGCTTTATAAATAAAGAATAATAATAATAGGGAAGGCCTCCTCTTCCTCCCGCTGCTCTGCCTCTAGAGCCACATCTATAATTCCCCGCAGAGTGTGCTCCAGAAGGAACACTAAAGGAATTGTGTCACTGATGCATGCACTGTCCCTGCTCACCATCCTCGTTGCCTCCTCAAATGGTGACAGTACAGTGCATGCATCCTTGATCATCAGCCACTGCGGGGGGGAGAAAAAACAAGTTGACCTGAACCTGTCCTTGTGCCATACTCACACAGGTACTCGTTGATGGCCCTCTGCTGCTTGTGCAGACGCTGCAGCATTGCTAATGTCGAGTTCCACCTGGTGGGCATGTCACAGATCAGACGGTTTGTGGGAAGGTGGAATTCTCTTTGAATTTCTGCCAGGCGAACGCTTGCTGGGAATGACCGTCTGAAGTGGCTGCAGACTTTTCTGGCCTGGATGAGAAGCTCTGGCAGCCCTGGGTACTTGGTTAGGAAACGCTGTACCACCAGATTTAGGACGTGTGCTAGGCATGGTACATGCGTCAATTTACCCTTGCGTAGGGCGGAGAGAAGGTTGCTGCCATTATCGCAGACGATGATTCCCAGCTCAAGCTGGTGTGGTGTTAACCATCTCTGCACCTGCCCCTGCAGAGCTGACAGAATTTCTGGCCCGGTGTGGCTCCTGTCCCCTAAACAAACCAGCTCAAGCACAGTATGGCATCTCTTTGCTTGAGCCATTGCGTAGACACTGTCAGGAGTTGGTTTAACTGCCACTTCGCCAGAGACAGAGAAGGAGGAGGAGGAAGAAGAGGGAGAGGTTGTGGTGGAGCAGACAGACCTCATACAAGCAGCTTTCTGGAGGTGTGGTGGAAGAACAAGCTCCAGCACAGAGCCCCATCTTGGATCCCTCCCAGCTGCAATCAGAGTTACCCAGTATGCCGTGAAGGAAATGTAACGACCCTGTCCATGCTTGCTGGACCACGTGTCTAAAGTCACATGCACCTTGCTGCTGACTGCCTTTCCCAATGACTGGATAACATTGTCTTCCACGTGCTGGTATAGTGCTGGAATGGCCTTGCGTGAAAAGTAAGGCGTTTTGGAACCTGCCACTGTGGTACAGCACATTCAGCAAATTCATGGAAGGGAGCAGAGTCCACCAGCTGGAAAGGCAGCAGCTGCAATGCGAGTAATTTTGCTAAACTGGCATTTAGACGCTCTGCTTGGGGATGGTTGGGACTATACTTTTTCTTTCGCTGCAGCAGCTGCGGCAACGTAATCTGACTGCGTAAATCTTCAGCTGCTTGGATGATGTCACATTGTGAGGAAGGACCTGGTACATCCATTACTGTAGCATCATCCCTGTCGGTGGAGGTTGTAGGCAATGATATGGCAGGACATACAGTGGGGGTAGAGACAGATGAGGAGGAGGAGGACCTACGCAAAGTTTTGCGCCAACGGGATGTGTGGCAGTTGTTCATATGTCGCCTCAAGCACGTGGTACCCAAGTGTCCGGTATCTTTCCCAAGCTTAAGCCTCATCTGACATAGATTACAAATTGCAACGCTGCGCTCTACTGCACATTTCTTAAAGAACTCCCAGACAACAGAGTTCCTGGATGTGTTCTTTGAGACAACAGCGCTCTGCACCGGAGCAGCTCTGACATGTGATGCCTTGGACTGGCTAGTGCTACGGTTGGTCACAGAGGATGTTGTGCCTCGTGTTTGCTGTGCCTCCTCCTCCCCCTCTTCCTCACTTAATTCCTCTGTTCGATCAGGCACCCAGGTGGAGTCAGTGACCTCATCATCATTGTCATCATCACCCCCTATCTCCTCGTCACTGGAGCCAACTTGGCAGTATGCTGCAGCTGCTGGGGCAACATGAGTGCCAGTTATTTGTGTGTCATCACTGGCACCCCCTTCCTCTAGGTTGATTATACTCCCTTCCTCAACCTCAGAGATTGAATCAGAGCACTGTAGTAGCTGCGCATCCTCAAGCAGCATGTCACTGTCATTGTAGTCAAACAATTCAGCTGACTCCTCCGTGTGTGATAGCGAGGCTACGTCAGGAGTAGCTTTGGAAATGGAGGCTGCATTAGAAGCTTTGGCAGCTGAGGTGGACTGTAAAGCACTAGAAGCCTGGCTGGCAGAGGACTCGGAGGATGAGGATGGCCTGGTTAGCCAATCCACCAAGTGCTCTGTATGTTGCTACTGCTTAAGAAGGCCAGCACCAGGTAGAAAGGACAATCGTGCCCCTGCAGAGGATGCACCACATCCACCACGACCAGAGGCACAGCTTCCCGACACAGGGGCTGCTTGCCCTCTTATCTGTGTCTGGGAGAGTCTGCCTGTCCTTTTGTTCTTTCAGACATGGTGAGTGATATATAGATTAATATATACAGAACTCTGATTCAACTATGGTATAAAGATTTAAAGAACTCTGGTATAACTCAGTGAGACACCCTGATAGCTGGCAGCCAGTGACAAGACACAGATTACAAGTCTCAGACACCTCCTATAAATCAGTGAGACCCCTTGATGGGTGGCAGTGAAACCTCCTATAAATCAGTGAGACCCCTTGATGGGTGGCAGCCAGTGAGAACACACGGATTATAACAATTCCCAAATGTTTTGTAGAAATTAGTGAGCCCCAAAATACTGCGTGGTACTGGCTGTGTGACAAGAGACAGATCACCTCAATTCACAAATGTTTTAAAGAAATTAGTGAGCCCCAAAATACAGCGTGATACTGGCTGTGTGACAAGACACAGATCACCTCAATTCACAAATGTTTTAAAGAAATTTGTAACCCCCAAAAAGACTTGCTGGCACAGTGACAAGACACAGAAGATCACCTGATTTCGCAAATGTTTTAAAGAAATTTTTAACCCCCAAAATGACTTGCTGGCACAGTGACAAGACACCAAAGATCACCTCAATTCACAAATGTTTTAAAGAAAGTTGTAAACCCCAAAATACTTGCTGGCTGTGTGACAAGACACAGAAGATCACCTCAATTCGCAAATGTTTTAAAGAAATTTTTAACCCCCAAAAAGACTTGCTGGCACAGTGACAAGACACCGAAGATCACCTCAATTCACAAATGTTTTAAAGAAATTTGTAACCCCAAAAAGACTTGCTGGCTGTGTGACAAGACACAGAAGATCACCTCAATTCACAAATGTTTTAAAGAAATTTGTAAACCCCCAAAAAACTTGCTGGCACAGTGACAAGACACACATCACCTAAATTCCCTGATATTTGGTAGAAATGATACCCCCCAGCCCCCCCCAGTAGTGTGGCAGACTGGCAGTAACAGCACACAACTATCTCCTCTGAAATCTCCTCTCAAATTGCGTGCTGTAGCTATGCGTGGAAATGTTATATAGTGTGCTGCGGGACTTAGCTCTGTGAGCCCATGATTGGGCAAAATTTGCCCAATCAGGACTCTGAGCCGTGATTGGCATATTGTTGAACCTGTCTTGCACCAGACCATGGTCCTGCCATGTCATAGCCTACAACCTCCACCGACAGGGATGATGCTACAGTAATGGATGTACCAGCTCCTTCACAATGTGACAGTATCCCCATCAGCTGAAGATTTACGCAGTCAGATTACGTTGCCGCAGCTGCTGCAGCGTAAGAAAAAGTATAGTCCCAACCATCCCCAAGCACAGCGTCTAAATGTCAGCTTAGCAAAATTACTCACATTGCAGTTGCTGCCTTTCCAGCTGGTGGACTCTTCTCCCTTCCGTGAATTTGCTGAATGCGCTGTACCACAGTGGCAGGTTCCAAAACGCCATTACTTTTCACGCACGGCCATTTCAGCACTATACCAGCACGTGGAAGACAATGTTATCCAGTCATTGGGAAAGGCAGTCAGCAGCAAGGTGCATGTCACTTTAGACACGTGGTCCAGCAAGCATGGACAGGGTCGTTACATTTCCTTCACGGCACACTGGGTAACTCTGATTGCAGCTGGGAGGGACCCAAGACGGGGCTCTGTGCTGGAGCTTGATCATCCACCACACCTCCAGAAAGCTGCTTGTATGAGGTCTGTCTGCTCCACCACCACCACCACCACCTCTTCCTCCTCCTCCTCCTCCTCCTTCTCTATCTCTGGCGAAGTGGCAGTTAAACCGACGCCTGACAGGGTCTACGCAATGGCTCAAGCAAAAAGATGCTATACTGTGCTTGAGCTGGTTTGTTTAGGGGACAGGAGCCACCCCGGGTCAGAAATTTTGTCAGCTCTGCAGGGGCAGGTGCAGAGATGGTTAACACCACACCAGCTTGAGCTGGGAATGATCGTCTGCGATAATGGCAGCAACCTTCTCTCCGCCCTACGCAAGGGTAAATTGACGCATGTACCATGCCTAGCACACGTCCTAAATCTGGTGGTACAGCGTTTCCTAACCAAGTACCCAGGGCTGCCAGAGCTTCTCATCTAGTCCAGAAAGGTCTGCAGCCACTTCAGACGGTCATTCCCAGCAAGCGTTCGCCTGGCAGAAATTCAAAGAGAATTCCACCTTCCCACAAACCGTCTGATCTGTGACATGCCCACCAGGTGGAACTCGACATTAGCAATGCTGCAGCGTCTGCACAAGCAGCAGAGGGCCATCAACGAGTACCTGTGTGAGTATGGCACAAGGACAGGTTCAGGTCAACTTGTTTCCCCCCCCCCGCAGTGGCTGATGATCAAGGATGCATGCACTGTACTGTCACCATTTGAGGAGGCAACGAGGATGGTGAGCAGGGACAGTGCATGCATCAGTGACACAATTCCTTAAGTGTTCCTGCTGGAGCAAACTCTGCGTGGAATTATAGATGTGGCTCTAGAGGCAGAGCAGCGGGAGGAAGAGGAGGCCTTCCCTTGCTCTCAAGGCCCCAGTCTTTCCGCAGACAGCATTCCAGAGTGTCCTACTCAGATCAGACAGGAGGAGGATGAGGAGGAGGAAGACTATTTAAGTAGTGGGGGCATTGAAGGTGAGGATTCCTCAAGGGAGGGTTTTGTGTGCCCAGAAACAGAAGGGCTAGTGCGTGGCTGGGAGGAGGAAGTGCACGATACAGTCATCCTCATTGACCAGGAAGACTCGGCAGATAATGCCACCTCCAACCTACACTGCATGGGCTCCTTAATGATGCAAAGCCTGATAAAGGACCCCAGGATTCGTGCTATCAAGGAGAGGGATCATTACTGGTTGGCAACCCTTCTTGATCCACGATACAAGGGGAAAGTTGCAGAGCTCATCCTGCCCACACAGAGGGAGCACAGGATGACAAAACTTGAGGACGCTCTAAAGCGAAACTTGTGTAACACCTTTCCAGGCACTGTTAGATAACCAAGTGCTGACACACGTGCTTCTGAGGCTGCAGGTGATCAGAGGAATAGCGGTGAAGGCCAGGGCCGCCTGACTGATGCTTTTTTAATTTTTTTTAGTCCACGACGCCTAAGGACGTCAAATGTAGGCACCCATTGCCAGCGTCTTCACCATATGGTGCAGGACTACCTAGGGGCAAGGGCAGACCTGGATACCTTTCCAGCAGATGATCCACTGGCTTACTGGGTGTTGAGATTGGATCACTGGCCAGAATTTAGCTAATATGCTATGCAGCTACTAGGTTGCCCTTCATATAGCGTGCTTTCCGAAAGTACGTTCAGTACCGCTGGAGGTTTTGTCACAGACAAAAGAGTGCATCTGTCTACTGACTCTGTAGACCGGCTGACATTTATAAAAATGAATCAGTCCTGGATCAGCAGCTATCAATCCCCTGATGCTGAAGTAATGGAATAGATAGGGGATGTCCTCTTCTGCATTCACAAAACCTCCAGCACTGAACTCTTCCACAATACCACTAAAGGGTTACGGTGTGAAGGCACTTGCTGCCATGAAAGGCACAATATCTGGCTGCACTGACGAACATTAAAAAAAAAAAAACTTTTCAATATAGGATCACATGGTCCACCCCTGCACTCTTCCACAATACCACAGAGGGGTTACTGTATGATGATACTTGATGACCTGGCATTAAAGGCACAATATCTGGGTGCACTGACGCCCATTCCCAGATTCATATCTTTTTAATATAGTACCGCATGGTCCACCCCTGCACTCTTCCACAATACCACAGAGGGGTTACTGTATGATAGTACTTGCATGCCTGGCACTAAAGTCACAATATCTGGGTGCACTGCCATTGACGCCTGTATCAGATTCATATCCTCAAAGGGGTTACGGTGTGACGGCACTGTTGCCGACGCTAAAAGCCCAATTTTAAAGCACCTATTGTTACTTTCATCCAAAGCCTGCATAAGTTTCACAATAATTTAGCCCAAAAAAACACTAAACTTTTTCTGCGCGTCCTAAAATGTCTTTTCATACAGGCTGCCGCCCCAAGCATGAATTTATGGATAGATTAAAGGAAAAGCATTTACCGTCATATGAAACGTCATTTTTTTGTTTTTAAGTGATTCTATGCATCCTAGAAATCCGCCACTTCACGGGCAGGTTATGGGGACCTCCTAGGCACGATATTTGAAGGAAATTTTTGTTTTTATTTTTAACCCTTAGTTCATGGAGAACTCCCTTTCCCTTTAAAAACGTTTTTTTTTTACTTTTACTTTTTGACCTTGTTTCCTGTCCCCCAGGGCGCTACCCGGACCCCCATACACCTTTTATGGCAAATATGTAGCATATATGCCCTCTTGGAGGGCACTCTAAAAAAACGAATTTTCAGCCCCATTGACTTGCATGGGGGTTCGGGTTCGGGTGCGGGTTCGGTCCCGAACAAATGGGATGTTCGGGTTCGGGCTCAAACCGAACTCGGGGAGTGTTCAGCTCATCCCTAATCCCTAGTCCTTACCCTATGGCAAGCGATAATGGAAAATGGCAGGCGCTCAAGTTTTCCATTATTATGTGTGATTTAGCTCTTGCGAAACTTACCAATGACCTTGCAACCGCTAAATCCAATGGGTGCTACTCACTGCTGATGCTTCTTGACCTCTCTGCTGCCTTTGATACAGTTGACCACTCGCGCCTCCTTCAAACTCTTAGTGATATAGGCCTTCAAGCAGTGATACTCGCAGTTCCGCTTCCGTGTTGCCGCGAGTATCACCTCCTAGAATCCATAGGTCTTTATGGAGGCTTGCCATTCCGTGCCGTGCTGCGGAGTGATGGCGGAGGGATACTAGGAATTATTTTTTCCCAGTCACACTCTGCTCCCGGCGAGAAGAAGTGGCAGATCAAGCCAATGTTTTCACCTCGGGATAAGAGACGAGTATGGGATTTTTATGATGGTTTAGAGCGTGTTAAATGATTTTGCATTTGCAGAATCACTTAGCACCAGCTTTTAAAAGGTAAATTGTGCCAGCACTTTGTATTACCTCAGTTGCCGAGTCGCTAAAAAAGTGATTGTGCTCCCCATGTTAAGAATGTTTATTGTTTGAGAACAATAAGCTCGCGCAAGCTGCGGGGTGCAAACTGATTTCACCCAAGTGTATCTCAGGAATGCAATATCAATGGCAGACGTTAAAATTCTCCTAACGCCGCTAACGATTACATATCAAGACAATTCATTAGCGCCGACTATAGAATAGAGCCCCTTGTGTATAAAAAGACTCAAATGTATCAAGGCAGAGAGCTACATTCAAAACGTCGGTCTTAAAAAGCG
This sequence comes from Leptobrachium leishanense, assembly GCA_009667805.1. Taxonomy (NCBI): domain Eukaryota; kingdom Metazoa; phylum Chordata; class Amphibia; order Anura; family Megophryidae; genus Leptobrachium; species Leptobrachium leishanense. Next base: position 34,024,120 of record CM019067.1, on the reverse strand, counting down.
GGCTGCGTCAATAAGGAGGTGAGGGATGCGGCAAGGGTTAATAATTCTCCCTGTTTTTAGAGGAAATCATAATTGTGCATTAACTAAATCCAGTAATGTTTTTCATTCGCATTTTTACCATACTTATTATTGAAATCCAATAGAAACACACTCTAAAGCAATTTAAATGCGCTGAGCATCCCCTGATGGTGTATCTGGCTGTATAGAGGCTGCCGAGCTATAATGGTGTAATTAGAGAGCGGGATTGTGTTTTCTCTGCTCCCGTGCGGTATGTCCCCTTTTACTAAAAGTCCCTTCAGATCAAACTTGTTTTTTAATGAGATAAAGTATGTGAAGGTGAACAGATGAAACAGGTTTCGTAGCTTTTCTGTTCCCTGTGTCTCAAAGCACCTCGTGCAATTAAAGGGCCACCACTACCACCAAAAAATGCAATGTCCTTATTGTGTTTATTTTGTGTTGCTGTCTGGACCTGCAGGTTGTTATTGCTGGGGGCGTTCGATTCTCAGTGACAGGCAGAGCATGTGCCAGAATGCAGACTGCGGAGCATTGCTGTGCAGGGTCTATCAGGTGTCACCTGAACAGCAGCAGGACAGACCCTATGCTGCGATGTTCTGGAGAGAGTGAGTGTGATAAGTGCAGCCTGCGATCCGGTGCCCGCTATGCCTGTCACCGCGAACAGAGCACCAGCTCTTAGCCAAAATTGGTAGAATCCTCCACCCTTGAAACTTGTGTCTGGATCCGCTCCTGCGTATATGTATGTATGTATACTCTGTATATATATTTATATAACAGGGAAATAGGAGCACTTCTTAAAATCCTAAATTTATTGGAAAAAACATAAAAAAATGGGACTGATGTTTCGGTTCCTCAGAGGCTTTATCAAGGTTATGAAGGCTCTGAGGAGCCGAAACATCGGTCCCATTTTTTAATGTTTGTTTCAATAGATTTAGAAGTTTAACCCTTTCGCTGCTGAGGCATTTCCTGCCCGTGTGCTGAGCTCATTTTTACCGTTTTGTGCTCATCATGTTTAAATGCGATTTGAAGTCAAGTTTTCTTATATGACCAAGACAAATTATATATCCTTTTTTTCAGCAGACTCCACAGATTCAAAATTTATCATTATTATGTGTATAAGTAAAGAGTTAAAAAAAAAAAGAAAAAAAAAGGGGGAAAAAAAGTAAAATTTTGTTAAAATTCAGAAGAACAACATTGCATATTTTTTTCTATCTACACTTTATGACCAGAACTATTGTGGTTACATATTGATACATTAGGTGCCTTTTTAAAAATGGTGTAATGGAGAATATTTCATGGTTTTTTTGTACAAAAATATGCAGTTTTCTAAAAATAAAAAAATCTGCTTTTTTCTTATGTCATGACTCATTGTATGTAATACATAAAATTAGTATATCTAAACCAATTGAAATGGAAAAGCTATATATTTTCTGAAACTAGACAAAATTCCACAAAAAAAGAGACCTTTATGACACATTTTTAAATTTATTTTGTTATTCATAACTTTATTCAAAAAACATCATATTTAATGTAAAAAAAAAAATCATAATAGGTCAAGATTTATATTGCATAATTTCATATTAATTTTTGGGGTAAAATATTTTTGTTTTGCTTAACTATATAAATATATCCCTCCTATAAAATAATAGATCCATTTTGATTGCACAGATCAAGTTTAGGCAGCGTTGGAGGTGCTAATTTGCGCCATGCGCAAAATAAATTTAGAGAAGCTTTTTATGCCGGTTTTTGAAAGGAGGCATACCTGCAATTAAATGGCTCTAGCTCAACAGGGATCTAAAATATGCCAAATAAAGTATATATCCGGACAAAGTAGACTTCCAGATGAATCAAACGTGGGGTTACTTATTATTCTATCATAAATATTGAGCCCGCAACAACTTGTGGAATTTGGATTTGTGCGCAAAAAAAAAAAAAAATTATTTCAATCACTTCAGACATGATAAAATCTTTGAAAACTAGGCCTTTCTCTAGCTCAACGCAAAGCCCCAACCCTTGTGATAAAAATGAGACCCAGGTTTAGTGGTCCGGGTCCCCCTAGATGGAGCACGAGGCGCTAATTTGCGCCATGCGCAAAATAAATTTAGAGAAGCTTTTTATGCCGGTTTTTGAAAGGAGGCATACCTGCAATTAAATGGCTCTAGCTCAACAGGGATCTAAAATATGCCAAATAAAGTATATATCCGGACAAAGTAGACTTCCAGATGAATCAAACGTGGGGTTACTTATTATTCTATCATAAATATTGAGCCCGCAACAACTTGTGGAATTTGGATTTGTGCGCAAAAAAATAAATAAATGGAAATTCCACATGCTGTTGCGCCCTCTATTTTTATAATAGAATTTTATTTAACCCCTCATTTGATTCATCTGGGTGTCTAGTTTCTCCTAATATATACTTTATGTGGTCTGTTTTAATTTTCTGTTGGGCTAGAGACATTTAAATGCAGGTATGCCTTCTTAAAAAAAAAAAAAAAAAACATTCACAAAATTTTCCCCATGAATTTTGATCAACAATTATGTAGTCTATCAACAATTGTATAGTGACTCAAAATGCTACACAAACACACAACAAGCCCGCCACACATTTTACATTCACTCAATCAGTTGGATTGGCACATGGGGCATCCATGTGAGCAGTAACGCCACGTCAAGGCCCCAACCAGGTTACTGACCATTCACACATCTTTCACATCTGTTTCACTCACCGAATCACACACCTTTCATGCAAGAAGCTAGTAAAAGTGGAGTGAGTGACGTTAAGGGGGCAAAGAAGGGAAAAGTGCAGAAACACGGAAGGGGAAAAGAGAAAGATAATGAGGATTAGAGGGGGTGGAATAGAAACACCCCCCCCATTCACATCTGTTTCACTCACTGAATCACACACCATTCATGAAAGAAGATAGGTAAGGGAAGTGGGTGAAGGGAAGGGGCAAAGAAAAGGGCAGAGACAAAGAAGTTGAAGACACACCATTAACACCGCAGTTCAATCTGTCTTCAGAGGCTTCTTTCTACATCTGACGTACGGAGGACATCAGATTGTTGGGGATGGGGCAACCTATTTTATTGTATGTGGGGTGAATTACATTATAACTGGGGGTGGGTAGTGAACTGTAGGTGGGTAGTGAAACGTGGTGGGTATTGAACCGGAGTGGGTAGTGAAACGTGGTGGGTAGTTTTTTTTATTAACACTGCTATAAAATAATGGGGATGGTTTTGGTTTGTTTTTTTATTTGGGAAAATTTAGAGGAATAGCACTATCCAGGAATAAATGCCAGCATGATCCGGGCAAGCTCTGTCCAGATTACACTGCACTGTGTCCATCAGAATGTCATCAAGATCTGCAAAGATCTTAACGGTGCTATAGCCAGATTTATCAAGAAGCACAAAATCAGTGGCATACCTCAACCTGAAATCTGTTTGTTCTCAGCCGAGAAACAATTCGGTCCCGGTATGCCACTAGTAATGTGTCACTGTATGATAAATCTTGAAGCAATCGGGCACACAAAGACCTGGTTTGGAGGGGCAGTCAGGGCAGTGAAGGCGGCTTTCCTTACGCCGCCCTTGGCGCGCGCAAACCCGACACCTTTTACGTGGGGTCACTCTTTTTTCAGTTGGAGGAATGTAGCCAGGAAAGTGGCGGTCACGCAACCTAATTACATCCTCCACCTCTTCAACAATGGGAGCATTCTCTTCTGGACAGAGAAGGGACTCGATAACAGATTCCTGAAATTTTAGGAATGTTATCCGTCGGGCATGAGTGGCCTGATACAAGATGAATGCGTTAAGCATTGACATCTGTATCAGATGGACTGCCAGCTTTTTGTACCATACATATGCCTTGCGAGAAGCGAGATATGGTACAAGCATCTGGTCAGACTTGTCCACTCCTCCCATGTACCGATTATAATCCTGTACACATAGGGGTTTCATGATAGGGGAATCTCTCCATCTGACGTGAACTGCAGATGTGCATTCGTTATGTATCGTTGTAAGTAAATGCACATCCTTTTTGTCTGTGTATTTCACAGCCAGCAGTTCACCGCAGCGCAAGACAGATGTTTCTCCTCTCTTTTGCTTCCCAAACTGTTTTGTTGGAAAGCCTTTCCTATTCGAACGGATGGTGCCACAGGCTCCAGTACCATTGCTGTACAAAAATTTGTACAACGGCACACCCGTGTAAAAGTTATCTGTATAAATACAGTAACCTTTACCGAATAGTGGATAAGCGAGGTCCCACACTATTTTTTCAGTGGTGGAGAGGGCGGGGGGGCAGTCAGGGGGGGCCAGCTGCGAGTCCTTTCCAGTGTACACACGAAAGCGATACATGTATCCACTGGAGCTTTCGCACAGCTTATAAAGTTTTATCCCATACCGAGCTCGCTTCGAAGGGAGGTACTGCTTGAAAACAAGACGTCCCTTATAAAGCAGCAAGGACTCGTCGACTGACAAGTTTTGGCCTGGAGTGTATAACTCTTCAAATCTTGCCATCAGATGGTCAAGAAGTGGCCGCAACTTGTACAGTCGGTCGTGATCTGGGTGGTCACGGGGCAAAGCATTTGCATTATCATTATAATGCAAATACCGCAGGAGCAATAAATATCTGTCCCTGCTCATAGTAGCAGGGAAGATAGGGGTGGTTTGGGTACTCTTTTTTGACCAGTATGAGGCTATGCTGGGTTTTTGCACAATCCCCATCTGCAGAGTGAGGCCCCAGAACTTCCTCATCTCTGGCAAACTGGTTGGGGTCCATTTACGCGCCCTCGCACTTGGCAACAATTCTGCCCCTAGACCTTGAAAATATTGTTCGGCATACAGATTGCTCTGCTGAACAATAAATTCCAAGAACCCATCATCTATAAATAGCTGAAAAAAGTTGATGGGTTCAAAATTAGTGGTGTCCACTAGTATACCAGGATTGCCAGAAAATTGTGGCAATACTGGCTGGACCATATTAGGGGAGGTCCAGTCAGATCCTGGTTCAGGCATCGCCACAGCCTGTGTTGCAGATACCCCTGCAATAGGCCTTTGGGCCGGTGCAGGATCAGGTAGTGCAACTACAGACCGTGCGGTCCCTGCACTACCACGGGAGCACCCTGGTAACTCCATGCGGCCACGCCGTGGCTCATCATGTAGTTCTTCGTCACTGGAACCGTCACTATCTGATGATGCTCCAGGGACAAAGTCACTGCCTGAATCTTCAAAAGATTCATCAGCGCTGAGATCAGAGTCTGACATCATAAGGACGTCAGCTGCTTCCTCAGCGCTTAGAAACCTTTTAGCCATAATTTGCTTTCTGAAAATGTATTTTCAAAAGAAAATTACGCCGTTTGATAGTATCTATATATATATATATGTGTGTATATATATATATGCACGTGTGTGTGCGTATATAATATATTCTATATATATATATATAAGCGTGCGCGTGTGTGCGTGCGTGCGTGTGTGTGCGCGTGTGCGCGTGTGTGCGTGCGCGTGTGTGCGTGCGCGTGTGTGCGTGCGCGTGTGTGCGTGTACGCGTGTGCGTGCGTAAATATGTGTATATATATGTGTGTGTGCGTATATATGTATATATATGTGTGTGTGTGTATATATATATATATATATATAATGTGTGTATTAGGAATTTATCACCTATTTTATGGAGACAGCCTCTGCGACACTAACACCTCTCAATCCACATGCAGACTGAGGATAGAAATGAAAAAATTATCAAGATTTGAAAAATTCATTCCCCGTGATTGGCTGGAGGGTCAATCGCTAGGTTACGGGGTCATTTTAGGGTTATATTTCTATCCTCAGCGGCCATGTTGGAGGTGGCAGTGATAATTGTGACAGCTAAGTGATCATTGTTACTACAGTGATCACATAGCTGTAACAATAAAAAGTGAAATAAAATAATAAAAAGGGGATTGTATTTTTATTAAATGTGGGGTTTGGGGGCATCTGGGCAGTTTTGATTTTTTTTACTGCCCTTAGAGACCCTGTGTGTAGTGTTTTTTACTTTATGTTTTTTTTTTTACATTTTTTTTTACGTTTTACATTATAATGAGGCACACCGTTGGAAAGCTCAGGCTCTGGGCTTTCCATCGGTGCCTCATTTATTACTGCAGCCCTTACGGATGAGGAGATAGAGAGGTCCTAAGGACCTCTCCCCCCTCCTCCTAAGGGCTGTCTATGCGGCTGTTGAAGGTGACGTCATCACGCCAGGCGTGATGACGTCACCGCGACTCCCATGATCCCACAGTGAGGGCCGACATCCCGGATGTCGGTCCCTCACTGTTTGCCGCCGGGGATCTCATTCACACCGCCGCTTCGCTGCCGGGAGGATCGGACGCGCTGAGCGCGTCCTCCGCACAGCAGCGGGAACTTCCTGGACGCGCTCAGCGCGTCCGTAGCAGCGAAGTGGTTAAGAAGACCCAGAGGAAGAATATGAAATTTTAGAATATATCTGAAAATACCCGTTTGCTGAGGAGATAAAGCATAAAAGAGCGACGAGAGACGAGGACGGACTGAAGGGCTGTAATAAGCTGGATTTGGATTTATACTGTCCCTTTCAAATCTCACTGTACAAAGCACTTTGAGTTCCCCTCCAAGACCTACAGGGTTATTCAGAGAGCGGTGAAAAGCAGGAGAATGACTGGAGAATGGAAAATTCTAGGTCAAAATAGCCAACTTGGAAATTGAGATGAAAGGGAGAATTTTTCTGGTTTGGCTATTTTGACCTACAGGGTTATTCAAAGAGCTCCGAATTAGCTATCCAGAGAGCAGGCAATTCCCCAAATCCTGGCGAATTGCCTGCACATACGGTGCCTGTTCGGTGCCTGTTCGAGGGCAGTGAAATCCCCATAAAAAAGCACTGCTTCGGCTATTCAGAGAACACAAACCAGCAGTGAAAGATTCCCAAAATGCCCTGCCGTTCGGTGATTTAATTCGGCAGGTTTATTCAGGAGAATCCCATAGGCTTCAATGTTAAAAATATTCCCGTTTTAATTCAATATATAATAAACCGTTCATTATAAAATTCTGCAGTAAAGAGTCTCTTTATTTATAGATTATTTTAGGATATTTTAAGCATTTTTCAGATTATTTTTTTTAAGTTTACTTATTTTTTCTGTAACAGCCCTCTTTATTATCATTCCCTGGACCTCATATGTAAATTTCAGACATTTTCGCTCAGTAGTTTCTTTGCAAACTGCGTTTTATTTTCACACATTCACACAAACTATTTTGCTAATTTATTCACTGCCTCCTCTGCGGTCTCGGCTGCTTCAGCTGTGTGTGATCGGCTCCTGTTCGGGCTTTTTCCGTGGTTTTCGGCAGGTTAATCCAGATGTTTTTACATGTTTTCTGCGTGCATTCGCTGGGTTTTGCGGTTTGTTTTCGTCGGGTTTGCGGTAGTAGCTTTTCCCTGCAATTCGGGGACCCTGTGGTGTTTGCTGAATACACCGCAGGGTCACCGAAATGGGATCGGCAAAAGGAACCGAATTGAAGAGAACGAAAAGTCACCGAACGTGCGGTGATTTTTCGAATCTCTTTGAATAACCCTGCTAGAGTTTTCCATTCTCCAGTCATTCTCCGGATTTTCACCGCTCTCTGAAAAACCCTGCTACTCTTTTTTTTTTTTTTGCATTTAATCCCAACATTAAACACTTTTTGCCTTAAACTAATCAATTCTTTCTCCCAGCTGGAATTTGTGTAGATGGTAACACTTGCTTTGTGCAGACTTTACTGCCCTGGAAGCAAAGCAACATGCAAGTCAATGCAATTGATTGTCCTATAGCTTGCAGGCCTGTTCTCTAAGCTCTTGTTCAAATAACACGAAACCTCTGGCTTCCCGACGAGCCTTCCCGTCCTTCAAGGTTAACTGCAGACATTACTGCGAAATCTCTCTGTTGTGGACTTAGGGGGGATTTTAGCAATAATTGTTACAGTGCTTTTTTGGATATGCTCGCGGTATATTTTATAACAAATAATAAACAATGTATCGAAGGAGTTCGGTGCTTGGGTTTATTATTCATTTTATTTTCAAAGAAATAGAATGTTAAGGATACAGTTCAGAATAATTACCATACTTAGAATATAATACGTGCGAACCGTGATTTTTTAAGATTGATCGATCACGTGTTCGCTGTGCAGGTGAATCATTTGTTTGTTAAGAACAATAAAATGTTTGAAAGGGAATTATAAGCACCTCACCTCCAGCAAAGCCTCGAGAACAGATTGAAGAACCCCCTGCAAAGTATAATGACAGTATGAAAGAACAGCGGATTTACAAATGCACGTTGCAAGCTGCAGCTCAGCTTATAAAAGTATACACATGCAGAAAACCTGCTAGTGCAAACCTGTCAAACTCCCCCCCCCCCAACTGATGTTTCTGGACTACAACTCCCACGATTCCCTTTCTACCTATTGCTTTAAAGGGATTCTGGGAATTGTAGGCATCAACATCTGGGGGGCTGTTCTAAAGAATGATTGACTTAAAGCGACACACTAGGGTTAAAACAACAGGGGGGAAGAGAGGGGTTAAACATTAATTCCACGCTGTACCCTCTTTCCTGTTTTATCCCTTAAGGCTGGGGTCAGACGAGCGCAGTTATCACGTCCGTGTTGCCGTACATTTGTATGTCCGTGGCAGCATAGCATTCTGACCAATGGAGCCCCACACACGAAGTACGTCTGCACGGAAGTGCGGATGCATGGTGGACGCGGCAAACGGACGCAGGTTAGGCAAGAACGTAATACTGTTAGAACGGATGTGCGGAGTGCTCCACGTCTGCAACGTCCATGTAGCTTTGTGTGTGAGTGATGAAACAAAGTCAGATGGACTGCATTTATACGTCCAGCATTTTTGACGGACAGAATGTTTTCTCATTTTAATTTATTTTCCCTGCTACATCAGTCAAAAAATACGTCAGTGAAAAAAACAGACTGTGTGGCCACTACCTTGTTGTCAGTCAGTAAGTACGTCCGTACTGCACGGACGCACAGTCCGTACAAAATGCGCTCATCTGACCCTAGCCTAAGACAATTTTAAAATGTGCCTTCTTTCCAGCACAGCGATGGCTCACAAATCCTCCGAACAGCACATGCTAAAAAAAAATCCTAAACTTGCTGTGCTTCATACATGATCTACTTTATGTAGTTCCTGCCCATAAATTATTTTATGCCGTGTACACTGATCAACCACAGCATTATACTCACTGAGAGGTGAGCGGTGGGATATATTGCCACGGGGTGGGATATATTGTCACGGGGCTGGATATATTGTCAAGGGGTGGGATATATTGTCACGGGGTGGGATATATTGTCGCAAGGTGGGATATATTGTCACAGGGGCTGGATATATTGTCACAGGGTGGGATATATTGTCGCAGGGTAGGATATATTGTCACGGGGTGAATATATTGTCATGGGGTGGGATATATCGTCACAGGGCGGGAATATTGTCACATGGTGGGATATATTGTCACGGGGTGGGGTATATTGTCACGGGGTGGGATATATTGTCGCGGGGTGGGATATTTTGTCACGGGCTGGGATATATTGACAAGGGGTGGATATATTGTCACGGGGCGGGATATTTTGTCACATGGTGGTATATATTGTCACGGGGTGGGATATATTGTCGCGGGGTGGGATATATTGTCACGAGGTGTATATATTGTCATTGGGTGGGATATATCATCAAAGGGTGGGAATATTGTCACATAATGGGATATATTGTCACATGGTGGGATATATTGTCACATGGTGGGATATTTTGTCATGGGGTGGGGTATATTGTCACAGGGTGGGATATATTGTCATGGGTGGGATATATTGTCACAGGGTGGGATATATTATCACGGGGTGGGATATATTGTCACGGGGCTGGATATATTGTCACAGGGTGGGATATATTGTCACAGGGTAGGATATATTGTCACAGGGTGGATATATTGTCATTGGGTTGGATATATCGTCACAGGGCGGGAATATTGTCACATGGTGGGATATATCGTCACATGGTGGGATATATTGTCACGGGGTGGGGTATATTGTCATGGGGTGGGATATATTGTCACAGAGTGGGATATATTGTCACGAGGTGGGATATATTGTCACATGGTGGGATATATTGTCACATGGTGGGATATATTGTTGCGGGGTGGCATATATTGTTACAGGGTGGGATATATTGTCACATGTGGGATATATTGTCACGGGGTGGGATATTTTGTCACGGGGTGGGATATATTGTCATGGGGTGGGATATATTGTCACAGAGTGGGATATATTGTCACGAGGTGGGATATATTGTCACATGGTGGGATATATTGTTGCGGGGTGGCATATATTGTTACAGGGTGGGATATATTGTCACATGTGGGATATATTGTCACGGGGTGGGATATTTTGTCACGGGGTGGGATATATTGTCATGGGGTGGGATATATTATCATGGGCGGGATATATTGTCGCAGGGTGGGATATATTGTCAAGGGGTGGATATATTGTCACAGGGTAGGATATATTGTCACAGGGTGGGATATATTGTCACAAGGTGGAATATATCGTCACAGGGTGGGATATATCATGATGGGGTAGGATATATTGTCACGGAGTGGAATATATCGTCACATGGTGGAATATATTGTCACAGGGTGGGATATATCATCACTGGGAGTGACATGTTGTCACTGGGTGGGAGGGCTATATCATCACTGGGTGGGAGATATTGTCACGTGGTGGGATATATCCAGGGGCAGACTGACCCATCGGCACTCGGGCGCTGCCCGAGGGCCCGCAGGTCAGTGGGGGCCCGGTTTTGTAAGGGACCATGGTGGCGGTGCTCCAGCGTGCCTTCCTGGGCCCCACATGCACCCTGCATTGATGCTGCCCCCTCACATGATGCGCGCATCACGTGGGGGGTGGCGTCAATGCAGGGTGCACATGGGGCCTAGGAAGGCACGCTGGAGCGCCGCCGACGAGGCGGTTTGTTAGTGCGCCGCCGTGGTCCCTTACAAAACCGCTACTGGGGTGAGTACATATCCATGTGTGAGCTGGGCACTATACATCCATGTGTGAGCTGGGCATTATACATCCATGTGTGAGTTGGGCACTATACATCCATGTGTAAGCTGGGGCACTATACATCCATGTGTGAGCTGGGCATTATACATCCATGTGTGAGCTGGGCACTATACATTCATGTGTGAGCGGGGCATTATACATCCATGTGTGAGCTGGGCAATATACATCCATGTGTGAGCGGGGCATTATACATCCATGTGTGAGCTGGGCAATATACATCCATGTGTGAGCTGGGCAATATAAATCCATGTGTGAGCTGGGCAATATACATCCATGTGTGAGCTGGGCACTATACATCCATGTGTGTGCTGGGCACTATACATCCATGTGTGAGCTGGGCAGTATACATCTATGTGTGAGCTGGGGCAGTATACATCCATGTGTGAGCTGGGGCACTATACATCCATGTGTGAGCAGGGGCAAAATACATCCGTGTGAGCTGGGGCACTATATATCCATATGTGAGCTGGGGCAATATATAGCAATGTGTGAGCTACTGGGGGCAATATATATCAATGTGTGAGCTACTGGGGGCAATATATATCCATGTTTGAGCTGCTGGGGGCAATATATATCCATGTGTGAGCTGCTGGGGCAATATATATCCATGTGTGAGCTGCACATTACTGTGGGTTTTATTGCTGTGGAGCTCTGTGATACGCTCATACACACTGCACATTACTGTGAGGGTTTTTGCTGTGCTGCTCTGTAATACGCTCATGCACTCTGCACATTACTGGGAGTTTTATTGCTGTGGAGCTCTGTAATGTGCAGTGTGTCAGGATTCTACAGTATCTGTTAAAGTGATCGTCAGTTTCCCACATTTTCCACAGGGACTTTCTGTGCCGGGGTGTAGCCTTAGGCTAGGGTCAGACTGAGGCAGTGCGAACGCGCGTTCTGGCGCACTTAATCACGGCCGCACTAGCAGCAGATGCCGGGCAATGACGGCCAATATACGAAGTACGGTCGCACAAAAGTCCGGCTGCGCAACGCAAGTGGAAAATGAACGCATTTTTTCGAGAACGTTAAACCACTAGTACTGACGTACAGAGTGCGCTGCGCCCGCTAGCGGCGTGTGTGCGTGAATTGGAGACATCAGACGCTGCTAATGTCCGGCCAACATAACGTCCAGACGCAAGAAGTGTTTTATTGATGATCCGTACAAAATCACGGATGAAACTGCGCATAGTATGACCGCTATTGCGTATTCCGTGAAAAAATACGTCCATTCTTCGAACGCACATTTTCACGGACAACGTGAAAAATGCGTTAGTCTGACCCTAGCCTTAGCTGCAATGAGTGGGTGATGGCTACTGCAGCAGTGCGGTGGCCATCTGTAAGTATGTAGGGGGCACTATTCACTGCTGGGTCCAAGTGGATGTTCAAAAAGGTTATTTTTAGAAGTTCAGAAGCACAATATGTACAATAATAAGCACAATAATGTACATGTGGGTGTTGCGTTGTAGGGGGTGGGAATTTTTATGGGTGTGGCCTCCTGTGGGTGCAGAGCAAGGGGGGCCCCATGACATCCTATTGCCTGGGGGCCCCATTAGTTGTCAGTCCGCCCCTGGATATATCATCACTGGGTGGGATATGTTGTCACAGGGTGGGATATATTGTCTCGGGGTGGGATATATTTTCACTGGGCGGGATATATTGTCACTGGGTGGGATATATTGTTACAGGGTGGGATATATCGTCACGGGGTGGGATATATTGTCACAGGGTGGGATATACCATCACGGGTGGGATATATTGTCACAGGGTGGGATATATCATCACGGGGTGGATATATTGTCACTGGGCGGGATATATTGTCACTGGGTTGGATATATTGTCACAGGGTGGGATATATCGTCACGGGGTGGGATATATTGTCACAGGGTGGGATATATCGTCACGGGGTGGGATATATTGTCACAGGGTGGGATATATCATCACGGGGTGGGATATATCGTTACGGGGTGGGATATATTTTCACTGGGCGGGATATATTGTCACTGGTGGGATATATTGTTACAGGGTGGGATATATATCGTCACGGGGTGGTATATATTGTCACAGGGTGGGATATACCATCACGGGTGGGATATATTGTCACAGGGTGGGATATATTGTCACGGGGTGGGATATATTGTCACAGGGTGGGATATATCATCACGGGGGGATATATTGTCACTGGGTGGGATATATTGTCACTAGGTGGGATATATTGTCACAGGGTGGAATATATCGTCACGGGGTGGGATATATTGTCACAGGGTGGGATATATCGTCACGGGGTGGTATATATTGTCACAGGGTGGGATATATCATCACGGGGTGGGATATATTCTCACAGGGCGGGATATGTCGTCACAGGGTGGGATATATTGTCACAGGGTGGGATATATTGTCACGGGGTGGGATATGGTGTCACAGGGTGGGATATATTGTTACAGAGTGGGATATGTTGTCACGGGGTGGAATATATTGTCAAGGGGTAGGATATATTGTTACGGGGTGGGATATATTAGGAGCAAGTGCACAGTCCGTTCTTGAATCATGTGTTGGAAAAGTGGACGTAAAGATCTGAGTGACTGTGACACGGTTTTACTGTAAATCCCAGATTTGTTCGTTATAAATATACCAGTGTAAATGTTAAGGTATGGAGCGATAAGCCTGCAGTTCGCAGGTTGGTCATTTTCACAGTAAATGTAGATTTTTCTAAAACAAAATCGACCAATAGAATTAAATTGAGCCCTAAGTCTCCCCAGATAAAATAGCAGGAGTTCCAACACGACATGAACTCTGGCCTAGATTTGCTAATCGTCTCTATCGGAACATTGTGCCTTGATATTAACGCAAACATGTTACTGCCATTAATATATCGCAACTGGGAAACAATGTGACGTTGTGCAAACTCAGTGCCAAAACAATAAAAGAATGTAATGCTGCAAAGCACCCAGTGAACAAGAAAAAACAGAACAAAAAAGACTACATAGAGATCCTAAATCTAGGGCCTTAATAGGAAGATATACCAAACGCGCCTAATATAAAGGAACACTCTACCCATCCTGACTAGGGATGAGCTGTTCGGTTCAACGGTTCGGAGTTCGATTTGAACATCGCATGTTCGTGAACTACGAACATTTCCGCATGTTCGCCCACAATGGACCACAATGCACTTTTCCACTGGCCTGAATCTTGTAATTGGCTACAGCCTTGCACCTGACCACAGGTCAGGTGCAAGACAGGTTCAAGGCTATGCCAATCACGGCTCAGAGTCCTGATTGGGCAAATTTTCATAGGCTCACAGAGCTAACTCCCGCCGCACACTATATAAGGCTTCACGCAGCGCTTCAGCACGCGTTTGAGAGAAGATTTGAGAGGAGATTGTTCTTGTGTTAGTGTGTGTCCTCACTGCCAGTCTGCCACCAGCTACTGGGGGGGTCTCATTTCTACAAAATATATGGGAATTGTTCTAATCCGTGTGTTCTCACTGACACCCAGTATTTTGGGGGTCAGTAATTTCTACAAAATATTTTGGAATTAAGGTAATCTGTGTCTTGTCACTGCCACCAGCAACTATTTTGGGGGGGTCAGTAATTTCTCCAAAATATCTGGGAATTGTGGTAATCTGTGTGTTCTCACTGCCACCAGCAACTATTTTGGGGGGTCAGTAATTTCTACAAAATATTTGGGAATTGAGGTAATCTGTGTCTTGTCACTGCCACCAGCAAATATTTTGGGGGGTCAGTAATTTCTACAAAATATTTGGGAATTGAGGTAATCTGTGTCTTGTCACTGGCTGCCAGCTATCAGGGTGTAGAAATGGAAGAAATGATGGATCTCCAGTGGATAAGAAGTGCAAACGGTTTATTCATGGAACAGCAACCTTCAAAAAATCAGTGACGTTTGACCCTGAGGTCTTAATCATATGATGTATGATTAAGACCTCAGGGTCGAAACGTCACTGATTTTTTGAAGGTTGCTGTTCCATGAATAAACCGTTTGGCACTTCTTATCCACTGGAGATCCATCATTTCTTCCATTTCTACTTATCCAGGGGGCTGGTGGCATCCCCATCTGATTGGAATCTCATGGAGACGGTTGGTTTATCAGGTTTCCCACCGTGGCGTTGTTCGTGGCGCTTCTATGTAGCTATCAGGGTGTGTCACTGAGTTATACCAGAGCTCTGGAAATCTTCTTTATACCAGAGTTGAATCAGAGTTCTGTATATATTTAATCTATATATCACTCACCATGTCAGAAAGACCAAAAAGGATAGGCAGACGCTCCCAGACACAGATAAGAGGGCAAGCAGCCTCTGTGTCGGGAGGTTGTGCCTCTGGTCGTCGTGGATGTGGTGCATCCTCTGCAGGGGCACGCTTGTCCTTTCTAACTGGTGCTGGCCGTCTTAAGCAGCAGCAACATACAGAGGATTTGGTGGATTGGCTAACCAGGCCATCCTCATCCTCCGAGTCCTCTGCCAGCCAGGCTTGTATTGCTTTACAGTCCACCTCAGCTGCCAAAACATCTAATGCAGCCTCCAAGTCCACAGTTACTCCTGCCGTAGACTCACTATCACACACGGAGGAGTCAGCTGAATTGTTTGACTACAATGACAGTGACATGCTGCTTGAGGATGCGCAGCAACTACAGTGCTCTGATTCAATCTCTGAGGTTGAGGAAGGGAGTATAATCAACCTAGAGGAAGGGGGTGCCAGTGATGACACACAAATAACTGGCACTTATGTTGTCCCAGCAGCTGCAGCATACTGCCAAGTTGGCTCCAGTGACGAGGAGATAGGGGGTGATGACAATGATGATGAGGTCACTAACTCCACCTGGGTGCCTGAGCGAACAGAGGAGTCAAGTGAGGAGGAGGAGGCACAACAAACATGAGGCACAACATCCTCTATGACCAACCGTAGCACTAGCCAGTCCAAGGCATCAGATGTCAGAGCTGCTCAGGTGCAGAGAGCTGTTGTATCAAAGCACACATCCAGGAACTCTGCTGTCTGGGAATTCTTTAACCACTTCAATACAGAGGACGCGCTCAGCGCTTCCTCCGCATGGCTCCCGCTGTGCGGAGGACGAGCTGAGCGCGTCCTCCCTTTGGGGTCAGCGTTTGCCTGGGTTCCGGCCGATCGCTGGCCCCCCCGGTGCGGGCTGACATCCTCGATGTCAGCCCAGCATCCGGAACTGCCGCCGATGAAATTAGGTGTCATTGCGGCAGTGCGATGACACCTAATTCAGGCGCCCCCCCCCGCAATCAGCGGCATTGCAGGGGTTAACCCAGGCACCATTTGGAAGGGCACAGCCTGCCCTTCCAAATGGTGCCTGGCATTAACCCCTGGGGAGCTGGATCGCGAATCGGCGCTGAAAAGCGCCGGATCGTGATCCTTTCCCGGGGCTGGCCGACATCTTGGATGTCGGCCAAGCCTCCGGGAACTCCCCCTGAGGACTGGCGTCATCATCCTAGTCCTAGAGTTAACCCCTAACTGCCACCAACGGTGGAGATAGGGAGTTCATTGGAACTCCCTATCTCCCGATCCGTGGCAGCTAGGGGTTAAAGTTTGGTATGGTTGGATCGGCCAAAGCATGGCCGTTCCAACGATACCAAACTTGAATGTCTAAAAAGTTTTTTAAAAAAATTTAAATTAAAATTAAAAATAAAAATATATTTAAAAAAAAATTATAAAAAAATAAATAAACATTTTTTTTTCTTTTTTTTGGTTCGTTAATGCAGCAATATTGTTCCCATTTCAATTATAATGTGAACAATGATGCTGCACTAACGATTTTTGTATGCGGTGCGTTTGTTAAAAATCGTGTAATTTTCCCCCAAAAAAAATGTAACGAGACCCCATCTCTAATTTTTTTAACAAGCGCACCCCATACAAAATATAACCGCAGTTGCTCGCATGTTAAAATGTGAAAAAAACACTTTACACGTTGTAAATTATTGAAAATACATATTTTATTGCATTTTTTTGTTATAATATACAGACATGACATAACGTATACATATAATAATGACATATTATGAATCTACCAAGTCTGACGGAAAGAACAATATATAATATGTCTGGGTCATATACTAAAATAAGCCTTCAAAACACGTTTAAACATGATGAGCAAAACCGGTAAAAATGACCTCAGCACAGAGGTGTGAAAAGCCTCAGCAGCGAAAGGGTTAAGAAATGTGCAGCAGACCCCAACGTTGCTATTTTTAATCTATATCAGATGATGCTCAAGCATGGGAAAGACACCGGACGCTTGGGTACCACGTGCTTGAGGCGACATATGACCACCTGCCACGCATCCCGTTGGCGCAAAACTTTGCGTAGGTCCTCCTCATCTGTCTCTACCCCCACTGTATGTCCTGCCCTGTCATTGCCTACAACCTCCACTGACAGGGATGATGCTACAGTAATGGATGTACCAGGTCCTTCCTCACAATGTGACAGCATCCCATCAGCTGAAGATTTACGTAGTCAGATTACGTTGCCCCTGCTGCTGCAGCGTAAGAAAAAATATAGTCCCAACCATCTCCAAGCACACCGTCTAAATGCCAGCTTAGCAAAATTACTCGCATTGCAGCTGCTGCCTTTCCAGCTGGTGGACTCTGCTCCCTTCCGTGGATTTGCTGAATGTTCCAAAACACCATTACTTTTCACGGAAGGCCATTCCAGCACTATACCAGCACGTGGAAGACAATGTTATTGAGTCATTGGGAAAGGCAGTCAGCAGCAAGGTGCATGTGACTTTAGACACGTGGTCCAGCAAGCATGGACAGGGTCGTTACATTTCCTTCACGGCACACTGGGTAACTCTGATTGCAGCTGGGAGGGATCCAAGATGGGGCTCTGTGCTGGAGCTTGGTTATCCACCACGCCTCCAGAAAGCTGCTTGTATGAGGTCTGTCTTCTCCACCACCACCTCTCCCTCTTCCTCATCCTCCTCCTCCTTCTGTGTCTCTGGCGAAATGGCAGTTAAACCGACGCCTGACAGGGGCTACGCAATGGCTCAAGCAAAAAGATGCCATACTGTGCTTGAGCTGGTTTGTTTAGGGGACAGGAGCCACACTGGGCCAGAAATTCTGTCAGCTCTGCAGGGGCAGGTGCAGAGATGGTTAACACCACACCAGCTTGAGCTGGGAATGGTCGTCTGTGATAATGGCAGCAACCTTCTCTCCGCCCTACACCTGGGTAAGTTGACGCATGTACAATGCCTAGCACACATCCTACATCTGGTGGTACAGCATTTCCTAACCAGGTACCCAGGGCTGGCAGAGCTTCTCAGCCAGGCCAGAAAAGTCTGCAGCCACTTCAGACGGTCATTCCCAGCAAGTGTTCGCCTGGCAGAAATTCAAAGAGAATTCCACCTTCCCACAAACCGTCTGATCTGTGACATGCCCACCAGGTGGAACTCAACATTAGCAATGCTGCAGCGTCTGCACAAGCAGCAGAGGGCCATCAACTAGACATGTGCATTCGTTTTAGTACTAAAACGATTTAGTCCGAATTTTGGGATAATTTAGTTTTAGTATGACTCAAGAGAAACGAAACTGCTCAGTACAAAAAACGAAAGAAACTAAAATAAAATGCACTACATTTTAGTTTCAGTCCTTTTTGTGATATTACATTGATGAGTGAAGGAGACCAGCAATGAAGATCGCAACATCGCAACATCCGAAGTTCTGCACCCTCCACATGCCAATGCAGTAGGATGTTCTATACAGAGAGTGGCATTAATTAATGCAGGAGTATGTTCTATACATTATACAGAGAGGGGTATTAATGCAGGAGGATGTTATATACATTATACAGAGAAAGGTATAAATTGAGGAGAATGTTCTATACAGAGAGGGACATTAATGCAGAGGATGTTATCTACATTATACAAAGAGGGTATTAATTAATGCAGGAGGATGTTCAAAACATTATACAGAGAGGAGCCTTTTTTTTTAGCCCTTTAAATCCAGTGGCTGTGAGCGCTGAGATCGGCTGCTTGTTACATTATATCTCAGTACAATGTATCAGGCTCAGTTGTTACAGTAACTGACTGTAACAGCGCTCAGAGTTTCAGTAAAACAAGGAAATAATATTGTTCTAACCTCTTACATATAAAAATATTATACTAGTTTTACAGAAACTCTGAGCGCTGTGATGAGCAGCAGTCAGTTACTGTAACAGCTTTGCCTGACACGGGGCAATATTACAATGTTGGTGCTAACTTAACCTGTTGTAAACTGAAAACCTCCATAGGCTATAATGGCTCTGGGAAGTTTACAACAGCTCTGGTTAAGTTAGCACCAACTATGTAATATGGCCCACATTGTGCTGAGAGTGAGAGATACTGTAACAAGCAGCGATCTCAGCCCTCTGAGGAGCCACCACAACAATAGTAATTGTATCCACTGGTTTTCGGATGAACGAAATTAGTTTTCATACTAAAGAACTGAAAACGAATTTCTTTAGCAACTAAATAAATTGCATTTTAGTACTAATCCATTAGTTCAAAACGAAATTTTGTGCTGTGCACATGTCTACCATCAACGAGTACCTGTGTGAGTATGGCACAAGGACAGGTTCGGGTCAACTTGGTCCCCCCCCGCAGTGGCTGATGATCAAGGATGCATGTACTGTACTGTCACCATTTGAGGAGGCAATGAGGATGGTGAGCAGGGACAGTGCATGCATCAGAGACACAATTCCTTTAGTGTTCCTGCTGGAGCACACTCTGCGGGGAATTATAGATGTGGCTCTAGAGGCAGAGCAGCGGGAGGAAGAGGAGGCCTTCCCTAGCTCTGAAGGCCCCAGTCTTTCTGCAGACAGCATTCCAGTGGGTCTTCCTCAGATCAGACAGGAGGAGGATGAGGAAGAGGAGGAATATTTAAGTGAAGGTGGGGATTCCTCAAGGGAGGGTTTTGTGTGCCCAGAAACCCAAGGACTAGTACGTGACTGGGAGGAGGAAGTGCACGATTGGGTCATCCTCCTCATTGACCAGGAAGACTCGGAAGCTAATGCCACCTCCATCGTACGCTGCATGGGCTCCCTTATCCTCCAAAGCCTGCTAAAGGACCCCAGGATTCGTGCTATCAAGGAGAGGGATCATTACTGGTTGGCAACCCTTCTTGATCCACGATACAAGGGTAAAGTTGCAGAGCTCCTCCTGCCCGCACAGAGGGAGCACAGGATGAAAAAATTTGAGGACGCTCTAAAGCGACACTTGTGTAACACCTTTCCAGGCACTGGTTGGTTACCAAGTGATGACACACGTGCTTCTGAGGCTGCGGATGATCAGAGGAATAGTGGTGAAGGCCGGGGCCGCTTGACCGATGCTTTCTGAAAGGACGTTCAATGCCGCTGGAGTTTTTGTCACAGACAAAAGAGTGCGTCTGTCCACCGACTCTGTAGACCGGCTGACATTTATAAAAATGAATCAGTCCTGGATCAGCAGCTATCAATCCCCTGATGCTGACGTAATGGAATAGATCGGGATGTCTTCTGCATTCACAAATCCTCCAGCACTGAACTCTTCCACAATACCACAAAAGGGTTACGGACGGTGTGAAGGCACTTGCTGCCATGAAAGGCACAATATTTGGCTGCACTGACGCCTGTGCCACATTTATATCATTTTAATTTTTTGAACTGCAGGGTCCAACCCTGCACTCTTCCACAATACCACAAAAGGGTTACGGTGTGAAGGCACTTGCTGCCACCAAAGGCACAATATTTGGGTGCCCTGACGTCTTTACCAGATTCATATCTTTTTAATATAGGACCGCATGCTGCGCCCCTGCACTCTTCCACAATACCACAGAGGGGTTACTGTATGATGGCACTTGCTGGCCTGGCACCAAAAGCACAATATTTGGGTGCACTGACGCCTTTACCAGATTCATATCTTTTTAATATAGGAACGCATGGTCCACCCCTGCACTCTTCCACAATACCACAGAGGGGTTACGGTATGATGGCACTTGCTGGCCTGTCACCAAAGGCACAATATTTGGCTGCACTGACGCCTTTACCAGATTCATATCTTTTTAATATAGGACCGCATGGTCCACCCCTGCACTCTTCCACAATACCTCAGAGGGGTTACGGACGGTGTGAAGGCACTTGCTGCCACCAAAGGCACAATATTTGGGTGCACTGACGCCTGTACCAGATTCATATCATTTTAATATTTAACTGCAGGGTCCAACCCTGCACTCTTCCATGATACCACAGAGGGGTTACGGTGTGACGGCACTGTTGCCGACACTAAAGGCCCAATTTTAAAGCACCTATTGTTACTTTCATCCAAAGCCTGCATAAGTTTCACCATAATTTAGCCAAAAAATCACTAAACTTTTTTTGCGCGTCCTAAAATGTCTTTTCATACAGGCTGCCGCCCCAAGCAGTTGTTTTTGAATAGATTAAAGGAAAAGCATTTACCATCATTTGAAACGTCATTTTTTTGTTTTTAAATGTTTCTATACATCCTAGAAATCCGCCACTTCACTGGCAGGTTATGAGGACCTCCTAGGCACGATATTTGAAGGAATTTTTCATTTTTATTTTTAACTCTTATTTCATGGAAAACTCACTGTCCCTTTAAAAAACGTTTTTTTAAAAACTTTTTGTCCTTGTTTCCTGTCCCCAGGGCACTACCCGGACCCCCATACACCTTTTATGGCAAATATCTAGCATATATGCCCTCTTGGAGGGCACTCTAAAAATCGAACTTTGAGTCCCATTGACTTGTATTGAGTTCGTGTTCGAGTTCGAATTCGAACATTTGAAACGTTCGAGATCAAATGCGAACCGAACTCGGGGGTGTTCGGCTCATCCCTAATCCTGACCACTTTATGCTTTTAAAGTGGTCAGGATGTGAAGAGTCTCCAATGTTCTCCACCCTCCCATCACCACCGACCTGGTGAAATCTCGGGGTGAAGTAGAGGAGTTTCTTCCACCTTACCCAGCGTTACCAGCAGTCGGGATTTTTGAATTTCTCGACTGCCAGTCACCAGATCGGTCACTAGTGACTTCAGCTTCAGAGAGCGGCCGACATGACTCTCTGTGAGACTGTCCATAACAGCGAGTGATTTCAGAGAGACAGCTGATGGATCGGAACTGACCATGCACGCAGCTCCGTTCCATTGCTCTTCGCAAGCGCTGCGGAGCTCGTGTATGGAAAGTGTGCAAGTCCCATAGCGTTGCGCAGTTTGTGGTTCATGCAGCACAAGGTAGGAGTGCAAATTGCACAGAAAAACGTCAAGGACTTCTGGGTTTGAGAGTCCCTGAGCCGAAGAGGAAGAGCTAAACGTTGCGCGGGACAAACGGTGGGTAAAATGACAAAAACAAAAGTTAAAATTAATTGGGCAGAGGTTGGCAGCAGTCTCTGCCCAAATAATTTAGGGCAAAATAAGGGAACTCTATTTTAAATAGTAACAAAAGTCACCAAAATAATTTGTTTTATTAATCATACATAAACACAAATGAAAACAACAAAGACACGTGTATAGTGTTAGTATTATACTGCACGTACTGACGAAAACAAGGAGCTTCGATATCCACTAGATGGCAGGAATGTGCTGAATATGACGCTAATCTACAATAAACATAAGGGGTTATTCAAAGAGAGTCGATCTGGCCCCGAAATGTCACCAAACAGAGAACTTCCCTAATCGGTGACACCAACCAGCAGAGAAAAGTTACCGAAATGCCCTGCTGTTCGGTGTTTTCATTCGGCAGGTTTATTCAGGCGAATCCCATAGGCTTCAATGTTAAAAATATTCCTGTTTTAATACAATGTCTAAAAAAACGTTATTATTTTAATTTGCAGCAAAAACTATATTGATTATTTTAGGATCTTTTAGGCATTTTTTGGGATTGTTTCAGCAAATTTTTATTCTGTTGTTTTTTTTAATAGTGTTTTTTCATTTTCTTTAACAGACCTTTTTAATTATCATTCATAGGATCTTATATGTAAATTCCAGACATTTTCGTTCAGTAGTTTTTTGCAAACAGCGTTTCAATTTTGACACTTTCAATCGTATTGCTTTTTTTTTTTTTTTTCTTTTTCTTTTTACCCCGTTCATCAGCTTGTCAGCTTTTTCCGGCTGCTGGTCTGCGCTGTGTTCGGCGGCTCGTCAGCTTTTCCGGACGTGTTCAGCGTGTTTTTTTGTGGTGGTTTGAGTGATCCGATACTTTGGATAATTTTGGATGCGTTTTTTGGGCGGGAGTTTAGCGGGATTTCGGCGGGTTTGTGGCGGTTTTTGGATCCGTTCCCTGAACTCCAGGGACCCTGCAGTGAATGCTGAATTCACCGCAGGGTGGGGAGATTTGAATCCCCGAATTGCAGGAAACGGTTGAGCACCGTAATGTTGGCGACATTTTGGTGCTCTCTGAATAAGCCCCATAGAGTATGTCGGCCAATAATAACCTTTCGGCCCATCTAGTTTGTCCAATTCTAAGGATACTTTCCTTGGATTTATCTTCTATTTTGGATAGCCTTATGTCTATCCCATGCCTACTTAAACAACGATCTGATGAATGCCAACAAACAGACCACCGAGCGTCTACGATCAGCTGCTGAAAAAAGCCATTCAGCTGCCGAATAGGAGTAAAAAAGTTTTTAAAAACCCCACAATTTTTAAAAGGCATTTAAAAGTAAAATAAAAAAAAGCTTGGAAATAATATATAAGGTTCAATGAATAATAATAAAAAGGTGTGTACCCGAATGAAATAAAAAAGGACATTTTAAAAAATCTAAAACAAAGATTTCACAAAAAAAATCCAGAAGGATGCCAAAAAAAATCAAAAAAATAAATAAATAAAAATGCTTTTTGCTGCAAATGAAAAGGAAAAATGGTTGAATAAAAGATAACAAAAACTGCAATTTTTTTAAAAGGCGCGAAGACAATAAAAATGCATGAAAGTGCATAGAAATAATAAAAAAGTCCTATAAATAATAATAATAAAAGGCCTGTAACAGAATAAAAAAGACACCATTTAACAAAAATAGGAATCAAAAATGGTGCCTTAAAAAATCCATAAAAATGTCTAAAGAAATTCTAAAAAATAAATAAAAAGACTTTTGCTGCAAACGAAAAAAATAAACGGTTGAATACAAAAATAATAAATGTAATTTTTATTTTACATTTAAACTTATGGGATTCCCCTGTTTAAACCTGTCGAACAGAAGTACCGAAAATCAGAGCATTTCGCTGACATTTTGGTGGAGTTCGGCATTCTCTGAAAAAAAGATGAATCATTACTTCTTTATGGTGAATTTTACTGCCGCCGAAATTTTCGAATTGCACTATATTTCATTGTCAATTCGCCAATATTTGGTGAATTGACAGCTTTCTGAAAAGACAAACTGACACGAAATTGCATCGTACGGGGTAATTCCCCGTCCGGTGCAATTCGGTGGCAAATTGGGCACTCCTTGTGATGTCATTTACATAAATTCTACCAAATAGGTCGGTTTTCTGGACTTCTGACCCATTCACTCCATTTTATGGCCAAAGCCACACAGTGAGGAGCAAGTGATGGAAAGATACTGTGGGGGGGGGCAGTTTACAACCCAAAATATCACACAATGGATGCACCCAGTGACACATATAGAGAAACATATCACACAATGGATGCACCCAGTGACACATATAGAGGAAAATATCACACAATTGATGCACCCAGTCAGTGGCGTCACTAGGGTTGGTGTCACCCGGTGCGGTATCTTATGGTGTCACCCCCCCCCCGAGTTTTTTACGGATTTTTTTTAACTACTCTTACTCCTAAATCAGTACTCCCATATAACACTGAATGCTCATACACACAGCGGACATTACTGTGAGGTTTAGTGCAGTGGAGCTCTCTCATATGCTCACACAAATTTTTGCCAACTGCCAGCAAGTACGGTGCCTGTTCAAAGGTAGTGAAAGCACACATGGATATATATTGCCCCCAGCAGCTCTGGATATATTGCCCCCAGCAGCTCACCCATGGATATATATTGCCCCCAGCTCACATATGGATATATTGCCCCAGTTCACAATTATATATTGCCCCCAGCAGCTCACCCATGGATATATATTGCCCCAGCTCACATATGGATATATTGCGCCTCAGCTCACATATGGATATATTGCCCCAGACCAGCTCACACATGGATATATTGCCCCCAGACCAGCTCACACATGGATATATTGCCCCCAGACCAGCTCACACATGGATATATTGCCCCCAGACCAGCTCACACATGGATATTGCCCCAGCTCTCATGGATATGCCCCCAGCACACATGGATATGCCCCCAGCACACATGGATACTGCCCCAGCTCACATGGATATGCCACAGCTCTCGTGGATATGCCCCAGCTCTCATGGATATGCCCCAGGAGCTCTCATGGATATGCCCCAGCAGCTCTCATGGACATGCCCCAGCAGCTCTCATGGATATTGCCCCCAGCTCATGGATATGCCCCAGCAGCTCTCATGTATATTGCCCCCAGCTCATGGATATGCCCCAGCAGCTCTCATGGATATGCCCCAGCAGCTCTCATGGATATGCCCCAGCAGCTCTCATGGATATTGCCCCAGCTCCTCTCATGGATATTGCCCCAGCTCCTCTCATGGATGTTGCCCCAGCTCCTCTCATGGATGTTGCCCCAGCTCCTCTCATGGATACTGCCCCAGCTCCTCTCATGATGGATATACTGCCCCAGCTCCTCTCATGGATTTTGCCCCAGCTCCTCCCATGGATATACTGCCCCAGCTGCTCTTGGCTATGCCCCCAGCTCCTCTCATTGATATTGCCCCAGCTCATGGATACTGCCCCAGCTCATGGATACTGCCCCAGCTCATGGATATGCCTCAGCTCATGGATACTGCCCCAGCTCATGGATATGCCCCAGCTCATGGATAATGCCCCAGCACATGGAAAATGCCCCAGCTCATGGATAATGCCCCAGCTCATGGATAATGCCCCAGCTCATGGATACTGCCCCAGCACATGGATACTGCCCCAGCACATGGATACTGCCCCAGCTTATGGATATACTGCCCCAGCTCATGGATAATGCCCCAGCTCATGGATACTACCCCAGCTCATGGATACTGCCCCAGCACATGGATACTGCCCCAGCACATGGATACTGCCCCAGCTTATGGATATACTGCCCCAGCTCATGGATAATGCCCCAGCTCATGGATACTGCCCCAGCACATGGATACTGCCCCAGCACATGGATACTGCCCCAGCTTATGGATATACTGCCCCAGCTCATGGATAATGCCCCAGCTCATGGATATACTGCCCCAGCTCATGGATATACTGCCCCAGCTCAAGTTTTCACGATTTGTGTTTTCAATGTTTTTTTCTTTTTTAATATTTTTTTTATGTGCCTTGTTAAGGTGATGTGTGGGAGTGAAGTAAATACTTTAAATGAACGTCTTTGATCGTGAACAGCTCACACTGTGCTCTTTTATTTGATTTTGCAGATTAACGTCTTAATTTGCTTAACGTGCTTTTCTTCCACGGAACATTGTGGCACTCAAAACCGTACAAATATACCCGCTGTATGAGCCGGGAAACAATGGATCTGTCCAATGATAGTCTGACTTCCCGTTGACAGCCAACTCGAACGCTCTGTAAAATTATTCATGTATTGTTGTAGCATCTTGAAAACCCGCAGTCTGGTAACAGTATATCTCCAATTCTGTGTACGGCAATTCTATATATTAATTTGTTTGTAGGAGCCTTTCTTGTCGGTCGACAGGGGCTCCATATAGAAATGTACTATAATCTGTTTTACAGATTTGGAAAGAGAGATTGGAGGCTGTCAGGGTTATTTAAAGAGATTCGAAAAGTCACAGAATGTTCAGTGACTTTTCGTTCCCCGCACTTCGGGGCGATTCAGGGATCCTAGTTCGCCAACCCTGCGGTGTATTCAGCAAGCACCGCAGGACCTCCCGTAGTGCAGGGAAAACTCACCGCAAACACACCGAACACTCACTGCAAACCTGCCGAACACTCACCGAAAGCCGCAGAAACAGCTGGATTAACCCCACCAAACACGCTGGAGAAAGCCGACTAGCTGCCGATTAGGGATGAGCTGTTCGGAGTTCGAATCGAACATCGGCTGTTCGACAGTTCGCGAACTTCAAACTTTTTGGGACGTTCGCCAAAAGTTTGAAAAAAAAAAAGTATAAAAAATTATTAAAAAATACTAAAAAAACTAGAAATAAAGAGACTCTTTACTGCAGAATATTATAAACAACGGTTTATTAGATTTTGAATTAAAATGGAAATATTTTTAACATTGAAGCCTATGGGATAAAACATTCTTGTTACTAAAACATCAGGCAGACACGGCCCTCTAATCAGGAACTGTAGAGGGCAGCCTGCCGGGGCCTCCCGAGGATCCCCTTGAGGAGCATGCGGCCGCCGGATGACAGAGCTGCGACTCTGCGGGCTAGCCGCCCGGGTGCATGTGGCAGAGACAGGCAGCACAGGGAGGGAGGCACTGAACTTGCGGCCACGGCAGACCCCCCCCACAACCAGGATCCAGGGAGCCCCCACTGACCACCAGGCTAAGGTACGGCGACACATTTCTAAAAAAAATAAAATCCGAGGACATTTTTAAATGTCCCCGGGAACATAAAATAAAACCTTTTTTTTTTCTTTCTCTACCTGGCTGAATGTATTTAATTATATATATTAGATACATTCAGCCAGGTAGAGGGGGCTGGCATGTGGGCTGTGCGGGGTCTCAGGGAGTGGTTTGTTTTTTTTGTGTGTATATTTTTAGCAAATTTATAGGGAAAGGTAAGGGCAGGTATGATATATATATATATATATATATATAGATAAGATATATATCTATATTCTTATAAATATATATGTCCAGACTTGTATTACACACATTTTGGCAACTAATTTCCCCCCCATTTGGCTGATCCTTCCAGAAGAAATGTTGAACCCGATAGAGCAGAGAATAATATATATATTCTCTGCTCTGTCAGGTTCAACATTTCTTCTGGAGGGATCAGCCAAATGGGGGGGGGGGGCGCATTTAGTTGAGATTGTCCACATGCCACCCCCCATGTGCGTATGTGTATATATAGTCAGAGGTCTGTGGGTGGGTGTATATATATATATCTGCGTGTTGATATATACGTATATATAGGTCTGCAAGTTGATATATACGTATATGTCTGTGTGTGGTATCCAGGGCCGGTGCAAGCGTTTTTGTTTACTCATTACGAAGTTGCGTTTTGGTGCCCCCCTCCACCCAATCTGTGTCATGCCAATCGGGAGTGTTTGGTGTCCTCACACATTGCCAATCTATGCTGTGCCTGGTGCCCCTCCTGTGCCACAGGGCCAATCTACAGAGTGTGTGGTCCCCTCCTTTGGCAATGTGGCATAGGAGGGGCACCAGGCACTGCACAAATTTGCAATGTGGCCTGGTGGTGACCCCTGGTCTTGCTGTTTCAATATACCCACATATTTCAAACTGCCTGCCAATCCCAGTGTTTCCCTGTGATCCTGCTGCTGACCACTCTCACTCTGTTGCTGTGGTCCACTGTCTGACTCCAGGTCTCCAGAAGCAGACTGGCAACAGGATCCTCGTCCTCTAATTCAATTCACTGCCCCTTAATTCATTTTTCCCCTTTAATTACTTTCACCCCCTCCCCCCTTAAATTAATTTCATATAGCGTATGACAGAGCTCCACAGCAATAAAACTCACAGTAATGTTCGGGGTGTATGCAGGGCCGGATTAACATAGGGGCAGATGGAGCAGCAGCTCCAGGCCCATGCCTCAGAATAGGCCCAGAGAAAGGATAACTATGGCTGCATTTGGACCCATGTATCTCAAACTCCATAGCAGCTACAGGGTCAAGTGAGATATCACTGGAAAGGCCAGAGGATGACCTTTCCAATGATTCCAAACATGAACAGGTTTTAAGAAACAAAAATAATAATAAATATTTACTTTTTCTTTTTCTTTCCAACAGTATTATTTTTCACTTTTCAATTATAAAGTAAACAATGATGCTGCACTAACTAACCATCACATTTCTCATGTCACCAACAAGTGTGGAGGTGATGGTACAATCCATGGTTACGAATTGTTACATCAAAAACCTAAACCGCCGCACTGCAGCAAAGAGCACTGCGGGGAACTTTGGACCCCTGCGTCACTAATCTTAACAACTCACAAGGTCAAGTGAGTTGTCATTGGACAGGGCAGAGTCTGGCCTTTGCATTAATACCAAACCTGACCATGTAAAAGTCTAAAAAAGAAAATAAATTTTTATTTATATATTTTTTAGCTCCAAAGCGATGGCATTGTCCATTTGTCACGTATAAAATGAGCAATACCACTGCCATTATGCCCCTTCTCATTTCCCATGCTGGGAGCAAAGTCAATGTTTTATACATACAGGGTTATTCAAAGAGAGGTGAAAAGCAGGAGAATGGAAAATTCTAGGTCAAAATATCCAAACCAGAAAAATTCGCTCATTTAGCTCACTTTCCAAATCGGCTATTTTGACCTAGAATTTTCCATTCTCCAGCCATTCTCCTGCTTTTCACCATTCTCTGAATAACCCTGATAGTCATATTATTTGTAAAAAAACATGTTCCTTTAACACAAGGGAAATATTTCATTTTTTTAAAAAAATTTGGTTAAAATTGTATATTTTCTCAGAAAAATGTAGTAACAGGCTCCCATTTCACATTTTTTTTACAAGAATGCCCTATAGCAGGGGTGGGCAATTGCGGACCTCCAGATGTTTTGAAACTACATTTCCCTTGAGGCTCTACAAACCTAATGAGCAGTCGTGCATCACGGGAAATGTAGTTTCAAAACATCTGGAGGGCCGTAATTGCCCACCCCTGCCCTATAGCATATATAACCACAAAGGTTTGGATGATAAAATGGGAAAAAAAAATTACACTCTTTAAATGATTGAAATCTGAATGAAAAATTAATCACACAGTATCTGCTTGGTTAGTTGTACCCGTATCTGCTCTATTAAATAACCAAAAATATGTTTTCATTTCACTAAATTACAAAAAAAGCCACCAAAATATTCAGCTCCAGGCCCATAGAGATCTTAATCCGGGCCTGGGTGTATGAGCGTATGACAGAGCTCCACAGCAATAAAACTCACAGTAATGTGCGCTGTGTATGAACATTTCACAGAGCGCCACAGCAATAAACCTTGTGTGTATGAAAGTATCACTGAGCTCCACAGCAATAAAACTCACACTCATACACACTGTCCATTACTGTATCACAGAGCTCCACAGCAATAAAACTCACACTCATACACACTGTCCATTACTGTATCACAGAGCTCCACAGCAATAAAACTCACAGTAAAATGCGGGGTGTATGCGAGTATCACAGAGCTCCACAGCAATAAAACTCACACTCATACACACTGCCCATTACTGTATCACAGAGTTCCAAAGCAATAAAACTCACAGTAATGTGCGGGGTGTATGAGCGTATGACAGAGCTCCACAGCAATAAAACTCACAGTAATGTGCGCTGTGTATGAGCATTTCACAGAGCTCCACCGCAATAAACCTCACAGTAATGTTCAGCTTGTGTGTATGAAAGTATCACTGAGCTCCACAGCAATAAAACTCACAGTAAAGTGCGGTGTGTATGCGAGTATCACAGAGCTCCACAGCAATAAAACTCACAGCAATGTGTAGTGTGTATGAGCGTATCACAGAGCTCCACAACAATAAAACTCACAGTAATGTGCAGTGTGTATGAGCATATCACAGACCTCCACAGCAATAAACCTCACAGTAATGTACCGATATCAGTTTACTCAAACCCCCCAGCAGAACATTACACACACACACACACACACCCAGCAGGACATTACACACACCCCAGCAGCACATTACACACACACCCCCAGCAGAATATTACACACACACCTCCCCAGCAGAACATTACACCCCCAGCAAAACATTAGACATGTGCATTCGGTTTAGTACTAAAACGATTTAGTCAGAATTTTGGGATAATTTAGTTTTAGTATGACTCAAGAGATATGAAACTGCTCAGTACAAAAAACAAAAGAAACTAAAATAAAATGCACTACATTTTAGTTTCAGTCCTTTTTGTGATATTACATTAATGAGTGAAGGAGACCAGCAATGAAGAGAGTAACATCTTGTGAGTGATAGAGCTCCAGAATACTCACTCGCAGCACAGACAGCCAGCACAGGAGAGGAAACCTTTACTTAACCCTTGCATGTTTATGAGGCAGACAAGATGATAAAAGCAGCTGGAGAAGGAAAACATTCAAATAAATCACACTGAAAGCTAATGACAGAGGAGGGCTGGATAGTAAAAACCCTTTATAACAAGCAGCGCTGGGAGAAAAGAGGGACTTTATAAAACGTGTGTTATCTCCCCTCCCGCGCTGCATAATAGGGGCTTAGGTCTGGTACATTTTATATTATCCAGGAGCACTATCCCCCTTTCCTCATCTATAATACACGTTTTATATAAAGTCCCTCTCCTCTCCCAGTGCTGCTTGTTGTTATAAAGTTTTTTTTTACGTCTGATACATTTAGTATCCAGCTCTCACAGTTACTCTGTCATCATGAGCCTTCAGTGTGATTTATTTGTTTTCCCTGGATTTAAAGTGCTTTATTTTATTGTAAAAATAAATTTGCACCAGTCATCTCTTCTCTGAGCTTTCAGACCGATTTACTGTACATTAATATTTTCCCTCTCCCCTGCTTTAACCCTTTCACTGCTGAGGACGTATGGGGAACGTCCTTATTGACTCCTAATGAAAGATACGGGTTACTTTGAACCCCGATATCTCCCGACTGTTTTCAGCTAGCAGGGTCAGGTTTAGTATCATTAGAAAGGCCAGAGCATGGCCTTTCCAATGATACCAAACATGACCATGCTTAAACTAAAAAAAAAAAAAAGGAAAAAATTAGTTTTTCTAAGACGTGAAATGGCTCAGCAGTGAAGGGGTTAATATTCCTGTGTCTCCCCCACAGAGATACAAAGTTTAAGTAAAAGTTCTCACTCCTGTGCTGGATAAGCATTGCATTCCGAAGTTCTGCACCCTCCACATACCAATGCAGTAGGATGTTCTATACAGAGAGGGGCATTAATTAATGCAGGAGGATGTTCTATACATTATACAGAGAGGGGTATTAATTAATGCAGGAGGATGTTATCTACATTATGCAGAGAGGGGTATTAAATAATGTAGAAGGATATTCTATACATTATACAGAGAGGAGCCTTTTTGTGCCCTTTAAATCCAGAGGCTGTGAGCGCTGAGAATGATCGGCTGCTTGTTATATTATCTCTCAGTACAATGTATCAGGCTCAGCTGTTACAGTAACTGACTGTAGCAGCACTCAGAGTTTCAGTAAAACAAGGAAATAATATTGTTCTAACCTCTTATATATAAAAATATTATTTACTAGTTTTACGGAAACTCTGAGCGCTGTGATGAGCAGCAGTCAGTTACTGTAAAAGCTTTGCCTGACACATTGTGTGGAGAGTGAGAGATACTGTAACAAGCAGCAATCGCAGCCACTACAATAGTAATTGTATCCACTGGTTTTCGGATGAAATTAATTTTCATACTAAAGAACTAAAAACAAATTTCTTTAGCAACTAAATAAATTGCATTTTAGGACTAATCCATTAGTTCAAAACAAAATTTTGTGCTGTGCACATGTCTACAAAACATTACCCCTCCCAGCAAAACATTATACCCCCCCAGCAAAACATTATACCCCCCGAGCAGAACATTACCCATCCCAGCAATCATTACACCCCCAGCAGAACATTACACCCCCCTGAGCAGAACATTACACCTCCCCTGAGCAGAACATTACACCCCCACGAGCAGAACATTACCCCCCAGCAGAACATTACCCCTCCCAGCAGAACATTACACCCTCCGAGCAGAACATTATACCCCCCGAACAGAACATTACACACACACACACACACCCTCCCCTCCCTCATTTTATTCAAACCTTTTAAAAATCTTCTCTCAGGCCTCTCTGCCCAGTCCTCCTTCACAGTACAGTGGAAGCACGCAGGCTGACTCTGCTGCAGGGCCGCACCCTAAGCTTTGGGGTTTGTCCTCCAGGCTTTTCTGCTGCTGCGTGCCCTGGCTATGCGTGTCACGTGAGGGGGGGGGCGGTGCCAAATTATGCAGTGTGCCTGCTCATGTTTAGAATGTGGGACTGAGGCAGGCACACTTCATCGGTTTGAGAGTGCGCGGCTGGGCCCCTGGTTGATGTCTGAAGATCATTCATAGCTCCGCTTCCAGTATTTTAAAAGCAGAATTTTTCCGCCTCTCACACTGACAGCAAGCCAGTAGAGTAAGGCGGCTGCCTGTGCCGTCTTACACTAGCGCCGGCCCTGGTGGTATCAATGCATCCCTACTCTATACACAGCGCTCCGTGTCCCTATAATATACAGTATATGATCAGGGGTTACCTTTTTTTTATATTTTTATACTATTCCTATTAAATTAACAGTAATTTTTTATATATTTTATTCAGTAGAAACTTTTTTTTGCCAATATAACATGTGCTATGTGAAAATAAAACGGTTTTGTGTGTACATTTTAATTTAGTTAGTGGATTCCTGTCCAGTGCGGTGAGAAGCAAACGTAATGCAGTGTAGACACGCTGCGAGGTGGAGCGGAGCGGAGTGAAGTCAAGCCTGCAAAATGTTTGCTTCTCTTCGCTACGCTGTGCGTCGCAACACGCTCAGTGTGTCTCAGCCTTTATTCCCGCATCGCTAGTTTACCGAATCAGTTTGTATACTTGTTACTGCCCCTGCTTGTTCTGAGGACCCGATCTGTTGCCGACTTTGCCTGCCATTTGACTATTCTCTCTGTGTATTCCCTGCCTGTTCTGTTTGCTTCCTGTTGCTACTGGTGTGCGCCGATTCTCACCATATACAGAAGCGCATTACAAGTGCCTAAACATTGCTGACCCGGTTTTGTTATAGCTGCTGATGTAACTGAATAGTTCGGGGATCTCTTCTGCATTACCAAAACCTCCACCACTGCACCTTCCACAATACCTCAGACGAGTTACGGTGTAAAGGCACTTGCTGCCATGAAAGGCACAATATTTGGGTGCACTGACACCTGTGCCACATTTATATCATTTTAATTTTTTGAACCGCAGGGTCCAACCCTGCAATCTTCCACAATACCACAAAAGGGTTACGTTGTGAAGGCACTTGCTGCCATGAAAGGCACAATATTTGGGTGCACTGATGCCTGTACCAGATTCATATCATTTTAATATTTAACTGCAGGGTCCAACCCTGCACTCTTCCATGATACCACAGAGGGGTTACGGTCACTGGCGTCGCTAGGTGGGCGTGGGGGGTGCGGCCCGCACCGGGTGACACCACCCCCTAGGGTGACACCCTAAAAAAAAAAGTTTCTTTTTTTTTTTACACAAAACTATTTTAGCAGGAAGGATACATTAATAATTCTCTCATTTTCAAGTATGTCCTGGGTAGGATAGGCCTAGGATGGTACTTTCCAGGGGGCAGCAAAAAAAACACCACTAAAGGAGATATTCACAGAGCACCGAAATTACGCAGATACACTATTTCAGTGTTCTGTTGTTCCCTGCACTTCAGGGAATCAATTTTCCCTGGTGAATTCACCGCAGAGTCCCTGAAATGCAGGGAATCAGCCACCAAATGCCACCACGAACCCATCCCTCGCTGTTTTCAAAAAAATTACTGAACGAAAATGTCTGGAATTAACATATACGATCCTATGAATGATAATAAAAAGGGCTGTTACAGAAAAAAAACGCTGTTAGAAAGAAAAAAACATTGAATTTTTCTTGAAAAATGTCTAATGGATACTAACAGGGTTATTCAAAGAGATTCGTAAAGTCACCGCACGTTCGGTGACTTTTCGTTCTCTTCAATTCGGTTCCTTTTGCCGATCCCATTTTGGTGACCCTGCGGTGTATTCAGCAAACACCACAGGGTCCCCGAATTGCAGGGAAAAGCTGCCGAAAACCCGACGAAAACGAACCGCAAAACCCACCGAATGCACGCTGAAAACAAGCAAAAACATCTGGATTAACCTTCGAAAAACCCGAGCAGGAGCCGATCACACGCAGCGAAGCAGCGGAACAGGAGCCGAATCACACACAGCCGAAGCAGCTGCTGAGACACAGAGGAGGCAGAGAATAAATTAGCAAAACCGTTTGTATGAATCTGTGAAAATGAAAAGCTGTTTGCAAAGAAACTACTGAGCGAAAATGTCTGAAATTTACACAGGAGGTCCAGGGAATGATAATAAAGAGGGCTGTTACAGAAAAAATAAGTAAACTTAAAAAAAATCAAAAAAAAAATCGGACTTTTAAAAAAAAAAAATTCTGAAAAATGCTTAAAGTATCCTAAAAAAACTATTAAGTAAAGAGACTCTTTACTGCAGAATTTTATAATGAACGGTTTATTAGATATTGAATTAAAACGGGAATATTTTTAACATTGAAGCCTATGGGATTCTCCTGAATAAATTTGCCGAATGAAACCACCGAATGGCAGGGCATTTCGGGAACCTTTCACTGCTGGTTTGTGTTCTCTGAATAGCCGAAGCAGTGCTTTTTCATGGGGATTTCACTGCCCTCGAACAGGCACCGAACAGGCACCGTATGTGCAGGTAATTCGCCAGGATTTGGCGAATTGCCTGCTCTCTGGATCGCCGAATGGTCAGGAAAGGTAACCGAACGCTGATTTTCAGCGGTCGGTTACCTTTCTCAAGCAGTTCGGATCTCTTTGGATAACCCTGTAAGTAAAAAATAATCAACAAATAAAGAGACTATGGATGTGCACCAATATTTTTTTCGTTTCGGTTCGGTTCGTTCATAATTCGACAATTTTAATTTCAGATCGTTTCGGCCGTCTTCCGTTTCAGTTCGTTTTCGTATCGACTTTTTTTTGTGATTTCAGACATTTTCGTGTATTCGGTGTGGGAAATGTTTTGCCCATAGACTTCAATGTTAAAAATATTCCCGTTTTAATTCAATATCTAATAAACCATGTATTATTATATTCTGTAGCTAAGAGTCTCTTTACGTTTAGATTTTTTTAGAATCTTTTAAGCTTTTTTGGAAACTTACCGAAGTGGGACCAAAATTATGAATTGAACAAAAATGATTTCCAATTCCGAAAAATTTTCGTTTCGGATTGGAAATCGTTTAGTTTCAGACGTTTTCGGATCCGATCTGATTCGGAAAATCGGCCGAATCCGAATCACCGAATCGGGCCGATTCGTGAAAAAAACAAATCGCTCTGAAATGAAACGCACATCCCTAAAAGAGACTTTTTATTACAGATTAATGGAATAAACGTTTTATTAGATATTGGGTAAAAACGGGAATATTTTTAACATTGAAACCTATGCAGGATTATTCAGAGAAGGGTGAAAACCTTGAGAATGACTGTAGAATTGAAAATTCTAGGGCAAAATAAATTCTCCCATTTATCTCACTTTCCAAATTGGCTATTTGGTCTAGATTGTTCATTCTCCTGGCAATTCTCAAGGTTTTCACCTCTCTCTGAATAGCCCTGATTGTGTTCGCCTGAATAAACGTGTCTAATGAAACCACCGGACATGAGGACATTTCTCTGCTGTTCGATGTCTCTGAACAGATTTACCATTACTTTTCTATGGGGACTTTCACTGCCGTCGAACAGGCACCGTACTTGCTGGCAGTTCACCAAAATTTGTGTGTGAGTATATGAGAGAGCTGCACAGCAATAAACCTCACAGTAATGTGCGCCGTGTATTATGAGCATTCAGTATTATATGGGAGTACTGCTTTATGAGTAAGAGTAGTTTAAAAAATAAAATAAACGTAAAACTTAGGGGGGGGTGACACCATGAGTTACCGCACTGGGTGACACCAACCCTAGTGACGCCACTGGTTATGGTGTGACGGCACTGTTGCCGACACTAAAGGCACAATTTAAAAGCACCTCTTGTTACTTTCATCCAAAGCTTGCATAAGTTTCACCATAATTAAGCCAAAAAAAAATCACTAAACTTGTTCTGAGTATCCTAAAATGTCTCCTCTTTTCATACAGGCTGCCCCCCCCAAGCAGTTGTTTATGAATAGATTAAAGGAAAAATATTTACCGTCATTTGAAATGTCATTTTTTTGTTTTTAAATGTTTCTATACATCCTACAAATCCGCCACTTCACGGGTAGGTTATGGGGACCTCCTAGGCACGATATTTGAAGGAATTTTTCGGTTTTTTATTCTTAACCTTTATTTCATGGAAAACTCACTGTTCCTTTAAAATGGTTTTTTTTTTACTTTTTGTCCTTGTCTCCTGTCCCCCAGGGCACTACACAGAAAAAAGAAAAAACGATTTAAAAAAAAAAAGTTTGCCAAAAAAATCCCAAAAAATGCCTAAAAGATCCTTAAAAAATCTATGAATAAAGAGACTTTTTTCTGCAGAATAAAATAATAAACAGTTTATTAGATATTGTACTAAAACAGGAATATTTTTAACATTGAAGCCTATAGGCTTCAATGTTAAAAATATTGCCATTTTTATTCAATATCTATTAAACTGTTTATTATTTTAATCTGCAGCAGAATGTCTCTTTATTGATTTTTTTTTAGGCATTTTTTGGGATTTTTTAAGCAATTCTTTTTTCTGTTTTTTTTTTTAAAAAAAGAGTGTTTTTTCTTTTTTCTGTAAAAGACCTTTTTATTAACATTCATAAAACCTTATATGTAAATTCCAGACATTTCCGTCCAGTGACACTTTCAATCCTTGTTTTTACCCCGTTTGTCGGCTTGTTGGCTTTTTCCAGCAGCTGGTCAGCACTGTCTGTGGCGGGTCGTCGGCTTTTTTCAGACGTGTTTAGCGTGTTTTTTTGTGACGGTTTGAGTCATCCGATATTTCAGATCGTATCGAATGTGTTTTCCAGTGGATATTCGGCTTTTGTTCAGTGATTTGTCGGCGGTTTTGGGGCAGATTTTCAGGTCCGTTCCCTGCACTCCGGGGACTTGCGGTGAATGCTGAATTCACGGTAGGGTCATGAAATTTGATTCCAAAAGTGCAGGGCACCTAAATGTCATGCTCTCTGAATAACCCCTTAATGTCATGCATCCCCACATTATTTCATGGACGATGACACCGTGAGACTAACTGAACGCATTCCTTTACAATACCCATACTGTCGCACACATCCCTACCTCTGTTCACCTCCACAAACTCCTAACCCTTAACCATTGCCTCCTTAGTTTTTTTTTATGGATACCCCTCTTAACTACTGAATTTATAGCTTACAAACTGGAATTACCCCCTCATGGGGTCACATTTATACAACAAAGTTTTAGGTTTTTGACAGGGGTCAAGTCCTGGGAAAAAAAGTGAGGGAACTCACCCAAGAATTCCACAACCCCCCCTTTTCACTGTAGAAGAAAAAAAAAGGATGTATATATACACCCGGCCCCCCAAGAATCATGTGTAACAAGGCATAGACCCCTCAGAATTATATATATATCCAGCACAAACCCCCAAAATTATATATACCAGCAGACACTAGAATTGTATGTATTCAGCAGACCCCAGAATTTTATGTACCCAGACAGACCCCAGAATTATACATAACAAGCAGAGCCCAGAATGTTATGTACCAGCAGATCCCAGAATGTTATATACCCAGACAGACCCCAGAAATTGATATATCCAGCCGAGGCAAGAATTTTATATAACCAGCAGAGGCCAGAATTTGATATACCCAGCAGAGCCCAGAATTTGATAAACCCAGCAGAGCCCAGAATTTGATATAACCAGCAGAGCCCAGAATTTGACATAACCAGCAGAGCCCAGAATTTTATATACCCAGACAGACCCCAGAATTTTATGTACCAACAAAGCCCAGAATCTTATGTACCAGCAGAGCCCAGAATTTGATATAACCAGTAGAGCCCAGAATGTGATATACCCATCAGAGCCCAGAATATGATATAACCAGAAGAGCCCAGAATTTGACATACCCAGCAGAGCCCAGAATCTGACATACCCAGCAGAGCCCAGAATCTGACATACCCAGCAGAGCCCACATTTTGATATACCCAGCAGAGCCCAGAATTTGATATAACCAGCAGAGCCCAGAATTTTATACACCCAGCAGAGCCCAGAATTTGATATACCCAAACAGACCCCAGAATTTTATGTACCAAAAAAGCCCAGAATTTTATGTACCAGCAGAGCCCAGAATGTGATATACCCAGCAGAGCCCAGAATTTGATATAACCAGCAGAGCCCAGAATTTGATATACCCAGCAGAACCCAGAATTTGATATAGCCAACAGAACCCAGAATTTTATATACCCAGCAGAGCCCAGAATTTGATAGACCAAGCAAAGCCCAGAATCTGTTTTACCCAGCAGAGCCCAGAATCGGATATACCCAGCAGAGCCCAGAATTTGATATAACCAGAAGAGCTCAGGATTTGAAAAAAACAGAAGAGCCCAGGATTTGATATAACCAGCAGAGCCCAGAATTTGATATACCCAGCAGAGGTATATCTATATTTTTAACATTGAAACCTATGCAGGATTATTCAGAGAAGGGTGAAAACCTTGAGAATGACTGTAGAATTGAAAATTCTAGGGCAAAATAGTCAAACCAGAAAAATTCTCCCATTTATCTCACTTTCCAAATTGGCTATTTGGTCTAGATTGTATATTCTCCTGGCAATTCTCAAGGTTTTCACCTCTCTCTGAATAGCCCTGATTGTGTTCGCCTGAATAAACGTGTCTAATGAAACCACCGGACATCAGGACATTTCTCTGCTGTTCGATGTCCCTGAACAGATTTACCATTACTTCTCTATGGGGGCTTTCACTGCCGTCGAACAGGCACCGTACTTGCTGGCAGTTCACCAAAATTTGTGTGTGAGTATATGAGAGAGCTGCACAGCAATAAACCTCACAGTAATGTGCGTCGTGTATTATGAGCATTCAGTATTATATGGGAGTACTGCTTTATGAGTAAGAGTAGTTTAAAAAAATAAAATAAACGTAAAACTCGGGGGGGTGACACCATGAGTTACCGCACCGGGTGAAACCAACCCTAGTGACGCCACTGGTTATGGTGTGACGGCACTGTTGCGGACACTAAAGGCCCAATTTTAAAGCACCTATTGTTACTTTCATCCAAAGCCTGCATAAGTTTCACCATAATTAAGCCAAAAAAATCACTAAACTTGTTCTGAGTATCCTAAAATGTCTCCTCTTTTCATACAGGCTGCCCCCCAAGCAGTTGTTTATGAATAGATTAAAGGAAAAACATTTACTGTAATTTGAAATGTCATTTTTTGTTTTTAAATGTTTCTATACATCCTACAAATCCGCCACTTCACGGGCAGGTTATGGGGACCTCCTAGGCACGATATTTGAGGAATGTTTCCTTTTTTTTATTCTTAACCTTTATTTCATGGAAAACTCACTGTTCCTTTAAAATGTTTTTTTTTTTACTTTTTGTCCTTGTTTCCTGTCCCCCAGGGCACTACCCAGAAAAAAGAAAAAACGATTTTAAAAAAAAAGGAAAAAAAGTTTGCCAAAAATTTTTCCCAAAACATGCCTAAGACTAGGGTCAGACGAGCGCAGTGCGAACTCGCGTGCAGGCGCACTTAATCACGGCCGTAGTAGCAGCAAGTGCCGGGCAATGACGGCCAATATACGAAGTACGGTCGCACAAAAGTCCGGCTGCGCAACGCAAGTGGAAAACGAACGCATTTTTTCGAGAACGTTAAACTGCTAGTACTTACGTACAGAGTGCGCTGCGTCCGCTAGAGGCGTGTGTGCGTGATTAGGAGACGTCAGACACTGCTAATGTCCGGCCAACATAACGTCCAGATGCACAAAGTGTTTTATTGATGATCCGTACAAAATCACGGATGCAAATGCGCATCGTATGACCGCTATCGCGTACTCCGTGAAAAAATGCGTCCATTCGTTCGAACGCACTTTTTCACAGACAACGCGAAAAATGCGTTAGTCTGACCCTAGCCTAAAAGATCCTTAAAAAAATCGATGAATAAAGAGACTTTTTTCTGCAGAATAAAATAATAAACAGTTTATTAGAAATTGTATTAAAACGGGAATATTTTTAACATTGAAGCCTATAGGCTTCAATGTTAAAAATATTCCCATTTTTATTCAATATCTATGAAACTGTTTATTATTTTAATCTGCAGCAGAATGTCTCTTTATTGATTTTTTTAAGCATTTTTTAGGATTTTTCAGCAATTCTTTTTTCTGTTTTTTTTTTTTAAAAAAGTGTTTTTTCTTTTTTCTGTAAAAGATCTTTTTATTATCATTCGTAAAACCTTATATGTAAATTCCAAACATTTCCGTCCAGTGACACTTTCAATATTTTTTTTTACCCCGATTGTCGGCTTGTCGGCTTTTTCCAGCTGCTGGTCAGCACTGTGTGTGGCTGGTCGTCGGCTTTTTTCAGACATGTTTAGCGTGTTTTTTTGTGACGGTTCGAGTCATCCGATATTTCAGATCGTATCGAATTTTTTTTCCAGTGGATATTCGGCTTTTGTTCAG
Source organism: Leptobrachium leishanense (assembly GCA_009667805.1). Taxonomy (NCBI): domain Eukaryota; kingdom Metazoa; phylum Chordata; class Amphibia; order Anura; family Megophryidae; genus Leptobrachium; species Leptobrachium leishanense. Next base: position 33,982,367 of record CM019067.1, on the reverse strand, counting down.
TGATTTGTCGGCGGTTTTGGGGCAGATTTTCAGGTCCGTTCCCTGCACTTCGGGGACTTGCGGTGAATGCTGAATTCACGGCAGGGTCATGAAATTTGATTCCCGAAGTGCAGGGCACCTAAATGTCAAGCTCTCTGAATAACCCCTTAATGTCATGCACCCCCACATTGTTTCTTGGACGATGACACCGTGAGACTAACTGAACGCATTCCTTTACAATACCCATACTGTCGCACACATCCCTACCTCCGTTCACCTCCACAAACTCCTAACCCTTAACCATTGCCTCCTTAGTTTTTTTTTATGGAGACCCCTCTTAACTACTGAATTTATAGCTTACAAGCTGGAATTACCCCCTCATGGGGTCACATTATACAACAAAGTTTTAGGTTTTCGACAGGGGTCAAGTCCTGGGGAAAAAAGTGAGGGAACTCACCCAAGAATTCCACAACCCCCCTCTTTTCACTGTAGAAGAAAACAAAAGGATGTATATATACACCCGGCCCCCCAAGAATCATGTGTAACCAGGCATAGACCCCTCAGAATTATATATATATCCAGCACAGACCCCCAGAATTATATATACCAGCAGACACTAGAATTGTATGTATCCAGCAGACCCCAGAATTTTATGTACCCAGACAGACCCCAGAATTATACATAACAAGCAGAGCCCAGAATGTTATGTACCAGCAGATCCCAGAATGTTATATACCCAGAAGAGCCTAGAATTATATATACCCAGACAGACCCCAGAATTTGATATATCCAGCAGAGCCCAGAATTTGATATAACCAGCAGAGCCCAGAATTTGACATAACTAGCAGAGCCCAGAATTTTATATACCCAGCAGAGCCCAGAATTTTATATACCCAGACAGACCCCAGAATTTTATGTACCAGCAGAGCCCAGAATTTGATATAACAGCAGAGCCCAGAATGTGATATACCCATCAGAGCCCAGAATTTGTTATAACCAGAATAGCCCAGTATTTGATATACCCAGCAGAGCCCAGAATTTTACATACCCAGCAGAGCCCAGAATTTTATATACCCAGCAGAGCCCAGAATTTGATATACCCAGACAGACCCCAGAATTTTATGTACCAACAAAGCCCAGAATTTTATGTACCAGCAGAGCCCAGAATTTGATATAACCAGCAGAGCCCAGAATGTGATATAACCAGAAGAGCCCAGAATTTGATATACCCAGCAGAGGTATATCTATATTTTTAACATTGAAACCTATGCAGGATTATTCAGAGAAGGGTGAAAACCTTGAGAATGACTGTAGAATTGAAAATTCTAGGGCAAAATAGTCAAACCAGAAAAATTCTCCCATTTATCTCACTTTCCAAATTGGCTATTTGGTCTAGATTGTATATTCTCCTGGCAATTCTCAAGGTTTTCACCTCTCTCTGAATAGCCCTGATTGTGTTCGCCTGAATAAACGTGTCTAATGAAACCACCGGACATCAGGACATTTCTCTGCTGTTCGATGTCTCTGAACAGATTTACCATTACTTCTCTATGGGGGCTTTCACTGCCGTCGAACAGGCACCGTACTGCTGGCAGTTCACCAAAATTTGTGTGTGAGTATATGAGAGAGCTGCACAGCAATAAACCTCACAGTAATGTGCGTCGTGTATTATGAGCATTCAGTATTATATGGGAGTACTGCTTTATGAGTAAGAGTAGTTTAAAAAAATAAAATAAACGTAAAACTCGGGGGGGTGACACCATGAGTTACCGCACCGGGTGACACTAACCCTAGTGACGCCACTGGTTATGGTGTGACGGCACTGTTGCGGACACTAAAGGCCCAATTTTTAAAGCACCTATTGTTACTTTCATCCAAAGCATGCATAAGTTTCACAATAATTAAGCCAAAAAATCACTAAACTTGTTCTGAGTATCCTAAAATGTCTCCTCTTTTCATACAGGCTGCCCCCCAAGCAGTTGTTTATGAATAGATTAAAAAAAATTTACTGTAATTTGAAATGTCATTTTTTGTTTTTAAATGTTTCTATACATCCTACAAATCCGCCACTTCACGGGCAGGTTATGGGGACCTCCTAGGCACGATATTTGAGGAATGTTTCCTTTTTTTTATTCTTAACCTTTATTTCATGGAAATCTCACTGTTCCTTTAAAATGTTTTTTTTTTACTTTTTGTCCTTGTTTCCTATCCCCCAGGGCACTACCCAGAAAAAAGAAAAAATGATTTTTAAAAAAAAGGAAAAAAAAGTTTGCCAAAAAAATCCCAAAACATGCCTAAAAGATCCTTAAAAAAATCGATGAATAAAGAGACTTTTTTCTGCAGAATAAAATAATAAACAGTTTATTAGAAATTGTATTAAAACGGGAATATTTTTAACATTGAAGCCTATAGGCTTCAATGTTAAAAATATTCCCATTTTTATTCAATATCTATTAAACTGTTTATTATTTTAATCTGCAGCAGAATGTCTCTTTATTGATTTATTTAGGCATTTTTTGGGATTTTTCAGCAATTCTTTTTTCTGTTTTTTTTTTTTAAAAAAGTGTTTTTTCTTTTTTCTGTAAAAGACCTTTTTATTATCATTCGTAAAACCTTATATGTAAATTCCAAACATTTCCGTCCAGTGACTTTTCAATATTTTTTTTACCCCGATTGTCGGCTTGTCGGCTTTTTCCAGCAGCTGGTCAGCACTGTGTGTGGCTGGTCGTCGGCTTTTTTCAGACGTGTTTAGCGTGTTTTTTTTGTGACGGTTCGAGTCATTCCGATATTTCAGATCGTATCGAATTTTTTTTCCAGTGGATATTCGGCTTTTGTTCAGTGATTTGTCGGCGGTTTTGGGGCAGATTTTCAGGTCCGTTCCCTGCACTTCGGGGACTTGCGGTGAATGCTGAATTCACGGCAGGGTCATGAAATTTGATTCCCGAAGTGCAGGGCACCTAAATGTCAAGCTCTCTGAATAACCCCTTAATGTCATGCACCCCCACATTGTTTCTTGGATGATGACACCGTGAGACTAACTGAACGCATTCCTTTACAATACCATACTGTCGCACACATCCCTACCTCCGTTCACCTCCACAAACTCCTAACCCTTAACCATTGCCTCCTTAGGTTTTTTTTATGGAGACCCCTCTTAACTACTGAATTATAGCTTACAAGCTGGAATTACCCCCTCATGGGGTCACATTATACAACAAAGTTTTAGGTTTTCGACAGGGGTCAAGTCCTGGGGAAAAAAGTGAGGGAACTCACCCAAGAATTCCACAACCCCCCCTTTTCACTGTAGAAGAAAACAAAAAGGATGTATATATTACACCCGGCCCCCAAGAATCATGTGTAACCAGGCATAGACCCCTCAGAATTATATATATATCCAGCACAGACCCCCAGAATTATATATACCAGCAGACACTAGAATTGTATGTATCCAGCAGACCCCAGAATTTTATGTACCCAGACAGACCCCAGAATTATACATAACAAGCAGAGCCCAGAATGTTATGTACCAGCAGATCCCAGAATGTTATATACCAAGAAGAGCCTAGAATTATATATACCCAGACAGACCCCAGAATTTGATATATCCAGCAGAGGAAAGAATTTTATATAACCAGCAGAGGCCAGAATTTGATATACCCAGCAGAGCCCAGAATTTGATATAACCAGCAGAGCCCAGAATTTGACATAACTAGCAGAGCCCAGAATTTTATATGCCAGCAGAGCCCAGAATTTTATATACCCAGACAGACCCCAGAATTTTATGTACCAGCAGAGCCCAGAATTTGATATAACAGCAGAGCCCAGAATGTGATATACCCATCAGAGCCCAGAATTTGTTATAACCAGAATAGCCCAGTATTTGATATACCCAGCAGAGCCCAGCATTTTATATACCCAGCAGAGCCCAGAATGTGATATTCCCAGCAGAGCCCAGAATTTGACATACCAGCAGAGCCAGAATTTTATATACCCAGCAGAGCCCAGAATTTTATATACCCAGCAGAGCCCAGAATTTGACATACAAGCAGAGCCCAGAATTTTATATACCCAGCAGAGTCCAGAATCTGACATACCCAGCAGAGCCCAGAATTTGATATACCCAGCAGAGCCCAGAAATTGAATATACCCAGCAGAGCCCAGAATTATATATAATCAGCAGAGCTCAGGATTTGAAAAAAACAGAAGAGCCCAGGATTTGATATAACCAGCAGAGCCCAGCATTTGACATACCCAGCAGAGCCCAGAATTTGATATAACCAGCAGAGCCCAGAATTTGACATAACTAGCAGAGCCCAGAATTTTATATGCCCAGCAGAGCCCAGAATTTTATATACCCAGACAGACCCCAGAATTTTATGTACCAGCAGAGCCCAGAATTTGATATAACAGCAGAGCCCAGAATGTGATATACCCATCAGAGCCCAGAATTTGTTATAACCAGAATAGCCCAGTATTTGATATACCCAGCAGAGCCCAGAATTTTACATACCCAGCAGAGCCCAGAATTTTATATACCCAGCAGAGCCCAGAATGTGATATTCCCAGCAGAGCCCAGAATTTGACATACCAAGCAGAGCCCAGAATTTTATATACCCAGCAGAGCCCAGAATTTTATATACCCAGCAGAGCCCAGAATTTGACATACCAAGCAGAGCCCAGAATTTTATATACCCAGCAGAGTCCAGAATCTGACATACCCAGCAGAGCCCAGAATTTGATATACCCAGCAGAGCCCAGAATTGAATATACCCAGCAGAGCCCAGAATTATATATAATCAGCAGAGCTCAGGATTTGAAAAAAACAGAAGAGCCCAGGATTTGATATAACCAGCAGAGCCCAGCATTTGACATACCCAGCAGAGCCCAGAATCTGACATACCCATCAGAGCCCACATTTTGATATACCCAGCAGAGCCCAGAATTTGATATACCCAGCAGAGCACAGAATTTCATACACCCAGCAGAACCCAGAATTTTATATACCCAGACAGACCCCAGAATTCTATGTACCAACAAAGCCCAGAATTATATGTACCAGCAGAGCCCAGAATTTAGTATTACCAGCAGAGCTCAGGATTTGAAAAAACAGAAGAACCCAGGATTTGATATAACCAGCAGAGCCCAGAATTTGATATAATCAGCAGAGCCCAGAATTTGACATACCCAGCAGAGCCCAGAATCTGACATACCCAGCAGAGCCCAGAATCTGACATACCCAGCAGAGCCCAGAATCTGACATACCCAGCAGAGCCCACATTTTGATATACCCAGCAGAGCCCAGAATTTGATATAACCTGCAGAGCCCAGAATTGTATACACCCAGCATAGCCCAGAATATGATATAATCAGCAGAGCCCGGAATTTGATATAAGCAGCAGAGCTCAGGATTTGAAAAAAACAGAAGAGCCCAGGATTTGATATACCCAGCAGAGCCCAGAATTTGATATACCCAGTAGAGCCCAGAATTTGATATAACCAGCAGAGCCCAGAATTTGATATAACCAGCAGAGCCCAGTATTTGACATACCCAGCAGAGCCCAGAATCTGACATACCCAGCAGAGCCCACATTTTGATATACCCAGCAGAGCCCATGATTTAATATACCCAGCAGAGCCCAGAATTTGATAGACCCAGCAGAGCCCAGAATCTGATATACCCTGCAGAGCCCAGAATTTGATATACCCAGCAGAGCCCAGAATCTGATATACCCAGCAGAGCCCAGAATTTGATAGACATGTGCACAGCACAAAATTTCCTTTTGAACTAATGGATAGTCCTAAAATTAAATTTATTTAGTTGCTAAAGAAATTTGTTTTCAGTTCTTTAGTATGAAAACTAATTTCATTCATCCGAAAACCAGTGGATACAATTACTATTGTAGTGGCTCCTCAGAGGGCTGAGATCGGCTGCTTGTTACAGTATATCTCACTCAGCACAATGTGTCAGGCAAAGCTGTTACCTTAACTGACTGCTGCTCATCACAGCGCTCAGAGTTTCAGTAAAACTAGTAAATAATATTTTTAGATATAAGAGGTTAGAACAATATTATTTCCTTGTTTTACTGAAACTCTGAGCGCTGTGATGAGCAGCAGTCAGTTACTGTAACAGCTGAGCCTGATACATTGTACTGAGAGATAATATTACATGCAGCCAATCTCAGCGCTCACAGCCACTGGATTTAAAGGGCTAAAAAAAATGCTCCTCTCTGTATAATGTATAGAACATCCTCTTGCATTAATGAACACTCCTCTCTGTATTATGTAGATAACATCCTCCTGCATTAGTGAATACCCCTCTCTGTATAATGTATACAACATCCACCTGCATTAATTAATACCCCTCACTGTATAACGTATAGAACATCCTCCTAAAATAATTAATGTCCCTCTCTGTATAGTACATCCTCCTCAATTTATACCTTTCTCTGTATAATGTATATAACATCCTCCTGCATTAATACCCCTCTCTGTATAATGTATAGAACTGTCACGGTCCGAACCCCCAGACCCTCTGACGCCCCCTTTTGTTTGCCTTTTTTGACATGTCCTGCATCGCAGTATGCAGGTTCCAGGACTTTTTTTTCCTCCGTATACTTTTCAGGACTATGATTTGCATATGGACCGGGAACCACACCTGCCCTTAATACTTCCTAATTGTACCTGCTTATGAGGAAGCTACACCCCTGATCCCACGCTTCCTCATTGAAGTTTCCAGCCTTGCCTAGAGCAGACCTGAACTCCTCCTGAACTCCTCCTGAACTCCTCCTGAACTCCTCCTGAACTCCTCCTGAGAACTTTGCCTGGAACCCCGCTTTATCATAGACATTCCTGCTTTCCCTCTGCTCTGATTCTACGGTTATTTACGGTATCCTCCTTGTCCCCCAGTACCCCAGTTGTCCCCCAGTTGCTTGACTTTACTCGTGTACCAGACCCTTGCTAGACCTTGACAATTCTATTTCATGCTTCCATTTGTACCTTCGCTTGGATATTGTGTTCTCTGTGTCCCCTTCTAGTTATTTAATCTGTTTATCCTGCCTCCTAGTTCCTCCTATCTTGGTTCACATCTGTTCTCTTATTAAACTCCTATTGCCCTGTAACCTGTCTGCTGCTATTTCGCTGCACATTGGGCTCACACCCATACTCCTGCACACCCATGCCAGGCCCAGCTGGTGACAAGAACATCCTCCTGCACTACTCAATGCCCCTCTCTGTATAGAACATCCTACTGCATTGGCATGTGGAGGGTGCAGAACTTTGGAATACAATGCTTATCCAGCACAGGAGAGGGAACTTTTCCTTAAACTTTGTATCTCTGTGGGGGAGACACAGGAATATAAAAGCAGGGAAGATGGAAAATATTAATGTAAATCGGTCTGAAAGCTCAGAGAAGAGATGACTGGTGCAAATTTATTTTTATAATTAAATAAAGCACTTTAAATCCAGGGAAAACATTCAAATCACACTGAAGGCTCATAATGACAAAGTAACTGACAGCTGGATACTAAATGTATCAGACGTAAAAAAAACCTTTATAACAAGCAGCACTGGGAGAGGAGAGGGACTTTATATAAAACGTGTATTATAGATGAGGAAAGGGGGATAGTGCTCCTGGATAATATAAAATGTATCAGACCTAAGCCCCTATTATGCAGAGCGGGAGGGGAGATAACACACGTTTTATAAAGTCCCTCTCTTCTCCCAGCGCTGCTTGTTATAAAGGGGTTTTTACTATGCAGCCTGTTACACTCTGTCATTAGTTTTCAGTGTGATTTATTGAATGTTTTCCTTCTCCAGCTGCTTTTAGGCTAGGGACAGATGAGCGCATTTTCTGCAGCCACCGTCAAAATGTACGTCGATGCGTGCGCACGCATTTTTTCACGGAATACGCTTAAGTGGTCAGACGATGCGCAATTCTGGACGTATTTCATGACGGTGGGGTAAAAAGAAGTCTAGGGAAATCCGGCTGTTCGAACGTTATGTTGGCCGCACACTAGCAGCGTCTGACATCTCCTAATCACGCACACACGCTGCTATGCGGCCGCAGCGCACTCTGTACGTCAGTAGCAGCGGTTTCACGTTCTGATAAAAATGCGTTCATTTGCTGGTTGCGTGGTGTCGGCGCACTTTCGTACGCACGTACTGCGTATATTGGCCGTCATTGGCCGTTATGTGCTGCTACTGCCGCCGTGATTTAGTGCGCCTGCACGCGCGTTCCGACTGCCCCACTCTGACCCTAGCCTTAATGTCTTGTCTGCCTCATAGACATGCAAGGGTTAAGGCTGGGGTCAGACGAGCGTGATTTCTACGGACTGTACGTCCGTGCAGTACGGACATCGTCAGTACGGATGACGCAGTAGTGGTCACACAGTCCGTTTTTTCACTGAAGTTATTTTTTGACGGATGTAGGAGGGGAAAATAAATTACAATGAAAAAACATTCTGTCCGTCAAAAATGCTGGACGTATAAATGCAGTCCGTCTGACCATGCTCCATCACTCACACACAAAGCTATGCAGACGTTGTGGACGTGGCGCACTCCGCACGTCCGTTCTAGCAGTATTACGTTCTTGCCTAACCTGCGTCCGTTTGCCGCGGCCGTTGTGCGTCCGCAGTTCAGTGCGGACGTACTTCATGTGTCAGGCTCCAATGGACTTACTTTCATGCTATCACGGACGTACTTTTAGGCGCAATCACGGACGTGAACACTACGCTCGTCTGACCCCAGCCTTAGTAAAGGTTTCCTCTCCTGTGCTGGTTGTCTGTGCTGCGAGTGAGTATTCTGGAGCTCTTTCACTGTCAGATTTTCGGGTAGGGGTCGGGAAGGATTAGGCATACAAACCTTTTCTGTAGCTTTGCGATGTTGTGCTCTTCATTGCTGGTCTCCTTCACTCATCAATGTAATATTACAAAAAGGACTGAAACTAAAATGTAGTGCATTTTATTTTATTTTCTTTCGTTTTTTGTACTGAGCAGTTTCGTATCTTGAGTCATACGAAAACTAAATTATCCCAAAATTCGGACTAAATCGTTTTAGTACTAAAACGAATGCACATGTCTAGAATTTGATATATCCCGCAAAGCCCAGAATTTGATATACATAGACAGACAAACAGACCTCCTCCCGCGTGGTCCTCCGAGCTGCTGCACGCTGCCGCCAGCTTCTTATGATGTGAAGGCTGTGACGCGAACTCGCGAGATCTCGGCAGGCCGCGTCACAGCCTTCACAAGGCTGAGGACAGCGGCTCCGCGAAGGAGCAGACAGGAAGCTCTCGGGGAACATGGGCCAGTTGAGGGGGCTGCTAGCGGAATGCGGTTAATGCATTCTGCTAGCAGCCCCTGCGATAAACTAAATCAGCCCACAGCGGGAACATACATTCCCGCAATGTTCCCGCTGCGGGAGAAGTGCGGGAAAGCCATTCCTGTGTGTTCCCGTGCGTTCCCGCAGTGCTCGAGCCCTGGTTTTCGATGAACCAATGTGTAATAACGCATTGTGTCATCGCTACAAACTTTTAGGCATTGTGGGAAACGAGATTGTGAATTGGTGCAGCATCATTGTTCATGTTATAATTGAAAAGTGAACAATAGCACTGCGTTAGAGGGAAAAAAAAGGACATTTTTATTTTTTTATATATTTATCTCTGCGATGACATCAGAGGACAGTGGGGATGTCCCAGAGGCATTTTATCTTTTTAAAGTAGTCAGGATGTGAAGAGTGCCCCCTTCTCCCCACACCCCGTTCAGCACCAATCGGGTGAACACGCTTGGTGAAGAGGAGGAGTTTCCTCCACCCTACCCAGAGTCACCAGCAGCCGGGATTTTGAATTTCCAGGCTGTTGGTCACCAGTTCGGTCACTAGTGAAGTCAGCATGGAGAGAGCAGCCAACGTCACCCTCTGGAACAAGTCATTGTGATTAGCGGTTGCAGAGAGGCAACTGATGGATCGGATCTGTGCATGTGCGTGTAGCTCCGACCCATCGTTCTGCGCAGGCGCTACGTGATATGCGTACGTAAAGTTCGCAAGTCCAGTAGCACTGCGCAATTGACAGCTCCTATTCTATGCGAGTTGTGTAGAAACATAGAAACATAGAAACATAGAAAAATGTCGGCAGATAAGAACCTTTCGGCCCATCTAGTCTGCCCAATTACATGGATACTTTACCTGGATTTATCTTTTGTTTAGGATAGCCTTATGCCTATCCCATGCTTGCTTAAATTCAATTACTGTTTTGGCCTCTACCACTTCTACTGGAAGACTGTTCCATGTATCTACCACCCTCTCAGTAAAATAATGCTTCCTGATGTTACTTTTAAACCTTTGCCCCTCTAATCTAAGACTATGTCCTCTTGTTTTGCTAATTTGTTTCCTTTTAAATATACACCCTTCCTCTACCTTGTGGATTCCCTTTACGTATTTAAATGTTTCTATCATATCTCCTCTGTCTCGTCTTCTTTCCAAGCTTTACATGTTAAGATCATTAAGCCTTTCCTGGTAACTTTTCTCCTTCAAGCCGTACACCATTTTAGTAGCCCTTCTCTGAACTCTCTCTAAGATGTCTATATACTTCTGGAGATACGGTCTCCAGTACTGCACACAGTACTCCAAGTGAGGTCTCACCAGTGCTCTGTACAGTGGCATGAGCACTTCCCTTTTCCTACTGCTAATACCTCTCCCTACACAACCAAGCATTCTGCCAGCATTTCCTGCTGCTCTATTACATTGACTACTTACCCTTAGATCCTCTGAAATAATGATGACCCCTAAATCCCTTTCCTCAGATGTTGAGGTTAGGACTGTATCAAATATTCTATATTCAGCCCTTGGGTTTTTACGTCCCAGGTGCATTATCTTGCACTTATCCACATTAAAACTCAATTGCCACAACTCCGACCATTTTTTTAGTTTACCTAAATCATTTGTCATTTGGCTGATCCCTCCAGGAACGTCAACCCTGTTGCAAATCTTTGTGTCATCAGCAAAAAGACATACTTTTCCATTAATACCTTCTGCAATATCACTAATAAAAATATTAAAGAGAATGGGTCCAAGTACTGACCCCTGAGGTACCCCACTGGTAACAAGACCTTGCGCCGAATAAACTCCATTTGTAGGAGTGCAAATTGTATTAGATAGCTGCAGGGACTTCTGGGTTCAGGAGTCCTCGTGCCGAAGTGGAGGAGTTGCACGCGGCGAGGGGTGAAAGGTGATTAAAACTACCGAAAATACTAAAAAATAATTGGGCAGAGGCTGAATTTAGTGGCAAAAAAGAGGAAATTCTATTTTTTTAAGAGTTTATCCCTTTAAGTTCCACAGTTTCCTTGAGTGACAGCACTTGAAAGTAGGGATGAGCTGTACGGTTCGATCGGTTCGGAGTTCGATTCGAACATCGCCTGTTCGCATGTTCGCGAACTACGAACATTTCTGCGTGTTCGCCGCATGTTCGCCCACAATGCACCACAATGGACCACAATGCACTTTTCCCCTGGCCTGAAGCTTGTAATTGGCTACAGCCTTGCACCTGACCACAGGTTAGGTGCAAGACAGGTTCAAGACTATGCCATTCACGGCTCAGAGTCCTGATTGGGCAAATTTTGCCTAATCATGGGCTCACAGAGCTAAGTCCCGTAGCACACTATATAAGGCTTCACACAGCGCTTCAGCACGTGTTTTTTGAGAGGAGATTGTTCTGTTAGTGTGTGTTCTTACTGCCAGTCTGCCACCAGCTATTGGGGGGGTCTCATTTCTACAAAATATCTGGGAATTGTTGTAATCTTTGTGTTCTCGCTGCCACCAGCGGTTTTGGGGGTCAGTCATTTCTACAAAATATCTGGGAATTGTGGTAATCTGTGTGTTCTCACTGCTACCAAGTATTTTGGGGGGTCTCATTTCTACAAAATATCTGGGAATTGTTCTAATCTTTGGCCGGGGCCACTTGACTGAGGCCTTTTTAAGTTTTTTTAGTCCACGACGCCCAGGGACGTCAAATGTAGGCACCCATTGCCAGCGTCTTCACCGTATGGTACAGGACTACCTAGGGGCAAGGGCAGACCAGGATACCTTTCCAGTAGATGATCCACTGGCTTACTGGGTGTTGAGATTGGATCACTGGCCAGAATTTAGCCAATATGTTATGCAGCTACTAGGTTGCCCTTCATCCAACGTGCTTTCTGAAAGGACGTTCAGTGCCGCTGGAGGTTTTGTCACAGACAAAAGAGTGCGTCTGTCCACTGACTCTGTAGACCGGCTGACATTTATAAAAATGAATCAGTCCTGGATCAGCAGCTATCAATCCCCTGATGCTGACGTAACGGAATAGATAGGGATGTCTTCTGCATTCACAAACAGTGGCGTAGCGTGGGTTGTCAGCGCCCGGGGCCAGCCAAGAATTGTGCGCCCCCCCAACCTGTGGACACGTTATCGATATTGCCCCAGCTCTCACATGGATATTGCCCCAGCTCACACATGGATATTGCCCCAGCTCACACATGGATATTGCCCCAGCTCACACATGGATATTGCCCCAGCTCACACATGGATACTGCCCCAGCTCTCACATGGATATTGCCCCAGCTCTCACATGGATACTGCCCCAGCTCTCACATGGATATTCTCACATGGATATTGCCCCAGCTCACACATGGATATTGCCCCAGCTCACACATGGATATTGCCCCAGCTCTCACATGGATACTGCCCCAGCTGACACATGGATATTGCCCCAGCTCTCACATGGATATTGCCCCAGCTCTCACATGGATATTGCCCCAGCTCACTCATGGATATTGCCCCAGCTCTCACATGGATATTGCCCCAGCTCACACATGGATATTGCCCCAGCTCACACATGGATATTGCCCCAGCTCACACATGGATATTGCCCCAGCTCACACATGGATACTGCCCCAGCTCTCACATGATATTGCCCCAGCTCTCACATGGATACTGCCCCAGCTCTCACATGGATATTGCCCCAGCTCACACATGGATATTGCCCCAGCTCACACACGGATATTGCCCCAGCTCACACATGGATATTGCCCCAGCTCTCACATGGATACTGCCCCAGCTCACACATGGATATTGCCCCAGCTCTCACATGGATACCCCAGCTCACTCATGGATATTGCCCCAGCTCTCACATGGATATTGCCCCAGCTCACACATGGATATTGCCCCAGCTCACACATGGATATTGCCCCAGCTCACACATGGATATTGCCCCAGCTCACACATGGATACTGCCCCAGCTCTCACATGGATATTGCCCCAGCTCTCACATGGATACTGCCCCAGCTCTCACATGGATATTGCCCCAGCTCACACATGGATATTGCCCCAGCTCACACATGGATATTGCCCCAGCTCTCACATGGATACTGCCCCAGCTCACACATGGATATTGCCCCAGCTCTCACATGGATATTGCCCCAGCTCTCACATGGATATTGCCCCAGCTCACACATGGATATTGCCCCAGCTCTCACATGGATATTGCCCCAGCTCACTCATGGATATTGCCCCAGCTCACACATGGATTTGCCCCAGCTCACACATGGATTTGCCCCAGCTCTCACATGGATTTGCCCCCAGCTCATGGATTTACCCCAGCTCACACATGGATTTGCCCCAGCTCTCACATGGATTTGCCCCAGCTCTCACATGGATTTGCCCAGGCCCCAGCACATGGATATGCCCCAGCTCTCACATGGATTTGCCCCAGCTCTCACCTGGATACTCGGGCCAGCTCCGGCAGGGGTTGAGGGGACCCAGATGCCGGGCAGCGTGAGAGTGCCTGCCCGGTCCTGAACAGTCCGTCCTGTTGAAGTGGAGTCGGCTGCGTGCGTGCGCAGGTCACGTGGTCCGGCCAGTCAGGTGGTACAGAGACTCAGTACCACCTGATTAGCTGGACCACGTGACCGCTGCGCCTGCACGCAGCCGCCTCCCCTTTAACCGGACGGACTGTTTAGGACCGGGCAGGCACTCTCGCGCTGCCCGGCATCTGGGTCCCCTCAATCCCCGGGCCAGTTTTAGGGGCGCAAATGCGCCCCTAACAAAACTGCGCCCGGGGCCACGGCCCCCGCAGCCCCCCCCCACGCTACGCCACTGTTCACAAAACCTCCACCACTGAACTCTTCCACAATACCAGAAAGGGATTACGGCGTGAAGGCACTTGCTGCCATGAAAGGCACAATATTTCGGTGCACTGACGCCTGTACCAGATTTATATAATTAAAATTTTTTGGACCGCAGGGTCCAACCCTGCTCTCTTCCACAATACCACATAGGGGTTACGGTGTGACGGCACTGTTGCCGACACTAAAGGCCCAATTTTAAAGCACCTATTGTTACTTTCATCTAAAGCCTGCATAAGTTTCACCATAATTTAGCCAAAAAATCACTAAACTTGTTCTGCGTGTCATAAAATATCTCCTTTTTTTAATACAGGCTGCCGCCCCAAGCAGTTGTTTATGAATAGATTAAAGGAAAACTGTTTACCGTCATTTGAAAAGTCATTTGTTTGTTTTTAAATGTTTCTATACATCCTACAAATCCGCCACTTCACGGGCAGGTTATGGGGACCTCCTAGGCACGATATTTGAAGGAATTTTTCATTATTTTTTTTAACCCTTATTTCATGGAAAACTCACTGCCCCTTTAAAAACGTTTTTTTTTTTACTTTTTGTCCTTGTTTCCTGTCAAGCAAGGGCACTACCCGGACCCCCATATACCTTTTTATGGCAAATATCTTGGACTCTAAAAACCGAACTTTTGAGTCCCATTGACTTGCGTTGAGTTCAGTTTGTGTTCGCGTTCGAAGTCGAACTTTTGAAATTGTTTGAGTTCAAATGCAAACCGAACACGGGGGCGTTCGGCTCATCCCTACTTGAAAGCACAGAAAGAGAATGACGTGTCCTGCCTACGCCTGGGTATTCACGTTCACACAGTATCATGCAGTTGTGATACAAATTATTCTTCAGGGAGACGTAACCTCCAAGCTATGTCCCGGGAATGCAGTTGAGAGCATGATACATCGTGTAACGGCTCACAGAAACCGGATGACTTTATTTCTAGTGCAGGAGGGGGAATACAACATCCACTTCAGAATTGTTTTGCAGCATGAAACGGCTCTGTTCTGCCGTGGCGATATTTTTCATGCTTTTTAATACCGCGAGGATTTGTAATGGATCATTTTTAATCTGAAATAGAAATACTATTCCTATTTATAGGAGAACTTGTCAAGGTACAAGGAAAATGTCCCAGAAATGTCTGACCCGTTACAATGAAACGTCCCACATGGAAAAGAAATATATTTAAAAAATATATTCTTCACAAATATATTGACATGTATTTGAAATAAATAACCCCTTCACTACTGATATCGAGATATCTCGGGCTTCAAAGGCACCATCTGGTGCCCCGATATAGAGATACATATCTCAATGTGCTGTTCTGCAGCCCAAAAGCAAATGAAATGTGCAAACAAACAAATTCTGCAGCTTTTGGGCTGCAAAAGGTGACCCCAAAGTTTTAGCCCTGTGGGGATAACGCCCAAAGATCTAAAACTATAAAATCTGGGCTCAAAGCTCTGAAATATCGGGCTTTCAGCAGCCGATGCAGTGAAAAATAGAAGAAAATAGATCTGCTGTTGGAAACCTCTGTAACTCAATTTGGCAGTAGATGGCGCCATCTACTGGTAAAATAGGTTATTACAGTAATACATAGGTAATAATGCACAATTTATTAAAAATGTGATTTAAAAAAAAAAAACATTGTCATTGGTAGTGAAGGGGTTAAAGGGTTGAGTACCTGTGTATATAGTTCAGTTAGAGATCCTATTCTATCAAACGCCTGTACTCACTAATGGAAATATCAGCTTCAGTCATTCAATTCAGTTTTTTCAGTATGCCGAAAGTAGGAAATAACCAGAGAGCAAAAATGGGCAAAAAAGTGGGACTTTTTTTATAAAGTTCTTAGTAAAGTGCAGCATTAACCACTTGGCTGTTAAGGACACGCTCAACGTGGCCAGCCAAGTGGTTCCCCTGTGCGGAGGACGTGCTGAGCGCGTCCTTGCAAAGGGGGCAGCGATCGGCCGGTATTCCAGCCGATCGCTGTGGCCCTCCGGTGTGGACTGACATTTTGGATGTCAGCCTAGCATCCGGGACCCCGTGGGCACAATAGACGTCATTGCGCTAGCATGATGATGACGTCTATTGCAGGCACACCCCCCCCCCCACGCCTGCGAGTGTGGGGAAAGTGCCTGAAGGGAAGGGGGGAGGTCATTTGGACCTCTCTCCCTCCCCAAACGAGCGGGCCACCGGGAAAAGTCAGGCACCACTTGGAATGGCAAAGCCTGCCCTTCCAAGCGGCGGCTGTCTTTAACCCCTAGGGTGCTGTATCGCGATTCGGCGCCAACAGGCACCATATAGAGATCCACTCCCAGAGCTGGCCGACATCTTGGATGTCAGCCAAGCTTCCGTGATCTCTCCCTGATGACTGCCTTCATCGCGCATAGTGCGATGATGTCAGTTCTGGAGTTAACCCCTAGCTGCCACCTATGGTGGAGATAGGGGGTTCATTGGAATCCCCTACCTCCCGATCCGTGACAGTTAGGGGTTAATGTTTAGTATCATTGGAACGGCCAGAGCATGGCCTTCCCATTGATATGAAACCTGACCATGTTAAGTGTAAAAAGAAAATAAAAAAACATACAATTTAAAAAATATCTAAAAAATTTTTTAAAAGAACTTATTTTTTTATTTTTTTTGTTTTGTTAATGCAGCAATATTGTTTCCATTTCAATTATAATGTGAACAGTGATGCTGCACTAATGATTTTTTCAATGGGGGCGTTTGTTAAAAAGCACGTAATTTCCCCACAAAAAAATGTAACGAGTCCCCATTTCTAATTTTTTTAACAAGTGCACCCCAAAGAAAATATAAGGTTCGGATGAAAAGAGAAAAAAAAACACTTTACACATGGTAAATTATTGAAAATCCTAATTTTATTGCATTTTTCGTTATAATATACAGGCAGGACATGACGTATACATATAATAATGACATATTATGAATCTGCCGAGTCTGACGGAAAGAACGATATATAATATGTCTGGGTCGTATAATAAAACGTGACTTCAAATCGCGTTTAAACATGATGAGCAAAAGCAGTAAAAATGAGCTCAGCACCCAGCGGTGAAATGCCTCAGCAGCGAAAGGGTTAATATATTTTTCTCTAAGCACAATCAGCCAAAATATATTAACATTGAATACATTTACATGATATATGATAAAATGTATTTAGCGGCAGGTCAGCAGGTTGTGCGATCCTGCTCCAAAAAGAGGAATATCCTTTAAAGTTTTCGGATAAGACGTCAATATGAAACGCTCAGTTTGTGTCAGCGCGGGAGTTTCTTTCTACCTTCATTTTTTTTTTTTTAGCATAGATCAAGATAAATGGTGTTTGGTTAATTGATTAAACCCGCACGTCGTATCAAAAGGCAGATCGTTAACCGGTGTCCTGTCCAAAAGACGTCTCTCACCTGCATTAGAAACAAATCCTGCCCCGAAGCGCGATCTGATTTCCGTAAATCGGTGCGCGCGGGGCCGGTTTTGGATTGGGACGGATGGGATGTCGCCACCGAAAAAAACCATTACGAGCTGTCACTCTTATCAGACGGTTATTATTAAGGAGAATGAATAACGGCTCGGGGAATTTCCTCCTGGAGAGATGTTAATCAGATTAAAGCGGGGACCTTATTACTCTAAGGCTAGGGTCAGACGAACGCAGTATTAACGTGCGTTTAGCCACACTTAATCACGGCCGTGCTAGCAGCAAATGACGTCCAATGCCGGGCAGCATACGAAGAACGGCCGCACGAAAGTTCGGCCGCGTAACGCAAGTGGCAAACGAACGCATTTTTTCGAGAACGTGATACCGCTAGTACTGACGTACAGAGTGCGCTGCGGCCGCTAGTGGTGTGTTTGCGTGATTAGGAGACGTCAGACGCTGCTAATGTCCGGCCAACATCACGTCCAGACGCAAAAAGTGTTTTATTGACGATCCGTCCAAAATCACTGACGAAAATGCGCATCGTATGACCGCTATCGCGTATTCCGTGAAAAAATGCGTCCATTCGTTCGAACGCACTTTTTCACGGACAATGCGAAAAATGCGTTAGTCTGACCCTAGCCTTAACATGCCTCGAAATACAGGAGGGACTTTACCTGCGACAGCTGTCAGCACATCCCCACCGCAGATTAACCCCTTCACTGCTGAGGCATTTCACCGCTATGTGCTGAGCTCATTTTTACCGCTTTCGCTCATCATGTTTAAACACGATTTGAAGTCACGTTTTATTATACGACCCAGACATATTATATATCGTTTTTTCCGGCAGATTCATAATATATCATTATTATATGTATACGTCATGTCCTGTCTGTCTATTATAACAACAAAATGCAATAATATTAGAATTTTTAATCATCTGCAGCATGTAAAGTGTTTTTTTTCACCTTTTATCACATGAACATTTGCGGTTATGTTTTCTATGGGCTGCGCTTGTACAAAAATTAGAAACGGGGACTTGTTACATTTTTTGGAATTGCAAGACTTTTAGCAAACGCACCCCATAGAAATAAATCAATAGTGCAGCATCATTGTTCACATTATAATTGAAATGTGAACAATATTGCTGCATTAATAAAAACAACACACACAAAAAACACTTTTTTTTTTATTTATTTATTTAAAAAAAAATTGTTTTAACTTTATACCTGGTCATGTTGGGTATCATTCGAAAGGTCATGCTCAAGTGAACCCCCTATCTCCACCAGGGGATTTCCTTGGGAAATCCCCAGGCAGCTAGGGGTTCCCCGGCTATCTGAAATCATCACGCTATGCGTGATGACGTTGGGCAGCGAGGGGGGAACCCGGGAGTGGAGCCACCATCTAAGAGGGCGGCCCCCACCAGAGCTAGGCCGCACATCAGCGCCGCAAGGTGCTGAAGTGCGACCCGGTGCCTGAGGGGTTAAAGCCAGGCACAGCTTAAAAGGGGAGACTGTCCCCTTTTAAGTGGTGCATGGCTTGTGGCACTGCTCCTTCCCGATCGGGAGGGAGAGGGATCCGAACGGATCCGCCCCCTCCCTTCCAGTCAATCTCCCGGCATTGCCGGGGGGCGGGTTGCCTGGAAATGACGTCATCGCACATGGCGCGATGAAGTCATTTACGTCGGGAGGAGGCTTAACTTCAGCATCTGAGGACGCTGAAGTCAGACTGCCGCGGGACCCCGGAAAGAGAGGTGAGTATCTCCGCTGGGGCTCCCGCAAAGCGGATGACGTGTGGGGCACATCCTCTGCATATAGCAGGAGTAAATGAGGACGTGTCCCACATGTCATCAGCAGCGAAGGGGTTAATCCAAGATGTTCCTGGTTAAATGCCCCTTCCTGTAGCAGTTGGCTCGTTAAAAGGAGGGCATGGTTATTAATGGGACACTTATAAGCTCTGCAACTAGATTACTTGTGCAATACAAACAAAACCACCTTATAAAACACTTTATAAACACATTATAAAACACATTATAAAGCACTTTCTAAAACCACCTTATAAAACACATTATTAACACATTAAAAAAAATATGCTGGCATATTTGAAGTAATTGCATTTAAAAAAGAAAAACAAAGTTAGTTTTTGTATCTCCTATTTCCATTTTGTGGATTGTTGCCATGATGCATTTCTCATTCATCTAAATGCCAACTCAGTAGGCATTAAACTAGAATCTACCATCAATAGAGACACAGTAGATTTTCTTGATCTTACTCTGTATATAGAAAATGGAAAGGTTGGCACAAAAACTCATTTTAAGGATGTTCACGTGAACGGCTATATCGACAAAAGAAGCGATCATTACCCACCCTGGCTTAATGGTATACCCAAGGGACAGATGGTTAGGGTTCGTCGAAATTGTTCCGATGTTGGACAGTACCAGCTGCAATCTCAAAAATTTATACATGAGTTTGCCAATAAGGGATATCAGAAGCGAACTCTTGAAACCACTAAAGAAGAAGTATTACAAATGAAGAGATCAACCCTCCTGACTAGTAAACAACAGCTAATCACTCAAGAAAATGCTGTATCTTTCATTTTAGATTTCAACGTATACAACAGAGCGATTAGGAAATCAATAGAGAAACATTGGTCCATCTTGAGGAGAGACCCTATTCTCAGCGCAATACTGTCTGACAAACCTTCTATTATCTACAGGGGTGGAAGAAGTTCAGGACGTCAACTAGTTAGAAATCATATCATAGAGAAGAAATCCACACTTGAGAATCCATTTGGAATACAAGCCGGTTTTTATGGATGTGGCCAATGCATTGCATGTAGAAAAACATCGAATAGAAAAAGAACGATTCGCGAATTTGTTGCACCTAGAACCAATTCTAGTTATAAAATCCAGCAGCTTATTACCTGCCATTCCAGGAACGTGGTTTATTTTTTGAAATGCCCATGCGGTAAAAACTACATAGGGCAAACGTCAAGACCCCTGTATGTACGAATTAATGAACACTTGTGCAACATAGTGAGAGGCTATGAAAAACACAGTGTGTCTCTTCATTTTCGTGATATTCATGGTTGTAACGTAAAAGATATTCAGTTTTTTGCTATAGAGGCTGTCAAATGTAATTGGAGGGGTGAAGATCTGAACAGAAAATTAATTATGACCGAGATGAGGTGGATTTATACATTAGACACCCTAATTCCAGGCGGCTTGAATGCCGATTTTGAGATCCATCATTTTCTGAAATAGCTGCATCATGTATCCCTTTTGACAGGCTCATTATACATCTTTCATCAGATATTCTCCCTCAGTGCTCTTTCTTCCTTTCACCACCCTCATTTTCTTCCTTTGGTTGTTGGATGTATGCGATCTGTAAAAATTGGGTCAATTGTTTGTATTGTCACAATATGTTTTTTGGAATAGAAGACATTGATCCTTCGGAGGAACATTGCTGTCCGAAATTAGAGGAGCTATTCTTGTCTGATCCGCTCTTGTTAGAACGTAAGCGCAAGTATTTTAGATGGAACGCAAGCAGAAACTATGTATACCCGATTCACTTCCGCTAGAACGCAAGGGCAAACGTTTCAGATGGAACGCAAGCGGAAACGATTTGGATGAAGCGGATGCGGAAGTGATTTGAATGGAACGCAAGTGGATGGGCTTGAAGTGGAACGCACGCTACAATCTTGTGGCGCCAATTCATGGAGGTTATAAACTGTGGAGGTACAACTGTGGGTGATTACTCGACTGAGGAAGCTTACAGACTTGGTAAGGGAAACACGTCTCGATGTTATCCCCATTTTTATTCATTTAATATGTTTTAAATAAAATTTTCTTTTTCCCACTTATAACCTCTCCTTTTATATTACATGCTTTATACCATCTTTCATCTTGGTACCACATGACCCAATTATTCATTTATTTTATCCTGGTACTGCATACCTTTTATTTTTTCTTCGATCCATCTGCCCATTTGTTGGAGTGTACCCACCGATCCAGTCAGAGGTTCAGACCCCCTGTGAAGTGGTCTACTGCTCTTAATACGGAACCACCTACATAGGAGGTTCTGTAATATGTGAGTACCTCCTTCTGGAATTTCACTTGAATATCCATTTATAAACGGGATTACGCTATAACACGTTTCTTCCGAGGTTACTCGATGCCTATGCAACGCGAAACATCTGATTGAGGCAAACAGCGGAACAAGAATTCCCATCATCTGAGGGTGGAGTCTCCTGTAGAGACTCAACTGCGCATAACATTGAGCTATTCAGCTCTGCACTTGTGAGTTTTTTCTTCTTGTTTTATTATTCGTATTACTTACACGATATTGCCCAATTAGTGTTTTTTCTTTTTTTCTTCTCTTTCATTCCGGTACTTCCCATCCTGTGACCGGAGAACATTCTGGACTATCTTTGAAAAGAGACTTTGTCTCGGAGATTTTTGAGACTCCAAAACTCAAAGAGGACTAACTTTTATTTTGCGCTCCTGAAATGTACTGTGGTATTTTTGTTTTTATGATGCAACATTGACCAAACTCTTTTGGTGAGTTTTACTTTACTGCTGTAGTATAGGTTCTACAGTATTTAGGAGGCAATGGGATGGAGGAGGGAATGTTAAGATATGGCTGCAGGGGGTTTATTGTGTTGCCGAAATATCACACAATGGATGCACCCAGTGACACATATAGAGGAAAATATCACACAATGGATGCACCCAGTGACACAAATAGAGGAAAATATCACACAATGGATGCACCCAGTGACACATATAGAGGAAAATATCACACAATGGATGCACCCAGTGACACATATAGAGGAAAATATCACACAATGGATGCACCCAGTGACACAAATAGAGGAAAATATCACACAATGGATGCACCCAGTGACACATATAGAGGAAAATATCACGCAATGGATGCGCCCAGTGACACATATAGAGGAAAATATCACACAATGGATGCACCCAGTGACACATATAGAGGAAAATATCACACAATGGATGCACCCAGTGACACATATAGAGGAAAATATCACACAATGGATGCACCCAGTGACACATAGAGGAAAATATTACACAATGGATGCACCCAGTGACACATATAGAGGAAAATATCACACAATGGATGCACCCAGTGACACATAGAGGAAAATATTACACAATGGATGCACCCAGTGACACATATAGAGGAAAATATCACACAATGGATGCACCCAGTGACACATATAGAGGAAAATATCACACAATGGATGCGCCCAGTGACACATATTGAGGAAAATATCACACAATGGATGCACCCAGTGACACATATTGAGGAAAATATCACACAATGGATGCACTCAGTGACAGAAAAACAAAGCGCATGTAAAATATCATTAACATCAAATAAACACAAAAAGGGGCATTTTATTTTTGGGTGGTACTTGCCCTTTAAGTAACCCATGTAACTATGCTATAAAGGGACACTACGACTTACATAAGTTGTAACTAGATCACTTTTGCACTACACACAAAACCACCTTATAAAACACATTATAAAACACATACTCCTGTTGTCCTTTGTTTGAAGTACTTGCATGCTGATGTCACCCTCTCTGAAACCAATGGCTGTAGCAAGTGAACTCATAGAAGCAGCCGATGGATCGAATCTGCGCATGCGCACAGCACTGATCCGTCATTCTGCGCAGGCGCTACGGAACCTGCGTACATAAAGTGCACAAGTCCCGTTGAGCTGTGCAATTTGTAGTTTCTAGAAACGCAAATTGTGCAGAAAAGCTTTAGGGACCACCGGGTTCGGGGGTCCCTGAGCTGAAGAGGAGGAGCGAGGGACAAAATGTGAGTAAAATCAAGCTAAAAGGTAAAAGGAAAAACTATTGAGCAGAGATTGTCAGCAACATGCGCCCAATTATTAAATAGATTTAATTTTAATAGAGTTTTCCTTTAAAGATATATCTCAAAGCTAAATAGACAGGTTAAAGCTGTATCTTATCACTGAAGCGTGGTTTGAGTGCCTCCTACTGGACATACGTATGAATTGTTTTATTTCACGGTTTCTAATACATTCTTGTTATGCAGCAGGGATCTCAATCAGGGTTATTCAAAGAGCAGCGAATTTCCACCGGGATTTCAGTGCTCTTTTGTTCCCTGCGTTGAATTCAGCATTCACTGCAGGGTCTCCGAAGTGCTGGGAAAAACCACCGAATGCATCCGAAAAACCGCCGCACCAAACGGCATCCGAAAAGAGCGAACAATCCACTGCAAAACTGCTGAGAAAAAAACTCGAACGCATCAGAAAAAAGCTGACAATATGCTAAACAGAGTGCCGACCAGCCACCGGAAAAAGCAGACAAGCCGACGAACAGGGTAAAAAAAAAATTTGGAAACAAAAACACAGCCACTTTTTAGAGCTGTTTGCAAAACAATTCTGCATGAAAATGCCTGTAAATAACATGTAAGGTCCTATGAATAATAATAAAAAGATCTGTTAAGGAAATTAGAAAGGAGAAAAAAAAAAAATCGGGAAAAAGAATTGCAGAAAAATGCCTAAAACAATCCTAAAAAAATAACAATAAATAGACTATTTGCTGCAAATTAAAAGAATAAACGGTTTAATAAATATTTAATAAAGACAGGAATATTTTTTACATTGAAACCTATGGGATTCGCCTGATTAAAGCTGCCGAATGAAAACACCGAACATCAGGGCATTTCACTGATATTTCTCTGCTGTTCAGTGTCTGTGAATACATGAACCATTGCTTCTCTATGGGGGATTCCACTGCCGTCGAACAGCACCGTATTTCACTGGAAATTCACCAATATTTGATGAACTGCCAGCTTTTTGAACAGTCGAACGGCCCTGAAATTGCACCGTACGGGGAAATTCACTGTTCGATGCAATTTCGGGGTCAGACCGGCTCTCTCTGAATAACCCTGAATATTACTTACCTATAATTCCCACAATTCTTTGATTGCAATGGATGGTCAGAGAATCATGGGAGATGTAGTTTGGAAACATCTGGTGGGGCCCAGAGATTGAGATTCTGTTATAAAGAAAAAAAAAAAGTGAAACATGTGTTTAACACATGAGAAAAGCTCCTTGTTCTGCAATATACAAAAAAGGCATTTTACATTATTAAGTTTCCATTTATAAACGGTGGTGCTGTCATGAATAAGCTCACACCTTAAAGAACAAAGACACTGAATCCAAAATGGCAATGAAGGGGGAAGTTATTATCATGGGGGACTTTAATCTTCCTGATGTGAACTGGAAAACCAAAACAGCTGGGTGCACCAGGAGTACAAATATTCTAAACTCCCTCCTGGGATTATCTCTAACACAAGTAGTTGAGGAGCCGACCCGTAAAGAGGCCATATTGGATTTAATACTCACAAATGGAGGTTTGGTATCGGACGTTGTTGTAGGTGAAAATTTGGGATCTAGTGATCACCAGTCAGTATGGTTTAATATAAGAACAGGGATGGAGCCGCACCACACAAGAACGAAAGTTTTAGACTTTAAAAAAACTGATTTTTCTAATTTGGGATTTTGTGTGAATGAGTCATTATCAGATTGGAGGAGTTTAAAGGGAGTCCAGGAGAAATGGGATTATTTAAAGGAGGCATTATTGAAGGCCACAGGCAACTGCATTCGGCTTGTTAGCAAAAACAAAAAGGGAAGAAACCACTGTGGTACTCTGCAGAAGTGGCCAAAATAGCGAAGAACAAAAAGATAGCATTCAATAATTATAAAAAAAACTCAGAGTGAAGAAGATAGGCAAACCTATAAGATTAGGCAGAAAGAGGCAAAGCAATTTATAAGAACTTCCAAAGCACACGCAGAAGAGAAAATAGCTCAGTCACTAAAAAAGGGGGACAAAACATTTTTTAGATACATAAATGAGAAAAGAAAAGTAAAACAAGGATTAGTTAGATTAAAGACAAAGGAAGGAAGGTATGTAGAAGAGGATAAAAGTCTCGCTGACTGCCTCAATGAATATTTTTGTTCAGTCTTTGCAGAAGAAAAGGAAGGAAAGGGACCTCAGTTAGGAGGAAACACTAAAGAGACATTTACATATGAGTTTACAGAGGAGGAGGTTCAACAGCAGCTGTCTAAAGTAAAGACAAATATGTCAATGGGGCCTGATGGGATCCACCCTAAATTTTTAAAAGAGCTCAGTGGTGTAATAGCAAAACCGTTAACAGATTTATTTAACCAATCCTTGTTAATGGGAGTCGTCCCAGAAGACTGGAAATTAGCAAATGTTGTGCCCATTTACAAGAAGGGTAGTAGGGAGGAATCGGGGAACTATAGGCCAGTTAGTCTTACGTCAGTAGAGGGGAAATTAATGGAAACCATGTTAAAGGAAAGGATTGTTGAACATCTAAAAACACATAGATTACAGGATCAGAAACAACATGGGTTTACCTCAGGGAGATCATGCCAAACTAATCTTATTGATTTTTTTGATTGGGTAACAAAAATAATAGACAACGGTGGTGCAGTAGACATTGCTTATTTAGATTTCAGTAAGGCTTTTGATACTGTTCCGCATAGAAGGCTTATCAATAAATTGCAATCTTTGAGCTTGGATTCCAATATTGTTGAATAGATTAGGCAGTGGCTGAGTGACAGGCAACAGAGGGTTGTGGTAAATGGAGTTTATTCGGCGCAAGATCTTGTTACCAGTTGGGTACCTCAGGAGTCAGTACTTGGACCCATTCGCTTTAATATTTGTATTAGTGATATTGCAGAAGGTATTAATGGTAAAGTATGTATTTTTGCTGATGACACAAAGATTTGCAACAGGGTTGACGTTCCTGGAGGGATCAGCCAAATGACAAATGATTTAGGTAAACTAAAAAAATGGTGGGAGCTGTGGCAATTGAGTTTTAACGTGGATAAGTGCAAGATAATGCACCTGGGGTGTAAAAACCCAAGGGCTGAATATAGAATATTTGATACATCTGAGGGTTGGGATTTAGGGGTTATTATTTCAGAGGATCTAAGGGTAAGTAGTCAATGTAATAGAGCAGCAGGAAATGCTAGCAGAATGCTTGGTTGTGTAGGGAGAGGTATTAGCAGTAGGAAAAGGGAAGTGCTCATGCCACTGTACAGAGCACTGGTGAGACCTCACTTGGAGTACTGTGTGCAGTACTGGAGACCGTATCTCCAGAAGGATATAGACATCTTAGAGAGAGTTCATAGAAGGGCTACTAAAATGGTGTACGGCTTGAAGGAGAAAAGTTACCAGGAAAGGCTTAATGATCTTAACATGTACAGCTTGGAAAAAAGACCAGATAGAGTAGATATGATAGAAACATTTAAATACGTAAAGGGAATCCACAAGGTAGAGGAAGGGAGTATATTTAAAAAGAAACAAAGTAGCAAAACAAGAGGACATAGTCTTAGATTAGAGGGGCAAAGGTTTAAAAGTAACATCAGGAAGCATTATTTTACTGAGAGGGTGGTGGATACATGGAACAGCCATTGGCGTCCACAGCATAGGGCAAGGGGGGGCACTCGCCCCCCCGGATCAACAGGCTTAAATTCTGATAATTTATTCACTGCACGCTGCAGTTCCTGGGCTCTCCACTAGGCTGCACCAGCGTCACATCTCCACTCCACCTCCAATCCACCACGTGCTCTCCCTCACTTTGCATGCTGGGAGAGGCAGGGCTGAGATGCAGCTGCTACTATGGGCCACAGGAAAAAAGGTAATGATTGCCAAATAAATACTTTTTTATTAAGCTTGATGCCAGTGTCTTTATTTATGAGAGTTTACAGAGTTTACAATCTAAGAGTAGAGGGGACTATGCTAAGAGGAGAAAGATTGTAAGCTCTGGAGCAGGATCCCCTCTTAGATTGTAAGCTCTGGAGCAGTGTCCTAATTGGGGATCCTCCTACTCCAGGGCCTACAATCTAAGAGAAATATTGTAAGCTCTGGAGCAGTGTCCTTTCTCTTAGATTGTAAACTCTGGAGCAGGGTCCTTTCTCCTCTTAGATTGTAAATTTACAATCTAAGAGAAAGGATACTGCTCCAGAGCTTACAATATTTCTCTTAGATTGTAAGCTCTTTGGCAGGGTCCTCTCTCCTCTTAGGACCCTGCTCCAGAGCTTACAATCTAAGAGGAGAGGGGACCCTGCTCCAGAGCTTACAATCTAAGAGGAGAGGGGACCCTGCTCCAGAGCTTACAATCTAAGAGGAGAACGGACCCTTCCCCAGAGCTTACAATCTAAGAGGAGAGGGGACCCTGCCCCAGAGTTTACAATCTAAGAGGAGAGGGGACCCTGCCCCAGAGTTCACAATCTAAGAGGAGAGGGGACCCTGCCCCAGAGCTTACAATCTAAAGGAGAGGGGACCCTGCCCCAGAGCTTACAATCTAAGAGAGAGGGGACCCTGCCCCAGAGCTTACAATCTAAGAGGAGAGGGGACCCTGCCCCAGAGTTTACAATCTAAGAGGAGAGGGGACCGCTCCAGAGCTTACAATCTAAGAGAGAACGGACCTTCCCCAGAGCTTACAATCTAAGAGGAGAGGGACCCTGCTCCAGAGCTTACAATCTAAGAGGAGAGGGGACCCTGCTCCAGAGCTTACAATCTAAGAGGAGAGGGACCCTGCCCAGAGCTTACAATCTAAGAGGAGAGGGGACCCTGCTCCAGAGCTTACAATCTAAGAGGAGAGGGGACCCTGCCCCAGAGCTTACAATCTAAGAGGAGAGGGACCCTGCTCCAGAGCTTACAATCTAAGAGGAGAGGGGACCCTGCCCCAGAGCTTACAATCTAAGAGGAGAGGGACCCTGCCCCAGAGCTTACAATCTAAGAGGAGAGGGGACCCTGCCCAGAGCTTACAATCTAAGAGAAGAGGGGACCCTGCTCCAGAGTTTACAATCTAAGAGGAGAGGGGACCCTGCCCCAGAGCTTACAATCTAAGAGGAGAGGGGACCCTAATCCAGAGCTTACAATCTAAGAGGAGGGGACCCTGCTCCAGAGCTTACAATCTAAGAGGAGAGGGGACCCTGCTCCAGAGCTTACAATCTAAGAGGAGAGGGGACCCTGCCCAGAGCTTACAATCTAAGAGGAGAGGGGACCCTGCCCAGAGCTTACAATCTAAGAGGAGAGGGGACCCTGCCCAGAGCTTACAATCTAAGAGGAGAGGGACCCTGCCCCAGAGCTTACAATCTAAGAGGAGAGGGGACCCTGCTCCAGAGCTTACAATCTAAGAGGAGAGGGGACCCTGCCCCAGAGCTTACAATCTAAGAGGAGAGGGGACCCTGCCCCAGAGCTTACAATCTAAGAGGAGAGGGGACCCTGCTCCAGAGCTTACACGTTAAGAGAAGAGGGGTCCCTGCTCCAGAGCTTACAATCTAAGAGGAGAGGGGACCCTGCACCAGAGCTTACAATCTAAGAGGAGAGGGGACCCTGCCCCAGAGCTTACAATCTAAGAGGAGAGGGGACCCTGCCCCAGAGTTTACAATCTAAGGGAGGCTTGAGGAGAAGAGGTGTGTATGTGTGTATGCAGGGAAGGTGTGTGTGTATATATATATATATATATATACACAGTATGTGTGTGTGTGTGGGAAGGGGGGCTGGTGTGTGTGTGTGTATATATATTAATATCTGGAGTGGGGAGCCTGGTGTGTGTCACTATCTGTGTGTGTGGGGGGGTCATGGTTTGTGTATACAGAGATGGCCTTAAAAAACACTTCCCTTAGTGCGTTGATCCTGGGTGTGTGACTAGTTCGGTGCATTGAATGGCATTAACAGACTAGAAAATGCAACACTCTGATCAGACGCTTACACCTTTATTCTTCTATTAGACTTGCTTCATGTTTCGCAGCCTTTGTATTAATACGCTTTATTTCATGACATTGTCAAAACGGCAGAATATGGATGCCATTAAAATTTTGCTCCCTCCCTGGAAAAATTTCTGCGGACGCCCATGGGAACAGTCTTCCAGTTGAAGTGGTAGAGGCCAAAACAGTAATTGAATTTAAGCAAGCATGGGATAGGCATAAGGCTATCCTAAACAAAAGATAAATCCAGGTAAAGTATCCATGTAATTGGGCAGACTAGATGGGCCGAAAGGTTCTTATCTGCCGACATTTTTCTATGTTTCTATGTTTCTATGTTTTCTATGTTTCTATATGTGGCAATTAAAAATATATACAGTATTATTGGCTCTATTACACTGTTCGCGCAAAAATGTTCGCGTGCGCAAAAATGCATTAACGCGAGGGGCAAAACCCTTCGCGCTGAACGTCGTATAACAACGTTCGCGCGTACGATGCGTGTTCCTGTCTAACGTGAGTGACCCTGCGTGAGCGCAAGTTCGTGCGCGCATCCCATACTTAACATTGTGAGCGCAAATGCGTTCGTGCGCTGGTATGCGGATGGTATTACAATCGATGCGCAACTTTTTACGAACGACGTTTGCGCGCATAATTTTAACGTCTTTTAAAAGCTGGTGGTAACGGCAAATCTGAACGTTCTGGCCGAAACCAAATACACCAGCACGAAAAAAAAATACAGCACAGTATAGTTACACATTCTACACATACCCAAACAATAAAATGGAGAAGTTGTGCGTGTTTTTATTATTGCTGCAGCATATATGGTCAGATTGATTTTGACAGGCGCAAAAACTGAACAGGAGACAATTGTGGTTCTTAATTCTGATTGGCTGAATCGCGTGAAAAAACAGTCCGCCCACCGATTTCTCCGCGCAACGTTAATGCATGCACGTTTTTGCGGGTCTTTTTTACGCACGACATTTTTTGACGGATGAAAAAATGCACTCGGATCATAATATCAGCGCTTTAACGCTGCGCACAAAAAAATTGCGCTGCGCGTGCGAATTTGCGCGGAGAATGTAATAGAGCCCTGTGTAGGCAAGCAGCTCTGTTTTTACAGTTTGTAATGATATTAACCCACTGCTCCCTGTAAAGGAAGTTTATGAGCTGACAGACCCTCTATCTATGCCAAACCTGACTCCCACTATCTTACAGAATAAAATCTAAAACACTGTCACTTACTTTTAAAGCTTTCAGCAATCTTGGTCCTCCAAATGTGGTGGAACTACATCTCCCATGATGCTTAGACACTCTTTACTTTGGCTGAGCCTCATGGGAGATGTAGTTCCAAGACATCTGGAGGGCCAAAGTTGCTGACATAATATCTCTCAGCTTATGTCCAAATACGGTTGCCAGATCGGCCATGTTTTCCTGGACACATACAATCTATTCATCCTGATGGGCAGTGCATGACAAATAGTACCACCCCGCAGCATGTAGGTGAAGGTAAGAAATCAAAAAGGAATCCCAGGTGACCTGCCTTGATTTCCTTTCTGCAGCATATGAATTACACATGTTGCTGGTCAGCACTTTTCCCTGTGCTCCCCCTCTGCATTAAATAGTACTACGTGTTCAGGAAAACATGGCTGACCTGTCAACCCCACTGGCAACCTTTACTCCAAATGTACCCCCAGTCAGTTTCACACTGCGCACTGCTCCTGACCTCCCGGCTTTTTATCACTTTCATTTCTTCCTCCCATTTCCTTCTTCAGGATTTCTTCCAGGCTGCACAACTGCTGCGGACCTCTCTATCTTCCAAAGATTCAAATTCTCCTTTAACCACTAGAGCACAGAGGACATGCATGGAGTATCCTCAAGTTTCACTCCCATGAGTGGAGGACGCTCCTCGCACGTCTTTGCGTTGCCCCAACTCGGGGACAGTCTGCCACTGATCTGAGGCTTCAGTCACAGCTGGCTGACATCTCTGATGTTGGGCCTTGCTGTGCGACTTCCCCCCACTGTGTCATCGAATGCATGCGTGATGATTTCAGAAAGAGAAAATCCCAATACAAGAGATACAGGGGTCCTTTGGACCTGTGTATCTCTAGATCTGTGAAGTGTAGGTGTCATTGGAAAGACCAGAATCTGACCTTTCCGATGATACCAAACATAACTAGTACGTATGTAAAAATAGAAAACGAAATTGATCAAATACAAATCTTTTTCTTTTTTTTCTTTTTTGTAAAAGCAGCAGTATTGTTCACTTTTGAATAATAAAGTGAAATGGCTCAGCAGCGAAGGGGTTAAGCCCTAGCTATATAGAGAAGCATACAAAAAGGCCTCTTCCCTTTTTTCAAAGGGATAAGTGAAAGACCAATAGCATAGATGCATAGGTAAAAAATGTTGCTCATAATTTTGGGGTTCCCCCGGAAATTCTGATCGCTTCCTGCAATCCAAATTTTATTGGATCATTGATTTTGTCTCTTTAAAATTTCTTTCTGCCGGTGATATGTGTCCACGTACACGGCTTGTTACAGGACAAATAACTAATTATATGGTTAAACTCTTTCTGTTGACAGCGGGGGAGTCACCTGGTTACTGGGATGCCCTCTCTGCTCTGATTTAGGCTAGGGTCAGACGAACGCATATTTTGCGTTGTCCGTGAAAAAGTGCGTTCGAACGAATGGACGTATTTTGTCACGGAGTACGCGATAGCGGTCATACGATGCGCAGTTTCGTCCGTGATTTTGTACGGATCATCAATAAAACCCTTTTGCGTCTGGACGTTATGTTGGCCGGACGTGTGCAGCGTCTGACATCTCCCAATCACGCACACACGCCGCTAGCGGACGCAGCGCACTCTGTACGTCAGTAGTAGCGGTTTGACGTTCTCGAAAAAATGCGTTCGTTTGCCACTTGCGTTGCACGGACGAACTTTCGTGCGGCCGTTCGTCGTCTGTTCCCCGGCATTGGACGTCATTTGCTGCTAGCACGGCCGTGATTTCGTGCGCCTAAACGCACGTTAAAACTGCTTTCGTCTGACCCTAGCCTTAAGCTTCTCATACGAGCCGTGAGGGTAGGAAGTGAGCGGACCTCCACACGACAAATCGCACAAAACGACAAATTGTTACCGCGTGGTTCAGTTTCTCAGTTCATTTATCGTGGCGTCCTTTCGTTGATTCATTTTTTAGGATGAGTCGCAACTGAGAGCACAAAACGCAACGGCTTCTCCAGCCTCCATGTTCCTCAAGTTTTTTTATCGTCAACGTCAAAATTCATGGGCATCGTGTGGTGTCCACAAGAACGCCCGTTACAATGGACATAGTTTCTGCGCTTGGGTGTCCCCAGCCTAAGAGAGCCGTTGCGCAGTTGGTTTTCCAGAAATCCCTGGATTATTAAGCAAAGGGGGGGGGGGCATGACAGCTGGGCTGTACAGTAAGGTATGAAGTCTTGGTTCATTGGTGGTGTGAGTGCAACATTGTTGTAGGCAGGGTATATATATATTGAGGTAATGGGTGTGGCCTACCTTCTTGGTGCCTGGCAGCCTGGAAAGAAGATTTCTGTCCCATCCGCCCACCCTTGGTGGTAATGATGGTGTTGGGGGGGGGTTGTCTATGAATGAAGTCACAGCTGCGGTATTCTGGGCCTGCAGATGTCTTAAGTTATGTATAAGCCGCCGATAGGTGGGTGTTGGGGAGACTAGCTCCGCCTGATTGGGGGTCAGGTGGGGTGACAAGCTCTTGGATTATATGAGGTGGAACTGCCCTCCGCAGGTTCGGGTGGAGGGGTCAGAATATGTATTATAAGACTACACTGATGGTACTGATGGTGATAAGATGTTTATGTGTTATGTAATAAAGCTGTGGCCTATGCCCTTTCCAAGATGTTGGTGTCTGTGTATTATTGGGTTGAGGGGCATAGGCAATAAAAGGGAAGACCTAGACCTAAGCAGTCATGCCCTCTGACAGTCAGTGACTGCTCATAAAGTGGTAACGGGTGGTCATGGACGAGACTCCAATGGTCCATGGAGAAGGTAAAACCTGATAATGGAGGTATAGGGTGGCTGCCATAGTTTGTTAATAAGCATTTTGTCATTTATGAAGATGACCTATATTATTTTATTATTTTAAACGGCTGTCCCACCAAAAAATGACATGTCCTTATTTTTATTTAATGTTGCTGATATCTTACATGTGATTTGTTTTTCTCTTGTTGGTTTAGTTAAGAAAATATTTTCCTCTATATGTGTCACTGGGCGCATCCATTGTGTGATATTTTCCTCTATATGTGTCACTGGGTGCATCCATTGTGTGATATTTTCCTCTATATGTGTCACTGGGTGCATCCATTGTGTGATATTTTCATCTATGTGTGTCACTGGCTGCATCCATTGTGTGATATTTTCCTCTATATGTGTCACTGGGCGCATCCATTGTGTGATATTTTCCTCTATATGTGTCACTGGCTGCATCCATTGTGTGATATTTTCATCTATATGTGTCACTGGGTGCATCCATTGTGTGATATTTTCATCTATGTGTGTCACTGGCTGCATCCATTGTGTGATATTTTCATCTATGTGTCACTGGGCGCATCCATTGTGTGATATTTTCCTCTATATGTGTCACTGGCTGCATCCATTGTGTGATATTTTCATCTATGTGTCACTGGGTGCATCCATTGTGTGATATTTTCCTCCATATGTGTCACTGGGTGCATCCGTTGTGTGATATTTTCCTCTATACTGTATGCGTCACTGGTGCATCCATTCTGTGATATTTTGTGTTATAAACTGCCCCCCCCTAGTATCTTCCCATCACTTACTCCTCACTGTGTGGCTTTGGCCATAGAATGGAGTGAATGGGTCAGTCACCGACTCACATCATTGTATTGTGTGGGATGTATTTAACCCTTTCGCTGCTGAGGCTTTTCCCGCCTCTGTGCTGAGGTCATTTTTACCGGTTTTGCTCATCATGTTTAAACGTGTTTTGAAGGCTTATTTTAGTATATGACCCAGACATATTATATATTGTTATTTCCGTCAGACTCGGCAGATTCATAATATGTCATTATTATATGTATACGACATGACCTGTCTGTATATTATAACAAAAAATGCAATAAAATATGAATTTTCAATAATTTACAACGTGTAAAGTGTTTTTTTTTCATATTTTAACATGCGAGCAATTGCGGTTATATTTTGTATGGGGTGCGCTTGTTAAAAAAATTTGAGATGGGGTCTCGTTACATTTTACTTTGGGGAAAATTACACGATTTTTAACAAACGCACCGCATACAAAATCGTTAGTGCAGCATCATTGTTCACATTACAATTGAAATGGGAACAATATTGCTGCATTAACAAACCAAAAAAAAGAAAAAAAACTTATTTAAAAAAAATTAAATAAAAAAATGTTTATTTTTTTTATATGTTTTTAAAAAAACTTCTTTCATGGTCATGTTTGGTATTGTTGGAAAGGCCATGCTCTGGCCGATCCAACAGTACCAAACATTAACCCCTAGCTGCCACGAATCGGGAGATAGGGGTTTCCAATGAAGCCCTATCTCCACCATTGGTGGCAGTTAGGGGTTAACTCCAGGACTGGCGTCATCGTGCTATGCACGATGACGCCAGTCCTCAGGGGGCATTCCCGGAAGCTTTGCCGACATCCAAGATGTCGGCCAGCTCCGGGAGAGGATCACGCTTTGGCGCTTTTCGGCGCCGAATCGTGATCCGGCACCCAAGGGGTTAAAGGCATGCACGGTTTGGGCTGTGCCCTTCCAAACCGTGCCTGCCTTAACCCTGTGACAGCCAGCGATAGCAGGTGCCTCCTCCGCACACGTGGGGGGCGCCTGAATTAGATGTCATTGCGCCGCGGCGATGACATCTAATGGTGCCGGCGACGGTCCTGGATGTCAGCCCGCACCGGGGGGCACAGCGATCGGCCGGAATCCAGCCGATCGCTGGCCGCAAAGGGAGGACGCGCTCAGCGCGTCCTACGCAGGCAACGCTACCTGCGGGTGGACGCGCTGAGCGCGTCCTCCGCAGTGAAAGGGTTAAAGGACATCACCAGGGGGTAGATTAGAAGTCTTTTAAGCTCTCTGTCATATCTCATTCTGCTGCCAGCTCTTATAACAAGTAGCCAGAAGAACAACAGCCTACTGAATAGTCTTATCTAAACACCCCTCCACCATCGCATTAACTGTTAAGTACTGTAAATTTAGAAGAAGTAAAGAAAAACCTTTAACTGTTGCCTCATGGGAAAAATTAGCAAAATGGTACACCTCTTGTTTCCATCATATGTCTGTTTATATGTATTTCGTACCCTTTGGTTATTGTAAAGCGCTGCGGAAACTGTTGCGCTATATAAATGATGACAATAATAATAAAAAAAAAATAGGTTTGTGTTTTTATAATGTGTTCTATAAGGTGTTTTTATTTGTAAAGCACAAGTGAGCTTATGTACATGGTAGCGTCCTTTAAAAACTAGCATTTTCCTATTTTATCTGTATTATTTATTTCTTACATTCAGCATATTATCCGTTCCATATTCACTTTGCTGTTTGTTTTATCGATATTAAACGTTTATTACAGTTACAGACATTATTTCCCAACACGTCCGGATCTTCTTGGCCGGCTTCAGGCTTTGAATCCACTTAAAACCTTTGTAGCTTGTTCTGGGATTGATGAGGAAATGAGGAGAATAGGATGGAGGATGAGCTGCTTTGATGCTTTCAAATAATATTTTCCTGGCTGAACCCGGTTGTAAAAATAGAAATATCTGCTGAAAGATTTTAACAACAATTAACGCATTGTGACGAGCCGCCAAACACAGCGCCGACCAGCTTGTGGAAAAAGCCGACAAGCCGACGAACGCGGTAAAATAGTAGGGATGGGCTGGCGGTTCGATGCGAACATGAGTCCGCATCGAACATCGGCCGTTCGAAAGTTTGCGAACTTCGAACTTTTCAGGCCGTTCGCAAAAAGTTCGCAAACAAAAAGAATTTAGATTTATTTTTTTTGAAAAATGCTTAAAAAAATCCAAAAAAATCTAAATATAAAGAGACTCTTTACTGCAGAATATTATAAGCAGCGGTTTATTAGATATTGAATTAAAATGGAAATATTTATAACGTTGAAGCCTATGGGATAAAACAATCTTGTTGCTAAAACATCAGGCAGACGA
Organism: Leptobrachium leishanense; assembly: GCA_009667805.1. Classification (NCBI taxonomy): domain Eukaryota; kingdom Metazoa; phylum Chordata; class Amphibia; order Anura; family Megophryidae; genus Leptobrachium; species Leptobrachium leishanense. The sequence continues at coordinate 33,945,826 of CM019067.1, read as the reverse complement.
GGCCCTCTAATCAGGCACTGTAGAGGGCAGCCTGCCGGAGCCTCCCAAGGATCCCTTGAGGAGCATGCGGCCGCCGGATGACAGTGCTGCGACTGTGTGGGCAGGCTGGCCGGGTGCATGTGGCAGAGAGGTGGCGCAGGGGGAGGCGGCCATGGCAGACCCCCCCCCACAACCAGGATCCAGGGAGCCCCCACTGACTGACCACCAGGTTAAGGTAAAGCGACACATTTCTAAAAAAAAAAAAATCCGAGGACATTTTTAAATGTCCCAAGGAACATAAAATAAAACTTTTTTTTCTTTCTTTCTAATACTCACCTGATTCCTGGATCCACCAACAAGCGCAGCCTCCCGTCTCCCACGCTGTTAGACGCTGCATACGGCTAGGGTCAGAGTGGGGCAGTCGGAACGCGCGTGCAGGCGCACTAAATCACGGCGGCAGTAGCAGCACATGACGGCCAATGACGGCCAATATACGCAGTACGTGCGTACAAAAGTGCGCCGACACCACGCAACCGGCAAATGAACGCATTTTTCTCAGAACGTGAAACCGCTGCTACAGACGTACAGAGTGCGCTGCGGCCGCATAGCAGCGTGTGTGCGTGATTAGGAGACGTCAGACGCTGCTAGTGTGCGGCCTACATAACGTTCAAACAGCCGGATTTCCCTAGAATTGCGTTGGTGAGTACCTGCGACTGTGCGACTGTGGTCGTCTGACCACTTAAGCGTATTCCGTGAAAAAATGCGTGCGCACGCATCGACGTACATTTTGAAAATGCGCTCATCTGTCCCTAGCCTACACCAGCACGCTGTGTGCAGCTTCTGAGAAGATACGCTATTAGTGTAGAGGGAGTAATGCAAAATACGCAGCCGGCTTCCTCGCTACACTAATAGCGTATCTTCTCAGAAGCTGCACACTGCGCGCCGGTTAAAGCTAGCGTCAGACTGTAGAGGTGCTGAGCGGCAGTGTGAGGATTCATATGCTGCATTAATTCTTCTTCTTACAAATTTGGTTACCTAACCCGTTCGCGTTTGGATTGTAATATTGTGACATCCAGGTCCCCGTGTGGCGATCGGGGGGCCCCCAGACACATGGTGCCGCCAGCTGGCCGAATGCCAGGAGTTCTGGCGGCACCCGGTGCAGCTGTGAGTGATCAGGGGGCAGGGCGCGGCTTGATGACGTGGAGCCGCCGGGACCTTTAAATCAAGAGCGTGCGCTTACACCTCGCCTTACCATGGAGTTTCATTCCCGCATCGCTAGCTTACCAAATCAGTTTGTATACCTGTTACTTACCCTGCTTGTTCTGAGGACCAGATCTGTTGCCGGCTTTGCCTGCCATTTGACTATCCTCTCTGTGTACTCCCTGCCGGTTCTGTTTGCCTCCTGTTGCTACTGGTGTGCGCCGATTCTCACCATATACAGTAGCACGTACAAGTGCCTAAACATTGCTGACCCGGTTTTGTTATAACAACTACTCTCGCTTTGCGCCCCTGTCTGGTATATTCCACTGCTTGTTACTGCTGGTGCGCTTCCATCCTGCCATATACTATAGAGAAGTACAAACATATATTGATCTCAGTCTGTGGTGTATATTGTTGGTGCTGTCTCCCTGGCCTGTGTGGCTGCTAGAGGTTAGGTTTAGTGGTCTCGAGTCCCGACCATCCCAAGGATCGGAGGGTTAGAGGTCTGTTACCAGGGATTCTACCAGGTCTGTCCTGGGGAATCGTTAAAAATATGCGGTGAACGCCGCAGCAAATGTTAATGCTCATGCAAGTGAGCGTTAACGTTTGCGTTAAGATCGTAATTTTTCCCACTCGTTGTTGCTCCAACATTTCCCATGGCTTCAAATCGCATTTAAACATGAGCAACAGTGGTAAAAATTAGCTCACCGCACAGCGGTGAAATGGCTCAAAAAAAGTTTTTTGGATCAAGCGTGGGAAAAACATCAGGCGCTTGGGTAGGGTACCACGTGCTTGAAGCGACATATGACCACCTGCCATGCATCCCGTTGGCACAACACTTTGCATAGGTCCTCCTCCTCATCTGTCTCTACCCCCAATAAATGTCCTGCCATGTCATTGCCTACAACCTCCACTGACAGGGATGATGCTACAGTAATGGTTGTACCAGTTCCTTCCTCAGAATGTGACAGCATCCCATCAGCTGCAGATTTACACAGTCAGATTTCGTTGCCACAGCTGCTGCAGCGTAAGAAAAAATATAGTCCCAACCATGCCCTTGCACAGCGTCTAAATGCCAGCTTGGCAAAATTACTCACATTATAGCTGCTGCCTTTCCAGCTGGTGGACTCTACCTCCTTCCGTGAATTTGCCAAATGTGCTGTACCACAATGGCAGGTTCCAAAACGCCAGTTCTTTTCACGGAAGGCCATTCCAGCACTATACCAGCACGTGGAAGACAATGTTATGGAGTCATTGGGATAGGCAGTCAGCAGCAAGGTGCACATTACTTTAGACACGTAGTCCAGCAAGCATGGACAAGGCCATTACATTTCCTTCACAGCACACTGGGTAACTCTGCTTGCACCTGGGAGGGATCCAGGACGGGGCTCTGTGCTGGAGCTTGTTCATCCACCACGCCTCCAGAAAGCTGCTTATATGAGGTCTGTCTGCTCCACCACCTCTTCCTCCTCCTTCTCTGTCTCTGGCGAAGTGGCAGTTAAATCAGTGCGTGGCAGGGGCTACGCAATGGCTCAAGCAAAAAGATGCCATACTGTGCTTGAGCTGGTTTGTTTAGGGGACAGGAGCCACAACGGGCCAGAAATTCTGTCAGCTCTGCAGGGGCAGGTGCAGAGATGGTTAACACCACACCAGCTTGAGCTGGGAATGGTCGTCTGTGATAATGGCAGCAACCTGCTCTCCGCCCTACACCTGGGTAAGTTGACGCATGTTCCATGCCTAGCACACGTCCTAAATATGGTGGTACAGCGTTTCCTAACCAGGTACCCAGGGCTGGCAGAGCTTCTCAGCCAAACCAGAAAAGTCTGCAGCCACTTCAGACGGTCATTCCCAGCAAGTGTTCGCCTGGCAGAAATTCAAAGAGAATTCCACCTTCTCACAAACCGGCTGATCTGTGACATGCCCATAAGGTGGAACTCAACATTAGCAATGCTGCAGCATCTGCACAAGCAGCAGAGGGCCATCAATGAGTACCTGTGTGAGTATGGCACAAGGACAGGTTCAGGTCAACTTGTTTTTTTTTCCCCCACGCAGTGGCTGATGATCAAGGATGCATGCACTGTACTGTCACCATTTGAGGAGAAAATGAGGATGGTGAGCAGGGACAGTGCATGCATCAGTGATGCAATTCCTTTAGTGTTCTGCAGGGAATTATAGATGTGGCACTAGAGGCAGAGCAGCGGGAGGAAGAGAAGGACTTTGTTAGCTCTCAAGGCCCCAGTCTTTACGCAGACAGCATTCCTGTCAGATCAGACAGGAGGAGGATGAGGAGGAGGAGGAATATTTAAGTTGTGGGGGCATTGAAGGTGGGGATTCCTCAAGGGAGGGTTTTGTGTCCCCAGAAACCCAAGGACTAGTACGTGGCTGGGAGGAGGTAGTGCACGATACTGTCATCCTCAGCGACCAAGAAGACTCGGAAGCTAATGCCACCTCCAACCTACGCTTATCCTGCAAAGCCTGGTAAAGGACCCCAGGATTCGTGCTATCATGGAGAGGGATCATTACTGGTTGGCAACCCTTCTTGATCCACGATACAAGGTTAAGGTTGCAGTGCTTATCCTGTCCTCACAGAGGGAGGACAGGATGAAACAATTTGAGGACGCTCTAAAGCGTCACTTGTGTAACACCTTTCCAGGCACTGGTAGGTTACCAAGTGCGGACACAGGTGCGTCTGAGGCTGCGGTTGAGCAGAAGAAGAGTGGTGAAGGGGGCTGCTTGACTGATGCCTTTTCCAATTTTTTTAGTCCACGACGCCCAGGGACGTCAAATGTAGGCACCCTATGCCAGCGTCTTCACCATATGGTGCAGGACTACCTAGGGGCAGGGGCAGACCTGGATACCTTTACAGCAGATGATCCACTGGCTTACTGGGTGTTGAGATTGGATCACTGGCCAGAACTTAGCCAATATGCTATGCAGCTACTAGGTTGCCCTTCATCCAGCGTGCTTTCTGAAAGGACGTTCAGTGCCGCTAGAGGTTTTGTCGCAGATGAAAGAGTGCGTCTGTCCACCGACTCTGTAGACCGGCTGACATTTATAAAAATTAATCAGTCCTGGTTCAGCAGCTATCACTCCCCTGATGCTGATGTAACTGACTAGATCGGGGATCTCTTCTGCATTCCCAAAACCTCCACCACTGCACTCTTCCACAGTACCTCAGAGGGGTTACGGTGTGAAGGCACTAGCTGGCACCAAAGGTTCAATTTTAAAGCACCTGTTGTTACTTTCATCCAAAGTTTGCATAAGTTTCACCATAATTTAGCCAAAAAATCACTAAACTTGTTCTGCGTGTCCTAAAACATCTCCTCTTTTCATACAGGCTGCCGCCCTAAGCAGTAGTTTATGAATAGATTAAAGGAAAACCATTTACCGTCTTTTGAAATGTCATTTGTTTCTTTTTAAATGTTTCTATACATCCTACAAATCCGCCACTTCACGGGCAGGTTATGGGGACCTCCTAGGCACGATATTTGAAGGAATTTTTCATTTTTATTCTTAACCTTTATGTCATGGAAAAATCACTGTTCCTTTATAAACTTTTTTTTAAAACGTTTTGTCCTTGTTTCCTGTCCCCCAGGGCACTACCCGAACCCCCATACACCTTTTATGGCAAATATCTTGCATATATGCCCTTTTGGAGGGCACTCTAAAATTCGAACGTTCGAGTGCCATTGACATGCATTGAGTTCGAATGGTGTTCGAATTCAAACTTTTTAAATGGTAGAAAATAGGTAGAAATGTAGCTTCATCAGAATTCCATTTTACTTTCCGCTATTTCTCTGAACTCCCGTGACATCCCAGGCTTTACTTTTGTACAGGATGAGTCACTTGATAGCAAATGCTGTACACATATGTTCCGGATGGTTATCCACCCACTGAGTCTGTCATCTGTTGCGAACGAGCGTCTGTCAGCTTCCTGTGTAATCTGCACAGAAAGTCACAAAAAAAGCAAAAGGGGCTATTCACAAAGCACCGAACTTGCCACCGAGAGGCACTGTATGTACGGTGCAATTTTGTGACAGTTCATCTAATCATTTCAGGAACAATTGGGGAGGATACAAGGAAGGGGGAGGAAGGGGGGGAAGGGGGATATGTTTTAAGATATTTTATTCATCTATACCAGCTGAGAAAGCCGAATTATCAGTGAAACGCGTCATGATTTATGTTACTGACTTGATTTTATTAAAAGTGCTTATACTTATTCCCTGACTGCCGTGTATCATGTGAGGTGATTTAGTGGATTTTTTACCTAAAAAAGGCAGAACTAGGAGAGCTCCACCAAGTGTAAGTGTGCAGTTGGCTACTATTTTTATACTGTTGTGATTCAGTATTATTCAGAATTACTGCAATAAAAAAGTTGTCATCTGCACTCATTTCTATACAATTCCATGTGAAACAAAACACAATTAGAGGTTTTAGTTTACTTGAATGGCCATTGAATCGTAAGCTCACTCGCTCTATCATGGCACCTCTTGGTAGAGTGAGTACCTAACCAATGTAACCAAAAGCCACTCCTCTGAGCAGCTGCATGCTCTCTCGCTGCTTTTCAGCTGAGGCAGAAAAGTGGTGTTTTTTTTTTATACACGCACGAAGCACTTCCCATTTGGGGTTGAAAACAAAATTATTGGAAAAGGAACAGCAGCAAAATGACCTAACTGGTGTTACTGCAAAATACACAGAAAAAATGGCATTGCGCATGTACTCACCAGAGCGACTGCAACAAGCTAGAGTAACAACCCAGTTCACTAAATAAAATACAGCAAGAAAAACAGGTGTCATCTGCGCTGATTTCTATACAATTCCATGTGAAACAGAACACAATTAGAGGTTTTAGTAAGCTCACTCGCCCCATTATGACACCTCTTGGTAGAGTGTGTACCTAACCAATGTAACCAAAAGCCGCTCCTCTGAGCAGCTGCACGCTGCTTTTCAGCTAAGAGGCAAAATGGTACAGAATTACGCTAAGGGATATCCTCTGGTCTGTTTTTTTATGCTTTTAATTTAACCCTTTCACTGCTGAGCCATTTCACCGCTGTGTGCTGAGCTAATTTTTGCCGGATTTGCTCATTATGTTTAAACGCAATTTGAAGCCACATTTTATTATATGACCCAGACACATTATATATCGTTTTTTCCGGCAGACTTGGCAGATTAGTAATATATTACTTTTGTATGTATACGTTATGTCCTGCCTGTATATTATAAAAAAAATGCAATAAAATCAGAATTTTTAATCATCTACAGCATGTAAAGTGGTTTTTTTTTACATTTTATCATACGAGTTTTTGTGGCAATATTTTCTAAGTGGTGCGCTTGTTAACAAAATTTGAAATTGGGACTCGTTACATTTTTTTGGGGGGAATTACGTGATTTTTAGCAAATGCACCTCATAGAAAAAAATCATTAGGGCAGCATCATTGTTCACATTATAATTGAAATGTGAACAATATTGCTGCATTAATAAAAAAACACACAAAAAAACCCTTTTTTTTTCTTTTTATATATTTTTTTCTTTACTTTAAAGAAGTATGTGCAGGCCTATCGAATGATACCAAACATGGCCCCCCTAGCTGCCACCGTTTGGGAGATATGGGGGTTCAAAAGAACCCCCCTATCTCTACCAGGGGATTTCTTTGGGAAATCCCCGGGCAGCTAGGGGTTCCCCGGCTAATTGATGTCATCGCGCCATGTGCGATGATGTCTGTTGCTGAGGGGGGACCTGGAGGTGGAACCGCCATCCAAGACGGCTGCCCTCACCGGATCTAGGCCGCGATCTGGTGCCGAATGGCATTTAAGGGGTTAAAGCCAGGCGCCGCTTTGAAGGGCAGACACTGCCCTTCAAAGCGGTACCTGGCTTTTGTTTGTAGACCCTCCCAATCGGGAGGGAGAGGGATCTGAACGGATCCCCCCTCCCTTCAGGCGATCTCCCGGCTTTTGACGGGGGGTCGCCTGGAAATGGCGTCATCGCGATGACGACATTACGGCGGGAGGGTCTATAAAAGGGGCATCTGAGTTCAAGGAAGTCAGAACGCGGCGGGACCCGGACCAAAGTGGTGGTGAGTATCTCTCTGGCCCCCCATCGAGCGGAAGACATGGGGGAACGTCCTCCGCATACAGCGGGGGTCAATGAGGCCGTTCCCCACACGTCCTCCGCAGGGAAGGGCGTTAAGGAAAATGAAGAAGGAAATTATATGAGGTGGATGGGTACCTGAAATAATAGAACAACACCCATTGGAAGGTATACATAGAGCCGGTTTTTAGGCTCAGAGTTGTGTGAGCCTTATATTTTGAAATGTTATTTTTTATGGTATAAAATAATACTTTACTATATACGTTTTTATCTGCTTCATTTTCTGGTTCTCATTGGAGAGTTTGTTGAAATATTCGTTATTAATGCCTTCACTACCGAGATTGAGATGTCTCAGGCTTCAAAAGCACCACCATGTACCCGATATCTAGATATCTCGATCTGCAGCTCTGTAGCCCAAAAGCAAAGAACCAAAATTGTGTGCAGTTATGGTGCCTTGTGTTTTGGCCCATTTTTTCTGACTTTGGCGTTTCCATTTCGCTGAAAATACAGTGAATTCGCTACTTAGCGAATGGTCACCGTATTTTACCAAAATTGGAGTCGCCGAAGCAGTTGTAGGACGAATTAACATAGGGAAATTCCACTGAACTGAAAAAGAAAGGAAGACTCCTAATTTTCAAATAGGAGTTTTAATCAATAAAAATGTGTCTAAATATTAAAAAAGTCATTAAAAAATAGTCTGTTACAAAATAAAGTCTTTTAAAAACAATAAGAAAAACAAAAATGTTGTCTAAAAAATGCAAAAAATACAAAAAGGTGTTCTAAAATATAAATAATAAAAGAAGGTTTTTGCAAATAATGGAAGGAATAAACGGTCTTCAACCCCTTCACTATCAAGTGATTTTCCAAAAAAAAAAACATTGACAGAAACCAGTGTTTTTTTGTAAAATTATTTTAATTAATTATAAAGTAAGAAATATTTACTAATAATTTTTTTTTATAAGAGTTTATACCGATTGCATGTCTTTCTGTAAATAACTTATTTCGCCAGTAGATGGCGCCATCTACTGCCAAATTGAGTTAGAGGTTTGAGCTGCATGTCTATTTTCTTCTACTTCTCCTGCATCGACTGCTGAAAGTCTGATATTTCACAGCATTCAGAGAATTTTACAGTTTTAGCTTTTTGGGCATTATGCCCACAGGGCTAAAACTTTGGGGCTCCTTCTGCAGCCCAAAAGCAAATGAAATTGGTTAAGAGCAAACAATTTTAATTTGCTTTTGGGCTGCAGACCTGCAGATCGAGATATCTCGATATCAAGGCACCAGATGGTGCCTTTGAAGCCCGAGATTTCTCTATCGGTAGTGAAGGGGTCAACATTTTTTTTTAAAAAAAATATTAAAACGGGATATTCAGAGAGAGTCAATCTGTCCCCGAAATGTCACGAACAGGGAATTTCCCCGTATGATGCCATTTTTTAAATAGTTTTTCTTTTTTCTGTAACAGACCTTTTTATTATCATTCATAGGATCTTATATGTAGATTCCGTGCGTTTTCGTTCAGTAGTTTTTTGCAAACAGCATTTCAATTTGGACACTTTCAAGCGCATTGCTTTTATTTGTTTTTATCCCATTCATCAGCTTGTCGGCTTTATCCGGCGGCTGCTCTGCGCTGTGATCGGCGGCTCGGCGGCTTTTTCTGACCTGTTCGGCGTGTTTTTTACGGCATTCTGGCTGGTTTTCGGGAAGTGTTCTGTGGGTTTGCGGCGGATTTTCCCTGCACTCTGGAGACCCTGCGGTGAATGCTGAATTCACCGCAGGGTGGGGAACTTTGATTCCCCAAAGTACAAGGAAGTGCGGGGACATGTCGGCGACATTTCGGTGCTCTCTGAATATCCCCTAACGTTTTTACCTTGATGCCTATGGGATGTGCCTGTTTAAATCTGTCAAACTGAATTACTGAAAATCAGGGCATTTTGCAGGAATTTCTGTGCAATTGAGCGCACTGTGAATAGAAGACACGACAGTCTTCAATGGTGCAATTTTGGTGCTGCCAAATTGTGCCGAATTTTAGAGATGTGCATTCATTTCGGAAAAATTCTGAATTTGGAATGAAATTTGATAATTCGTAGTTCGGAAGTACTTCCGCATAACGAATCGATACGATACAAATTCGAAACAAAACTGTATATAACGAATTTATTTCGTTTTACACTGTGTCATCATCATAAAAGAAAAATTTGAATAATTTATATCAACTATTGAATTGATCTTAACTTACAATACAAGTAATAGTCAGCAAAGGACTTTATGAAACAAATTAATTTTGTTTCGCTGTTTAATTTGACTCAAATACTAAATCTGTGAGACGGCTTACAATTTAACCCTAGCTTTTCTTCTAACTAGGGATGAGCCGAACACTCCCCGAGTTCGGTTGGAGCCCGAACCGAACTTCCCATTTGTTCGGGACCGAACCCGAACCCCCATGCAAGTCAATGGGGCTGAAAATTCGGTTTTTTAGAGTGCCCTCCATGAGGGCATATATGCTACATATTTGCCATAAAAGGTGTATGGGGGTCCAGGTAGTGCCCTGGGGGACAGGAAACAAGGACAAAAAGTTTTAAAAAAAACTTTTTAAAGGGACAGTGAGTTTTCCATGAAATAAGGGTTAAAAATAAAAACGAAAAATTCCTTCAAATATTGTGCCTAGGAGGTCCCCATAACCTGCCCGTGAAGTGGCGGATTTCTAGGATGTATAGAAACACTTAAAAACAAAAAAATGACGTTTCATATGACGGTAAATGCTTTTCCTTTAATCTATCCATAAACAACTGCTTTGGGCGGCAGCCTGTATGAAAAGACATTTTAGGACGCGCAGAAAAAGTTTAGTGGTTTTTTGAGCTAAATTATTGTGAAACTTATGCAGGCTTTGGATGAAAGTAACAATAGGTGCTTTAAAATTGGGCTTTTAGCGTCGGCAACAGTGCCGTCACACCGTAACCCCTGAGGATATGAATCTGATACAGGCGTCAATGGCAGTGCACCCAGATATTGTGCCTTTAGTGCCAGGCATGCAAGTACTATCATACAGTAACCCCTCTGTGGTATTGTGGAACAATGCAGGGGTGGACCATGTGGTCCTATATTGAAAAGTGTTTTTTTATCTGTTAACCCTTTCGCTGCTGAGGCTTTTCCCACCTCTGTGCTGAGGTCATTTTTACCGATTTTGCTCATCATGTTTAAATGCGTTTTGAAGGCTTATTTTAGTATATGACCCAGACATATTATATATCATTCTTTCCGTCAGACTCGGCAGATTCATAAAATGTCATTATTATATGTATACGTCATGACCTGTCTGTATATTATAACAAAAAATGCAATAAAATATGAATTTTCAATAATTTACAACGTGTAAAGTGGTTTTTTTTCACATTTTAACATGCGAGCAATTGCGGTTATATTTTGTATGGGGTGCGCTTGCTAAAAAAATTAGGGATGGGGTCTCATTACATTTTTTTTTGGGGAAAATTACGCAATTTTTACCAAACGCACCGCATACAAAAATCGTTAGTGCAGCATCATTGTTCACATTATAATTGAAATGGGAACAATATTGCTGCATTAACAAACCAAAAAAAAAGAAATGCAAACTTGTTTATTTTTTTATAATTTTTTTAAAAATATTTTTTATACTCATGTTTGGTATTGTTGGAACGGCCATGCTCTGGCTGATCCAACAATACCAAACATTAACCCCTAACTGACACGGATCGGGAGATCGGGGGTTCATTGGAACCCCCTATCTCCACCATTGGTGGCAGTTAGGGGTTAACTCCAGGACTGGCGTCATCGTGCTATGCATGATGACGCCAGGCCTCAGGGGGCATTCCCGGAAGCTTGGCCGACATCCAAGATGTCGGCCAGCTCGGGAAAGGATCACGAACCGGCGCATTTCGGCGCCGATTCGTGATCCGGCCCCCATGGGGTTAATGCCAGGTACCATTTGGAAGGGCAGGCTGTGCCCTTCCAAACGGTGCCTGGGTTAACCACCTGCATTCCGCCGATCAGGAGGGAGAGAGGTCCGAAGGACCTTCCCCCCCTCCCTTTCAGGCGCCTCCTCCGCACATGCGGGGGGGGCGCCTGAATTAGGTGTCATCGCGCCCCCGCGATGACACCTAATTACTCCGGCGGTGGTTCCGGGTGCTGGGCTGACATCGAGGATGTCAGCCCGCACTGGGGGGACCAGCGATCAGTCGGAAGCCGGCCGAACGCTGGCCCCAAAGAGAGGACACGCTCAGCGCGTCCACCGCATGGAACGCTACCTGCGGTTGGACGCGCTGAGCGCGTCCACCGCAGCGAAGTGGTTAATGGGCGTCAGTGCACCCAGATATTGTGCCTTTAATGCCAGGCCAGCAAGTATCATCATACAGTAACCCCTCTGTAGTATTGTGGAAGAGTGCAGGGGTGGGCCATGTGGTCCTATATTGAAAAGATATGCATCTGGTTAAGGCGTCAGTGCACCCAGATATTCTGCCTTTGGTGCAAGACTGCCAGGCCAGCAAGTATCATCATACATTAAGGCTGGGGTCAGACGAACGCAGTGTTAACGTCCGTGTTGCCCACACATAAGTACGTCCGTGATAGCATACAATTGTGTTAAATGGAGCCCCACACACGAAGTACGTCCGCACAGAAGTGCGGGGGCTGACGGACGCTGCAAACGGACGCAGGTTAGGGAAGAACGTAATACTGCTAGAACGGACGTGCAGAATGCGCCACGTCCACAACGTCCGCATAGCTTTGTGTGTGAGTGATGCGATGCAACAAGGTCAGACAGACTGCATTTATACGTCCAGCATTTTTGACGGACAGAATGTTCTTTCATTGTAATTTATTTTCTCTGCTACATCTGTCAAAAAATACGTCAGTGAAAAAAACCGACTGTGTGGCCACTACCTTGTCGTCAGTCAGTAAGTACGTCCGTACTGCACGGATGCACAGTCCGTAGAAAATGCACTCATCTGACCCTAGCCTAACCCCTCTGTGGTATTGTGGAAGAGTGCAGGGGTGGACCATGTCCTATATTGAAAGGTTTTTGATCTGGTAATGGGAGTCAGTGCACCCAGATATTGTGCCTTTAATGCCAGGCCATCAAGTACCATCATACAGTAACCCCTCTGTGGTATTGTGGAAGAGTGCAGGGGTGGACCATGTGGTCCTATATTGAAATTTTTTTGATCTGGTAATGGGCGTCAGTGCATCCAGATATTGTGCCTTTGGTGCAAGACTACCAGGCCAGCAAGTATCATCATACAGTAACCCCTCTGTGGTATTGTGGAAGAGTGCAGGGTTGGACCCTGTGGTTCAAAAAAATAAAATGATATAAATCTGGCACAGGCGTCAGTGCAGCCAAATATTGTGCCTTCACACCGTAACCCTTTTGTGGTATTGTGGAAGAGTTCAGTGCTGGAGGTTTTGTGAATGCAGAAGAGGACATCCCCTATCTATTCCATTACTTCAGCATCAGGGGATTGATAGCTGCTGATCCAGGACTGATTCAATTTTATAAATGTCAGCCGGTCTACAGAGTCGGTGGACAGACGCACTCTTTTGTCTGTGACAAAACCTCCAGCGGCACTGAACGTCCTTTCGGAAAGCACGCTAGATGAAGGGCAACCTAGTAGCTGCATAGCATATTGGCTAAGTTCTGGCCTGTGATCCAATCTCAACACCCAGTAAGCCAGTGGATCCTCTGCTGGAAACGTATCCAGGTCTGCCCTTGCCCCTAGGTAGTCCTGCACCATATGGTGAAGACGCTGGAAATGGGTGCCTACATTTGATGTCCCTGGGCGTCGAGGACTAAAAAAATGTAAAAATGCATCAGTCAAGCGGCCCTGGCCTTCACCGCTATTCCTCTGATCACCTGCAGCCTCAGAAGCACGTGTGTCAGCACTTGGTAATCTAACAGTGCCTGGAAAGGTGTTACACAAGTTTCGCTTTAGAGGGTCCTCAAGTTTTGTCATCCTGTGCTCCCTCTGTGCAGGCAGGATGAGCTCTGCAACTTTCCCCTTGTATCGTGGATCAAGAAGGGTTGCCAACCAGTAATGATCCCTCTCCTTGATAGCATGAATCCTGGGGTCCTTTAGCAGGCTTTGCATCATTAGGGAGCCCATGCAGAGTAGGTTGGAGGTGGCATTAGCTGCCGAGTCTTCCTGGTCAATGAGGATGACCGTATCGTGCACTTCTTCCTCCCAGCCATGCGCAAGCCCTTCTGTTTCTGGGCACACAAAACCCTGCCTTGAGGAATCCCCACCTTCAATGCCCCACTACTTTAAATAGTCCTCCTCCTCCTCCTCATCCTCCTCCTGTCTGATCTGAGTAGGCCCCGCTGGAATGCTGTCTGCGGAAAGACTGGGGCCTTGAGAGCTAGGGAAGGCCTCCTCTTCCTCCCGCTACTCTGCCTCTAGAGCCACATCTATAATTCCCCACAGAGTGTGCTCCAGCAGGAACACTAAAGGAATTGTGTCACTGATGCATGCACTGTCCCTGCTCACCATCCTCATTGCCTCCTCAAATGGTGACAGTACAGTGCATGCATCCTTGATCATCAGCCACTGCGGGGGGGGGGGAAACCAAGTTGACCTGAACCTGTCCTTGTGCCATACTCACACAGGTACTCGTTGATGGCCCTCTGCTGCTTGTGCAGATGCTGCAGCATTGCTAATGTCGCGTTCCACCTGGTGGGCATGTCACAGATCAGACGGTTTGTGGGAAGGTGGAAAGCTCTTTGAATTTCTGCCAGGCGAACGCTTGCTGGGAATGACCATCTGAAGTGGCTGCAGACTTTTCTGGCCTGGATGAGAAGCTCTGGCAGCCCTGGGTACTTGGTTAGGAAACGCTGTACCACCAGATTTAGGACGTGTGCTAGGCATGGTACATGCGTCAATTTACCCTTGCGTAGGGCGAAGAGAAGGTTGCTGCCATTATCGCAGACGATCATTCCCAGCGCAAGCTGGCGTGGTGTTAACCATCTCTGCACCTGCCCCTGCAGAGCTGACAAAATTCTGACCCGGTGTGGCTCCTGTCCCCTAAACAAACCATCTCAAGCACAGTATGGCATCTTTTTGCTTGAGCCATTGCGTAGACCCTGTCAGGCGTCGGTTTAACTGCCACTTCGCCTGAGACAGAGAAGGAGGAGGAGGAGGAGGAGGAGAAGGAGGAAGAGGTGGTGGTGGTGGAGCAGACAGACCTCATACAAGCAGCTTTCTGGAGGCGTGGTGGATGAACAAGCTCCAGCACAGAGCCCCATCTTGGATCCCTCCCAGCTGCAATCAGAGTTACCCAGTGTGCCGTGAAGGAAATGTAACGACCCTGTCCATGCTTGCTGGACCACGTGTCTAAAGTCACATGCACCTTGCTGCTGACTGCCTTTTCCAATGACTGGATAACATTGTCTTCCATGTGCTGGTATAGTACTGGAATGGCCTTGCGTGAAAATTAATGGCGTTTTGGAACCTGCCACTGTGGTACAGCGCATTCAGCAAATTCACGGAAGGGAGCAGATTCCACCAGCTGGAAAGGCAGCAGCTGCAATGCGAGTAATTTTGCTAAGCTGGCATTTAGACGCTGTGCTTGGGGATGGTTGGGACTATATTTTTTCTTTCGCTGCAGCAGCTGCGGCAACGTAATCTGACTGCGTAAATATTCAGCTACTGGGATGATGTCACATTGTGAGGAAGGACCTGCTGGTAGATCCATTACTGTAGCATCATCCCTGTCGGTGGAGGTTGTAGGCAATTGCATGGCAGGACATACAGTGTGGGTAGAGACAGATGAGGAGGAGGAGGAGGACCTAAGCAACGTTTTGCGACAACGGGATGTGTGGCACTTGTTCATATGTCGCCTCAAGCACGTGGTACCCAAGTGTCCGGTGTTTATCCCACGCTTCAGCCTCCTCTGACATAGATTACAAATAGCAACGGTGGGGTCTGCTGCACATTTCTTAAAGAACTCCCAGACAGCAGAGTTCCTGCATGTGTTCTTTGAGACAACAGCGCTCTGCACCGGAGCAGCTCTGACATGTGATGCCTTGGACTGGCTAGTGCTACGGTTGGTCACAGAGGATGTTGTGCCTCGTGTTTGCTGTGCCTCCTCCTCCTCCTCACTTGATTCCTCAGTTCGATCTGGCACCCAGGTGGAGTCAGTCACCTCATCATCAATGTCATCTTCACCCCCTATCTCCTTGTCACTGGAGCCAACTTTGCAGTATGCTGCAGCTGCTGGGGCAACATGAGTGCCAGTTATTTGTGTGTCATCACTGGCACCCCCTTTCTCTAGGTTGATTATACTCCCTTGCTCAACCTCAGAGATTGAATCAGAGCACTGTACTTGCTGCGCATCCTCAAGCAGCATGTCACTCTCATTGTAGTCAAACAATTCAGCTGACTCCTCCGTGTGTGATAGCGAGGCTACGGCAGGAGTAGCTGTGGACATGGAGGCTGCATTAGATGCTTTGGCAGCTGAGGTGGAGTGTAAAGCACTAGAAGCCTGGCTGGCAGAGGACTCGGAGGATGGCCTGGTTAGCCAATCCACCAAGTCCTCTGTTTGTTGCTGCTGCTTAAGACGGCCAGCACCAGTTAGAAAGGACAAGCGTGTCCCCTGCAGAGGATGCACCACGTCCACCACGACCAGAGACACAGCCTCTCGACACAGGGGCTGCTTGCCCTCTTATCTGTGGCTGGGAGCATCTGCCTGTCCTTGTTGTTCTTTCAGACATGGTGAGTGATATATAGATTAATATATACAGAACTCTGATTCAACTCTGGTATAAAGATTTAAATAACTCTGGTATAACTCAGTGAGACACCCTGATAGCTGGCAGCCAGTGACAAGAGACACAGATCACCTTAATTCCCAAGTGTTTTAAGGAAATTAGTAAGCCCCAAAAAAACTTGCTGGCTGTATGACGAGACACAGAATATCACCTTGATTCACAAGTGTTTTAAAGAAATTAGTGAGCCCCAAAATACAGCGTGGTACTGTTTGTATGACGAGACACAGATCACCTTAAGTCCCAAGTGTTTTAAGGAAATTAGTAAGCCCCAAAAAAACTTGCTGGCTGTATGACGAGACACAGAATATCACCTTGATTCACAAGTGTTTTAAAGAAATTAGTGAGCCCCAAAATACAGCGTGGTACTGTTTGTATGACGAGACACAGATCACCTTAATTCCTAAGTGTTTTAAAGAAATTAGTGAGCCCCAAAAAAACTTGCTGGCTGTGTGACGAGACACAGAAGATCACCTCAATTCACAAATGTTTTAAATAAAGTTGTAAACCCCAAAACAACTTGCTGGCACAGTGACAAGACGCACATCACCTAAATTCCCTGATATTTGGTATAAATGAGACCCAAAAAAACTTGCTGGCACAGTGTGACAAGACCCAGAAAATCACCTCAATTCACAAATGTTTTAAATAAAGTTGTAAACCCCAAAACAATTTGCTGGCACAGTGACAAGACACACATCACCTAAATTCCCTGATATTTGGTCGAAATGAGACCCCCCCAGACCCCCCCAGTAGCGTGGCAGACCGGCAGTAACAACACACACAACTATCTCCTTTGAAATCTCCTCTGAAATGCGTGCAGAAGCGCTGCGTGGAAACCTTATATAGTGTGCTGCGGGACTTAGCTCTGTGAGCCCATGATTGGGCAAAATTTGCCCAATCAGGACTCTGAGCGGTGATTGGCATAGTGTTCAACCAGTCTTGCACCAGACCTGTGGTCAGGTGCAAGGCTGTAGCCAATTAGGAGCTTCAGGCAGTGGGAAAATGCATTGTGGTCGAACATGCGGCGAACACCCGGAAATGTTCGGGGTTCGCGATCCGCTCGAACAGGTTAAGTTCGGGTCGAACCCCGAACCGTCCGAACCCGAACAGCTCATCCCTACTTCTAACAGCAAAATGTAATTAATTGGGGTTCTCCCTCTTCCTGTCCTCCAATTCCCTACTTGACCCCCTGCAATCTGGCTTCCGTCCCCTACACTCAACTGAAACTGCCCTCACCAAAGTCACCAACGACCTCCTAACGGCTAAAAAACACGGCCACTATTCTATTCTCATCCTGCTTGACCTCTCGACTGCTTTTGACACTGTTGACCACCCCCTCCTTCTACAGACCCTCAACTCTCTGGGTCTCGGTGACACTGCACTTGCTTGGGTTGACTCCTATTTATCCAACAGGTCCTTCTGTGTGTCCTTTGCTGGTAACTCCTCCTCCTCATTGCCTCTATCTGTTGGTGTACCTCCAAGGCTCTGTCCTTGGTCCTCTGCTCTTTTCCATCTACACCTCCTCCCTGGGCAAAATCATCAACAGCTTTGGCTTTAATTACCACCTCTACGCTGATGACACTCAGATCTACCTCTCTACCCCTGATCTCTCTCCCCTTGTCCTCTCAAAAGTCAGTGACTGTTTATCTGGCATCTCCTCCTGGATGGCCTCCCACCACCTAAAGATCAACATGTCAAAGACAGAACTCCTACTTATTCCTCCCTCCAATGCCTCCCCACCTCCTGACTTCTCTATCACGGTGGTGGGTATCACCATCTCCCCATCAAACCAAGTTCGCTGCCTTGGAGTTACACTTGACTCTGCTCTTTCCTTCATCCCCCACATCAAGTCTCTTTCCTCCTCCTGCCGATACCAAGTGCGTAATATTTCCAGAATTCGGCCATTTCTTACCGCTGTCACCACAAAACAACTCATACACGCCCTGGTAATCTCCCGACTCGACTATTGCAATAATCTCTTATCTGGCCTCCCTCTGTCCCGCCTCTCCCCCCTACAATCCATCCTGAAAGCCTCCGCCAGGCTAATTCACCTCGCCCGCCGCTCTGTCTCTGCCGCTCCCCTCTGCGAGTCCCTTCACTGGCTCCCTATCCACTGCAGAATTAAGTTCAAAATCCCTATCCTTACCTACAAACCCTCACTAATTCAGCTCCCCACTACCTGTCCTCACTAATCACCAAATACACCCCAGCCCGCTCCCTAAGGTCAAACAGTGACCTGCGCCTAGCTTCTCCCCGCATCACCTCTTCCCATCATAGACTGCAGGATTTCTCACGCGCAGCCCCCACTCTCTGGAACGCTCTCCCTCGTACTGTCAGACTTTCCCCTAACTTCTCTTCCTTCAAACGCTCCCTGAAAACATTCCTATTTAGGGAAGCCTACCACCCAACTCACTAACGCAACCATCAATCACTCTCACCTTACAGTCCTCTCCTCCTGTTTACAACCCCAACCCTCCTAGATTATGAGTTCCTACGGGAATAGGGCCCTCATCTCCTCCTGCACTGTTTGTCAAATGTTGTTCATTGTATTGTAACCCTGTCTATACTATGCTTATTGTACAGCGCTGCGGAATATGCTGGCGCTTTATAAATAAAGAATAATAATAATAATAATAAATAATTTTATTTAGTGATCCAAAATGAAAATTCAAATTGATCAACTATCGAATTGATATATGAAATTCAAATTGATTTGAAATTTCAAATCAATCCAAAACGAAACGAAACAAAATACGAAGCTAAATTAGTTAAGAAATTCCGAAAACGTAATTATTTAAAAACGTAACGAAACTAAACTATGCTAATTTTTCAGCCATGCATATCCCTACCGAATTTCACTGTATTTCCTTGTCAATTCACCTGTATTTGGAAAATTGACAGCTCAGTGAATAGACAAATTGACTGAAATTGAAGTGGTGAATTTCACCGTTTGGTGCAATTTAGGGCCACTTCGGAGGTTAGGGAATAATAACCACTTTGATCTCTGAGAAAAAAAAGCATTAAGCTGAATAATAATACAGTATTCCTTTTCTGTATCACATATCAACATCCAGCAGAGGTCACTATGCCATTTGAAAAGATATTTATTGCGCTTTAAGTTTATAAGAACCGACAATGCTGTTTATGGCTACTTAGCAATTATTCCGTAGCAGTGACATGATTTTGTCATTTGACAGAGTGTGAACAAAAAAGATGAAGATTTCTTTCGGCGTTGTGAAATAATTATGAATACTAAATTAGTAACTGGGCAGAGCAGCAATGCAGTGAGACGTAACGTGACATAATTTGCAGTTCCTTTAAGGCAGGAGTTTTGCGCCCTGTGAAAATTCAATCCTGTACCACAATAATACTGCAAAAACAAAGAGCAGCCTGAAATCTTTTTGCCAGGGATTTGGCAGAATACAGGTAGAGCTGTGGGGTCAGTCATTGCTGTACAGGGATAAGATTCAGGGGGTTATAATGAGTGTAAATCCCTGTACAGTACAGATACAAGGTGTTGCTGTAATTGCCATACACAGGCATTATGCAGCACATACAGATACAAGGTGTTGCTGTATTTGCCACACACAGGCATTATGCAGCACATACAGATGCAAGGTGTTTCTGTAATTGGCATACACACACAGGCATTATGCAGCACATACAGATACAAGGTGTTGCTGTAATTGCCATACACATGCATTATGCAGCACATACAGATACAAGGTGTTTCTGTAATTGGCATACACACACAGGCATTATTCAGCACATACAGATACAAGGTTTTGCTGTAATTGCCATACACAGGCATTATGCAGCACATACAGATACAAGGTGTTTCTGTAATTGGCATACACACACAGGCATTATGCAGCACATACAGATACAAGGTGTTGCTGTAATTGACATACACAGGCATTATGCAGCACATACAGATACAAGGTGTTACTGTAATTGCCACACACAGGCATTATGCAGCACATACAGATACAAGGTGTTGCTGTAATTGCCTTACACAGGCATTATACAGCACATACAGATACAAGGTGTTACTGTGATTTCCATACATAGGCATTATGCAGCACATACAGATACAAGGTGTTGCTGTAATTGCCATACACGGGCATTATGCAGCA
Source organism: Leptobrachium leishanense (assembly GCA_009667805.1). Taxonomy (NCBI): domain Eukaryota; kingdom Metazoa; phylum Chordata; class Amphibia; order Anura; family Megophryidae; genus Leptobrachium; species Leptobrachium leishanense. The sequence goes on along the minus strand of CM019067.1, from coordinate 33,925,632 downwards.
CATACAGATTCAAGGTGTTGCTGTAATTGCCATACACGGGCATTATGCAGCACATACAGATACAAGGTGTTGCTGTAATTGCCATACATAGGCATTATGCAGCACATACAGATACAAGGTGTTGCCGTAATTGCCTTACACAGGCATTATACAGCACATACAGATACAAGGTGTTACTCTAATTTTCATACACAGGCATTATGCAGCACATACAGATATAGCATTGCTAATAATCTCATAATGATCACTACAAACCCCCATAAGCAGGAGATCTCACCATTATATTATCTGTCTGCTGCACATTTACGGACACAGAGGCCATTTCTGCCTGTATGCTGATAATCCAGACCCTGTGTGACATTGTGAAAGATAAGGGACGCCAACTTGAGTTTAGAACGTTTAATTCCCGACAATATTTCTGTAAAAGGATAAATGAATACATGAAAAATTAAAAGTGAGCAACAATTTCTGCACAAAATGTGTATTATACCCTATATTTAATTGTTAAATTGACATCCCACATTTGAAATAAATATTATATTTTTTTTCAACTAAAAGGGCTTTGCAGTAAAAGGGTTAAATATATATCTGTATTGATAGGTGGATACAGGGATACTAATCACTAGCTACACCCTGAAAAATGTATTCCACAGGTAGAAACAGCAATCATGATATGGACTTCTGTACACATTATGCAGCAGTGTGGTCATCACTGGGTGAGATGTTAGGACCTATGGAGGTTGAGATAGTAAGTGGGACAGGCACAGGAAGGAGATTCAGTAGATCTTGAATCATTGTTCTTTATGCAAACAGTTTTACAGTCTTGTGAATGGTTGCCATAGAGGTCGGATTGCTGGAGTGTTGCAATGATGGTTGTCCTTTGGCCCAGTCTGAGGTCCTGAGCATTCTGAACAAGGTTTTCATTACGAATATCTGTGTTTTGTGTTCAGCTTTCCATCAACCCTGACCTGCCTCCCGGCCACGGTTGAGGCCTGCTGTTGGAAAACACCCGAAAGCATGATGCTACCATCACCATGCTTCACTGTTGGGATCGTATCGTCCAGGTGATGAAGGTTGACGCCCTCCTGACACAGTGCTTTGAATTGAGGCCAAACCGTTCAGTCTTTGTTTAATCAGATAGAAGAATCTTTATCTTCACAGTCTGAGACTCCTGTAGGTGCCATTTTGTAAATTCCAAGTGGACTTTCATGTATCTTGCATTGAGGAGAGGCTTCCGTTTGGCCATACCATACTGGCCAGATCAGTGGATGTTTTAGTGATGGTTGTCCTGCTGCACTTTTCTCCCATCTCCACAAAGGATCTCCGTAGTTCAACCAGAGTGACCAATGGGTTCTTGGTCACCTCTCTTACGAAAGCCCCCATCCTCTGATTACTCAGTTTGTCTGGGCACCCAACTCTAGGAAGTTTTCTGGTTGCTCCAAACAGCTTCCATTTTTGAATTATAGACACCACTGTGCTCTTGGGAACCTTCAATATGGTCAAAATGTTTCTTAGCCTTCACCAGATCTGTGCCTCAACACAATCCTGTCTCTGAGCTCTGCAGGCAGCTCCTTTGACCTCAGGTTTTGCTTTTGCCTTGATCTGCGATTAAAGCTTTGAGTCAAACCTCCACTTTGCATCTATCCCATGGGACATGTGACAGCAGGGGTATGGAAACCCCCCTTCCACATTATCAGTGATGCAGCGGGTGTAACACCACATTCCTCGCAGCGGAGTCTTCAATTGTTACCATCTCACTAAGCCTAATTTGAAGTCTGGAAGATGAATAAAAATACACTCTATATCAAAGGCTATTAAAAATTATAATCTGAGCATAAATGAGTGCCACTTCATGAGCGACGTGCAGCATGCAATGCATATACAGTCACAACAAACAACAGAAAGATTAATAGATATAACTTACTTTATTAATAAAATTCGTGAAAAAAATTATCATAGTATAAACAATGAGCATTGTGTTTTGTTTTTTGAATTTGCTATTTTTGGTTAGCTGGGAGTAGGGATGTGCATGTCTGAAAAATTTGTTTCGTTTAGCTTCGATACGTTTTTAAATCATTTCTTTTTTGGGATTTTGTAACTAATTTCGTTTCGTATTTCGTTTAGTTTAAGATTGATTTTAAATTTCGACTCAATTCGAATTTCATATATCAATTCGATAGTTGAAATCAATTCGAATTTTGGATCACTAGATAAAACCCCAATTAATCAAATTTTGCTGTTAAAAGAAAAGCTAGGGTTAAATTTTAAGCTGTGTCACAGATTTAGTATTTGAGTCAAATTAAACTGTGAAACAAAATTAATTTGTTTCATAAAGTCCTCTGCTGACTATTACTTGTATTGTAAATTAAGATCAATTCGATAGTTATTATCAATTTAATAGTTCATTTCAAATTCAATAGTTGATATATTCAAATTTTTATTTTATGATGATGATACAGTGTAAAATTAAATAAATTCGTTCTATACCGTTTCATTTCGAATTCGTATTGTGTCGATTCGTTATTCGGAAGTACTTCCAAATACGAAATATCAAATTTCGTTCCAAATTCTGATTTTTTCCGAAACTAATGCACATCTCTAGCTGGGAGCCTACGCGGTCCTCATCCGGTCCTGACCCAGTCCAATCATTTATTACATAGACTATAATTCAGGGCCCTATACTGACCTAGGGCTCCATTCCATAGTTGGTGCTAATTCTTGCGTCTCAATATGCGCTAGGAGAAGTAAGTTTAATGGCTGCCATTGATATTCCATAGTTGACGATGCACTGGGGTGAAATCAGCTAGCACCTTGCACCTTGCTCGAGCTTACTGTACTTTGCGTCTCCTATACCGAAAATGGGGAGCGAAATATTTTGTTAGCCTCTCGATAAGTGAGGTATTACAAGGTGCTGGTGCATGTTAATGTCGGAACGCGAACTCACAAATTTTAACACCTCCTGAAAGCTGCAGAGGTGACTCTATAATTAGGCAAAATAGGCAGCTTGTATAAAACAACAAGAAAAAAAGGTGTCATCTGGACTTATTCCTGTAACACCGTGTGAAACAAAACACAATTAGAGGCTTTGGTTTACTGCAATGGCCATTGGAATGTAAGCTCACAAAATAGGCAGCTGCCTAAGGCCTCAGTCATTCAGGGACCTCACCTGAGATCATTTGTATGGAATTTGCGCATTCATGTGACTGCTGATAATCCACTTAAATAGACTCCTACATCTACAGTACAGGAAAGGTGGGGTCGCGCCTATTCCCCGATGAGGCGGCTGCAACCACCAGATGTATCCAGCCCAGCAACATGTATAAAACATAAGAAAAAAAAATCATCTGCACTAATTCCCATTATACCGTGTGAAACAAAACACAATTAGAGGCTTTGGTTTCTATTAATGGCCATTAAGAGAGTAAGCTCACCCACCAACGTCAAGGCACATCTAGTGAGGGTGAGTCCTATCCAAAAATGAAGCCATAGGCTGCTGTGTAGCGACCCATAACTGCTCACGCTGCTTTTCAGTGATGAGGTAGACTTATTCCTTATTCCTGTAACACCGTGTGAAACAAAACACAATTAGAGGCTTTGGTGTATTGCAATGTCCTTTGAAGTGTAAGCTCACAAAATAGGCAGCTGCCTAAGGCCTCAGTCATTCAGGGGCCTCGCCTGAGATCATTTGTATGGAATTTGCCCAGTCATTTGACTGCGTGACTGCTGATAATCCACTTAACTAGACTTCTACATCTACATACACTGGTTTGCCAAGACAACGGCCTCAACCTTTGTAGAGTATCGTTTTTGAGGGGGTTAATTTCTGCATTTTTGCGCAACAGTAGGGGCCTCCCAGTTGAGGTTTGCCTAAGGCCTCACTAACTCTAGAGCCACCTCTGAAAAGCTGGTGTTAAATTATTCTGCAAACGCAAAATCCCATAACACGCTCCAAAACCCCCCATTAAATCCCATACTCACCTCTCATCCCTCGGTGAAAAGGGCAGCACGAGCCGCCGCTTCTCCCTGGGAGCAGATGGGAACAAACAGCTCCCAGTCTCCCTCCGCGATCACTCTGCAGCGCTGCGCAATCTCAAGAGAGAGATAGCTCACACATGGCTCACTGCTGGGACGCGCAACGCTCCATGGAGTCCTATGCACTCGACAAGCCAATACTCACGGTGGCACGGAGCGCCGCAGCTGGTATTCGGCAGCTTTGCGCTGTATTTCCAGGCGTTTTGCAAAGTTAGCACCTACCTCGGAATATGACGTTAAAGTGGAGACGGTGAGGGAAAATCTGCAGGGGCACATTATCCTGCTTCCCATCTCCATGTTAATATCATGTTTTGAATAGGGCCCCTAGACGGTAACAGGAAAATGGTAAGAGAGAATCAACGTGCCGATTTCCCTTATTGTCTCCCTGTTGCCATTTTGTCTCTCTGTCACTGCAATATTTGCAGCTGGGCTTGGAATATTTATGAGACGCAGGGAGATACCAGCAGAGTAGCTGCGTGCCACCACAAGTTTCAGATCCTGGAGTCCACAGTATTCCACTGAGCCCAACGTGTCCATGTGCGAGTTTGCATGTACAAGGGCTGTGGAAGGAGCTGTGGAGGAACATTGGGGACCATTTGTTTCCAGTCTTCTGCTGCTAACGGGCCAGGGGACATGCAGACCCAACCGCTCTCAGCACCGCGGGACTGGACATACCTGTAAGTACTGGATTTTTGTGGTGGAGATAAATGGAGATATATGGTGATTATGGAAAAGCTATTAAATGTTATACAATCATTGCATTAATCAGTGACACCTTGTCGCTTACACCAGTTAACATTATTGGGGTTATTCCTTAACCTTTGAACTGGCCCCAAAATTGCACCGAACAGTGAATTACACGTTCGGTGCAATTTTGGGCCAATTCGTCTTTTCACAAAGCTGTTAATTCGTCAAATACTGGCAAGCTGACAGTGAAATATGGTTCAATTCACCACAATCCTGCAGCACCAAAATTGTCCCATAGACGACCATTGTGTCTTCTATTCACAGAACATTGAATGGCATCGAAATTCTGGCGAAATGTTTTTTGGTGTTTCGTTTTGACAGGCTTAAACAGGCGAATTCCATAGGTTTCAATGTAAAAAATGGAATATCTTTTGCCTTTTTTTTTTTAAAGACTGTTTATTAATTTTATTTTTTGCAAAATCCCTTTTTATTTTTTAAAAAGAAATTTTTGGTTATTTGTATTTTTTTATACTACATTTTTGTTTTTTAATTTTTTAAAGACATTTTGTGCTATTTTGTAAAAGATCTTTTTATTATTTTTTAAGGTATTTAGACACATTTTTTTACTACATTTTTATTAACAGCAGAATAGAAGAATTCATTTTTTATTTAATTTTTTCCAGTTCGATGGAATTCGCCAATGTCAATTCGGGGCAATTTGACTGTTATCATATCGATTTGACGGTTTTCGCAACGTCCGATAACTGCGTCGGCGACCCCAATTTCGGCAAAATACGGTGACCAATCGCTAAATCGTGAATTCCACCAAAGTGTGCCGAAATGCGAAGCACTGTAATGGCACACAAATTTCGGTGCTTTGTGAATAGACCCTCATGCCTGATTTCAGGTTTCAGGATGACATTTACAATTACAGTTATTTATAAAGCACTAATAAGATCCGTAGCACTGTACTCTTTCAGACTTATCGACACAATATTATTATAGAATGATGTGTATAACGTAACAGTGTGCAGACCAGTTATATGAGACAGCATGACTCTCACAACATCAGTGTTATTTCATTTACTGCACATTAAATTTAGGAAATCAATGCGCCCATAAATCACCATGCGCTGATAGAATATTAACTAATGTGTAATATGTAAATGTGTAACGTGCCCTTCAAGGAACAGAATAAAATGTGTTAAAAAAAACAGTTATTATTTTAATTTGGGTTTGTGTCCTTGGCCATTCTAGATAATGGCACTGGCCTTTGAGGTTGTCTTATCAATGGTTCATGTCACTCTCTAGGTGTATTTTTTACCATGTTACTATTTCAATATAAATTACCCAAAAAACTTGCCTTTATATAATGTGACGGAAGCCACTTCCTTTAGGGGGTAGATCCGCCGTAGGTCCTGAGTTCGCCTCGGAGTAAGAAGCTGTAGCGAGCCAGCCTCAGGTTCCTTTTGGAAAGTGTAGCGGTCAGCAGTAGCGAGGTCCTGAAGCCCCGGCGATTCATCCCGAAAGTGTAGATTTTTCTCCCAAATACTGGTCAAGATGTAGCATAGGTTAAATATACAGTGTGTGTTTATATATATATATATAAATATAAATATAGATCCCGAGTATAGCAGTCTGTGGGAATACCTTTTTTATTGGACTAACGTTACATTTAAAAGACAAGCTTTCGAGAGTGTAACCTCTCTTTTTCAGGTCTGGATGCTATGCTGATCAGTATCAAAGAAATGAACATTAAGACATTAAGGGGCACATGGGATGGGGGGTTAGATTTATTAAATAGTGAGAGTCATATGTATAGACAAAATGGGAAAATAAACACATGAGTGCTCTTAGGCCCATAAAACAACAGTGATTTATTTATTTATTTATTTATTTATTTATAAAGGATTTTACCAGGAAGGATACATTGAGATTTCTCTCGTTTTCAAGTATGTCCTGGGTTCAAGAACATTGAAGTGTTACAGTTACAGAAATACAAAGTAATACAATGTAAGATATTAACAACACAAATATACAGATTAACAGAAAATAAATATGTAGGAAATAGTCATTATGTTACATGTTTACAGGTGCATTCTGTATTGAGGTATGTTAGTAAGGAGCTCTTGAGTGACTTAAGACTGGTGGAAGATTTGATGGTGTTTGGGAGGTTATTCCATAATTGCGGTGCTCTGTAGGAAAATGAGGATCGAGCCACTGTCTTTTTGTATTGTGGTATTGCAAGTAAGGTGCTGGTCCTGGATCGGAGGTTATAGGATGAGGGAGCTGCTGGGGGAAGCAGTCTATTCAGGTAGGGTGGCAGCTTCCCAGAAAAGCTCTTAAACACCAGGGTGGGTCTAGATTCCAGCGATGGCCAGTTTAGCTCTTTTAACATGTCACAATGGTGGGTCATGTAGTTACATTGTAATGCAAAGCGGCAGAGGGAGTTATACAATGTAGTAAGTTTCTGAAGATGTGTTTGCGGGGCGGCTGCGTACACTACATCTCCGTAATCAATAGCCGGCATAAGCATTTGTTGTACAATCTGCTTTCTTACCGCGGGGCTCAGGCAGGATTTGTTTCTGTACAGGGCGCCTAGTTTGGGGTAAAGTTTAGATGAGAGTTTTTCGATGTGGGGGCCAAAGGATAGATTAGGGTCCAAACACATACTTAGATATTTGAGAGAAGTGACTGTGGTCAGCGGGCCATTTGATTTTGTCCCAACACATAAGTGGGGATTTTGCAATTTGTGTAGTTTACGTTTTGTTCCAAAGAGCATCGTTACAGTTTTGTCATTATTTAAAAAAGGTTTGTTGTGCTTGATCCACTTTTCTACCTCTGTGAATTGTTCTTGCAGCACGGCTTCCAGCTGCCGGAGATTTGGTTTGCTGGTATAGATTACAGTGTCGTCTGCGTACATATGTACAGTTGAGGCTTTGCAGACGTCGGGCAGATCATTTATGAATATTGTGATTAGCAGGGGCCCGAGTATTGAGCCTTGGGGTACTCCGCACGTGACTGGGAGTGGGAGGGAGGAGCTGCCAGAAATTGACACATATTGTGATCGGTCGGATACATATGATTGAAACCAGGTTAACGTGCGATCACCAATGCCAGAGTTTTTAAGTTTTTCTAACAAGATGCCATGGTCTACTGTGTCAAAGGCCTTGGCAAAATCAAGGAAGATGGCTCCAGTTAGGTTTCCTTGTTCCATCCCAGCCTGGATATCATTACAGACTTTTAAAAGGGCGGTTGTAGTTGAGTGATTTGGACGAAAGCCGGATTGATCTGGGGTTAAGTAGTTCCAATATTGATAATAATCACGTAATTGTGTGTAGACGCATTTTTCCAAAATTTTTGACATTACAGTGAGCAACGATATCGGACGGTAGTTGGATACCAAAGTACTGTCACCACTTTTATGGATAGGTACCACTCTTGCAGTCTTCCAGAGTTTGGGTATGTATCCAGTCGCCAGTGATTCATTGATTAGGGTTGCGACAGGATTTGCAATTGCCGGTGCACTGATTTTCAGCAGCATTACTGGTATTTGATCAGGTCCAGACTGGTATTTCATTTTTTGCTTACGGAGAAGTTTAGTAACGACACTGACAGGCACTGGTCTAAAACTGAATTCCTGTCTGATACAGGGACTTTGCACAGTTGGAGGGGCCTGACCTGCATGAGGCCTTTCTGATTGCATGTCATTTCCTAGCTTGGCAATCAAAGTGGTGGCGCATCCAACAAAATAACCATTAAAGGCATTTGCTACATCTAGGGGGTGTTGCAGGGTTTGGTTGTTTACTTTGACAGCAGCCGGCTGGGAGTGGACTGGGGGTGCTTGTATGTTACTTACGGTTCTCCAAAAGTTTCTAGGGTTTGATATGTTATTGTTTAGATTTTCATTGAAGTAATGGGCTTTAGCCATTTTTGTTTGTTTTGTGCATTCATTCCGGCATTTTCGGTATTCGCAGTGATCGTTCATGGAACCAGTACTCTTGAAATTTGACCACAGTGAATCTCTAAGATGGTACATTAGTTTAAGATCAGCTGTAACCCAGGGGAGATGGGTCCCTTTTACTCGCACTTTACGCAGCGGGGCATGGGAATTCCAGACTTGCAGGAGCTCAGACTGAAAGTATTCAATTGCACAGTCTAGGTCTGGGATTAGGTTTAGTCTGTACCAGGGGAGCTGTTTGAGATCACTTAGGAAGGATTCAAGAATAATTTCTTGAAAGACCTGGTGGTTATTACCTTTGGGGGAGATTTCATGGCCTTTATTTTGCGCACGCAGTACACTAGACCATGGTCACTAAAGCTATTAGCGAGAATACCTGCCTCCTGTATTCGATCAGGAGATGAGGAGAGAATCCAGTCCAGCAAGGTATGGTTAGGGCTTTTCATATTAATGCGAGTGGGGGAGGAGATTAATTGCGTTAGCTGCAAAGTTTTAAACAGTGAGCAGTGTTTATTGTTTTTAGGATTTAGCCAATCTGTATTAAAATCGCCGAGGACCAGTATTTCACTTTTTTGGTTTTGGGCAAGTAGGTTATTAAGGATTTGAGATATGTCAGAAAGGGAGTGCACTGGAGAGCTCGGAGGGCGATAGAATCCAGCAACAATGATGGATTTACTGAATGGAATCTCAATTAAACCAGAGAGGAAATCAAAGGTGACAGGAGAGCTAGAAGTCTGTAAGGGGGTGAACTTTATGGACTCCTCAACATAAATAACAATTCCCCCTCCTCTCTTTGCTCTGTCCTTTCTATAACATGAATACCCCTGTATTGATATGGCAGAGTCTGGTACTTTTGGGGTTAACCATGACTCTGTGAGCACAATGATTTTGGGCTTGTAATAGCAACACCATGCCTGAAGCTCATCCAATTTAAGGAGTAAACTGCAGATGTTACAGTGCACAAATGAGAGGCCTTTTTTAGTGGGAAGACTAAAGGTTTTGTTAAGATCATGAAAACTTGAAAGTAAAAAAAACAAATCTGTGAAGGCTGAAAAATACACAAAAAAATGAAGAGAAAATAGAAAAAAGAACTAAACACCAGCTGGAATTCTGAATGTTATGTGACGTTATGATAATGGATTAAAAAGTCAGAATCCACTTTGAGTCCTTCTTTTATGGTGTTAAAATATGTGATCATTCTCATTTCAAATGTCTTGCGTTCACAATGGTCTTTAAAATGTCCTTTGAGGATGTTAATCCTGAGGTTTTGGATGCAGTGGCCTGTTAGATTGAAGTGATGTCCCACAATATTTATTTTCCTGATGGTTTATTTATGTGTATGTACAAACAATGGTGAATTGTTTGCAATTGAGGTGAGCGCCGATGCTGCTCAAATGTTCAACTTCGTCTTGGTGCAAGCTCTCAAATGCTGATCAGTATAATGAGAATTGATGGAGGGAAGCACTCAAGGTCTTATAAAATGCAAAAACTTTATTTACTTCATTAAAAGATCCGACGATTCGGCTCCTTGAGGCCTTTATCAAGGGAAAAAGGCAAAGCAAAATCTCTTAACACCAAGTCCTGGGGTCAACAGGAAGTGCCGGTTACAATATGGAAGAAGGAGCCACCTTCAAATACCTCGTTCTTCTAATTCCAGACATAAATCAAACCTACTATATTAAATAAAGGAGACATCAATTTGCAGTAAGGACGCACTGTGCCCAGACCACAAGCAAAACTTGCATTAAGACCAGAATAGCAATTCAAGGCATCTTCTGGAGCCATAATGTAATTTAGCAGTTATTTTAATGTCACATGTGAAAGAGGGTCCATATTATTTGAAGACTCTTCTGGGTCTTTACTCGAACATTTTACAGCCATTTCGGCAATGGGATAAATAAACTTGGAGCCACAGCCACGTTCCTCCAAGGTTTCTGTAAGCTAATACAAGCACAAAATGACTTACTGCTGACATGCTACTGACGTCAAAGGTTTATATATACACAAACAGGGCACACGCTATGACTAGGGATGAGCCGAACGCCCCCGTGTTCGGTTCGACTTCGAACTCGAACAATTTCAAAAGTTCGAGTTCGAACTCGAACACGATCCGAACTCAATGTAAGCCAATGGGACCCGAACGTTCGATTTTTAGAGTGCCCTCCAAGAGGGCATATATGCTAGATATTTGCCATAAAATGTGTATGGGGGTCTGGGTAGTGCCCTGGGGGACAGGAAACAAGGACAAAAAGTAAAAAAAAAAATTTAAAGGAACAGTGAGTTTTCCATGAAACAAAGGTTAAGAATAAAATGAAAAAATCCTTCAAATATTGTGCCTAGGAGGTCCCCATAACCTGCCCGTGAAGTGGCGGATTTGTAGGATGTATAGAAACTAGACATGTGCATTCGTTTTAGTACTAAAACGATTTAGTCCGAATTTGGGGATAATTTAGTTTTCGTATGACTCAAGAGATACGAAATTGCTCAGTACAAAAAACGAAAGAAACTAAAATAAAATGCACTACATTTTAGTTTCAGTCCTTTTTGTGATATTACATTGAGTGAAGGAGCCCAGCAATGAAGAGCGCAACATCCGAAGTTCTGCACACTCCACATGCCATTGCAGTAGGATGTTCTATACAGAGAGGGGTATTAATTAATGCAGGAGGATGTTCTAAACATTATACAGAGAGGAGCCTTTTTTTTAGCCCTTTAAATCCAGTGGCTGTGAGCGCGCTGAGATCGGCTGCTTGTTATATTATCTCTCAGTACAATGTATCAGGCTCAGCTGTTACAGTAACTGACTGTAACAGCGCTCAGAGTTTCAGTAAAACAAGGAAATAATATTGTTATAACCTCTTATATATAAAAATATTATTTACTAGTTTTACTGAAACTCTGAGCGCTGTGTTGAGCAGCAGACAGTTACTGTAACAGCTTTGCCTGACACGGGGCGGTATTACAATGTTGGTGCTAACTTAACCAGAGCTGTTTTTAGGACACGGAGAACAAGTTTAGTGATTTTTTGGCTGAGTTATGGTGAAACTTAAGCAGGCTTTGGATGAAAGTAACAATAGGTGCTTTAAAATTGGGCCTTTAGTATCGGCAACAGTGCCGTCACACCGTAACCCCTCTGTGGTATTATGGAAGAGTGCAGGGTTGGACCCTGCGGTCCAATATTAAAATGATATGAATCTGGTACTAAAGGGGTCAGTGGCAGTGCACCCAAATATTGTGCCTTTGGTGGCAGCAAGTGCCTTCACACCGTAAGTAACCCCTCTGTGGTATTGTGGAAGAGTGCAGGGATGGACCCTGTGGTCAAATATTAAAATGATATGAATCTGGTACAGGCGTCAGTGCACCCAAATATTTTGCCTTTTTGTGGTAGCAAGTGCCTTAACACCGTAACCCCTCTGTGGTATTGTGGAAGAGTGCAGTGGTGGACCCTGCAGTCCAATATTAAAATGATATGAATCTGGTATAGGCATCAGTGGCAGTGCACTCAAATATTGTGCCTTTGGTGGCATCAAGTGCCTTCACACCGTAACCCCTCTGTGGTATTGTGGAAGAGTGCAGTGGTGGAGGTTTTGGTAATGCAGAAGAGATCCCCGATCTATTCAGTTACATCAGCAGCTATAACAAAACCGGGTCAGCAATGTTTAAAGGCACTTGTACTGTGCTACTGTATATGGTGAGAATTGGCACACACCAGTAGCAACAGGAAGCAAACAGAACAGGCAGGGAATACACAGAGAGAAGAGTCAAATGGCAGGCAAAGTCGGCAACAGATCGGGTCCTCAGAACAAGCAGGGTCAGCAACAAGTATACAAACTGATTCGGTAAGCTAACGATGCAGGAATAAAGGCTGAGACACATTGAGCATGTAGCGACGCACAGCGTAGTGAAGCGAAGAGAAGCAAACATTTTGCAGGCTTGACTTCACTCTGCTCCGCCTCACAGCGTGTCTACACTGCTTTACGTTTGCTTCTCACCGCACTGGACAGGAATCCACTAACTAAATTAAAATGTACACACAAAAACATTTTATTTTCACAAAGCACATGTTATATAGGCAAAAAAAAGTTTCTACTGAATAAAATACATCAAAAATTACTGTTAATTTAATAGGAATAGTATAAAAATATAAAAAAGAGGTAACCCCGTATCATATATATTATAGGGACACGGAGCGCTGTGTATAGAGTAGGGATGCATTGATACCACACACAGACATATACATATATATCAACACGCAGACCTATATATACGTATATATCAACACGCAGATATATATATATACATACCCACCCACAGACCTCAGATCACATATACACATACGCACATGGGGGGTGGCATGTGGACAATCTCAATTAAATGCGCCCCCCCATTTGGCTGATCCCTCCATGAAGAAATGTTGAACCCGACAGAGCAGAGAATATATATATTATTCTCTGCTCTATCGGGTTCAACATTTCTTCTGGAGGGATCAGCCAAATGGGGGGGATTAGTAGCCAAAATGTATGTGTAATACAAGTCTGGATATATATATATTTATAAGAATATAGATATATATCTTATCTATATATATATATATATTATATATATATATATATATATCATACCTGCCCTTACCTTCCCCTATAAATTTGCTAAACATATACACGCAAAAAAAAAAACCACTGCCTGAGACCCAGCGCAGCCCACATGGCACCCCCCTCTACCTGGCTGAATGTATCTAATATATATAATTAAATACATTCAACAAGGTAAAGAAAGAAAAAAAAGTTTTATTTTATGTTCCTGGGGACATTTAAAAATGTCCTCGGATTTATTTTTTTTAGAAATGTGTCACCTTACCTTAGCCTGGTGGTCAGTGGGGGCTCCTTGGATCTGGTTGTGGGGGGGTCTGCCATGGCTGCAGGTGCAGTGGCTCCCTCCCTGCGCCACCTGTCTCTGCCACATGCACCTGGGCGACTAGCCCGCACAGTCGCAGCTCTGTCATCCGGCGGCTGCATGCTCCTCAAGGGGATCCTTCCGAGGCCCCGACAGGCTGCCCTCTACAGTGCCTGATTAGAGGGCCGTGTCTGCCTGATGTTTTAGTAACAAGAATATTTTATCCCATAGGCTTCAATGTTAATAATATTCCCATTTTAATTCAATGTCTAATAAACCATTGCTTATAATATTCTGCATTTTTAGTATCTTTTAAGCATTTTTTTCAATTTTGTTTTCCGAACTTTTGGCGAACGTCCCAAAAAAGTTGGAAGTTCACGAACTTTCGAACGGCCGATGTTCGATTCGAACTCCGAACAGATCCGAACCGAACGCTCATCCCTAGCTATGACCACCCATACTGAATTTACAAAGCTGGCATTCTGGTACCACACTGATACCACATGATACCCAGTAATCCGGATCATATGATGGCGTTAAAATCTTATGGCAATTAATCAGTTCAGAGCTAAAAATGGTAAATATTGACCATTGTTCAATGATTAAAGAGACGCTACTCACCCTGACCAATTTACAGATATAAAGTGGTCTGGATGTGAGTGCCCCCCCTTTCTCCCACCCAATATGGTGAAAACACTGGGTGAAGTGGAAGAGTTTCCTCCAACCCACCCAGCATCACCAGGAGCCGGGATATTTTTAATTTCCCAGCTGCCGGCCACCAGATCAGTCACTAGTGATGTCACACACAGAGAGCGGCCGACGTCACCCTCTGAGACTAATCGCTGTATCGTACAGCGCTCAAAGAAGCAGCAGATGGATCTGATCTGTGCATGTTCACAGTACTGATCCATCGCTCTGCACAAGCGCTATGGAACTTGCATACATAAAGTGGAAGGCTACCACCCTACCCAAATAGGCTGCTTCCCCCAGCAGTTCCCCCATCCTATAACTTCCGATCCAGGACCTGCACCTTACTTGCAATATCACAATACAAAAAGAAAGTGTCTCGATCCTCATTTTCCTACAGAGCACCACAATTATGGAATAACCTCCCAGACGTCATCAAATCTTCCCCAGTCTAAAGTCAATTAAGAGCTCACTAATCACTATTAACATACCTCAATACAGAATGCGCCTGTTAACATGTAACATAGTGACTATATACAGAATGCACCTGTAAACATGTAACATATTGACTATATACAGAATGTACCTGTAAACATGTAACACAGTGACTATATACAGAATGCACCTGTAAACAAGTAACACAGTGACTATATACAGAATGCGCCTGTAAACATGTAACATAGTGACTATATACAGAATGTACCTGTAAACATGTAACACAGTGACTATATACAGAATGCACCTGTAAACAAGTAATACAGTGACTATATACAGAATGCGCCTGTAAACATGTAACACAGTGACTATATACAGAATGCACCTGTAAACATTTAACACAGTGACTATATACAGAATGTGCCTGTAAACATGTAACACAGTGACTATATACAGAATGCACCTGTAAACATGTAACATAGTGACTATATACAGAATGCACCTGTAAACATGTAACATAATGACTATATACAGAATGCGCCTGTAAACATGTAACATAATGACTATATACAGAATGCACCTGTAAACATGTAACATAGTAACTATATACAGAATGCACCTGTAAACATGTAACATAGTGAGTATATACAGAATGTACCTGTAAACATGTAACACAGTGACTATATACAGAATGCATCTGTAAACATGTAACCCAGTGACTATATACAGAATGCACCTGTAAACTTGTAACCTAGTGACAATATACAGAATGTGCCGGTAAACATGTAACATAGTAACTATATACAGAATGCACTGGTAGACATGTAACAGTGACTATATACCGAACGCACCTGTAAACATGTAACATAGTGACTATATACAGAATGCACCTGTAAACATGTAACACAACGACTATATACAGAATGCACCTGTAAACATGTAACCCAGTGACCATATACAGAATGCACCTGTTAACAAGTAAAACAGTGACTATATACAGAATGCACCTGTAAACATGTAACCCAGTGACAATATACAGAATGCGCCTGTAAACATGTAACACAGTGACTATATACAGAATGCGCCTGTAAACATGTAACATAATGACTATATACAGAATGCACCTCTAAACATGCAACATAGTGACTATATACAGAATGCACATCTAAACATGCAACATAGTGACTATATACAGAATGCACCTGTAAACATGTAACATAGTGAGTATATACAGAATGCACCTGTAAACATGTAACATAGTGAGTATATACAGAATGTACCTGTAAACATGTAACACAGTGACTATATACAGAATGCACCTGTAAACATGTAACATAGTGAGTATATACAGAATGTACCTGTAAACATGTAACACAGTGACTATATACAGAATGCACCTGTAAACATGTAACCAGTGACTATATACAGAATGCACCTGTTAACAAGTAACATAGTGACTATATACAGAATGCGCCTGTAAACATGTAACACAGTGACTATATACAGAATGCACCTGTAAACATGTAACATAGTGATTATATACAGAATGCACCTGTAAACATGTAACATAGTGACTATATACAGAATGCACCTGTAAACATGTAACATAGTGACTATATACAGAATGCACCTGTAAACATGTAACATAGTGACTATATACAGAATGCACCTGTAAACATGTAACACAGTGACTATATACAGAATGCACCTGTAAACATGTAACACAGTGACTATATTTCCTACATATTTATTTTCTGTTAATCTGTATTTGTTTTGTGTTAATATCTTGCATTTTATTACTTTGTATTTCTGTAACAATGTTCTTGAACCCAGGACATACTTGAAAACGAGAGAAATCTCAATGTATCCTTCCTGGTAAAATCCTTTATAAATAATCAAATAAGTCCCTAGCAACGCACAATTTGTGTCTCCTACGCCATGCACGGTGCGTTAGAAAGCTTTAGGAGCTTCCAGGTTCAAGATTGTTTGCGCCACAGAGGAGGAGCTACACGAGGCGAGGGAGAAACGGTGAGTAAAATTGGCCAAAAATATAATAATAATAATAATTGGGCAAAGGATGTCAGCTGCCTCTGTACTATTATATAATGGCAAAAAAAGAAAACAGTGGGCCTTATTACAATCGTCACGGTAAAACGGGGATGCTAAGCAAAAAAGCCTGTGCCTGCAGGTTTCTCCTTAGCATCCCTATTTTAGCGTGATATTACGGTGCAGGCGCTAAACCAGCAGCCTGCACCGTAGCACGGCGTTAAGCCTCGGGATGCTGGCGGTGGCGCATGGCGCCATAGGACTCCATTGCGGCAGATGCTACTGGTCACATGACCTGCAGGATCTTGCCTTGTAATAGGTCGCAGGTCGGTGTAGCGATCTGCAGAGGGAGACCAAGGGACTTTTTCCCTCAGTCTCACTCTGCTCCCTGCAAGAAGAAGTGGATGGAGCCTCTAATTAGATCTTTGCGCTCCCCATGTTAAGCATAGGGAGAGCAAAGTACAGTAACCTCGCTATGACAAGCGCAAGATCCGAATCGCTAGTGTTTTTTTAACCAGTTCACGTTTTGATTGTAATATGGTGCGCCCGCGCTAGGACAACCAGAGCTAACGTTAACGCTCGCACAGGTGAACACTAAAGTTAGCATTAGGAATGTAATATGGCCCAGAGTTTTTAATAAATAATCCCTTTAACTAACTGCTCTTTAACCAAACCGCCACGGATGTGCAAACACCTGGAACCCAAGGGGTTAATGTAATTTATCTAGCATTATTATTAATAACCTCAGCTGACATCCCAGAGGCCGTGAGAAATCTCTCGGTTGTATACAGTGAGCTAAGCAAACGAGGTCTAAATTAGAGCATTTGTTTTTAAAAGAGGAAGAAAAGATTTTCCTATGGGAAAAAATAGTTTTACTGCCCATAAAAAGGGTTATAAAACAATTCATTTATTTTGCTTTTTTTTTTTTTAATCCTTTTATTTTTCCTCCTGCATTATGCATTATTTTATTTTGGATCGGGCTATGCAGAGTGAGTGAACAGAGGCCAGCGCTTTTATTTCATGCCCGTACTTTCGTACGAATAATGGACACATTGATCATTTTTACGCAGGAATTCCTAAATCGGGCAAAATTCCAAATTCTGTCCCATGAGCCTCACGAGTGGAATCCTGAGATTGAATAACATTAGCCAGGCCTAAATAAATATCAGCGGGTAATTCACATATAAAAATCTTTTTCAATAAAGACATGGGGCCCTATTCCCTTCTTTGTGCTAATATGGGGACGCTAACGACCACGACCCCATCATTACGCGATATTCTAGGGCAGGTGCTAGCTGAGCACCACGCCCTGGAACGCAGCCCTAACAGCTGGGAAATTCACGCGATGGCGCTTTCACGAGTATCACCTCCTGGAGTCCATGGGACTATACAACTGTATCTCACGATTGTTGGAAGCTAGAGGGTCATGTTTGAAATCATTGGAAAGGCCAGAGCACGGCCCTTCCAATGATACCAAACAGGACTAGGTTACATGTAAAGTAAAAAAAAAATTATTAATGCATCACTATTGTTCTCATTTCAATTATAATGTGAACAATAGTGCTGCACGAATTAAAAAATAGTTTTTTTAAGGCTAGGGACAGATGAGCGCATTTTCTGCGGCCACCGTCAAAATGTACGTCGATGCGTGCGCACGCATTTTTTCACGGAATACGCTTAAGTGGTCAGACGACCACAGTCGCACAGTCGCAGGTACTCACCAACGCAATTCTAGGGAAATCCGGCTGTTTGAACGTTATGTAGGCCGCACACTAGCAGCGTCTGACGTCTCCTAATCACGCACACACGCTGCCATGCGGCCGCAGCGCACTCTGTACGTCTGTAGCAGCGGTTTCACGTTCTGAGAAAAATGCGTTCATTTGCCGGTTGCGTGGTGTCGGCGCACTTTTGTACGCACGTACTGCGTATATTGGCCGTCATTGGCCGTTATGTGCTGCTACTGCCGCCGTGATTTAGTGCGCCTGCACGCGCGTTCCGACTGCCCCACTCTGACCCTAGCCTTAGCTAAAATCACATATTTACTCAGAAAAGTAATGTAACGGGTTGCCATTTTTTATTTTTTGTTAAAAAGTGTACCCCATAGAATATAACCGTAATGGCTCAGATGATAAAACGTGAAAAAATTACTTTATACGCTGTAAAAGATAGAAACTTTAATGGAAATTTACATTTTTTTTTACATTTTTTTGTTAAAGCATTTTGGCAGGACATGACGTTTACATATAATAATGATATATCCTGAATCTTCCGAGTCTGCTGAAAAAAGGATATACCTGTATAATATGTCTGGGTTGTATAATAAAACATGACTTCAAATCGCCTTTAAACATGATGAGCACAAAACGGTAAAACGAGCTCAGCACACATAGATGAAATGGCTCAGCACACTTCTACTTTTAGAAGTGTTTCGAACTTGTAAAATCGCCCCTGTCCTTACTCCTTACGGGGTTAAAATAAATAATAATAATAAGCCGGCATGCGGGACACTACTGTGATAACGGTGATGTTTCCTAATTTTTCTGAGTTAAATTCACTATCACGGAAAGACTAGTGGAATTTCTGTTACAGATTCTGTCTCTCACATTCTCATTAAAACCCACTCACTAAACAGTCTGTGTACAATGCTCCCGTCTACATACTGCCCACTCAGGAACATACGGCAAGTGGCAGTGTCTGAAACATAAGCCGGATCTTGGTGTTCTTTTTTTTTTACCATTTTTTTGCTGGAATTATTTCAGCAAATGCTGAAGTAAACTGTAAACACATTCTGTGTAAACACATTCCGTGTATACAAAGTGCGTGTTATTATATGGTTATTGATGACCCAGGCAAACAGTTACACATTTTTGACGCATTGTATCATGTCCCTATAGATTGCTCAGCTCGTTTTTGTTTTTAAAAGGCTTTATTTTAGGCACAAACAGTGTCAATAAGGCAAGAGCAGTACATCAAGGCCTTCAGTGTATAGTAGGGCATAAAATGACCCCATTGTATTATGAGTCAGTGTAGGTGGTGGGTATCCCTGCGCAGAAAGGCTCCTACTCGCTGTCAGCATCCAAAGGACTACTGATTCTGGTCCAATTCTATCCAGTTCACAGCTGGAGCTCCTTGTAGGTTGAGCACAGAGCTTAGACTGACTTTATTTTGAGTTTCCAATGGTCCAACACACACAGGGGATGGGCAGAACAACAAGGATAAAACATGCCCTGGCATTACCATACTGAATAGGCCCCCTAGTCGCATACACACACTGTGTGGTAAAAGAGACAAAATAATGCACTCCCCTCCCCGCATGGCAGTGTTTACAGAACTGGTTTCCACCAGTTGCTGGGGATATGGCAGAGATCTGGATTAATCCAGGCCCTGTGGGTTAGATGGGAACACAAACACCTCAGGATAACAAAAGAACCATTAAGTAAACATTACAAATAACAACACAGCAGATACAACACCACACCGTAAAATAAATAGGTAATAACACAACACAAACACCATGTACCTATGATTGTAAATACAGGGTAACCTTAACATAGAGGGCAGAGGAATAATATGAAATATCAGGCCCACCATAGCTACAGTTCCATCGTCGGACCGATCCCACAACATGCAGGTGAATCAGCCCTCATCGGCTGCATCAGACCACCGACAGCTTACAACAGACTAGCGATCCTTCCAATTTTCAAATGATTTGGTCAGATGAGATTGGATGATCTGATGCAAATTTTCATGAAAAAGACGCATTGTATAGTTAAACCGCCATGCTTCGGGTAAACATGTAAAAGATACATTGTATAGCACAGATTGTGTGCAGGGGAACTATGAAAAGATAGATTGTATAGGAAATCCTCCGTTCGCGAAGCCCATAGGATTCAATGGAAAAAATATTAAAGTTTTTATACATTTTTTTATTCAACCGTTTATATTTTTAAATCAGCAGCAAAAAGCTTTTTTATTTATTGATATTTTAGTAATTTTTAAGCTTTTTTAGGCAAACTTTTTGGTTCCGTTTTTTTTTTCCCTGCAAGCCGGTTTCAGAATTGCTCTCCCTGGTGCTGAAACATTTTCATCACCAGGGGGATTAATTCCCCCCCCCTGCAGCCTGGTGATTTTTTTTTCCTCCACTACAAGCCAGCTGCGCTGGATGGGGGCAGTCCATGATGCTGAAACTCCTTTCAGCCTCAAAGACAATTTTTTTTCCACTCAGCGGCGGCCCGGCAGCAGTCTGGCAGCAGGGTTTTTCCTTTTCTTTTTTGCCTGGCGGCCTGTCCATCGGCCTATCTGGGTCGCTCACGCTTCCAGTGGATGACCCTGCTTGGCCATTGGCGTTGTCTGTAGTGAGGTGAACAATTAGGTCGCCCGACTATGGTGCTAGTGGACAGCCAGCCTTAAGAGTTTAAAATGTATGATGACACACTCCAAGCATCATAACCACTACCATAGTTGTGCACAAGTGGGGGTAAATTGATCCTGTCTGTCCCAGTTTAGCTCTGAACCACTACATGTTGTATTTTCCCATAAATGGGTCAAGATGAAGCAAATTTCAATATTTTCATAAACATTTTATTGATTGATTATCATTTGTCGATCATTAAACAGCTTATATTTTGTCTTCTTCTTACTATTGAAGCAAGATGTCTGTGGGCGTCCTTCCCATATGTCAAACCTTTGTTAAGTGGCTTAATATAAGCCACAGGTTTCCCCGACACGCACAAGCCAACTGCCTTTGTTTTGGTTTGAGGAAGTTTCACTTCTGCATTATCTATCTAAAATATTTGCATACTCTATCCTTGGCTCAAACCTTGTGGAGGAGATTTTAATTTTTTTTTTGTAAAAACTACATTTATTAGAATTAATTATTATTTTCCTGAATGTCTCTTAACTTTTTTAAAATGGAAAGGTTTACAAATGACCCTAAATATTTCCTTGTGTGCTTTTATCTTAAAGCTAATTGGTTATATACTACCATAAAAATATGTTGACGTTTCAGTCCACACTGGGACTTTTCTCTTGAGAAATGTCCCTGTGTGGACTGAAACGTTGACATATTTTTATGGAATAAGCAGACATAATATCTGTATGAAGAAAGCCTCCTGTGTGCACCTTTTTCTGGAATTGTATATATATATGATACTCATTTAAGTTATTGCAAAGGGCAAAAAGTGAGATTAAAAGCATCCACACAGCAAATAATCAAGTTTATAATTGTGGAAGACATTTACACATTTCAGTAATTCAGAAAATTGCTTTACAGAGCTCATATGCTACATTATAAATAATATCTACATATATTAATTTTAATCTAGAAGTAACGTATCCAATAAAATATTACATTATTAAAATAAATGTAAGTATATAATAACCACTTGGCTTCTAAGGACGTGCTCAGCGCGTCCTTCCAAGTGCTCCTCCTATGCTATGGACGCGCTGAGCACTGAACAGGATTCTGGCCGATTGCTGCGCCCCCCCAGTGTGGGCTGACATCTTGGATGTCAGTCTGGCACTCCGGGACCCCGGCGGGATGATAGATGTCATCGCGCTGGCGCGAGTGCAGAGGAGGTGCCTGAAAGGGAGGGCCCTCTCTCCCTCCCGATCGCCGGGGGCCAGCGGTGAAAGTCAGGCACCGTTTGGAAGGACACAGCCTGCCCTTCCAAACGGTGGCTGGCTTTAAGTCCTTGGGGGACAGAACACGATTCGGCGCCGAAAAGTGCCGGATTGTGATCTTCTCCCGGAGCTGGCCGACATCTTAGATGTCGGGCAAGCTTCCGGGAACTCCCCCTGATGACTGGCGCCATCGTGCTTAGCGCGATGACGTCAGTTCTGGAGTTAACCCCTAGCTGCCACCAATGGTGGAGAAAGCGGGTTCCAATGAACCCCCTATCTCCCGATCCGTGGCAGCTAGGGGTTAATGTTTGGTATCGTTGGATCAGCCAGAGCATGGCTATGTAAAAAGTAATTTAAAAAAATAGAAAATAAAAATAAATTTTTTTTAAAAAAATAATAAAAAAAAATTAAACAAGTTTTTTTTTGTTTTGTTTTGTTAATGCAGCAATATTGTTCCCATTTCAATTATAATGTGAAGAATGATGCTGCACTAACGATTTTTGGATGAGGTGCGTTTGTTAAAAATCGCGTAATTTTCCCCCCAAAAAAATATACCGAGACCCCATTTCAAATTTTTTTAACAATCGCAACCCATAGAAAATATAACCGCAAATGCTTGCATGTTAAAATGAAAAAATAAACGCATTACATGTTGTAAATTATTAAAAATTCTAATTTTATTGCATTTTTTGTTATAATATACAGACAGGACATGACGTATACATATAATAATGACATATTATGAATCTGCCGAGTCTGCCGGAAAGAACGATATATAATATGTCTGGGTCATATAATAAAATAAGCCTTCAAAACGCGTTTAAACATGATGAGCGAAACCGGTAAAAATGAGCTCAGCACACAGGCGTGAAATGCCTCAGCAGCAAAAGGGTTAAGATACAATAAATTATATAATAAATACATTATGCATTAAAATAATATATCAATATATATTAACATATGTTTTACAAGATTAACCTATTAATTTTAGTAATAAAATAAATTATACAATAATTATATTAATAATTAAATAAGACTTGTGGCCGCCCGACCTACGCGATGCCCAAGGACCTTCTTGACCTATGCCGGGCCAGTGTATGGGTGTCATACACAATACTGGTGCATTGGCTTCAAAAGACCATGTAAGCGCCACAAGCACCTGTTTAATGGATTTCCCTTAGACCTCCAATTAACCAGGTGTCAGCCTAGGTCTGCCAGGTGATTGGGAGGTCCGAGGGTAAAATCGTGTGTCACACGGCCGGACCGTTTGACTTGGCAGGTTTGTTGTTCTATGGAACGACAAAGATCATTTTAATAAAAGGCATATATTCATCAGACTGAAATACAGAGGACTCATAATAGTGCAAAATACATCCTGCTGGGTGCTTTTATTACACTCGTTAATGCTGGATGGGTAAATATATTTACTCAGTTGCTGACTGGTTACACAATGTTTCAGCAAGTCTGTGATTATAAAACCCATTGTAAAAAAAATTAGGCAACACAATAAGATTCAACATTGTCAGTACCTAGATTAGTATAATTAACCCCTTCACCACCAAGAGATTTTTGGTGAAAAAATTGTTATCATAACATTTATTTGAAAAATGGATGCGAAGACAACAATTAGATATAGGGTAACCTAGAAATGACGCACAGAGACTTTTGTTCTAAGAAACAAAATAATGTAAATTTGCTCATTTGTAATTTTTCATGTATTCATTTATCCTTTACAGAAATATCGTTGGGATAAAAGGTTCTACACTCTAGATGGCGTCCCCCTTATCTGGAACAATGTCACACGGGGTCTGCATTATCAGCATACAGGCAGAAATGGCCTTTGTGTCAGATGCAGTAAATGTGCTGCAGACAGATAATGAAATGGCAAGATCTCCTGTTTATGGGGGTTTGTAGTAGTGATCATAATGAGATTATAAGCAATGCAATATCTGTATGTGCTGCATAATGCCTGTGTATGGGAATTACAGCAACACCTTGTATCTGTATGTGCCGCATAATGCCTGTGTATGGCAATTACAGCAACACCTTGTATCTGTATGTGCTGCATAATGCCTGTGTATGGCAATTACAGCAACACCTTGTATCTGTATGTGCTGCATAATGCCTGTGTATGGCAATTACAGCAACACCTTGTATCTGTATGTGCCGCATAATGCCTGTGTATGGCAATTACAGCAACACCTTGTATCTGTATGTGCCGCATAATGCCTGTGTATGGCAATTACAGCAACACCTTGTATCTGTATGTACCGCATAATGCCTGTGTATGGCAATTACAGCAACACCTTGTATCTGTATGTACCGCATAATGCCTGTGTATGGCAATTACAGCAACACCTTGTATCTGTATGTACCGCATAATGCCTGTGTATGGCAATTACAGCAACACCTTGTATATGTATGTGCCGCACAATGCCTGTGTATGGCAGTTACAGCAACACCTTGTATCTGTATGTGCCGCATAATGCCTGTGTATGGGAATTACAGCAACACCTTGTATCTGTATGTGCCGCATAATGCCTGTGTATGGTAATTACAGCAACACCTTGTATCTGTATGTGCTGCATAATGCCTGTGTATGGCAATTACAGCAACACCTTGTATCTGTATGTGCTGCATAATGCCTGTGTATGGCAATTACAGCAACACCTTGTATCTGTATGTGCTGCATAATGCCTGTGTATGGCAATTACAGCAACACCTTGTATCTGTATGTGCTGCATAATGCCTGTGTATGGCAATTACAGCAACACCTTGTATCTGTATGTGCTGCATAATGCCTGTGTATGGCAATTACAGCAACACCTTGTATCTGTATGTGCCGCATAATGCCTGTGTATGGCAATTACAGCAACACCTTGTATCTGTATGTGCTGCATAATGCCTGTGTATGGCAGTTACAGCAACACCTTGTATCTGTATGTGCTGCATAATGCCTGTGTATGGCAATTACAGCAACCCCTTGTATCTGTACTGTACAGGGATTTACACTCATTATAACCCCCTGAATCTTATCCCTGTAAAGCAGTGAGTGACCACACAGCTCTCCCTGTATTCTGCCCTCTCCTTGGCTGTTGTAATGCAGCAGCAAAGTGTTTGAGCTTTTTGTTACAGTGAGGTTTGGGGGTTTACTTTATTTGCAGCTTGCTTTATCTCCAGGGAGACTGGAGAGTGAGATAAACCATTGCATTGTTTTTCTCCACAGGGGGCACACTAATCTTGCTGTGAAAATGGGGTTTTGATATTGTAACAAGTGCTTTTCAATGCATTACAATGCAAAATCGAGTTATCTCGACTCTGATAGTGAAGGGGTGAAAGCTATTTTTATGATTAAATTAAAAATGAAAAAAAAACTGCTGGTGAAACAATCCGAAGTTAAATAAATTGGCAAGAAGCATGTAATTTGATAAGTACCAAGATTAGGCAATTCCTCTGTGTATGGTTTTATGTTTGCTACATTGTGCAATGCCGGATAAGTCTTGCGAGTTGATGGAAGGCACAGGACGGATGGTCCATAAGTGGTGGAAATAGCACAGGTTTCCAAGTCACATGGAAAACGTAGAGCTTATCTAAACACAGCGTCGTTATTTAGATTTTAGTGCTGTGTAAATGAAAAAAATAAAGGTTATCGGATAAAAGTCGGTCTAGGTAGAGCCCAGATGAGAGTAAGTAGCACACCTCCTCGCACAGCCTTCCCAGTGTTCTTGGCTCGTAGTGAGTAACCGGCTTCCTGAATTACTTGTGTGTAGCAGTGTCCTCATATTCCCTAGCTTCACACGTGTACTTAATTATTGCGAAAGAAAAGCCTAAGGGGATTCCATCTGCATCTCTCAAACACTCGTTCAATTATTGGGTCACATCTTAGGTCGTTTTTCAAACAATCTCTTGTATTCTACTTTTCCGAAATCACCTAGTTGGAATTTTTTTTGTTTTTCTTGATGTAACAAAACACCATTTATTCAAGGCTGAATACTTCAAAACATGGTTACAATGTTTGTCTGCCCTGGATTCCATATGTTAATAGGGTTGGGATGGCCAGCCTTTACCCAGTACATCTGTCATTCTGCAGAATCATATGGCAACAGCTGAACCCACCCCCCCCAAAAAAAAATCAGATACTCACCTCTCATCCAATGGCGAGAACGGTGGCCCGATCCGCTGCTTCTCTACTCCAGGCGCAGAGAGATACTGGGGACACATAGTCCCCAGTCTCCCTCCGCGATCATCCTGCGGAGCTGCACAATCACAAGTATGAGATCATGCGGGTCACGTGGGAGTGCTATGGACTCCAGGAGGTGATACTGGTGGCGGTGCGGAAGCGCTACTGCGAGTATCATGGATTGTAGCGCTGAGTTGTGGGACAGGCTGCTGATTTAGCGCCTGCTCTGTAATCTGGTGCTGAAACGGGGAGGGTAAGGGGAAACCTGTTAGCATCCCCCTTTTAGCGCTTAGTTTGTAATATAGACCTATGCCGGGGACTGCTGCTGACACAATAAAAATGTCCAAAGGCTCGAAAAGAAAGAAGACTTATCCACAACGTACCTCTCCTCTGCATCTCTCCTCACTGTTAAACCGCGGCCAGCATTGAATCTGGCTGATCATTATATTTCTAAATGTTTTTTTATCCGGGGTGGGGTGGGCCCTGCAGT
This sequence comes from Leptobrachium leishanense, assembly GCA_009667805.1. Lineage (NCBI taxonomy): Eukaryota > Metazoa > Chordata > Amphibia > Anura > Megophryidae > Leptobrachium > Leptobrachium leishanense. The sequence goes on along the minus strand of CM019067.1, from coordinate 33,898,599 downwards.
AAAGTCAGGCCTGACCAAGCTTTGGGTGCCCTCACATGGCCCCGTCCTCTGCCAGGGCCCGTGGGCAGTGTCCTGTTGCCCTGATGGTCAGTCCGCCCCTGTATCTAGAGATAAATGAAGAGAATGTAAGAACAGCTTGGTAATTTTAGCACCCATCAATCACAGAGAGAATAAAATAGGAAAATAAAAAGGGCCCGGGGCTTTGTCTATATTTACATTCTCAGAATCTGGGTTAGAATGGAAATAAATCACCTATAAGGTAATTATAACGAAATTGTGCTGCATCAACAGCCATGGTATATTGTCATTAGAAAATTGGCAAGCTTTCTAGAACACCCAAATGTGTCATTCTAGCAAACATCCGTAACCTGCTTAAACGTTTAACCAGATGGCCTGGGCTTATTTGTTATTCTAGAAAATATAGAGACGTGAATCTGGCAATACGGACACAGGGTTTCAACGTTTCCGCTGGCTTTGGGGCTTGACAAAGGCAACTGATTTGGCCAAAACATCGCCATAATTTTCATTCTAAACAGTTTGTTATAATGAATGCTTACAGGATGGTCACATTTCAATCGTCATGCTCTGGCCTTTCCAATGATACCTCACATGACCCTGTAGTTGCTATGGTTCCGGAGATACAGGCGCCCAAATGACCATCAGTGCATAGTTATCCTATGTCTAGGCCTATTACGGGGCATGGGCCTGGAGCTGCAGCTCCAATAGCTGTAATGAATATGCAGGGAAATACACCTGTATAAAACTGGCTACCCGACAGCCTAGGATGCACATCTACCTGGGAAAGGTGCCCAACACCAAAAAGTCAAGCCACTGTGGTACTCTAATACAGACCAGTGCCCCGACCTATGTAATAAATTAATTAAAACTTTGTTAGCAATATTTTAAAATATACACACATACCACAAATATAAATATTAGGCTGGTCCAATATATAATTCCTTAGTGTGCTTATTCACAAAATAATAGTTTGTCCCAAACAGCACATAAGGGATCTAAAGCACCTAATGCTAGATGGTCCGGGGTTAATATTATTCTGCTATCGAGTCTCCTTGTTATGGGAGTCATATACCGCTCTGTGGGCCCTATCACCTGCCCTAAGCTAAAACAGGGCTGCTAAGGGGAAAAATTGGCGGTTGCAAATCTCCCCTTAGCATTCCCGTTTTCCCAGTGGATTACGGGGCAGGCGCTGAGCCTCGTAACGGCCTCTAGGATGCGCATGGCAGTGTTAATGCGCTGTCACGAGCAACCCCTGCATTGCAATCCATAGGACTCCATGAAGGCTTCTCCTGCCGGGTCACATGACCGGCAAGATCTTGCCTCTCGCCGGATCCTGCAGGTCGGCGGAGTGATTGAGGAGGAAGACTGGGGAATTTTTTTTGCCAGTCTCACTCTGCTCCCAACGGCCAGAAGAGGGGGATCGGAACGCCATTCTCGCCACCGGATGAGAGGTGAGTATGTGATTTTTTTGGGGGGTTCCAGCTGCTCCTAACTGATCCTAACTGATTCCGCAGAAGCTCTAAGCGTAAACGTTTTCAGGTTTGTAATTAGCCTTAGGACTTTGTGATCCTAACGCTAGTTACTCTCTGCTTACACTTTGCGCTCCCCATGTTAAGCATAGGGAGCGCAACGTACAGTAAGTTCACTTTGCGCTCCCCATGTTAAGCATAGGGAGCGCAACGTACAGTAAGTTCATGCTAAAAAGCGCTTATACCGATGCGCTGATTTTTTAACCCATTATTGATCAGGAGGTGGTACAGGCATTAAGCTCTCACCTCAATTATCCTAGCGCTAACACTCATTTATTTAGCACTAGAGTTAACCCCTTGGCTGCGGATGACATGTGGGGAACGTCCTCATTGACTCCCGCTATATGCGGAGGACGTTCCCCACACGTCATCCGCTCGGCGGGAGCCCGGAGAGATACTCACCTCTCTCCTCTGGGGTCCTGTGGCGGTCTGACTTCTAGGAAGTCAGATGCGTCATTTAAGGGCCGCCCCACTTAAATGACGTCATTGCACCATGCGCGATGATGTCATTTTCGGGCGACCCCCAGGACATTGCACGGAAGGGAAGGGGGATCCTTTCAGATCCCCCTCCTGATCGGGAGGTCGCAGACACTCAAACCAGGCCCCGCTTAAAAGGGGAGAGTCTCCCCTTTTTATTTGTGCCTGGTTTTAACCCCTTACATACCGGGCTGCGATACAGCACCATCTGGCGCTGGATCTCAGCCTAGCTCAGGTGTGGGCCACCATCTTGGATGGCGGCTCCACCTACGGGTCCCCCCTGGCTACCTAACGTCATCGCACATGGTGCGATGACGTCAGTTAGCCAGGGAACCCCTAGCTGCCAGGGGATTTCCCAAGGAAATCCCCTGGCGGAGATAGGGGTTCCTTTGAACCCCCATATATCCCAAACCGTGGCAGCTAGGGTGTCATGTAGGGTACCATTTGAAAGACCTGAGTCTGATACCAAACATTACCATGTTTGATTTAAAACAAAAATAATAAAAATAAAAATAATTGGGAGCATGGCCAGCTGCAGATGAAGGTGGACTTGTGTTTCTGGAGCTTTGACCCGTCCTTCCTTCTATGGGGACTCTAGACACCTTTAGCCATTGTTTTTTCTTCCCGGGGAACCCAGTGCGGCTGGTCATCGGAGGAGTGCTCTCCAGGGTCCGTTCTGTCCCCTCCCCGGAATTGCTGTGGATGCTTACTGGCCGTTTTTCAGACAGACGGTTGCTGCTGGTGGCCATCTTGGGTCTACCCCGCAGCTTCTGCAACCGTCCTGCTGTGTTCCCTAGTTGACTCCCTACTAGCTGGGCTCCTGCTGCTGCCTGCGGAGACGGAGGGCCCCCGTCTCCTGCCTGCTGCTGGAGAAAGGTTGAAGGAAGTGGACGATGTTAGTGACATCGGGCGCCAGGTTACCCCCCCCCCCCGCAGAGAAGATCGCAGGCCTCGAAGTCTGTATGGCACTATTTGAGGGGGATGACCTGAGCCCCCTCACGACGGGGACTTGGTGCCAAATGATGGCCATTTTGTGGGACTGTGGAAGTGCCCCGGCTCTATGTCCTGTAGTGCGAGAGGAGATGTTACCCGGTGGTGCTGCTGGTGGTCTGGAGAAAGCTGACAGAGATGTGCGGGGCGACCTTGGAGCTGTGTGTGCACACATCCCAGGCGTGCCTGTCTGCGGAGCATCATCTGTTTGGAGGGAGCCGACAGGAGTGCTGTTGGAGTCTGCGGGTGCAGATTGGAGCCTGATGAAAGTTGAGTTCCCCCTCACTGAGTTTCCTGGACCTCCCCTGCCGTCCCCCATCGCAGTGCCGCCAGCGGCCCTGACCCCAACAGCGGCGCTGTTGACGAGATCTTGCTTGACCGGCCGGTCTCGTCTTTCTGCGCCGGACTTGGGATCGTAGACTGGCCTTGCCTCCCATGTGTCTCCCTACCTGTGGAGCAGCTCCTGTCATTCCGTGATGCTGGCTGAGCTACCCTTTTGTCCTTCTCCGTACGATACCTTACCTTGTTGATGACCCCCACCTGGGTTCTGCTTTTTGCATTTTTCGATGACTCTTTGCCTCTTTTTTGGCTGCTATCGATGACTCTCTCGATTCTTGTGGGGCTTTTTTTGTTGTTTTTTGTGCTACCCTTCCCCCCCTCCCATCTTGCTTGCTAATTTTCGACGAGACCCCCCTATCTGGGGATGTCCCCCCCCGATTATTACTTCTCTTATGAAGTGCCTCTGCTGATAGTTTTGGGTGGCCCTTCGTGGCCTTCACTCTTCTATGTCTGATTGTACGCCGACTTATTTACAAAATAAAAATTGTCAATTTAAAATAAAAAAAAATTAAAAATAAATTAAAAAAAATAAAAACATGTTTTTTTTTATTTTGTGTGTTGTTTTCATTAATGCAACAATATTGTAACCATTTCAATTATAATGTGAACAATGATACTGCACTAATAATTTTTTTCTATGGGGTGTGTTTGCTAAAAATCACGTAATTCCCCCCCCAAAAAAATTAAAGGTCCCCATTTCTAACTTTTTTAACAAGCGCAGCCCATAGAAAATATAATTGCAAAAACTCACATGACAAAATGTGAAAAAAAAACACTTTACACGTTGTAGATTATTAAAAATTCTAATTTTATTGCATTTTTTTGTTATAATATACAGGCAGGGCATAATGTATACATATAAAAATGATATATTATGAATCTGCAGAGTCTGCCGGAAAGAAGAATATATAATATGTCTGGGTTGTATAATAAAACGTGGCTTCAAATCGCCTTTAAACATAATGAGCAAAAGCGGTAAAAATGAGCTCAGCACACAGCGGTGAAATGCCTCAGCAGTGAAGGGGTTAAGGAGGTGATAGGGCCCTGTTGGTTTCATTAGATTACACGCCCTAACAATAGATGTATCGCTTGAATGGGAACAATTACTATAAACCTACAAGCTAAACGTTGCTGCTAGTCAAGGTATTTACAAATCATCATTATGATCCAGCCCTAATTAAGAAACAACTCATTATTGCCAATTGGCTTAATTTCAATACTTGAACCGGTTCATTATACTAATAGAATTGATTATATCTGTTGACTTAACTATCATTACTAGTCCCAAACAACAAAATTCAGAGTCTAGTCCCAAGCAGTGTTAATTTCGTCTACTAAAAACATTAGTCTAGTTTTAGCCGACTAAATAATAGAACATGTTTTTGACTAAAATATGACTAAAATTAAAATATTTATGATGACTAAAATGAGGCTAAAATTAAATGGCATTTTAGACAAAAGGCTACGACTAAAATTAAATCAATTTGCTGTCAAAATGGAAACTCAATTTTAAGATAAATATGTTGTTTGTTACAACAGTTATATCTGCGCCTGTATTGCATGTTCAGACCTTAATATCATAAATAATAACAGGGTAACATAAGATACATTACATATGCCCTTTTCTCAATTAATGTATTAGGTGCCAAACGCTCATACAGACCTCTCTTTCTCCTCCTGTTAGCTTTTATTATTCATACAGATTCACCTCTGGAGTTGTTCTGCATTGTTTTTAATCTTTTTACCAGGATTCAGTCTTTTTTTGCTTTTTTCTCTCCCCTCCTGGCGTTGGTTGATATGGCAACGCAGGAATTGGACGCAGCCTGATGACATCAACACGTCAGAATGCTTGCTGCTAGAGATGTGCTTTCGTTTCGGAAAAATTCAGAATTTGGAACGAAATTTGATAATTCGTATTCGGAAGTACTTCCGAATAACAAATCGATACGATACGAATTCGAAACGAAACGGTACATAACGAATTTATTTCGTTTTACACTGTGTCATCATTGTAAAAGAAAATTTTTAATAATTGCTATCAACTATTGAATTTGAAATGAACTATCAAATGGATATCAACAACAATCGAATTTGAAATGAACTATCAAATTGATATCAACTATCGAATCTGATATGAACTATATCAACTATCGAATTGATCTTAACTTACAATACAAGTAATAGTCAGCAAAGGACTTCATGAAACAAATTAATTTTGTTTCACTGTTTAATTTGACTCAAATACTAAATCTGTGACACAGCTTAAAATTTAACCCTAGCTTTTCTTTTAACAGCGAAATTTGATTAATTGGGGTTTTATCTAGTGATCCAAAGTTCTAATTGATATCAACTATCGAATTGATATATGAAATTCAAATCGTTTTGAAATTTCAAATCGATCCAAAACAAAACAAAATTAGTTAAGTAAATCCGAAAACGAAATGATTTTGAAACGAAACTAAACAAAACAATTTTTTCAGCCATGCACATCCCTAATTGCTGCTTCCGGACCCAGGTTTCTCTAATCGCCGTGGAGGGGGAAGGGTAAGTGATTTCCTAAACTGTCTATATAATGACAGTAACTTGATTTGTAATATTACCTTGATAAAGGCCAAAACGCTGACTTTTTAAAGTAACCGCAATAAAGTTTATTGTTTTATAGCAAAACCCCGAGTGCCTTCTGTCACAGGTAGACATTCCCATCTCTCTGTGTCTAGCTATCAGTATATCTACCGCAATATTTATTATATAGGCATATTTAAAAATATGCCTATCTTTAGATACTAGGCCATTTGGCGCAGCTGGCCTAAGAAATCAATGGCTGCGTTTCCAGTCTGCTGGAGGAAACAATTAAGCAGGTTCGTGCCAATTTTCTCTGGAGTCATCAAAGGTGTGAATTAAAGATAACACCTCTTTGGGGTCTACCCAGCAGGCAGGAAGAGCAATTACTCCTGGCAGGGAGAAGACGCAGACAGAGCGGCACCCCAACCGCATATCAAAGAAGCAATCACATTCTCTGATCACAGAAGGTGGTCTTTGGGAGATGATTGATAGACCAGGGAAATTAAGAGTAATGACAAGCATACTGAGCGTGCTCCGGAGAGGGGAACTCTGGGATATGTAGTGCAGGACGCTGGGCCATTTGTGGGTGGGTTTTGGAAGGACCAGGAAGTGTATAAATTCAGAAAACTGGCCATGTGCTTTGGATGATCACTTGGGGTACATTCGAAAGATGACTGATCTGTCCATGCTTCTATCTCCAGGTTCCAGGAGGCACCGATGCTAGCTTACTGATTAGTTTGTCGTAAGTAATGCTCTGTGGTTAACCCTTTTCTTTTATTTGCTGTGTAGTGTGTAATTAATTGATTTATTCTATCTATAATTTTTCCTGTAACAAATGCCCTGTGATAAATATAAATATCTTTGTTTCTATATCATAAATAAAATAATCTATTTAAGTTCTGCTTCTGGCTGATGAGATCCACGCTAACTAAGAGATTGGAGTATTGCTGATTGCTTTAAGCTCGGGTAGATAAGAAATTGCGAGTTGCGGTCGTCAGGGACGGCAGGGATTATGGGGTATGCAGTCACTGTCCAAGTCTAGGGTAGGCAGATAGTGCGGTTGCTTAGCCCTGCGTCTCCCGCTGCGACGCGCGTAGTGTCCATGAGGACTGGTGGCAGCGTAACTAATAGAATAGGAAAGTGATCCCGGGATTGTGGGAGACGTAGTCATTACCCGCTTCAAGAGAATATTTGTACTGCGTTGCAATCCTGGGATCATTGTATCACGCTCTGCGCCCCTGTTGCGAGAGAGGAGTGTGTAGAGACAGATAGTGGGTGGCGTAACCCGGCGTCTTTCGCAGCAGCGCGAGTAGGTGTCATGACAACTGGTGGCAAGCGGTGGGATATCAGGTTAGTATTTGGATCTGTGAAGCAACATAGATCCAGATACTAAAGAAATTGGTTTTCCAATTTCCAGATCAGAACTCAGTGCATTTATTAGAATTTACACAATACACAGCAGTTCCCTTCCCCTTTCTTTGTTTTCTTTTCTATCTTTATTTGGCTGGAGTGAGAATGTCGCAACAACCATCGAAAAAGACCTTGGAACAATTATGTAAAGACAAAAATATTTGGACGAAGGATAAGAATAAGGATGAACTTTTGCAAGCCCTCGAGGATTATGAGGCGAGGCAAGCAGTCCAGGACGCAGCAGAGCAGGGTACCACGCTTGACCCAGCTGAAGGAAGCGCAAGTCCAGTGGAAAGGACAGTGTCAAGTGCTTCGCCCAAGGATGATACTGCCCTGGATGTTTACTTGCAGACTGTTTTAAAACATGTGGACTCCCCGGACTTGCAGACGCGGCTCCAGCTTATCCTGCAGTACCAAGAGCGAGAGGAGCGCAGAGCTGAAAGCGAAGCTGCGGAGCACAGGGCTGCGTGTGAGCGAGAAGCTGCAGAGCGCAGGGCTGTGGGTGAGCGAGAAGCGGCGGAGCGCAGGGCTGTGGGTGAGCGAGAAGCGGAGGAGCGCCAAGCCGAATGGGCACATCAGCTCGCTCTGACACAGGCAGGCAGAACGCAATTATCTCCTGCCCCTGCAGGCCCTGCAGAGCTCTCTATGCCCAGACCTCGTGCTGAGAACTTTCCCACTCTGAACAAAGATGGGGACCTGGATGTGTTCCTGCAAAGTTTTGAAAAGACTTGTCGACAGTACCAGCTGCCCAAGGAGCAATAGGCCAGGTACCTCACTCCTGGACTAAAAGGTCCAGCGCTCAAAGCCTTTGCAGAGTTACCAGCTGAGAGCGACCAGGACTATGAGGTGATTAAAGCCGCATTGCAGAGACATTATAACCTCACGCCAGAGGTATATCACAAAAGGTTCAGGTCCTTGCAGAAGCGGGCCGCGGAGAGCTATTCTGCAGTCGTGAGCCACCTGACCACTCTATTTCGTCAATGGGTCAGGGGGCTGAAGATAGACACCTTGGATGCCCTGGAAGACCTGTTAATCAAAGAGCAGTTCGTGCAGCTGTGCCCACCTGAGATCCAGGAATGGCTTCTGGATCGCAAGCCCGAGACGGCCCTGGAAGCTGGTGAGCGGGCCAATTTCCATGCGGCCAACAGAGCGTCTGTGGACCGGAGCAGAGGTTCCCCCAAAGGATCATCTGGATGGAAGCCCAACTCATCACGACCCCCGACGTCACGGCGGCAGCGCCCCCTCTGTGCCAGTCTCTGCTGGGGAGGGGGGAAGCAAGTCCTTCTTCGCCTGGAAGAAGTGTGAGCCGTCGCTGTTTTATTTGTAATAGTGTCAACCATCTCCTGGCAGCGTGCCCACAGAGGAAGAAGCCTGCATCCACAGCTGGGGGAGGACACCCCTCAGCATCACCCTCTGTCCTGTTCGTGACCAGATCGGAGGGCAGTGCCAACATAAACCAGCAAGCAGTCATTGTTGGGACTCAGGTATCTGTGGGTTTAAGAGATATGGTGGCTGAAGTAACTTTGGTGCGTCCAGGGTTAGTCAGCCCTGCAGATTTTATTCCTGGCAGAACTCTAGCAGTAAAGGGTTTTGGTGGGGTACGTCCTGCGGTGCCAATGGCACGGATTTATTTGGACTGGGGAGCGGGGAGAGGACTGCGGGAGGTGGGAGTGTCTGAAAAAATTATTACAGATGTGTTACTGGGCACGGATTTGGGTAAATTGGTGTCACAGTATGTGCTGGAAAGGGATGCTGGGGATTTACCCAGGCCCACTAGTGGCTCTACAGTGGGGAGGGCTGTGAGAGGGGGTGCACAACAGGATTCCTGGATGGGAGGGCAGGGGATGGCAGTGAGTCAGTCTGCGCCAGGTGTGCCCGAGGTGTTGAGTGGTAGCATGAGGGGACAGTGTGACTGGGAAGAAAGGCAGGGGGCGAGTGAATGCCTGCCTGCACCCGAGTCAGCAGGTTCCCCGGACCCCATGCGTGGGGAGGCCGCGGTGCCCATGGTGGAAGAGGGTACCCGCTGGCAGTCTGCGGGGAGTAGGGCACAAGGCCCGTCTCTGCCGTGTGATGGTGTGGATCAGAATGCCTGGGAAGGGTGGCAGGATACTGCAGTGTGCCTGCCTAGACCAGACTCAGGTGTGTCTGTGACGCCATATGGATTGGAGCAAGGGATGACTGCGGGTCTGCTTGCGCCTAAACCAAACAGGACTCTAGTGCCCCGTGAGAATGGTTTGGATCAGAATGCCTGGGAGGGGTGGCAGGATACTGTGGTGTGCCTGCCTAGACCAGACTCAGGTGTGTCTGTGACGCCACGCGGTTTGGAGGGAGAACAAAGGACCAAGGCAGGTTCCTTTAGGGCTGAACCAACTGGGTTGGTGGTGCTGGAGGGAAAGTGTGGGCATTGGAAGGCCTGGGATGAGCAGGATACCACGGTTTGCCAGCCTGTGCCATGGGTGTCTGAGACTGTGCGTGGCGCAGAGGGCATACTGGGTGGTCGGAAGGAGAGGTCTAGGGTGGCAGAGGGTTATCCAGGGCCTGAACCATCCAGGTTGGCGGTGCCAGGTGAAAGGAGTGGAGGGCAGAACATCCTGGATGGGCAGGATATTGTGGTATGCCAGTCTGTGTCGCATGTGTCTGAGGCTGCGGGTGGCACCGAGCGCGTTCTGTGTGGTCAGGAGGAAGGGCCTGGGGTGGACTTGTGTTGCCCTGGGGAAAAGCCAACCAGATTCCCAGTACCACAGGAAACTGGTACTGAGCAACCTCCCGGTGGGGGAGGGTGGCATACGGCTGTATGCTCATCGGTTACGAAGCAAGCATGCTTGATAAACTGTGTGATACAGTGGGGAAACTGTGTGCAATGGGGGGGTGAGGTGAGCGTGGAGAATCCTGCTCCCCATCTGTATGGTTCCCCAAATTCTGAAGGTGTGGGGACAGTGAGAGACGGGGAGGCAGCAGGTCCTGGTATGGCCCCTGTGACCTCCCAGCCATCTGCCCAGAGCCAGGTGCGATGCTTGACTCCGTTGGCAGATGCAGGGGGGGCGTTTACCGGGGAGCAGGGCGCTTCACCCTGTTTCTCCAGACCCCCTGCTGAAAAAATGGCTCCCGAGCAGGCGACTGTTGGTGATTGTTTGACTGCCTGCAAGACTGAGGTGCCAGGCGAGAGTGAGCCACATTTGCTGCACCCCCAAAAGGTGTACCAGGAGGGGCTGCAGAAGCACAGGGGCTGCTCCGAGTCTGTGCCGTGCTGTGAGGGCAGTGTGAGTGAACACCTCCCCCAGGTTTGGGAGAGGTGGGGTAGAATGGTGGAGTCGGCAAAATTCTCCATGGGGAAATGTGTGATGCGGTTACAAGATGGAGTGCACGCATTGGTGGGCAAAGTGCACGGACACCTGTGCGTCCCCCACTCCGTAATAGCGCTGGTGACGGGTGCAGGTGCCAGATGCCCATTGGCGAACCCATTGTAAGACGCACGAGAGAAGCGTGTGAGCCTCCCTCTTTTAGTCTGTTCTCCTCGTTTCAAAGCAATAAATTTCGATTTGACACATTTCAAGTCCATTCGAAAATTCCGAAAATATTTCGTTTCGGCTCGGAAAACTTTTCGGATCTGCCATTTTCGGATCTAAAAATTTTCGGCAAATCGGCCGCATCCGAAAACACGAATCGGGAAATTTCGTGAAAATTCCGAAACCTGAAACGCACATCCCTACCCTCTTTGCGTCTCTTTTTTAAGGGGAGATGTCACAGGTAGACATACCCATCTCTCTGTGTCTAGCTATCAGTATATCTACCGCAATATTTATTATATAGGCATATTTATAAATATGCCTATCTTTAGATACCAGGCCATTTGGCGCAGCTGGCCTAAGAAATCCATGGCTGCGTTTCCAGTCTGCTGGAGGAAACAATTAAGCAGGTTCGTGCTAATTTTCTCTGGAGTCATCAAAGGTGTGAATTAAAGATAACACCTCTTTGGGGTCTACCCAGCAGGCAGGAAGAGCAATTACTCCTGGCAGGGAGAAGACGCAGACAGAGCGGCACCCCAACCGCATATCAAAGAAGCAATCACATTCTCTGATCACAGAAGGTGGTCTTTGGGAGATGATTGATAGACCAGGGAAATTAAGAGTAATGACAAGCATACTGAGCGTGCCCCTGAGAGGGGAACTCTGGGATATGTAGTGCAGGAGGCTGGGCCATTTGTGGGTAGGTTTTGGAAGGACCAGGAAGTGTATAAATTCTGAAAACTGGCCATGTGCTTTGGCTGATCACTTGGGGTACATTCGAAAGATGACTGATCTGTCCATGCTTCTATCTCCAGGCTCCAGGAGGCATCGATGCTAGCTTACTGATTAGTTTGTCGTAAGTAATGCTCTGTGGTTAACCCTTTTCTTTTATTTGCTGTGTAGTGTGTAATTAACCCCTTAGTGACCGGGCGGTTTTACACAAATCCGTCCTTTAGTGACCGCTGATGTTTTTACGTTTCTGCGCTGTTAGGGTTTAGGTCAAATTTTCCTCTTACTCGTTTATTCAACCCACACATATTATACACCCTTTTTCCCGCCATTAAATGGACTTTCTAGAAATACCATTATTTCCATCATATCCAATAATTTAATATAAAAAAAATATGAAATATGATGAAAAAAATGGTAAAAACACACTTTTTCGTAATTTAATCCCCTAAAGCTATAACCACCAACAAAGACCCCGGCTAAATAGTTTCCAAATTTTATCCCGAGAATAGAAATACCCAATTTTTACATGTTTTTACCTTTTAACCCTTTCACTGCTGAGCCAGTTCACCTATGTGCGCTGCGCTCATTCTGACCATTTTGTGCTAATTATTTTTAGATGACAGCCTAGGTCCTATTTAATTAAACTCCCCCCAGACAAAAAAACTTTTAAAAAAAAAACATTTTTTTATTTTATTTAATTTTTATTTTTTTTTTTTATTTTTATTTTTTTATTTTTTTTTTAAAACCAAACCTGGTCATGTTTGGTATCATTTGAAAGGCCATAATCAGGCCTTTCAAATGATGGCAAATATGACCATCTAGCTGCCATGGATCGGGAGATAAAGGGATCATTAGGATCCCCTTAGCTCTACATGGCAGCTAGAGGGTTAACTGGCCCACTGACATTCTCACACATATGGTGAGGTTGTCAGTGGGTGGGGGGGACCTGGAGGCTTGGCTGACATCCAAGATGTCAGCCCCCCTCCAGGTTTGAATCACGTTTTGGCGCCAATTGGCGCCGCAACGTGATCCGGCTCGAAATGGTTAATGCCATACACCACTGGAAAGGGGAGGCTCTCCCCTCTCCAGCGGTGCAAACGGCATCTCCCTAGCTTCAATGGTTGGGGAGATAGAGGGCTCCGAAGGAGCCCCCCCCTCCCCAACCATTGAAACACATGGGGGCACCTTCTGATGACGTCACCACGCAGCGTGGCGACGTCATCAGCCTCGCCTGCCCATGTAAATCACATGGGCAGGCTTCCTCCCTGCCAGATCGCCGTGGGATCCGACGAGGGAGGTGAGTATCGGGCGGGAGGGGGATTTGGCGCCGCTGACGTACCCTGTACGTCCGCGGGTCTAAGGGAGACCCGAGGACAGGACGTACAGGGTACGTCAGCGGCCCTTAAGGGGTTAATTGATTTATTCTATCTATAATTTTTCCTGTAACAAATGCCCTGTGATATATATATTATATATATATATATATATATCTTTGTTTCTATATCATAAATAAAATAATTTATTTAAGTTCTGCTTCTGGCTGATGAGATCCATGCTAACTAAGAGATTGGAGTATTGCTGATTGCTTTAAGCTCGGGTAGATAAGAAATTGCGAGTTGTGGTCGTCGGGGACGGCAGGGATTGTGGGATATGCAGTCACTGTCTGAGTCTATGGTAGGCAGATAGTTGCTTAGCCCTGCGTCTCCCGCTGCGACGCGCGTAGTGTCCATGAGGACTGGTGGCAGCGTAACTAATAGAATAGGAAAGTGAACCCAGGGATTGTGGGAGACGCAGTCATTACCCGCTTCAAGAGAAGATTTGTACTGCGTTGCAATCCTGGGAACATTGTATCGCGCTCTGCGCCCCTTTTGCGAGAGAGAAGTGCGTAGAGACAGATAGTGGGTGGCGTAACCCGGCGTCTTTCGCAGTAGCGTGCGTAGGTGTCGTGACACCTTCCTTCACCTTTTTTGAATATATGTCCATTCTGGGGAGTCTGCACCAGGGCACGTACTTCAGCTATAGGAAGCCTTGGGTTACAGTACTGCATCTATTCTTTGGAAGCGAGTGCCCGGCCTCCCTCTATTTTGCTAATAACAGGTTAATAGATGTTTACTCCAGGAGTATAGAATGAGAAATGCTGAAATAATGCATTAATTACACTTTAACTAAACTCAATAGATTTTAGTCGACTAAAACTAGACAAAAAAATAAAATTGGTTGAACAGGAGTGAAGCGCACACCAGAATTTGCATATAATCCGCCTCACTAAACGCTGTGTATGGACGTTCCCAGAGGCGTAACTAGAAACCTCAAGGCCCAGGTGTGGAAATCCAGGACGGGCCCCCCACCCCACCCTAGGCAAAAGCATATCCCCCCTCCTCCCATCACCATGCACTGGACCCCTTCCAAGTCCACAATGTTGACTCCTGACAATCAGTGCCCCATTTTTTCCCCAGGGCCACTTTGACAACTTCAGTCCATACCAATTTTAATGGAATGTGCACTATGTGTATCTCACAGAGTGTCATGGCGCCCGGCGTTGCGGCACCGACCGGGGGGCTCACCTCTCGCAGGGGCTGGCTCCGGCGGTCCGTCTCACCGGCTGTCGCGCTGCCCGGCGATGCGGCAACAACCAGGGGGCTCGCCCCTCGCGGGGGCTGGCTCTGGCGGTCCAAATCGCCGGCGTGTAGCTCAGGGGCTGGGGACACCCCGGGGCCCTGCCCAGTCCATAGCGGCCCTCTCCATGCCCGCACTGACGGAGTCAGCGCCGCGGTCCCGCTGTCTCCAAGTGGGGCATGGCGGCTCCCGGCGTCTGACGTCACAGGGGTGGATACAGAGGCCCGGATTGGTGGAGCAGGCCCAAGGGGAGGAACCCCAAACCTGGGTGGACCTGATGGGAAACAGCACCAAGACACACTCGGGCTCTGATTGGCTCTCCCATCAGGATGAGCTAATTGGAGAACAGTCATCCGTAGGAGGGGCTAAATAAACCTTACCACGTATATAAGTCCTCCTGTCACACTCAGTCCTCGCTTCAGCGTTGTATCACTCCCAGTGGTTACTAATTGAGAAGCTTATTCATGTTCTACCTGTGTACCAGTTCTTGGCTTATCCTTCGACCTTCCCTGTTTCGCCGCCGGACCCTGACCACCCTTCTGACCACGACTACGATTATTGGAAACTCCTTTTGTACTGCGATCCTGAGATTGTTCTCCCGCCTCTGCACCTGAGCTCCAGATCCCCTGCCGGAAACCGTGACACAGAGTTCCAGAGCAATAAAGCTCACAGTAATGTGCGGTGTGTATGAGTATCAGAGAGCTCCACAGCAATAAAGCTCACAGTAATGTGCAGTGTGTATGAGCGTATCACAGAGCTCCACAGCAATAAAATTTACAGTAGTGTGCAGTGTGTATGAGCATATCCCAGAGCTCCACAGCAGAAAAACGTTCAAATAAGTATAAAATATTATTTAAAAATAGATTCAAATAATAATTAATTTATTTAAATACAATTAAGATAAATATAAAAAATTATATAAACATAATTTATAATATTAAAAAATATAAATACTTGTTACCTTTCCTAGCTTTATTTGCAGGGCAGGGGCTGAATTCCTCTTCATCCAGTGGAAGAGACCAGATGAGACCCTGGCCCAGGCAGCCAATTGTGGGCCCCCCAGACTCAAGGGCCCGGGTGCCGGGCCACCCTCTGCACCCCTGATAGTTACGCCCCAGGACGTTCCTCTAAACAACCTTAAATAACATGTGTATATAGAAAACAACATTCATTGGCGCTACGTTGTTTTCTATATATACAAAAATAATTAAAACAATTCAGATAACTACAATGAAATGCTGTTTAAAAGGCTAAGACTAAAACTAAATCAAAATTTGCTGTCAAAATTAGCACTAGTCCCAAATATACCAAATAACCAGGCACTGCCACGACTGCGCTAGCGAGTCCTCCCTGAGGTGGGACTCATATACCGCTCTCTACATGTGTATACTAATGGAATCAACCCTAAATTCAGTACATTGTTGAAATTGGATCCGTTCCTGTGTGCGCTTGGCAAACATTCTAGCCAGCTAGAGTATTTACATGCAATCAAATCGAGAGCAAAATAAAATTAACGCCGGATCATCTAGGATAAGGTGTTTTAGATCCCTTACATGCTGTTTGGGATGTACTATGATTTAAAGGGTTATTCAGAGAGAGCCGATCTGACCCCGAAATGTCACTGAACAGTGAATTTCCCCGTATGGTGAAATTTTGAGGCCATTTGGCTATTCAGCGAGCAGGCAGTTCTCCAAATTTTGGCGAATTGCCAGCAAAATACAATTCCTGTTCGGCAGCAGTGAAATCCCCCATAGAGAAGCAATGGTTAATCTATTCAGTGACACTGAACAGCAGAGAAATGTCAGTGAAATGCCCTGCTGTTCAGTGGTTTCATTCGACAGGTTTAATCAGGCGAATCCCATAGGCTTCAATGTAAAAAATATTCCCATTTTTACTCCATATCTAATAAACTGTTTATTATTTTAATTTGGAGCAATAGTCTCTTTATTTCTTTTTAGGATTTTTTTAGGCATTTTCCGACAAAATAAAATCAGATTTTTTTGTAAATAGTGTTTTTTTTAACATTATTCATAGGACCTTATATGTTAATTCCAGACATTCTCGTCCAGTAGTTTTGTTGCAAACAGCGTTTCAAAGTTCAAACTTTCATTCATTTTTTGGGGGGGAGGGTTTACCCTGTTCGTCGGCTTGTCGGCTTCTTCCGGCAGCTGGTCGGCACTGTGTTTTGCAGATGGTAGGCATTTTCCGGCAGCTGGTCGGCGCTGTGGTTCGCAAATGGTTGGCTTTTTCTGGATGCGTTCTGTTTTCTTCCAGCGGTTTTGGGGTGGATGGTCGGCTTTTTTCTGAAGCGTGTAGTGTTTTTTCGGCAGTTTTGTGGCGGTTTTTCCATTCGAGGTTGCGGTTTTGCAGAAGATTTTCCCTTCACTTCGGGAACCCTGTGGTAAATGATGAATTCCCCGCAGGGTTGGGGAATCTGATTCCCTGAAGTGTTGGGAACATGAGAGCACCGAAATATCGGTGACATTTCGTTGCTCTCTGAATAACACTATGTTAATCCGGCTCTTCAAAGGGCTAAAATATATTGCCTGGTGGTCCAGCACCTACTCTGTGTCTCTACCTAGAGCAGACCATACTAACTGCTCTCAGATGCTACGGCCTACTGGAAAGTTTCCCGGTATTCCGTTGGGTAAGTTCTGGGTGACAAGGATGAGCAATTACATCAGTGTCACATAGGCAAGCTGCGTGGGGTTCGGCAATGACTGGGGCCCCCTGAAGTCACAGAGCCCCTGAACATATCATGAGATGTCACCCCCCCCCATGGCGACCCTGAATATTGTTGTCACTCAGGATGAACACTTGTGCAGAGAATATTGCTCAAGCTGAAATCTTTCTTTTATTGACTGGCAAAGAAGAAGATGACGAGACAGACCACGACTAAACGCAATGAGATTCATCTTTTTTGGCATGTTTGTCCCAGAAGAATTTAAGAGACCTTCCACGCCTTGACCTCAGGTCTGCTGATACAGCTCTTCAGAGATTAAGGCCGTCATTAGTGTTACAACATTAGGGAATTAAGCCGTCACTGTGACTGCTACAATGTTGGCTGCCGCCCGTGTCAAGGTATCAGGATTATTCCAGTCATCTAAGAATGATGTGCGAGCCGTAGCCGAACTCCGGGGACGTAATGGAGGTGTGTAAAGCAGCACAAAGCCGGGAAACAAAGGATTTTCTTCTGTTTTGTTTTTCTCACACCCCATGGCAACGTGCCATTTACCAAGTCAATGACAATTCCTATAGACAATGGATTACAACATACAGACGCATTGGATTACTTGAAATATATACACACACCATTCCCTTAAACTTTTCTCCAAAAGAAACAAATTATGAGATTATCAGACAGCTACGACTGATAATTAACTTATAATCATTAAAGAAGTTATTCATAAAGCACCGACATTTCACCGAAATGTCGGTGCTTTGCACATCAGTGCACTTTGGCGATTCCATTTCGCCGAACCTATGGAGAATTCACTATTCACTGTAGGGGCACCATAGTGAGGCGATGATGGAGTCGCCAAAGCCCCACAAAAAAATTGGAGAATGTCGCCAAAGAGCAGCGAACTAGCCTTGGCGGAATCCACCAAACAAAATAAAAAAAAAGAATACTTCTATTTCCACTAATAGGTGTTTAACCTGTTACAGCCGCGGGGCGTACTATGCATGTTTGCCCCACTGACTTTAATGGTCCTCCTTTGCCCTGCCCACCACTCAGCGCTTGTGTCAACTGCGTAAGCAGGCCAGAGGATGGGCCACTGCAGCAGCCGGCAAGCGGGGCATACTAATACTGCCCGGCGTTAAGGGGGTTAAAGCAATAAAAATGTATTAAAATGTGTCTAAATAATCAAAAAAGGTCCTTTAAAGAATAATAAAAAGGACTGTTGCAGAAAAAAAAACTCCTAAAAAAAAAAGGGAGAGAAAATTGTTGTCAAAAAAATACAAAATAAATTAATAAAAATACTTATTTGTTGAAAACGAAAAGAATTAATGTTTGAAAAAATGTTATTCGTTTTTTTAAATTCAATCCTATGGGATTTTAACCTGTGGAACTGAAACACCGAAAATCAGGGCATTTCCCTGACACTTCAGTGCTGTTTGTCGTTCTCTGAATAGATTAACAATTACTTCTCTAGGACGTGGGATGTGTAAATGTCTTCTGCAACTATAAACTTTATTATTTGATGTGTGGAGGCTTTTAATCTCACTTTTTGCCCTCCACCACAATTTAAATAAGTATATATATATATATATATATATATAAATATATTTATTTTCTGTTAATCTGTATATTTGTGCAATTTTTTGTTTTAATTTTTTTTAATATCTTGCATTTTATTACTTTGTGTTTCTGTAACACTGTAACAATTTAATGTTGCTGAACTCAGGACGTACTTGAAAACGAGAGAAATCTCAATGTATCCTTCCTGGTAAAATCCTTTATAAATAAATAAATAAAATAAATAAAATATATAAACGGTTGTGGTGGAGTACAAAAAGTGAGATAAAAAGCCTCCACGCTATAATGGGTATGTTTATTATTGCAGAAGCCATCTGCACATCACAGCAATTCAAAGAACTGCATCCCAGAGCTCCTGTGCTACATTCCCCATATGTAGCATGGAACTCTGGGTAGGATATGCAAATGACAACTGTCTCACTTTTTTTGCTGCTTACGGGGAATGTGGCACAGGAGATCTGGGAAGCAGTTCTTTGCAGCCAACTGCACATCACAGCAATTCAAAGAACTGCTTCCCAGATCTCCTGTGCCACATTCCCCGTAAGCAGCAAAAAAAGTGAGACAGTTGTCATTTGCATATCCTACCCAGAGTTCCATGCTACATATGGGGAATGTAGCACAGGAGCTCTGGGAAGCAGTTCTTTGAATTGCTGTGATGTGCAGATGGCTTCTGCAATAATAAAAATAACCATTATAGTGTGGAGGCTTTTTATCTCACTTTTTGTCCTCCACCACAACCCTTGTAAGTACTGATTTGCCCTATGGGTCCAAGCATCCACTGCAACTGGTCATGCCTAGCTCCTAGTTGATGAGGGTCCAATAAACACGAAACAATGCTGTCCTAGGAGCCGCTTGCACATCACAGCAATTCAAAGAACTGCTTCACAGAGCTCTTGTGCTACATTCCCCATATGCAGCAAGGAACTCTGGGTAAGACATGCAAATTAGATTTGTCTCACTTTTATTGCATCCTGGGTCTGTTTGTACACAGAACCTTTAAATCAATGTCATGCCATACTAGATGGCTTTTTTTTTTAGCAGAGATCAGGTTTATGGAATTATATACACGCATCTGTCATCCAAAATTGAGAGCGATCAGAGAGGGAAGGAAGCAGTCAGATGCGAGATAAATTGTAAGTTAAATGGTAAAATTCTCAGTAATTAGAACTTTGTAGGAACTGGAAACAATAGCTGACAGAGGGACAATTATTTTTGCTGTGCAACACTATCGGTGAGTTCCACGGCAAAGTTCCTGATATGGACGTATTTCTTCGATAACCCAATAATTCCATCGATTTTGCAGAATACTTCCCGGCACAGCGTAAACATTTCAAACCGATCCCTTTTGCCATATAAGCATTATTCCGGCTGACGTTTCCCGTCAAAACATTTCTCTAGAAACGCGTTCACGCTGCTGCCTCTTTTTACGAAAAGCTCTCGAGGCTGATTGACGAAGAAGCCCTTGGGTGTGTCTTTCTTTTTCCACGTCGTCCTAGTAATCCCAAACATGATACTTTAAACCATAGTCAGGGCATGATTCATAAAAAAGAGTCATCCAAAAAAAAGAACCTGGTGTGAGCCGAGCACTGAGCTGGAAACTGGAAAATTCAACAGGATTGACTTTTCCAAAAAGTGACTGCAACAAGAAGAGCCGAGTAAACATGGTAACCAAGTGACGACAAAGTACTTATGTGTTTAAAGCTCGCGCTCGATTAATGCAAATTCACAAAAATACTAAACTAGATGGATTCCAAGATATAAGATGATTTAACGCTTAACCCTTTCGCTGCTGAGGCATTTCACGCCTCTGTGCTGAGCTCAGTTTTACCGGTTTCGCTCATCATTAGGGATTAGGCTTGTGCACCGATTTTTTTTTTCGGTTCGATTCGGTTCGATTTTTTTCGGATGTTTAAACTTTTCGATTCGGCTCGTTTCGACCGATTTCTGTTTCGATTCGGTTCGGCTCGACTCGTTTTTCATGTACATTTTTTTTTCGGAATATCGACCATTTTTCCTATTTTTGTGATTTCGGAAATTTTCGTTTTTTCGGAACGTCTGTTCTCCTCGTTTCAAAGCAATAAATTTCGATTTGACACATTTCAAGTCCATTCGAAAAATCTGAAAATATTTCGTTTCGGCTCGGAAAACTTTTCGGATCTGCCGTTTTCGGATCTAAAAATTTTCGGAAAATCGGCCGCATCCGAAAACACGAATCGGGAAATTTCGTGAAAATTCCGAAATTCCGAAACCCCGAAACGCACATCCCTATTAGGGATGAGCCGAACACTCCCCGAGTTCGGTTCGAGCCCGAACCCGACCTTCCCATTTGTTCGGGACCGAACCCGAACCCCCATGCAAGTCAATGGGGCTGAAAATTCGGTTTTTTAGAGTGCCCTCCAAGAGGGAATATATGCTACATATTTGCCATAAAAGGTGTATGGGGGTCTGGGTAGTGCCCTGCGGGACAGGAAACAAGGACAAAAAGTTTAAAAAAAAAAGTTTTTAAAGGGACAGTGAGTTTTCCATGAAATAAGGGTTAAAAATAAAAATGAAAAATTCCTTCAAATATCGTGCCTAGGAGGTCCCCATAACCTGCCCGTGAAGTGGCGGATTTCTAGGATGTATAGAAATATGTAAAGACCAAAAAATGACATTTCAAATGACTGTAAATGCTTTTCCTTTAATCTATCCATAAACAACTGCTTGGGGCGGCAGTCTGTATGAAAGGAGGAGACATTTTCGGACACGCAGAAAAAGTTTACTGATTTTTTGGTGGTGAAAAGCAGGAGAATGGAAACTTCTAGACCAAAAAGCCGATTTGGAAAGTGAGATAAATGGGAGAATTTTTCTGGTTTGGCTATTTTGACCTAGAATTTTCCATTCTCCAGTCATTCTCCTGAGTTTCACCTTTCTCTGAATGGGTTATTCAGAGAGCGGTGAAGAGCAGGAGAATAACTGGAGAATGGAAAATTCTAGGTCAAAATAGCCAAACCAGAAAAATTCTCCCATTTAGGCTAGGGTCAGACTAGCGAATTTTTAACGTGCGTTTAGGCGCACTTAATCATGGCCACACTAGCAGCAAATGACGGGCAATGACGGCCAATATACGAAGTACGGTCGCACGAAAGTCCGGCTGCGCAACACAAGTGGAAAATGAACGCATTTTTTTGAGAACGCAGAACTGCTAGTACGGACGTACAGAGTGCGCTGCGTCCACTAGCGGCGTGTGTGCGTGACTTGGAGAGGTCAGACCCTGCTCATGTCCGGCCAACATAACGTCCAGACACCCAAAGTTTCCTGGTTTGGATAAACTGGCATATAAATAGTAACACGTTATACGTACATATATATATTTACAGTAGTTCGTAATGCGAGAAACGCGTAGCGGAAAAGGGAAAAAATAATTTTAACCCCTTCGTGGTTGGAGTATGAGTCCCGTACAGGCTATGTCCCAATAAATGTAAGTGTAGGTGTGTATTGGTACCCGGGTACAATATTCAACTGGCCAGTGAATTATTTATGAGGTATCTTCGACTAGTCACGTTGGGGCCCTGTAGGTTTTGAGAAAACTGCAACGTGCTTTAGTACTTTACAGTGGCCGGGAAGGCTTCTCACCCATCCGCCAGATAATCTGCGCTCCGCTCGACCCAGGACGTCTCTCCGCTCGATTTTGACTGGGATTCTCTGTGTCACTGGATCCGCTGTCTTGCTTGTCTGTATCTGCCACAAGATGTCCAGCTCACCGCCTGCACTCCCTGTTAGATCGTCTGCGGTCTCCTAACTCGGGGTCCTTCAGCATACTCTGTATCGGTGTAGGGTTTCTAACGGTGGATCACAGGGTCTTCGTTCAATAAGAAGGGAAACCCGATCTCCAGCTCTGCTAGGCTGCACCTGCGCTCTGGCCTGGTCGCGATCACTATCTCCTGCACTTGCGTCTTGCTCCTCTCACTCCTCTGCGCGCTCTGACGGCTCTCTCCACGAGGCTGCGGATGTAAGTGTCTCTTTCCCACCCACTTCCTGTTCCCGCCCGCAAAGCATGCTGGAAAATGTAGTCCCAATGTCTTACATTGCGCTTGTCTCCCTCTGGTGGCCAAAAACAAGTACTACCACGACAATGAATTAAAACCAGCGCTACACTCTCCCCCTCCTAGAACTCTTGGGTCTCTCCAAGGAGGTATAACTGACTGAGACTCTTCCTCGTGTTCTTTTCAAAGCTTTAGTGGAGATTATTTCAGGGATTACTTCTACTCCGGCTTCACTCCCATGACTAAAATCGGTTTCCAGTACCACATAGGGGCCCAGTTGCGATCCGTTCAACTTGACTGAAGCCCGGAAACTCGTTACTTCTCCTGATTGCAGAACCTTCTCTGTTCCTTCCAATCTCCACAGGCACCCCACTTCAGCAGGTGCCTTCTGTTCTTCGACCATTCTCTGATAGACTGGACGTAACATTGGGTGTACTCCTTTAGTAGAACCTTCTTCCAGTACAATAGGTGTCAGGAGACGTCGCACCAAGTCAGTATTTGTCCCCACTATCATGGAACTCCTGTTTGCCCCTGAAGGCCGAGGACACACAATGGCCAATGCATCACAACCTCTGGACTGTCCGATGACTTCAGATCCGATCTCCAATTTCACCTGTAGATACTCGTCATAGGGGAGTTTCTCAGTTCCGATACCCCAGATTTCCAGATCCTTCAATTTCTGTAAAGGTATGTGCTTCAAGTGTTTCTCATAGAAATCTCTGTAAATCAATGTCACTTGAGCCCCTGAGTCCAACAGAGCTTTAGTGTAGACTCCCTCCACTTGGATTGGCACAATAGGGGAAGGACCTATCAGCTGGTCAGGAAACTTGGTGGCGGCAACAGGACATTTAGACCCAGTTTGTTGTACCCTGGCCTTCTTCTTGGCCCGTGTAGGTTTTGGGTGTGCATTGCTTCCCCATGACGTAGGACCGGATGCTAAGGGAGTGACTCTTTCAGTCCTGGCAGGCTCAGCAGTTGGCCAGACTTTGGGCCCTCTCGCCCTCTTAGTCCTGGCTTGATTTTTGGAGCCGGTTTCAGCCTTCGGGCACCTAGGTTGCTCCTTCACTTGTGCCCTCTGGCGTTTCCCACCGGTGAGGTAGATAACAGCCCTTCCAAGGCTTTCAAGAACTCTTCTACTCTATTTCCTTCAGGCTTTTGGCTTTTGCACTGTGCGTGGAAATGGCCCATTTCCCTGCAACTGAAACATCTCTTCTTTGAAGACGGAGACGCATTCACTTGCTGTGATTCGGTTGAAGGACCCTGACCAGACGCCACAGCAACTCCAGTTGTCTGCATGTCTGTAAGGAACTTCTGCATCTCGGTCTGTGTCTTTGTCACCTTCAACAGTACTCGGCACAGTTCCACGTGCGCCTGTTGCAATTCAGCTTGAGCTTCTTGTACCTTCTTAACAGTTTTGTGCAACTCACCATGTGCAGAGAGGTTTAATTCTTTTGCAGCCTTCTCTGTGGATTTAAAAGTGATTGGATGCTCTTGTTCGTCCACTTCGGATCCATAGGTGTCTAACGAGTCACTTTCAGGCTGCAAGCATTCATTATGCCTCACAGGTTGTGCGTAAGCTCTTTCTCCTCTCCTGAAGGATTTTTCTTCCAGTAAAGCCTCTTCCTCTCTGACAGCTCGGATCAGTTCCAGGTACTTCAATTCTCGATTACCTTCCCTGCTTCTCAGCTGTAACATCACTGGATCTAGAGGTTGAGCGCCCCCTCAGGATCTGCTGTATTCGGATCTTATCTACTTCGGCCGGTTCGGCCCCTTTCTTGAGGAGTATCTGGTGCAGAATCTTATCTAGGCGCCTCTTATATTCGGTCATTCTCTCACCTTTTCGATGGTAGGTGTGTTCATACTGATACACGAGCTCTGCAGCCTTTTCCGTTCACCAGAATATTTAGATAATCTAAAGCAGTGCAGTCTTGTTTACTCAATTTTAGGTTTCTTACAGCCTCTGACGCAGGTCCCTTTAAGCTCTCAGTAATCCTTTGCTTTTTCTGCGCTTCAGGGACGTCCCACTCATCCAGAGCCTGCATCGTCTGTTCCACCCATTCTTCAAAAGTTTCTTCTCCCGCCGGGGTTGGTACGTTTCCTGTAAAATTTCTCAACCGTCGATAACCAAAGTTAGTGTGCGGAGGGCTTGTTCTTTGACATTTAGCCAGCAAATCTCCAATAGCCACTATAAATTCAGGCCCGATCATGGCCAGCGGACTGGGCACGGGAACACTCGCAGATTCGCCACGTGGCGCACTTGGCTGAATCAGTTGGACTTCCACCTCATCGGTCAGCTTCACGCTCGCGCCCTGAAAACACACTGGAACACCCTTTCTCCACTCAAAAAGAACATACGTGTGAGAGGTATCTGGGTTCTCTTTAATGTCCAGGATTAACCCCCGATGATCTGGTGTCAGCGCGGCCACGGCCTGGAGAATCTGATCTTCGGCCCAAGTGTCTGCAGGAATATCCATGACTATACACAATTCTATCTGACTACTGTGCTCCTCACACCATTTGGCAGCAGTGTCTGGATCCATATTTAACCCTTTAAATGCGGTTTTTCCAGAGACTGGATCCCGGAAACGAGCCCCCACGTGTAGCGCTCACTCCCGGAGGAGCCGCTGAATTTGAACCTCGGGTCAGTCTCCCCGCACTAGGGAATAAATTTACTCCAGCACCGTTGTGGATTTTATAAATTATATAGTTTACTGGATAAACTGGCATATAAAGAGTTACACGGTATACGTACATATATATATTTACAGTAGTTCGTAATGCGAGAAACGCGTAGCGGAAAAGGGAAAAAAGAATTTTAACCCCTTCGTGGTTGGAGTGTGAGTCCCGTACAGGCTATGTCCCAAGAAATGTAAGTGTAGGCGTGTATTGGTACCCAGGTACAATATCCAACTGGCCAGTGAATTATATATGAGGTATCTTCGACTAGTCACGTTGGGGCCCTGTAGGTTTTGAGAAAACTGCAGCGTGCTTTAGTGCTTTACAGTGGCCGGGAAGGCCTCTCACCCATCCACCAGATACTCTGCGCTCCACTCGACCCAGGACGTCTCTCCGCTCAATTTTGACTGGGATTCTCTGTGTCACCGGATCCGCTCTCTTGCTTGTCTGTATCTGCCACAAGATGTCCAGCTCACCACCTGCACTCCCTGTTAGATCGTCTGCGGTCTCCTAACTCGGGGTCCTTCAGCATACTCTGTATCGGTGTAGGGTTTCTAACAGTGGATCATAGAAACATAGAAAAATGTCGGCAGATAAGAACCTTTCGGCCCATCTAGTCTGCCCAATTACATGGATACTTTACCTTGATTTATCTTTTGTTTAGGATAGCCTTATGCCTATCCCATGCTTGCTTAAATTCAATTACTGTTTTGGCCTCTACCACTTCAACTGGAAGACTGTTCCATGTATCCACCACCCTCTCAGTAAAATAATGCTTTCTGATGTTACTTTTAAACCTTTGTCCCTCTAATCTAAGACTATGTCCTCTTGTTTTGCTACTTTGTTTCCTTTTAAATATACTCCCTTCCTCTACCTTGTGGATTCCCTTTACGTATTTAAATGTTTCTATCATATCTCCTCTGTCTCGTCTTTTTTCCAAGCTGTACATGTTAAGATCATTAAGCCTTTCCTGGTAACTTTTCTCCTTCAAGCCGTACACCATTTTAGTAGCCCTTCTCTGAACTCTCTCTAAGATGTCTATATCCTTCTGGAGATACGGTCTCCAGTACTGCACACAGTACTCCAAGTGAGGTCTCACCAGTGCTCTGTACAGTGGCATGAGCACTTCCCTTTTCCTACTGCTAATACCTCTCCCTACACAACTAAGCATTCTGCTAGCATTTCCTGCTGCTCTATTACATTGACTACTTACCTTTAGATCCTCTGAAATAATAACCCCTAAATCCCTTTCCTCAGATGTTGAGGTTAGGACTGTATCAAATATTCTATATTCAGCCCTTGGGTTTTTACGTCCCAGGTGCATTATCTTGCACTTATCCACGTTAAAACTCAATTGCCACAGCTCCGACCATTTTTTTACTTTACCTAAATCATTTGTCATTTGGCTGATCCCTCCAGGAACGTCAACCCTGTTGCAAATCTTTGTGTCATCAGCAAAAAGACATACTTTTCCATTAATACCTTCTGCAATATCACTAATAAAAATATTAAATAGAATGGGTCCAAGTACTGACCCCTGAGGTACCCCACTGGTAACAAGACCTTGTGCCTAATAAACTCCATTTACCACAACCCTCTGTTGCCTGTCACTCAGCCACTGCCTAATGCATTCAACAATATTGGAATCCAAGCTCAAAGATTGCAATTTATTGATAAGCCTTCTATGGGGAACAGTATCAAAAGCCTTACTGAAATCTAAATAAGCAATGTCTACTGCACCACCTGTGTCTATTATTTTTGTTACCCAATCAAAAAAAATCAATAAGATT
Source organism: Leptobrachium leishanense (assembly GCA_009667805.1). Taxonomy (NCBI): domain Eukaryota; kingdom Metazoa; phylum Chordata; class Amphibia; order Anura; family Megophryidae; genus Leptobrachium; species Leptobrachium leishanense. The sequence goes on along the minus strand of CM019067.1, from coordinate 33,871,671 downwards.
AGTTTGGCATGATCTCCCTGAGGTAAACCCATGTTGTTTCTGATCCTGTAATCTATGTGTTTTTAGATGTTCAACAATCCTTTCCTTTAACATGGTTTCCATGAATTTCCCTACTACTGACGTAAGACTAACTGGCCTATAGTTCCCAGATTCCTCCCTACTACCCTTCTTGTGAATGGGCACAACATTTGCTAATTTCCAGTCTTCTGGGACGACTCCCGTTAGCAAGGATTGGTTAAATAAATCTGTTAACGGTTTTGCTATTACATCACTGAGCTCTTTTAATAATTTAGGGTGGATCCCATCAGGCCCCATTGACTTATTTGTCTTTACTTTAGACAGCTGCTGTAGAACCTCCTCCTCTGTAAACTGATATGTAATTGTCTCGTTAGTGTTTCCTCTAACTGAGGTCCCTTTCCTTCCTTTTCTTCTGCAAAGAGTGAACAAAAATATTCATTGAGGCAGTCAGCGAGACTTTTATCCTCTTCTACATACCTTCCTTCCTTTGTTTTTAATCTAACTAATCCTTGTTTTACTTTTCTTTTCTCGTTTATGTATCTAAAAAATGTTTTGTCCCCCTTTTTTACTGACTGAGCTATTTTCTCTTCTGCGTGTGCTTTGGAATCCCTTATAAATTGCTTTGCCTCTTTCTGCCTAATCTTATAGGTTTGCCTATCTTCTTCACTCTGAGTTGTTTTATAATTATTGAATGCTGTCTTTTTGTTCTTCACTATTTTGGCCACTTCTGCAGAGTACCACAGTGGTTTCTTCCCTTTTTTGTTTTTGCTAACAAGTCGAATGCAATTGCCTGTGGCCTTCAATAATGCTTCCTTTAAATAATCCCATTTCTCCTGGACTCCCTTTAAACTCCTCCAGTCTGATAATGACTCCTTCACACAAAGTCTCATTTTAGAAAAATCTGTTTTTTTAAAGTCTAAAACTTTTGTTTTTGTGTGGTGCGGCTCCATCCCTGTTGTTATATTAAACCACACTGACTGGTGATCACTAGATCCCAAATTTTCACCTACAACAACGTCCGATACCAAACCTCCATTTGTGAGTATTAAATCCAATATGGCCTCTTTACGGGTCGGCTCCTCAACTACTTGTGTTAGAGATAATCCCAGTAGGGAGTTTAGAATATTTGTACTCCTGGTGCACCCAGCTATTTTGGTTTTCCAGTTCACATCAGGAAGATTAAAGTCCCCCATGATAATAACTTCCCCCTTCATTGCCATTTTGGCTATTTCCTCAAACAGCAGATTATCTAGCTCTTCTACTTGTCCAGGGGGTCTATAGATCACACCTACCCGAGCTACTGTATGATTGCCAAATGTTAGCGTAACCCAAACTGACTCTATGTTCACCTCGCTCACTTTTATTTGGTTCGTTTTTATGTTGCTTTTCACATACAGGGCCACTCCTCCTCCTTTCCTACCTTCTCTGTCTTTTCTATATAAAGAGTACCCCGGTATTGTTATGTCCCAGTTATTTTTCTCACTGAACCATGTCTCAGTAACCGCAACTAAATCTACTTTTTCAGCTGCCATCATTGCCTCCAGTTCATTGATTTTATTGACTAAACTGCGAGCATTTATAGACACGACTCTGAGCTTGTCATTTTTTTCCCCGCATGTTGCTTGCACCCTCCGATTTAGTTTTGGGGTACAATCAGGCAGATTGTTTTTTACCCTTTTTTCCCCCCCTCCTAGTTTAAATATTTCTTTGCGAAACCTTTGAACTTCTCACTGAGAACATATGTTCCCCTATGAGTAAGAGGCAAACCATCTTTTTTATACAGTTCCTTTCTGCTCCAATTAGAGCTATCATGGGACACAAAGCCAAATCCTTGCTCTCGACACCATTCCCGAAGCCACAAATTAAATTTCCTATTGCGCATCTGCCTATCCTGAATGTTATGCACAGGCAAAACTTCAGAGAATGACACAGTGGACGCAATCTGCTGTATTTCACCTCCAAGAACACAATAATCATCCTTAATCTCAGAAACCTCTTTGCTAGCCAAGTCACAGGGTCTTCGTTCAATAAGAAGGGAAACCCTATCTCCAGCTCTGCTAGGCCGCACCTGCGCTCTGGCCTGGTCGCAATCACTATTTCCTGCACTTGCGTCTTGCTCCTCTCACTCCTCTGCGCGCTCTGACGGCTCTCTCCACGAGGCTGCGGATGTAAGTGTCTCTTTCCCACCCACTTCCTGTTCCCGCCCGCAAAGCATGCTGGAAAATGTAGTCCCAATGTCTTACATTGTGCTTGTCTCCCTCTGGTGGCCAAAAACAAGTACTACCACGACAGTGAATTAAAACCAGCGCTACAAAAGCTATATTTGTATACTTTGTATCAGAGCTGTTAATTTGAGGCTAGAAGGAGAAGAAAGAACTATTCCAACTATGTCTGTTCTACTCCTTTGGAGCATTAAAAATAAAATGCCAGCTTTTGAAATCTGATGTTAAGTGATTTTGCTTTGCACGTGTGCAGATGCATGATAGCGTCAGAGTGTTCACTAGGATCACTGGTTCTCTGGCTACTGGTGAATAAAACCTCAAAACTCTCCTTTTATCTGTTATGGTTCCTCGTTAAAAGAGAAATATAGATACAGATAGATAGATAGATATAGATATAGACGGGGCTGGACTGGGACAAAAAAGCAGCCCATGACTTGATCCAGACCGGCCCACTCCGATATGCAAACACACAGGGTCGGATTAAGATCTCTATGGGCGGAGCTAAAGATTGTGTTTGGATTTTTTTGCCATTTAATGAAACTAAAACATATTTTATGTTATTTTAAATTGTGTGCAATTTCGGTGCTTTGTGTTTCACCACATTTCGGTGCTCTTTGGTGATTTCATGTTGCCGAAAATACAGTGAATATTTAGTGAATGTTCACCGTGTTTTACTGAAAATGGAGTCACCGAAACAGTTACCGGACGTCGGTGAAAACCGCCGAATTGCACCAATAACCACTGAATCGCGCCGAATTGGCATCCGAAAATTCCTCTGAAATGAAAAATAGTCTCCTATTCTCCTAATAGGAGCTTAAATCAATAAAAAATGTGTTTGAATAATAAAAGAGGTCCATTAAAAAATAACACAAAATTAAAAAGTCTTTTAATAATCAAAAACAAAAATGTCTAATAAAATACAAAAGGATCTTTTTAAAAAAATTACAAAATTAAAAGTGTTTTTGCAAAATACAAAAAGAATGGTGTTTAAAAAAAAAGAAAAAAGGCAAGCCTAGGCGACCCCCAGGCTAGGCCGGCGGCCAGGCCCAGCCTGCACCCCAACCCACTGAGCCATTGGTCCACCGGCAATCTCCCGGCTGTCCCAATGGCCGATAGATAGATGGATAGATAGATACATATAGAGATGGATAGATACAGATAGAGATAGATGGATGGATAGATACAGATAGAGATAGATGGATGGGTGGATGGATGGATAGATATGAATAGATACAGATAGATGTGTATAGCTATAAGACACTGATCGTGTAATCCTTTTATTGTAAAATATAAACTCCGCACTCGAGATTACTTGTCGTCTTTATTGTGGTTGTGTACGTTTTATGTGTACAGGGGCTTATTATCCGTTAGCCCTCGGGCTTTCCTTAGTTCCAGCACCAGTTGTAAGCTTAGCGTGTGGTCGCGCCAGACCTCAGCCTGCCAGTCACAGATGGCGAGTGGGTGACATACCTGACAGAAGAATTTGTGGTGTGATTTGGCTTGAATGCTGAAGAGGCACGACGTGTGCTTGTATGTACTGTAAGTGCTTGTCAGAAAACAGAAATGAATCACCCTGCCATGTTTAGCTCTAGGGATGTGCTGCTCTACCCATCTATGAATCATAGGATTTCTAACGGATTTGGTAATGATGCATGATGTGATAAATATATATATATTTATGTAATCATACATACATATACAATATGCAGAGTGCAATCCGCTTGAATATAGTATAAGATATTTTAAAACCACGAAGCCGAGGATACACTTATAATGCTAGTGATTTGGCCACAAACTGTGATCACAAGATGTCACATTTTTTGACCAACTCTCTATCATTATAAATGTATCCCCAGATAGGTGTTTTTACAATATCATCTAGTACTACAGTATATAGTAAGCAGAGTGCATATTGCATGGTGCCTTCATTGGTTTCAGATTTCGGAATTTCTGAATTTTCACGAAATTTCCCGATTCGTGCATTCGGATTCAGACGATTTTCCGAAAATTTTCAGATCCGAAAACGGCTTTTTCCATTTTCCATTTTCGAATGGACTAGAAATGTGTAAAATCGAAAATCATTTTCGTTCCATTCGTAATTTTGGCTCCATTCTTGATTTCGGTTCCATTTCAGTAATTTCGGACAACGTATTTTTTGGTTATATCGCTGATTCTGTAATTTTGTATCATTCCCATCTCAATGTATCCTTCCTGGAAAACATGAGAAATCCCAATGTATCCTTCTTGTAAAACCAGAGAAATCTCAATGTATCCTTCCTGGAAAACCAGAGAAATCTCAATGTATCCTTCTTGTGAAACCAGAGAAATCTCAATGTATCCTTCCCGGGAAACCAGAGAAATCTCAATGTATCCTTCTTGTAAAACCAGAGAAATCTCAATGTATCCTTCTTGTAAAACCAGAGAAATCTCAATGTATCCTTCCTGGAAAACCAGAGAAATCTCAATGTATCCTTCTTGTGAAACCAGAGAAATCTCAATGTATCCTTCCTGGAAAACCAGAGAAATCTCAATGTATCCTTCTTGTAAAACCAGAGAAATCTCAATGTATCCTTCCTGGAAAACCAGAGAAATCTCAATGTATCCTTCCCGGGAAACCAGAGAAATCTCAATGTATCCTTCTTGTGAAACCAGAGAAATCTCAATGTATCCTTCCTGGAAAACCAGAGAAATCTCAATGTATCCTTCTTGTAAAACATGAGAAATCTCAATGGCAGAATTATCGTATCAACAGAATTATCGAATCGACAGAAATATCGGATCCGAAACGTCAAAACGAATAGACACTTTGAAATGAGGAGAACAGACGTTCCGAAAAACACGAAAATTTCCGAAATTACGAAGAAAAAGTCGATACGAAAAACGAAACGAAAACTAAACGAACCGAAACGGAAATCAGCCGAAACGAAATATTTACAAAATCCGAACGAACCGAACCGAATCGAACCGAAAAAAAATCGGTGCACAAGTCTAGTTTCAGTATCATTCCTCTATTAATTTATATTTTGCCTATTGTACAGCGCTGGCGCTATATAAATAATAATAATAATAACTCCTTTCCTACCAATGTCGACTGAACTCGATCTGAAAGTCACCTCCCGGTGTCCTGATATCGAGAATAGCCGATATGATGTTCCACAGGATCAATGCAAAGGAATTGTATTTACTGCAAACTAAATTCATTTGCATTTGGGCTCCATAAAATGCCCCCAAGGTTTCAGGACTGTGGACATGATAACCAAAGTGCTAACACTTTTTAAAAAACAGCTAGGGATGTGTCTAAAAATGACATCTCCTCCTATGATCCTGCTCAGAGCTGCAGTAACTCATTTTGGCCAGTAGATGGTGACATCTCCCTACTATACAGGTTATTACAGTAAGAAATACAATGGGAATATTCCCAAATATTTCTTACTGTATAAATAATTTAAAATGATTTTCAAAGAAACCACTCATTCCTGACAGTGTTTTTTTTGTTTTTTTAAATCCCTTGGTAGCAAAGAGGTTAAAAATATATTATTTTTATTATATATGACATATAAACATTTTATATGCAGCCTCCACCAGAGGGAGATTTTATACTTTTCCTGTTTAATGGTTGCATTGATCATAAAGGTCGTGTACTGGAAAAAAATAAGACATATTTCACATGATGATGACACATCCTTTCGAATTGCTGGAGACTTGCAATAGAATGTTTAGGCTTAAAAGACTGAACTGAAGAAATAGCTGAGTTTCACAAATTTGCAAATCCAGTTTCATACAACCTAAAAATTGCAATTCTCAGCAATTAGTGCGTAGTGAATCATTCGCCTTAGCGTATATTGCCTATTAGGACGGAGTAGTAACCGTGTTCGGTTCGAATTCGAACTCCTGAAAGGTTGAAAAGTTCGAATTCAAACTCGAACACAATGCAAGTCAATGGGGGTCAAACTTTTGGAAATGAAGGTCCCCTCCAAGTGAACATATATGCAAGATATTAGCCATAAAAGGTGTATGGGGGACCTGGTAGTGCCCTGGGGGACAGGAAACAAGGGAAAAAAAGGAAAAAAATAAGTGTTTAAAGGAACAGTGACTTTTCCATGACATAAAGGGTAAGAGTAAAAATGAAAAAATCCTTCAATTATCGTGCCTAGGAGGTCCCCATAACCTGCCCGTGAAGTGGCGGATTTGTAGGATGTATAGAAACATTTAAAAACAATAAAATTACATTTCAAATTACGGTAAATGGTTTTCTTTTTAATCTATTAAACAACTGCTTGGGGCGGCAGCCTGTATGAAAAGAGGAGACGTTTTAGGACACGCAGAACAAGTTTAGTGATTTTTTTGCTAAATTATGATGCCTCTTATGCAGGCTTTGGTTGAAAGTAACAACAGGTGCTTTAAAATTGGGCCTTAACGCCGGGTGCACATGAGCGCACATAGTGTGCCCGTGCGCATGCATTTACTGTGCCCTGTCGCAGCCATATGATGCTGCGATAGGGCCGGTCACTTTGTGCGCTCATAGCATGCATCCGCCTAGAGCTCCTCGCTGTCGATGCACTAGGATGCGTGTCGACGGGGCTGCAAAGCGCGATCCACCATAGGAGCCTAATTATATTTTTGTGCAAATCTACAGATATAAAGAAACTTTGAGCACATCGACATGCTATAATATAATGAGAAAAAGAAACCTGACGCTTTATTAATTACATATGAGATGGATTGCTCTTCTGGATCTACCTGTGACGTGGCCTTGGTCACCCATGTTGATATTTAAGCAAGGAAATGAAATTCCCTGGCTCTCTGATTGACAGGGCTGCCTTCAAAGCTCATTTTTGAAACCTATTTTAAAAAGAGATCAAATCATATAGAAAACTATTATCTGCATGGAATGAGTCCTTGCAATGCAACCAGTGTAATACCCTGGCATTCCTATGTTGTGTAGTGTATACTTGTAAATCAAAGAGAAGGTGTTGCCCATGCTTTCGTGCTTATAAACAAATCTGTGCAATGTCTGCGTATGCCCGTGTAAAGTGTGACCAGGAGAGGCACTTACTGGTCTGTGATATTTAATTCTTTCTGTCCTTACCTGAATTTCTAACCCTGATTTTCGGTGATTCGTTCGACAGGTTTAATCAGGCGAATCCTATAGGTTTCAATGTAAAAAAATTCCCTGTTTTTTTTTTTCATTTCCGATCATTTCCTTCTGGGTTTTTTTTGTTTCAGATAATTTTCTGATCATTTGTTCAGATTTTTCTACCAGCTGAAGAAGCCTTTGGGGGCGAAACGCGTTCTGGTAGCTATGTTTTAATTATTTGTGTTCATTAAATGATTTTAAGTTCTGCTGCTTGATGCCATCTTGATTAAAGAAGGTTCTGGGGATTGCCTTATAATTCCTGTGCGCTTTCCTGGGAGCCAATTGAGGCTCAGCAATGTGTGAGTTTTGAATCAGCAAATATCCATTTAAATTGTTCCATACAGTATTATACTAGGGGAGTGCCTGGTATTTTTCTCAACCCACTACAGGAGATAACGACTGAGGACAACGGTCCATCTAGGGGTTTATGGGCACCTGAAAAAAGTTTAAGACCCATAAAGAACTTCATCCTAGAGCCAGATATAGGCTCAGAAAAATGTGAGTTCTATACCTGATTCTATTGTTTATATCATCGAATTGGCATACTGACCAATTTTTGGTCTTGTCTACTCTTGTAGTACTGCTGGACCAATAACAACAACTACGGGACGAATTCTAGAAGAGACGTAATGTCGATGGACATGTTTGGTGTTTAATCTCGTATACCGGTAGTATACTGGCGCTACGTTGTTTATTTATTTTTTATGCATGTTGTTTGGGTCGTTAGAGGGAACCCCCATATACATCGTTTAGCGTACTTGATTATACACTAATCCATTGAGCGCTTCACCTCTGTTTTTTCTAGTTATTCTTATTTTTCGTTTATTTTTTTTCGTTATGCTTCCGCGATTCGTATTTTTGGATCAATCCGAAAATCCAGACGGCCGATTTCTGTATTTCCAAAACGCTTCCGAAATACGAATCGATGATTTTTGTCCGAATTTGTATTCAGAACGAAACAAAATGCACATGTCTATTCCATGGGTACACACACCATTGCTTGCCAGTGATCAGCCGTTACGTTACAATATATCCGGTGCTTACACTCCAATTCTTCTTGTCATTTGCTGACAAGAATTCCTTTTTGGATAAGCGCGGCCACAGACGATGCCCACGTCATTAAAACACAATTGATCTCCTCATTGACGACAAAAAAAAACCAAACCTTTCATACTTCAATAAATCATCAAATAAGCGAGCATTAAAAATATCATTCATCAGAAAGAGAATGCGGATGGTTCTCAGTGTCCTCCGGGCGATTTACTCTCCTTTATTTCCAGGAGGGTGACTCACGCCATTCTTATGACTGATTCACATCTTCCCACAGATGAGTAGAATTTCGTCCTTGTGTGAAACTTGAGACTGTTATGTTTTCGAATCACATGGGAGAAACCGTGCAATTTATAGAGAACACGATGATTCCGCTCCATTTATCTGATGCGATAACAGGCCAACGGCGAGTGTTCTCAGCGCTATGGCTCGGTCCGGTCGTACCTAACCGTGTGATACAAAGAAGCGGAATTCTCAGGATTTCCACTTTCCAGCACCGTCAGATTTGTGTTTTCTAATGGCTTTTATTCCCAGCACTTTTATCTTTACGCCTCAAGGATCAGGGGGAGAAAAGCCAAAAACCCACAGCTTACTGCATGCTGGGATAACCATTTATCTGGGCATGGAACTTCCCGTATCCCTAATTAACAGAAAAAGTCGATTTATTAGCTTCTTATATTAGATATTTGAGAGTGGAGGTTCTATTATTTAAATTACGTAAACAGGGTTTTTCAAAGAGAATCGAAAAGTCAGCGCACGTTCGGTGACTTTTCGTTCTCTTCAATTCGGTGCGATTTAGCGATCCCATTTCGGCGACCCTGCGGTGTATTCAGCAAGCACCACAGGGCCGTCGTAATGGAGGGAAAAGCCGCTGCAAACCCGACGATCACTCACCGCAAAACCCGGCGAATGCACACAGAAACCTGCAAAAACATCTTGATTAACCCCTGCCGAACACGCCAGAGAAACCGGAGTAGCCGCCGATCACAGTGCAGAGTAGCCGCCGGAAAAACCCGACACCACAGACGAATGGAGTGAAAAAAAAACAGTACGCTTGAATGTTTGAAAAGTGAAACGCTGTTTGCAAAGAAACTACTGAACGAAAATGTCTGGAATTTACATATGATCCAATGAATGATAATAAAAAGGTATTTTACAGAAAAAAGAAAAACGATTAAAAAAGAAAAAAAAAAAAAAAAATCGCAAGAAAATCCCAAAAAATGCCTAAAATATCCTAAAAAATCTATACATAAAGTGACATTTTACTGCAGAATATTATAATCAACGATTTATTAGATATTGAATTAAAACGGGAATATTTTTAACATTGAAGCCTATGGGATTCGCCTGAATAAACCGGAAGACTGAAAACATCGAACAGCAGGGCAATTCGGCAACTTTTCCCTGTTGGCTTTTGTTCTTTGAATAGATGAAACATTGCTTCTCTATGGGGATTTCACTGCCCTCGAACAGGCACCGAACAGGCACCGTATGTGCAGGCAATTCTCCAACATTTGGCGAACTGTCTGCTCTGTGAATAGCCGAATGGCCAGGAAAAGTAAGCGTACGCCAAATTTCAGCATTTGGTTACCTTTCAGCCACCATTCGGAGCTCTTTGAATAACCCTGATAGCGTTATTCAATAAGAGCCAAACTTGCCACCGAATTGCACTGAACGGTGAATTTCACCGTACGTTGCAATTTCCTGGCAGTTCGGCTATACGGAAAGCTGGCAATTCAGCAAATATTGGCAAATTGCCTGCGAAATATGGTGCAGTTCACCTCAGATCGCTTCAATTCAGCAACCTTCGGTGGCAGTGAAATAGAGAATTAATGGTTAATATCTTCAGAGAACGCCGAACTGCACCAAAATGTCAGTGAAATGCCCTGATGTTCGTGCTTCAGTTCGACAGGCTAAGGCTGGAGTCAGACGAACGCAGTGCGAACGTGCATTTAGCCACACTTTATTACGGCCGTGGTAGCGGCAAATGATGTCCAACGCAGGCCCAAACACGAAGTAAGGCTGCACGAAAGTTCGGCCACGCAACGCAAGCGGCAAATGAAGGCATTTTTGCAAGAACGTCGAACCGCTAGTACTGACGTACAGAGTGCGCTGCGTCCGCATAGCGGCGTGTGTGCGTGATTAGGAGACGTCAGACGCTGCTCATATCCGGCCAACATAACGTCCAGACGCCCAAAGTTTCCTGGTTTGGATCCGTAAAAAATCACAGCCGTAATTGCGCATCGTAAAAAGGACGTCCATGCGTTCGGATGCACTTTTTTACGGACGATGCCAAAAATGCGTTCGTCAGACCGTAGCCTTACACAAGCGAATCCCATAGAATTCAATGTTAAAAAATATTTATGTTTTTATTCATTTGCAGCAAAAAGTCTTTTATATATTTTTGATTTTTATTTTGCAAAAAAAGGGTCACTGACCGACCAGCAAAGTAGGCTCCGCAGGGCCAGACAGCATTCTCATTTAAGAAACATAAAAAACATAAGGGAGAGAGGGTGCGGTCGCATAAGGAAGCCTCAAAATATCAAAAAAAGGTGGGGGATAATAAAAGAAAAAAAATCGTAGCAAAAATTATAGTCCTCGGAGAACATCCCAGAAACAAGCAAAGTCCTCAGAAATAGTCGCAGAAAAATGGGGACAAGTCCCAAGGGGAAAACATCGGCAAAAAGTATTTTTATTTATTTTTAGAATTTGTTAGGCATTTTCTGGATTTTTTCAGCGAAATTTTCGATTTTTCTTTTTTTTTAATGACTTTTTTTTATTCTGTAACAGACCGTTTTATTAAATTTTTTTTTTGGATCTTTTTCATTATTTCCATGCATTATTGTTTTAAATACCTTTTTTAAACAGCAGGGTTCCATTCTTCTTTTTTTTCTTTACCCGTTCAGTGGCGTTCGGCGACTGATCAGTTATTTTTGGGGGCTGATCGGCAGCATTCGGCGGCCTGCAGCGGTCAGTTTGGTGGACTGTCTGTCGTCTTCGTGGTGCGGCGGACTGATCAACGTTTTTTGGCGGATCCTGTTCGGCACACTCCTTGACCCTGCAGTGAATGCTGAATTCACTGCAGGATCCACAAATTGAAATCGCCGAAGCACATCGAAGTGCGTGGAATGAGAGCGCACCGAAATTCCTGTGAATTTTTAGTGCTCTCTGATTAACCCCTTAATACTTCATTTAAGTAAAAATGTGATTAAAACTGTATATTTGTGTTTTGTTTTTTTAATATTTTGCATTTTATTACTTTGTATTTCTGTAACAATTCAATGTTCTTGAACCCAGGACATACTTGAAAACGAGAGAAATCTCAATGTATCCTTCCTGGTAAAATCCTTATATAAATAAATAATAAATAATTAAATAAATAAATGTTTTCCATGCAGAGTTTGGGCTCAGCTGAATTTGGTCCTTTTTAACACAGTCTCAGCGAATTCCAGGAAGCAGAATACAAACATTTTGGGGCAGAATTAGAAACATAGAAACATAGAAAAATGTTGGCAGATAAGAACCTTTCGGCCCATCTAGTCTTCCCAATTACATGGATACTTTACCTGGATTTATCTTTTGTTTAGGATAGCCTTATGCCTATCCCATGTTTGCTTAAATTCAATTACTGTTTTGGCCTCTACCACTTCTACTGGAAGACTGTTCCATGTATCCACCACCCGCTCAGTAAAATAATGCTTCCTGATGTTACTTTTAAACCTTTGCCCCTCTAATCTAAGACTATGTCCTCTTGTTTTGCAACTTTGTTTCCTTTTAAATATACTCCCTTCCTCTACCTTGTGGATTCCCTTTACGTATTTAAATGTTTCTATCATATCTCCTCTGTCTCGTCTTTTTTCCAAGCTGTACATGTTAAGATCATTAAGCCTTTCCTGGTAACTTTTCTCCTTCAAGCCGTACACCATTTTAGTAGCCCTTCTCTGAACTCTCTCTAAGATGTCTATATCCTTCTGGAGATACGGTCTCCAGTACTGCACACAGTACTCCAAATCATTTTCTTGGTCGGGATTCACTAAGCTTCGATACAGACGTGATTTGTTCCAATAGCAATGCGACAGATATTCACAATGTACTGAATCACTGACCAAACCGAGGATATCATGGAGGAGCGTTACCGGCATAACTTGCCACGAGGTGCCGACTGTAAGTACAGAGGAAGCTTAAATTGTGTGACAATTGCCGGATAATAATACATCATTATGGCGCATTTCAACTTCGGTCAAACTGTGATATGCACTGATAACTTTGTTTGATTAAAGGAAAACGCTACACATACTGACAGCTTTACATTATTAAAATGGTCAGTATGTGAGGAGTGCCCCCCCTCAGCCCTCTCAGCCCCCACGTTTTGCCTAAACTGCTGTGTGAAGTGAAGGAGTTTGCTCCACCCCACCCAGCGTTACCAGCTGTCACCGAATTTGAATTTCCTCGCTGCCGGTTAGTACACAGTTACTAATGACGTTGGCACGCTCCCTGCCGCAAAGGATCGTAGCTGCTCATTAGGGATGTGCATGGCTGAAAAATTTGTTTCGTTTCGTTACGTTTTTAAATAATTTCGTTTTCGGAATTTCGGAACTAATTCCGTTTCTTATTTCGTTTCGTTTTGTTTTTCTTATCGATTTTGTATCGATTCGAATTTCATATATCGATTCGATAGTTGATATCAATTCGAATTTTGGATCACTAAATTAACCCTTTCACTGCTGAGGACGTGTGGGGAACGTCTTCATTGACTCCTAAGGAAAGATAGGGGTGGAGATATCAGGGTTCAAAGGAACCCCCTATCTCCCGACTCCTAGCAGCTAGCAGGGTCATGTTTGGTATCATTAGTAAGGCCAGAGCATGGCCTTTCCAATGGTGTCAAACATGACCATGTTTAAAGTAAAGAAAAAAAATAATAAAAATAATAATAAAAAAAAGAAAAACATGTTTTTTTATGAAGTGAAATGGCTCAGCAGTGAAGGGATTAAACCCCAGTTAATGAAATTTTGCTGTTAAAAGAAAAGCTAGGGTTAAATTTTAAGCTGTGTCACAGATTTAGTATTTGAGTCAAATTAAACAGTGAAAGGAAATTAATTTGTTTCATAAAGTCCTTTGCTGACTATTACTTGTATTGTACGTTAAGATCAATTCGATAGTTGATATCAATTTGATAGTTCATTTCAAATTCGATAGTTGATATCTGTTATTCAAATTTTTCTTTTATGATGATGACACAGTGTAAAACGAAATAAATTTGTTATATACCATTTCGTTTCGAATTCGTATCGATTCGTTATTAGTAAGTACTTCCGAACTACGAATTATCAAATTTCGTTACAAATTCTGAATTTTTCCGAAACGAATGCACATCTCTACTGCTTATGCTCATTCCCAGTATTCCACTGCTCGAGGCCAGAGGACACGATGGAGCGCACCAGCCTCTGCACCATGGGATCTGAGCTGTGTTTGGGATTTTTTTGGTACCGTTATTTTTCAGCGTTATGTGAGTTTGTAAAAGCAAAATTATACCAGAGTCGCTGTTTGTCTGAATATTGTCTCGAGCCAAGAACGGCGAGCTAAGCCGCTGCGGTGTTATCTGCTCCAGGAGTCGGTAGGACTCCATGGAGACGGAGGAGAACACGCGCAAGTTCTGCAAAAGATCCGGCCGCCGCCGGGGAGGCGGAGGGATATGAGGAACGCTGGGAACTCTTAGCAGCACTCTCGCCGCATAGGGATCTGAGGTGAGTATGGGATTTTTAGGTGGGGTTAAAACATTGTGTTATGTGATTGTTTTGAAGTTAAAATCACTCAACATGAGGGCCTGAAAGACATTATTCGTTTCAGAATAACGTCAGACGCAGACGAGGAATGAACTGGTTGGAATAGCTCGTTCTCCATCTGCTGGGGCCACATTAACGTCTCCAATACAACGTATAGGAGACGCTAAGATACAGTAACCAGAGTCGGGTTCAGTTCCTCAGCCGCTGCAAGTGCTAAGTTAGCAACTTGTCACTGTACGCTGTGCTGCAGTTCAGCGCTCAGCATTGCTAACTTAGCACTTGCAGCTAAGTATAGAGGTGCTGCAGAGTATGACGTGGGAAAGATGGCCGCCTCCACGGAGCAAATAATCCAATATATGCTCAGTTTTACGTTTTGGTGGACCAAAACACCAAATATTTATTGGAACATGGTAAACATTAACACTGAAGCGGTGATAAAAATGCATAAAGTGAATTATTGCAGAAACGGCACCTTTCATTAACCCCGTCACTGCTGAGCCATTTCACGTCTTCAAAAAACACCTTTTTCTTTTCTGTATTATTATTGTTATTATTTTTGTTCTTTACTTTAAACATGGTCATGTTTGGTATCTTTGGAAAGGCCATGCTCTGACCTTTCTAATGATACCAAATACGACCCTGCTAGCTGAAAACAGTCGGGAGTTATCTGGGTTCAAAGGAACCCTGATCTCCACCCCTATCTTTCCTTAGGAGTCAATGAGGACGTTCCCCACACGTCCTGAGCAGTGAAAGGGCCATCGCCGCCCTTTTGCTTCAATATTCACAGCCAAAGCGTTCAGTGAGACGGCTGCAGCAAACTGAACCGCTGCAATGGAGCAACTCTGCAGCTGCTGAGAAACTGAACGTGCCTCTGGCACTACATCCAACACGCAAGCAGTCATGTTGTACAGCTGGAGCGCTGTGCTTTGCGGCCAGGGTGTGATCAGGCACAAAAGCTGTTAATGTAAAGTATGGAGTCACCAATGCCGAGCCGCATCAATGTCAGAATAGCAGCTCCATTCATCAACTAAACCACAACAAAGGAATAGGGCCCCCCCCTGTACTAATGTCTATTAAGCAAGGGTTTTCCATCGACAACGTCTAAACAGATATTAAATGACTCGTTAGGACACAAGGAATGAGAATTGCTCAATGACATTTACAGTCCTGTTTGAACAAGCTCAGCAAATATTATTTTCACCTTGTAAAATATCACCAGCGCAGATACAGTATATGTCATTAATAACAAAAGGGAGCTACTGGAGAGCAAGGTGAGAAGAAAAAATATATACCAGCATTTTTTCTGTACTTTAGGTCCCTGTTTAACTCTGAATTTCAATACAATATTAACCATATCATTAAAAAGGGCCAGCAGGGAATCAAGGTGTGCTGGCTGCTGTGTAGGAAAAGTGTTCTGGTTTTGTTTTTGGATAGAAAGAAGCCGCTTTACACCTTTCTTCACAAATTAGAACATTATACATGGATATTTATTATGTATGTATTTGTATATTATGGATAAACCAAGTTATACACTACAGATATAAACACTCACCGGACACTTTATTAGGTACACCTTGCTAGTACCGGGTTGGACTCCCTTTTGCCTTCAGAGCTGCCTTAGTTCTTCGTGGCATCAATTCAACAAGGTGTTGAAGAAGACATTCTTCAGAGGTTTTGGTCCATATTGACATGATAGCATCGCGCAGTTGCTGCAGATTTGTCGGCTGGACATCCATGATGCGAATCTCACGTTCCAACACATCCCAAAGGTGCTCTACTGGATTGATATGTGGTGACTGTGGAGGCCATAGGAGGACAGTGAACTCATTGTCATGTTCAAGAAACCAGTTTGAGATTATTTGAGTTTTGCGACATGGTGCATTATCCTGCTGGAAGTAGCCACCAGAAGGTGAGTACACTATGGTCATAAAGGGATGGACATGGTCAGCAACAATAGTCAGGTAGGCCATGGTGTTTAAACGATGCTCAATTAGTACTAAGGAGCCCAAGTGTGCAAATAATAATATCCCCCACAACATTATACCACCACTACCAGGCTGGACCATTGATACAAGGCAGAATGGATCCATGCTTTCATTTTGTTTACGTAAAATTCTGACCCTACCATCTGAAATTGAGACTCACCAGACAAGGCAAAGTTTTTCCAATCTTCTATTGTCCAGTTTTGGTGAGCCTGTGCGAATTGTAGCCTCAGTTTCCTGTTCTTAACTGACAGTAGTGGCACCAGGTGTGGTCTGCTGCTGCTGTAGCCCATCTGCTTCAAGGTTCGACATGTTGTGCATTCAGAGATGGTATTCTGCATACCTTGGTTGTAACGAGTGGTAAAGCCCAGAGGTAAACTAATTTTGAGTTTAAGTTTGCAAAAACAATATCACTTTACAGCAGCACATCTGATATGGTACCCGATGGAAAAGACAATGTTTTCTTAGACGAGCCGAAAAAAAAAAGACACGTCCTGAAAAATGATGCGCCAAATCGGACGAGGCTGAACATTTCCAATCGGGTGCATTTCAACAGAGACAGGGACGATTTTGTACACTCAAAATCTGTGTGTGGCTGAAATTGGACATTCAGGTCCAAAAAGAAGCAGCATTTTTAAAGCTAGGTTTAGAAACTAGGGTTAGGGTTAGGTTCAGAAATTAGATTTAGAGTTACAAATAAGGGTAAGAATTTAGGGTGAATTGACAAATCATTATTAAAAACACATCATTTTTAACATGTCTTATTATAACGTATCTTTTCTGCAGTAAACCATTTGCTATTCATTGTAGAATACAAGCTCAAGCCGAGAACAAGTTACATTGGAAGGACTTGGTTTCTGACTAGCTTCTGGTAAGCCTTTAGGCTTACTGATCGGTTGCAGTAAGGCCCAATGGGTATACTATCAGTACACATTGAAATATATGGGTAGTTAGGGTTAGGTTCCTATTTGTGCTTGTTATAGGGTTATAATTATGGTTTTGGGAAAAATATATCCTCTTATGTTGAGCACATAGCATCACAGCACATGTTGGAAATGGCCACTAGGTGCTCGCTCAGCCACGACAACAGCCCAACCATGAGAATAGCACTCCCACAGTGCAAAATGACTTACTCTTTGGATCTGACACACGGTTACTTCCACCAAGATGTGCCACACATCAAGCGAGTCATTGGCGTCAATCCAGTGGTTTTCGAGGATTGTGCCATTTCCAAGAACCTGTCGCCACCATAATCTCCTGATATTACCAACTCGGACTTCTCTTTGTGGGGCGATCTGAAGGAAACAGTGCACCATAATGAGCCTAACGCACATTCCACACCTTTGTGGATAGTGTTAGGAATGAGATCCAAAACATTGATGAAGCAATACTGAGACACGCTAGCAACAGCAAGCAGTGTTGCATCAACATGTGCCTAACAAAAAACAGCAGCCACTTCCACTACAGGCTGTGACAGGATGTGCTCAACATACGAGAAGGTATGTTTCCTGAAACTCATTAATTTCCATTCATTTAACATCTATAACAAAAACGTTGGGTTGGGGTCTATATTGGGTTGGGGTTTATATTTGTTGATCTCCTCCCCCACTCGCATTAATATGAAAAGCCCTAACCACACCTTGCTGGACTGGATTCTCTCCTCATGTCCTGATCGAATACAGGAGGTAGGCGTTCTCGCTAACAGTTTCAGTGATCACTGCCTAGTGTACTGTGTGTGCAAAATAAGGGCCACAAAATGTCCACAAAAGGTAATAATCACCAGGTCTTTCAAGAAATTTAATCTTGAATCCTTCCTAAATGATCTCAAACAGTTCCCATGGTACAGACTAAACCTAATCCCAGACCTGGACTGTGCAATTGAATACTTTCAAGCTGAGCTCCTGATAGTCTGGAACACCCATACCCCACTGCGCAAAGTGCGAGTAAAAAGGACCCATCTCCCCTGGGTTACAGCTGACCTCATGCATATGTACCAGTTTAGAGACTCCCCGTGGTCAAAGTTCAAGAGTACTGGATCCATGAACGATCACTGTGAATACCGAAAATGCCAGAATGAAGGCACAAAACAAACAAAAATGGCTAAAGCCCAATACTTCAATGAAAATTTAAACAATAACATATCAAACCCCAGAAGTTTTTGGAAAATCATAAGTAACATACAAGCACCCCGTCCACTCCCAACCAGCTGCTTTAAAAGTAAACAACCAAACTGTACAACACCCCCTAGATGTAGCAAATGCTTTTAATAATTATTTTGTTGGATGCGCAACCACCCTGATTGCTAAACTAGGAAATGACACGCAATTAGAAAGGCCGCACGCAGGTCAGGCCCCACCAACAGTGCAAAGACCCCGTAACCCAGAGAAATTCAGTTTTAGACCAGTGCCTGTGCCATCACTAAACTTCTCCATAACCAAAAAATTAAACACCAGTCTGGACCTGATCAAATCCCAGCAATGCTGCTGAAAATCAGTGCACCAGCAATTGCAAAACCTGTCGCAACCCTGAATAATGAATCACTGGCGACTGGATACATACCCAAACTCTGGAAGACTGCAAGGGTGGTACCTATCCATAAAAGTGGAGACAATACATTGGTATCCAACTACCGCCCAATATCACTGCTCCCTGTAATGTCAAAAATGCTGGAAAAATGTGTCTACACTCAATTACGTGATTATTATCAGTATCAGAACTATTTAACCCCAGATCAATCAGGCTTTCGTCCAAACCATTCAACTACAACTGCCCTTTTAAAAGTTTGTAATGATATCCAAGCGGGCATGGAACAAGGAAATCTAACTGGAGCCATCTTCCTTGATTTTGCCAAGGCTTTTGACAGAGTAGACCATGGCATCCTATTACAAAAACTTAAAACTCTGGTATTGGTGATAGTACGTTAACCTGGTTCCAATCATATGTGTCTGATAGGTCTCACTTTGTGTCCATTTCTAACAGCACTTCCCTTCCCCTCCCAGTCACATGCGGTGTACCCCAAGGCTCGATACTTGGCCCCCTGTTATTCACAATATTGATAAACGATCTGCCCAATGTCTGCAAAGCTTCAACTGTTCACATGTACGCAGACGACACTGTAATCTATACCAGCAAACCAAATCTCCCACAGCTGGAGGCAGTGCTGCAAGAACAATTCACAGGGGTAGAAATGTGGATCGCAAATAACAAACTTTTTCTAAATACTGACAAAACTGTTACAATGCTCTTTGGAACCGCACCTAAACTACACAAATTGCAATCACCCCATCTATGTGTTGGGACAAAATCAAATGGCACGCTGACCACAGTCACTTCTCTCAAATACCTAGGCATGTGGTTAGACCCAAATCTATCTTTTGGCCCCCACATCGAAAAACTCTCATCTAAACTTTACCCCAAACTAGGTGCCCTGTACAGAAACAAATCCTGCCTGAGCCCCGCGGTAAGAAAGCAGATTGTACAACAAATGCTTATGCCAGCCATTGAATACGGAGATGTAGTGTATCCAGCCGCCCCGCAAACACACCTTCATAAACTTACTACATTGTATAACTCATTCTGTCGCTTTGTGCTACAATGTAACTACATGACCCACCATTGTGACATGTTAAAAGAACTAAACTGGCCATCACTGGACTCTAGACACACCCTTCACCTTTCCAACCTGGTGTTTAAGAGCTTTTCTGGGAAGCTACCACCCTACCTGAATATGATGCTTCCACCGGCAGTTCCCTCATCCTATAACCTCAGATCCAGGACCAGCACCTTACTTGCAATACCACAATACAAAAAGAAAGTGGCTCGATCCTCATTTTCCTACAGAGCACCGCAAATATGGAATAACCTCCCAGACACCGTCAAATCTTCCCCCAGTCTAAAGTCCCTTAAGACTTCCCTATTAACATACCTCAATACGAAATGCACCTGTAAACATGTAACATAATGACTTTATTTCCTACATATTTATTTTTCTGTTAATCTGTATATTTGGTCTTGTGTTAATATCTTGCATTTTACTATTTTGTATTTCTGTAACCACTCAATGTTCTCGAACCCAGGACATACTTGAAAACGAGAGAAATCTCAATTTATCCTTCCTGGTAAAATCCTTTATAAATAAATAGATAAATATGAATCACCCTGTGTATGTTGCATCTTTACTCGATTTTGGGTGTGAAAGGGTTATCTCGATTTTGCATGATAATGCATTGAAAAAGCACTCATTAGCATATCAAAAGACCATTTCACACCTTTTTAAAGCAGGATTAAGGTGTACCCTGTGGAGCAACACAATCCTCTGTTTTATGTCTCTCCATGCACCCTGGAGAGACATAAAACAAACTGCAAACAGAAAGCCCAGTCCTCACTGTGACAAAAGATTCAAATAGATTACTGCTGCATTACAGCAACCACAGAGAGGGCCGAATACAGGGAGCGCTGTGAGGTTACTCACTGCTGTACGGGGATAAGATTCAGGGGGTTATAATGAGTGAAAACCCCTGTACAGTACAGATACAAGGTGTTTCTGTAATTGCCATACACAGGCATTATGCAGCACATACAGATACAAGGTGTTTCTGTAATTGCCATACACAGGCATTATGCAGTACATACAGAAACAAGGTGTTGCTCTAATTGGCATACACAGGCATTATGCAGCGCATAGGATTATAGGATTGTGTATTCGCTGTTTGCGTTTTTAATTAAAATTTTATTACTCTTTTGTACAGCGCTACGGAACTTGTTAGCGCTTTATAAATACTTGTGAGTGCACCTTATGGCCTACATTCTTTTCGGTGTGGTCTTGCAATAAAAAATAAAATCGCCGTTTAGTTAACAGATCCCCGATGAGGAAATCAACCGCGTTAAAAGAAAATAATGCATTTTCACACTGTACATACGGAGGTCTTGAAAAGCAACACAGAACGGCTCTTCCTTTCATCTGCCGTGGCATATTGCAGTGTCCTTTAATTCTATGAGTAATTTCTGCACCAGGCGGTGTCACGTTATATTCTCAGAAATGTTGAATGACATTCACTGTCAACAGCAATTTTATGTGGTTTTTTTTAGTTTTTTTTTATGATATTTTTTTGTACTTTATATTATTATTTATTTATATTGGTCACGAATCTGGAAGGAATATTATGTACTGAGTCTAATAGACATCACGATTTCCCTTTCATAAGGCAATGTTCTAACCCAGATGGCAATAATAATGCCGTTCAAGAACAATCAGGGGTCTCTCAACAAATTTTTTTCAACCGAGCCATGAAGTTAGATCAAAATACAGTATGTATTCAGTCACGCAGACTACATATATTATGTATATATATATATATATATATATATATATATATTAAACAAACCACGAAGAGAGTGCAACAGCTTGCACCTTTAAAGATTTTTAAAATTTTTAACCCTTTTAAAGATTTTTAACCCTTTCGCTGCTGAGGCATTTCCCGCCTCTGTGCTGAGGTCATTTTTACCGGTTTTGCTCATCATGTTTAAATGCGTTTTGAAGGCTTATTTTAGTATATGACCCAGACATATTATATATCGTTCTTTCCGTCAGACTCGGCAGATTCAGAATATGTCATTATTATATGTATACGTCATGACCTGTCTGTATATTATAACAAAAAATGCAATAAAATATGATTTTTCAATAATTTATAATGTGTAAAGTGGTTTTTTTCACATTTTAAGATGCGAGCAATTGCGGTTATATTTTGTATGGGGTGCGCTTGTTAAAAAAATTAGAGATGGGGTCTCGTTACATTTTTTTTTGGGGAAAATTACACGATTTTTAACAAACGCACCGCATACAAACATCGTTAGTGCAGCATCATTGTTCACATTATAATTGAAATGGGAACAATATTGCTGCATTAACAAACCAAAAAAAAGAAAAAAAACTTGTTTATTTTTTTTTTATAATTTTTTATAAAATATTTTTTTATTTTTATCTTTAATTTTTTTTTTTTTTTTACAAACTTTTTCACTTTCGTGTTTGGTATCGTTGGAACGGCCATGCTCTGGCCGATCCAACAATACCAAACTTTAACCCCTAGCTGCCACGGATCACGATGCACGATGACGCCAGTCCTCAGGGGGAGTTCCCGGAGGCTTGGCCGACATCCAAGATGTCGGCCAGCTCCGGGAAAGGATCACGAACCGGCGCTTTTCAGCACCGATTCGTGATCCGGCTCCCCAGGGGTTAATGCCAGGTACCATTTGGAAGGGCAGGCTGTGCCCTTCCAAATGGTGCCTGGGTTAACCCCCACAACGCCGCCGATCGGGAGGGAGAGAGGTCCGAAGGACCTCCCCCCCTCCCTTTCAGGCGCCTCCTCCGCACATGCGGGGGGGGGGCGCCTGAATTAGGTGTCATAGCGCCCCTACGATGACACCTAATTAGCCCGGCGGCGGTTCCGGATGCTGGGCTGACATCGAGGATGTCAGCCCGCACCGGGGGGGCCAGCGATCGGCCGGAACCCGGCCGAACGCTGACCCCAAAGGCTGGACGCGCTCAGCGCGTCCTCTGCATGGAACGTGACATGCGGTTGGACGCGCTGAGCGCGTCCAATGCAGCGAAGTGGTTAATAAATTTTTGACCATATTTTGTGAACTAAGTTCTCATCATTTTTAAACAGGGCTTAGAGTTCAAAATTTGCAAAAAAAAAAACTTAAAGGGTTTAAAATGGTAAAAATCTTTAAATTTATGAGCTGGTGTGCGCTCTTTGTGGTTTGCTGTATTTTTCTGTCTTGGGAGGCACCATGTTTAGTACAGGAAGAGTGCTGTCGCTGTTGTTGTATTATAAATATATATATATATATATATTGTATCTATTGTATATCACAAACCAGGAGGAGAGCGCACCAACTAACACATTCAAAGACTTCAGCAGTAGCTTATACATTTAAACATTTAAAGATTTTTCCAAATGTTAACCCTTTAACCCCTTCACTACCGATATCAAGATATCTCAGGCTTCTAAGGCACCATCTGGTGCCCCGATATCGAGATATCTCGACCTGCTGATCTGCAGCCCAAAAACTAATTAAATTTGCTTTCTGCAAACTAATTTCGTTTGGTTTTGGGCTGCAAAAGATGCCCCCAAAGTTTTAGCCTTGTGGGCATAACGCCCAAAGAGTTAAAACTGTGCTAAATCAGCTGATGAATGCTCTGAAATATCGGGCTTTCAGCAGCCGATGCAGGGATAAAAAAATATATATATACCTGCTGCTCCAACTTCTGTAACTCAATTTGGCAGTAAATGGTGCCATCTACTGGCCAAATAGGTTATTTACAGTAATAGCTGTTTATTGATGTATAATTAATTGAAAATTATATTACAAAAAAACACTGGTTTCTGACAATTGCTTTTTGGAAAATCACTTTGTAGTGAAGGGGTTAAAGACTCTATCAACTCTTAACCCACTCAAGATTTTAACAGTTTTTAATCCAATCAAGGTTTTTCACAAGGTTTTTAACCCTAAATTCTGTTAAAAAATGTTGAATTTAGTTGAATACTGAGTCCTGAAAGGGTTAAGAGTTATTAGAATCTTTAAAGGGTCAACATTTTTATTAAAATCTTTAAATGTTTAAATGTATACGCTACTGATGAAGTCTTTGAATGTTAGTTAGTTTGGTGTGTGCTCTCCTATTGCTTTCTTATATACTGTAAGCACATATGACACATAATAAAGATCATGTAACTCTCTCACATTCATATAAGAAACATATCCTGTCACTCTGTATATTCATTATATTCGCAATACATTTTAATGTTTCTCTTTTGCCATTTTCATTGATAATATCCATAGATAATAGCAAAATTCACTGTTACTCAAGTGGGGTTGGATGCTCTGCAGATTACCCAGGTGAAGCTGTGGATAGTCCTCAGATTACCCGGTTGAAGCTGTGGATAGTCCTCAGATTATCCGGGTGAAGCTGTGGATAGTCCTCAGATTACCCAGGTGAAACTGTGGATAGTCCTCAGATTACCCGGGTGAAGCTGTGGATAGTCCTCAGATTACCCAGGTGAAGCTGTGGATAGTCCTCAGATTACCCAGGTGAAACTGTGGATAGTCCTCAGATTATCCGGGTGAAGCTGTGGATAGTCCTCAGATTACCCAGGTGAAACTGTGGATAGTCCTCAGATTACCCGGGTGAAGCTGTGGATAGTCCTCAGATTACCCAGGTGAAGCTGTGGATAGTCCTCAGATTATCCGGGTGCAGCTGTGGATAGTCCTCAGATTACCCAAGTGAAACTGTGGATAGTCCTCAGATTGCCCAAGTGACGCTGTGGATAGTCCTCAGATTACCCGGGTGAAGCTGTGGATAGTCCTCAGATTATCCGGGTGAAGCTGTGGATAGTCCTCAGATTACCCGGGTGAAGCTGTGGATAGTCCTCAGATTATCCGGGTGAAGCTGTGGATAGTCCTCAAATTACCTGGGTGAAGCTGTGGATAGTCCTCAGATTACCCAAGTGACGCTGTGGATAGTCCTCTGATTACCCGGGTAAAACTGTGGACAGTCCTCAGATTACCCAAGTGAAGCTGTGGATAGTCCTCAGATTACCCAAGTGACGCTGTGGATAGTCCTCTGATTACCCGAGTAAAACTGTGGACAGTCCTCAGATTACCCAAGTGAAGCTGTGGCTAGTCCTCAGATTACCCAAGTGAAGCTGTGGACAGTCCTCAGATTACCCGGGTGAAGCTTCAGACTTTTATCTGAACGATAACAAATTTCGGTTTTAACCAAAAGGTGTTGGATACTGATAGTCTGCAGATCATCCGGGTAATGTGAGGATTTTTCAACTCTTCCAGACTGTTACCCAAGGGTGTTTGGTTAGTCCTAAAATTACCCGGGTAAAATCAAAATTTTTATTTTTTTGCAGCATTACCCGGCGGTTTTGGGTTATGTTAGGATTACCCAAGTAATTTTAAGATTAACCGCACTTCGGGCTTTAACCGTAAGACACATATATATATGTAAAATATGTGGTTTTGTCGCCTTTTGCTGTGTTTCCGGCACGCATTCGCCACGGCATCCTGTCGATAAGCTCATGCAATGGCACAGCATTTATTTGTGTCCAGAGTGGCATTAATTTGTGACCAAGATCTTGTATTGATGATGGGAGAGTCGCAGCGCTGCGTAAAGTCTTCTCCAGCTCATTATCCCAATGATTAACCTCAATGGGGTTAAGGTCTGGACTGTGCGGTGGCCAATCCATGTGTGAAAATGATGTCTCATGCTCCCTGAACCACTCTTGCACAATTTGAGCCCGATGAATCCTGGCATTGCCATCTTGGAATATGCCCGCTGTGCCATCAGGGGAGAAAAACCCATTGATGGAAAAACCTGCTCATTCAGTATATTCAGGGAGTCACATGACCTCATATTTTGGGCACTTAATGTTTCTGAAACCAGACCTGACCAACTGAAGCCACCCCAGGTCATAACAGGTTTGTGCGGGAGGTGGGGACTTTTTTTGGCCAGGCAGTGTAGATATGTGTAAATGTAAACGCTCGCTTCAAAGGTTTTTTCCACAGGTGATGCTGTAATACATGTTTATAAAACACGTTTAAAAGGTCAGCACCGTCACATTGTTGTTTATGTGTATACTTTTAATTAATTTAGTGAGAATCTTGAGTGGTTTTACGCCAAACACCAGTGTGATTCCGCATGCCTGATATCACTGTGTTTGATATTTTATTAGGGAAATCTACACACTATTATTCAACATTTCTTCTGGAGGGATCAGCCAAATGGGGGGGCATTTAGTTGAGATTGTCCACATGCCACCCCCCCCCCATGTGCGTATGTGTATATATGGTTTGAGGTCTGTGGGTGGGTGTATATATATATCTGCGTGTTGATATATACATATATATAGGTCTGCGTGTTGATATATACGTGTATGTCTGTGTCTGGTATCAATGCATCCCTACTCTATACACAGTGCTCCGTGTCCCTCTAATACAGTATATATGATCAGGGGTTACCTTTTTTTTATATTTTTATTCTATTCCTATTAAATTAACAGTAATTTTTGATGTATTTTATTCAGTAGAAACTTGTTATTGCCTATATAACATGTGCTTTGTGAAAATAAAACGGTTTTGTGTGTACATTTTAATTTAGTTAGTGGATTCCTGTCCAGTGCGGTGAGAAGCAAACGTAATGCAGTGTAGACACGCTGCGA
Source organism: Leptobrachium leishanense (assembly GCA_009667805.1). Taxonomy (NCBI): domain Eukaryota; kingdom Metazoa; phylum Chordata; class Amphibia; order Anura; family Megophryidae; genus Leptobrachium; species Leptobrachium leishanense. The sequence continues at coordinate 33,845,253 of CM019067.1, read as the reverse complement.
GGCGGAGCGGAGTGAAATCAAGCCTGCAAAATGTTTGCTTCTCTTCTCTTCGCTACGCTGTGCATCGCTACACGCTCAGTGTGTCTCAGCCTTTATTCCCGCATCGCTAGCTTACCGAATCAGTTTGTATACTTGTTACTGACACTGCTTGTTCTGAGGACCCGATCTGTTGCCGACTTTTGCCTGCCATTTGACTATACTCTCTGTGTATTCCCTGCCTGTTCTGTTTGCTTCCTGTTGCTACTGGTGTACGCCGATTCTCACCATAAACAGTAGCGCAGTACAAGTGCCTAAACGTTGCTGACCCAGTTTTGTTAGAGCTGCTGATGTAACTGAATAGATCGGGGATCTCTTCTGCATTACCAAAACCTCCACCACTTGACTCTTCCACAATACCTCAGAGGGGTTACGGTGTGAAGGCACTTGCTGCCACCAAACGCACAATATTTGGGTGCACTGCCACTGACGCCTATACCAGATTCATATCATTTTAATATTTGACCGCTGGGTCCAACCCTGCGCTCTTCCACAATACCACAGAGGGGTTACGGTGTGACGGCACTGTTGCCGACACTAAAGGCCCAATTTTAAAGCACCTATTGTTACTTTCATCCAAAGCCTGCATAAGGTTCACCATAATTTAGCCAAAAAAATCACTAAACTTGTTCTTCGTGTCCTAAAACGTCTCCTCTTTTCATACAGGCTGCCGCCCCAAGCAGTTGTTTATGAATAGATTAAAGGAAAACCATTTACCGTCATTTGAAATGTCATTTTTTTGTTTTTAAATGTTTCTATACATCCTACAAATCCGCCACTTCACGGGCAGGTTATGGGGACCTCCTAGGCACGATATTTGAAGGAATTGTTTGTTTTTATTCTTAATCTTTATTTCATGGAAAACTCACTGTTCCTTTAAAAACTTATTTTTTTTTTACTTTTTGTCCTTGTTTCCTGTCCCCCAGGGCACTACCCGGACCCCCATACACCTTTTATGGCAAATATCTTGCATATATGCCCTCTTGGAGGGCACTCTAAAAATCTAACTTTCAAGTCCCATTGACTTGCATTGAGTTCGGTTCGTGTTTGAGTTCGAACTCGAACTTTTGAAATTGTTTGCGTTCGAATGCGAACCGAATACAGGGGTGTTCGGCTCATCACTACCCTGATATGTAAATCCAGTCCTGTAGGAAGAACCTGCCGTGATGAGGTATATTGACACTATGGGAGGCTTATGCAATGTGTCATCATAATTTGGAACTAAACCGTCATCATTTTTTAAAAAAAAATCCTATTCCAGGTGTTTTTAAATCTTTAGATGTATGTTTTGGATGGAGTGTTTTGGTGCTGTGAATTCAATGCAGTATATAATTAATTATCACAGGTGGTGCAGGATGCGGATAAGTATCATTGTAATATTTTATGCCTCTAATTGTTTGTACTTGTATTATTTCCCTTGAAAAGTTTCCCTATGGAATGAAATGCGTTGGGGGTTTATTAATGATATATGCCTTTTTATGTCATCACATCATCATTTCTGACTTCCTGGTTTTTTTGTATTGTTGTTTTGCTGGTGGTGAAATTGTGGGTCTTTCAAACATTTCTCAAGCAAAGACATTGCTACTTTTACAGCTGAGACGGTGCAGCTCACCCAATAAACTGGTCATCTACTAGACGGGGGTACCGGGACCTTCTTTTCAGTTTTGTATTGAAAACCATCTCTGCACACAGAACTATTTGAATATCAGATTACAGCCGCTTATCCCAGATCTGTTTATGAGTGTGTGGTATATTATCCCCGATTATATAGTTTTATGCCATATTACACTATTGGTCTTTTTTGCTTTTCTTTTAGGAACATGTTGCTCCCTTTCTTTAAAGAAGCTCGGGTTAGATTGTTACATAGGCTGAAAAAAGACATGCGTCCATCAGGTTCAGCCTTTCACCCATCACCTATGGCTGCTAATCCAAAAGAAGACAAAAAACCCAGTATGAAGCGTTCGCCAATATGCAACATACTGGGGAAAATTCCTTGTTACCTCCAGATGGCGTCAGATTTCTCCTTGGATAAAGAAGCTTTTATCCATATATTAAATATTATAACCTTTAATATTATGTTTTTGCAGGAAGTCATCCAGTCGTTGTTTAAACATCTGTACAGACTCTGTTCAATACACCTCAACAGGCAGAGAATTCCACAGCTTTATTGTTCTCACCGTAATATAACCCTTCCTATGCTTTAGGCTGAATTTCCTTTCGTCCAGTGTAAATGGGTGACCTCGTCTCCTGTGTATAGTCCTGTTAATGAATAGGTTTACAGACAATGGTATATAATGGCCCCGTATATATTTATATAAAGTTATCAGATCCCTCTAAGGCCCTGTATATATATATTTATATAAAGTTATCAGATCCCCTCTAAGGCCCCGTATATATATTTATATAAAGTTATCAGATCCCTCTAAGGCACCGTATATAATTAGGGTTAGGAATTAGGGTTAGAAACTAGGGTTAGGAATTAGGGTTAGAAACTAGGGTTAAGAATTAGGGTTAGGAATTAGGGCTAGAAACTAGGGTTAGGAATTAGGGTTAGAAACTAGGGTTAGGAATTAGGGTTAGAAGCTAGGGTTAGGAATTAGGGTTAGGAATTAGGGTTAGAAGCTAGGGTTAGGAATTAGGGTTAGAAACTAGGGTTAGGAATTAGGGTTAGGAATTAGGGTTAGAAGCTAGGGTTAGGAATTAGGGTTAGAAACTAGGGTTAGGAATTAGGGTTAGAAACTAGGGTTAGGAATTAGGGTTAGGAATTAGGGTTAGGAATTAGAGTTAGGAATTAGGGTTAGGAATTAGGGTTAGAAACTAGGGTTAGGAATTAGGGTTAGAAACTAGGGTTAGGAATTAGGGTTAGGAATTAGGGTTAGAAACTATTATTAGGAATTAGGGTTAGAAATTAGGGTTAGGAATTAGGGTTAGAAACTAGGGTTAGGAATTAGGGTTAGAAACTAGGGTTAGAAACTAGGGTTAAGAATTAGGGTTAGGAATTAGGGTTAGAAACTAGGGTTAGGAATTAAGGTTAGAAACTAGGGTTAGGAATTAGGGTTAGAAACGAGGGTTAGGAATTAGGGTAAGAAGCTAGGGTTAGGAATTAGGGTTAGAGACTTGGGTTAGGAATTAGGGTAAGAAGCTAGGGTTAGGAATTAGGGTTAGAGACTTGGGTTAGGAATTAGGGTTAGAAACGAGGGTTAGAAATTAGGGTTAGGAATTAGGGTTAGAAACTAGGTTTAGGAATTAGGGTTAGGAATTAGGGTTAGAAACTAGGGTTAGGAATTAGGGTTAAAAACTAGGTTTAGGAATTAGGGTTAGGAATTAGGGTTAGAAACTATGGTTAGGAGTTAGGGTTAGAAACTAGGGTTAGGAATTAGGGTTAGAAACTAGGTTTAGGAATTAGGGTTAGGAATTAGGGTTAGAAACTAGGGTTAGGAATTAGGGTTAGGAATTAGGGTTAGAAGCTAGGGTTAGGAATTAGGGTTAGAAACTAGAGTTAGGAATTAGGTTTAGGAATTAGGGTTAGAAGCTAGGGTTAGGAATTAGGGTTAGGAATTAGGGTTAGAAACTAGGTTTAGGAATTAGGGTTGGGAATCAGGGTTAGGAATTAGGGTTAGGAATTAGGGTTAGGAATTAGGGTTAGAAACTAGGGTTAGGAAATAGGGTTAGAAACTAGGGTTAGGAATTAGGGTTAGGAATTAGGGTTAGAAACTAGGGTTAGGAATTAGGGTTAGAAACTAGGGTTAGGAATTAGGGTTAGGAATTAGGGTTAGAAGCTAGGGTTAGGAATTAGGGTTAGAAACTAGGGTTAGGAATTAGGGTTAGGAATTAGGGTTAGAAACTAGGGTTAGGAATTAGGGTTAGGAATTAGGGTTAGAAACTAGGGTTAGAAATTAGGGTTAGGAATTAGGTTAGAAACTAAAAATAGGAATTAGGGTTAAAAGCTAGGTTAGGGTTAGGGTTAGGAATTAGGGTTAGAAACTAGAGTTAGGAATTAGGTTTAGGAATTAGGGTTAGAAGCTAGGGTTTGGAATTAGGGTTATAAACGAGGGTTAGGAATTAGGGTTAGAAGCTAGGGTTAGGAATTAGGGTTAGAAACTAGGGTTAGGAATTAGGGTTAGGATTAGGGTTAGAAACTAGGGTTAGGAATTAGGGTTAGAAGCTAGGTTAGGAATTAGGGTCAGAAGCTGGGGTTAGGAATTATGGTTAGGAATTAGGGTTAGAAACGAGGGTTATGAATTAGGATAGAAGCTAGGGCTAGGAATTAGGGTTAGAAGCTAGGGTTAGGAATTGGGGTTAGAAACTAGGGTTAGGAATTAGGGTTAGGAATCAGGGTTAGGAATTAGGTTAGAAACTAGGGTTAGGAAATAGGGTTAGAAACTAGGGTTAGGATTAGGGTTAGGAATTAGGGTTAGAAACTAGGTTAGAATTAGGTTAGAAACTAGGGTTAGGAATTAGGGTTAGGAATTAGGGTTAGAAGCTAGGGTTAGGAATTAGGGTTAGAAACTAGGGTTAGGATTAGGGTAGGAATTAGGGTTAGAAACTAGGTTAGGAATTAGGGTTAGGAATTAGGGTTAGAAACTAGGGTTAGAAATTAGGGTTAGGAATTAGGGTTAACTAAAATTAGGAATTAGGGTTAAAAGCTAGGGTTAGGTTAGGGTTAGGAATTAGGGTTAGAAACTAGAGTTAGGAATTAGGTTTTAGGAATAAGGTTAGAAAGCTAGGTTTGGAATTAGGGTTATAAACGAGGGTTAGGAATTAGGGTTAGAAGCTAGGGTTAGGAATTAGGGTTAGAAACTAGGGTTAGGAATTAGGGTTAGGAATTAGGGTTAGAAACTAGGGTTAGGAATTAGGGTTAGAAGCTAGGGTTAGGAATTAGGGTCAGAAGCTGGGGTTAGGAATTATGGTTAGGAATTAGGGTTAGGAATTAGGGTTAGAAACGAGGGTTATGAATTAGGTAGAAGCTAGGGCTAGGAATTAGGGTTAGAAGCTAGGGTTAGGAATTGGGGTTAGAAACTAGGGTTAGGAATTAGGGTTGGAATCAGGGTTAGGAATTAGGGTTAGAAACTAGGGTTAGGAATTAGGGTTAGAAGCTAGGGTTAGGAATTAGGGTTAGAAGCTAGGGTTAGGAATTAGGGTTAGGAATTAGGGTTAGGAATTAGGGTTAGAAGCTAGGGTTAGGAATTAAGGTTAGGAATTAGGGTTAGAAACTAGGGTTAAGAATTAGGGTTAGAAACTAGGGTTAGGAATTAGGGTTAGGAATTAGGGTTAGAAACTAGGGTTAGGAATTAGGGTTAGAAACTAGGTTAGGAATTAGGGTTAGAAATTAGGGTTAGAAACTAGGGTTAGGAATTAGGGTTAGAAACGAGGGTTAGGAATTAGGGTTAGAAGCTAGGGTTAGGAATTAGGTAGAAACTAGGGTTAGGAATTAGGGTTAGGAATTAGGGTTAGAAACTAGGGTTAGGAATTAGGGTTAGACACTAGGTTTAGGAATTAGGGTTAGGAATTAGGGTTAGGAATTAGAGTTAGGAATAGGGTTAGGAATTAGGGTTAGGAATTAGGGTTAGAAACTAGGGTTAGGAATTAGGGTTAGAAACTAGGGTTAGGAATAGGGTTAGGAATTAGGGTTAGAAACTAGGGTTAGGAATTAGGGTTAGGAATTAGGGTTAGAAACTATTATTAGGAATTAGGGTTATAAATTAGGGTTAGAAACTAGGGTTAGGAATTAGGGTTAGAAACTAGGGTTAGGAATTAGAGTTAGAAACTAGGGTTAGGAATTATGGTTAGAAACTAGGTTTAGGAATTAGGGTTAGGAATTAGGGTTAGAAACTAGGGTTAGGAATTAGGGTTAGGAATTAGGGTTAGAAACTAGGTTTAGGAATTAGGGTTAGGAATTAGGGTTAGAAACTAAAATTAGGAATTAGGGTTAGAAGCTAGGGTTAGGGTTAGGGTTAGGAATTAGGGTTAGAAACTAGAGTTAGGAATTAGGTTTAGGAATTAGGGTTAGAAGCTAGGGTTTGGAATTAGGGTTAGAAACGAGGGTTAGGAATTAGGGTTAGAAGCTAGGGTTAGGAATTAGGGTTAGAAACTAGGGTTAGGAATTAGGGTTAGGAATTAGGGTTAGAAGCTAGGGTTAGGAATTAGGGTCAGAAGCTGGGGTTAGGAATTATGGTTAGGAATTAGGGTTAGGAATTAGGGTTAGAAACGAGGGTTATGAATTAGGGATAGAAGCTAGGGCTAGGAATTAGGGTTAGGAATCAGGGTTAGGAATTAGGGTTAGAAGCTCGGGTTAGGAATTAGGGTTAGAAGCTAGGGTTAGGAATTAGGGTTAGAAACTAGGGTTAGGAATTAGGGTTAGGAATTAGGGTTAGAAACTAGGGTTAGGAATTAGGGTTAGAAACTAGGGTTAGGAATTAGGGTTAGAAACGAGGGTTAGGAATTAGGGTAAGAAGCTAGGGTTAGGAATTAGGGTTAGAAACGAGGGTTAGAAATTAGGGTTAGAGACTAGGGTTAGGAATTAGGGTTAGAAACTCGGATTAGGAATTAGGGTTAGGAATTAGGGTTAGAAACTAAAATTAGAAATTAGGGTTAGAAGCTAGGGTTAGGAATTAGGGTTAGAAACTAGGGTTAGGAATTAGGGTTAGGAATTAGGGTTAGAAACTAGGGTTAGGAATTAGGGTTAGGAATTAGGGTTAGAAACTAGGGTTAGAAATTAGGGTTAGGAATTAGGGTTAGAAACTAAAATTAGGAATTAGGGTTAAAAGCTAGGGTTAGGGTTAGGGTTAGGAATTAGGGTTAGAAACTAGAGTTAGGAATTAGGTTTAGGAATTAGGGTTAGAAGCTAGGGTTTGGAATTAGGGTTATAAACGAGGGTTAGGAATTAGGGTTAGAAGCTAGGGTTAGGAATTAGGGTTAGAAACTAGGGTTAGGAATTAGGGTTAGGAATTAGGGTTAGAAACTAGGGTTAGGAATTAGGGTTAGAAGCTAGGGTTAGGAATTAGGGTCAGAAGCTGGGGTTAGGAATTATGGTTAGGAATTAGGGTTAGGAATTAGGGTTAGAAACGAGGGTTATGAATTAGGGATAGAAGCTAGGGCTAGGAATTAGGGTTAGAAGCTAGGGTTAGGAATTGGGGTTAGAAACTAGGGTTAGGAATTAGGGTTAGGAATCAGGGTTAGGAATTAGGGTTAGAAACTAGGGTTAGGAAATAGGGTTAGAAACTAGGGTTAGGAATTAGGGTTAGAAGCTAGGGTTAGGAATTAGGGTTAGAAACTAGGGTTAGGAATTAGGGTTAGGAATTAGGGTTAGAAGCTAGGGTTAGGAATTAAGGTTAGGAATTAGGGTTAGAAACTAGGGTTAAGAATTAGGGTTAGAAACTAGGGTTAGGAATTAGGGTTAGGAATTAGGGTTAGAAACTAGGGTTAGGAATTAGGGTTAGAAACTAGGGTTAGGAATTAGGGTTAGAAATTAGGGTTAGAAACTAGGGTTAGGAATTAGGGTTAGAAACAAGGGTTAGGAATTAGGGTTAGAAACTAGGGTTAGGAATTAGGGTTAGGAATTAGGGTTAGAAACTAGGGTTAGGAATTAGGGTTAGACACTAGGGTTAGGAATTAGGGTTAGGAATTAGGGTTAGGAATTAGAGTTAGGAATTAGGGTTAGGAATTAGGGTTAGGAATTAGGGTTAGAAACTAGGGTTAGGAATTAGGGTTAGAAACTTTAGTTAGGGTTAGGAATTAGGGTTAGAAACTAGGGTTAGGAATTAGGGTTAGGAATTAGGGTTAGAAACTAGGGTTAGGAATTAGGGTTAGAAACTAGGGTTAGGAATTAGGGTTAGGAATTAGGGTTAGAAGCTAGGGTTAGGAATTAGGGTTAGAAACTAGGGTTAGGAATTAGGGTTAGGAATTAGGGTTAGAAACTAGGGTTAGGAATTAGGGTTAGGAATTAGGGTTAGAAACTAGGGTTAGAAATTAGGGTTAGGAATTAGGGTTAGAAACTAAAATTAGGAATTAGGGTTAAAAGCTAGGGTTAGGGTTAGGGTTAGGAATTAGGGTTAGAAACTAGAGTTAGGAATTAGGTTTAGGAATTAGGGTTAGAAGCTAGGGTTTGGAATTAGGGTTATAAACGAGGGTTAGGAATTAGGGTTAGAAGCTAGGGTTAGGAATTAGGGTTAGAAACTAGGGTTAGGAATTAGGGTTAGGAATTAGGGTTAGAAGCTAGGGTTAGGAATTAGGGTCAGAAGCTGGGGTTAGGAATTATGGTTAGGAATTAGGGTTAGGAATTAGGGTTAGAAACGAGGGTTATGAATTAGGGATAGAAGCTAGGGCTAGGAATTAGGGTTAGAAGCTAGGGTTAGGAATTGGGGTTAGAAACTAGGGTTAGGAATTAGGGTTAGGAATCAGGGTTAGGAATTAGGGTTAGAAACTAGGGTTAGGAATTAGGGTTAGAAGCTAGGGTTAGGAATTAGGGTTAGAAGCTAGGGTTAGGAATTAGGGTTAGAAACTAGGGTTAGGAATTAGGGTTAGGAATTAGGGTTAGAAACTAGGGTTAGGAATTAGGGTTAGAAGCTAGGGTTAGGAATTAGGGTCAGAAGCTGGGGTTAGGAATTATGGTTAGGAATTAGGGTTAGGAATTAGGGTTAGAAACGAGGGTTATGAATTAGGGATAGAAGCTAGGGCTAGGAATTAGGGTTAGAAGCTAGGGTTAGGAATTGGGGTTAGAAACTAGGGTTAGGAATTAGGGTTAGGAATCAGGGTTAGGAATTAGGGTTAGAAACTAGGGTTAGGAATTAGGGTTAGAAGCTAGGGTTAGGAATTAGGGTTAGAAGCTAGGGTTAGGAATTAGGGTTAGAAACTAGGGTTAGGAATTAGGGTTAGGATTAGGGTTAGAAGCTAGGGTTAGGATTAAGGTTAGGAATTAGGGTTAGAACTAGGGTTAAGAATTAGGGTTAGAAACTAGGGTTAGGAATTAGGGTTAGGAATTAGGGTTAGAAACTAGGGTTAGGAATTAGGGTTAGAAACTAGGGTTAGGAATTAGGGTTAGAAATTAGGGTTAGAAACTAGGGTTAGGAATTAGGGTTAGAAACGAGGGTTAGGAATTAGGGTTAGAAGCTAGGGTTAGGAATTAGGGCTAGAAACTAGGGTTAGGAATTAGGTAAGAATTAGGGTTAGAAACTAGGGTTAGGAATTAGGGTTAGACACTAGGGTTAGGAATTAGGGTTAGGAATTAGGGTTAGGAATTAGAGTTAGGAATTAGGGTTAGGAATTAGGGTTAGGAATTAGGGTTAGAAACTAGGGTTAGGAATTAGGGTTAGAAACTAGGGTTAGGAAATAGGGTTAGGAATTAGGGTTAGAAACTAGGGTTAGGAATTAGGGTTAGGAATTAGGGTTAGAAACTATTATTAGGAATTAGGGTTATAAATTAGGGTTAGAAACTAGGGTTAGGAATTAGGGTTAGAAACTAGGGTTAGGAATTAGAGTTAGAAACTAGGGTTAGGAATTATGGTTAGAAACTAGGTTTAGGAATTAGGGTTAGGAATTAGGGTTAGAAACTAGGGTTAGGAATTAGGGTTAGGAATTAGGGTTAGAAACTAGGTTTAGGAATTAGGGTTAGGAATTAGGGTTAGAAACTAAAATTAGGAATTAGGGTTAGAAGCTAGGGTTAGGGTTAGGGTTAGGAATTAGGGTTAGAAACTAGAGTTAGGAATTAGGTTTAGGAATTAGGGTTAGAAGCTAGGGTTTGGAATTAGGGTTAGAAACGAGGGTTAGGAATTAGGGTTAGAAGCTAGGGTTAGGAATTAGGGTTAGAAACTAGGGTTAGGAATTAGGGTTAGGAATTAGGGTTAGAAGCTAGGGTTAGGAATTAGGGTCAGAAGCTGGGGTTAGGAATTATGTTAGGAATTAGGGTTAGGAATTAGGTTAGAAACGAGGGTTATGAATTAGGGATAGAAGCTAGGGCTAGGAATTAGGGTTAGGAATCAGGGTTAGGAATTAGGGTTAGAAGCTCGGGTTAGGAATTAGGGTTAGAAGCTAGGGTTAGGAATTAGGGTTAGAAACTAGGGTTAGGAATTAGGGTTAGGAATTAGGGTTAGAAACTAGGGTTAGGAATTAGGGTTAGAAACTAGGGTTAGGAATTAGGGTTAGAAACGAGGGTTAGGAATTAGGGTAAGAAGCTAGGGTTAGGAATTAGGTTAGAAACGAGGGTTAGAAATTAGGGTTAGAGACTAGGGTTAGGAATTAGGGTTAGAAACTCGATTAGGAATTAGGGTTAGGAATTAGGGTTAGAAACTAAAATTAGAAATTAGGGTTAGAAGCTAGGGTTAGGAATTAGGGTGAAAACTAGGGTTAGGAATTAGGGTTAGGAATTAGGGTTAGAAACTAGGGTTAGGAATTAGGGTTAGGAATTAGGGTTAGAAACTAGGGTTAGAAATTAGGGTTAGGAATTAGGGTTAGAAACTAAAATTAGGAATTAGGGTTAAAAGCTAGGGTTAGGGTTAGGGTTAGGAATTAGGGTTAGAAACTAGAGTTAGGAATTAGGTTTAGGAATTAGGGTTAGAAGCTAGGGTTTGGAATTAGGGTTATAAACGAGGGTTAGGAATTAGGGTTAGAAGCTAGGGTTAGGAATTAGGGTTAGAAACTAGGGTTAGGAATTAGGGTTAGGAATTAGGGTTAGAAACTAGGGTTAGGAATTAGGGTTAGAAGCTAGGGTTAGGAATTAGGGTCAGAAGCTGGGGTTAGGAATTATGGTTAGGAATTAGGGTTAGGAATTAGGGTAGAAACGAGGGTTATGAATTAGGGATAGAAGCTAGGGCTAGGAATTAGGGTAGAAGCTAGGGTTAGGAATTGGGGTTAGAAACTATGGTTAGGTTAGGAATTAGGGTTAGGAATCAGGGTTAGGAATTAGGGTTAGAAACTAGGGTTAGGAATTAGGGTTAGAAGCTAGGGTTAGGAATTAGGGTTAGAAGCTAGGGTTAGGAATTAGGGTTAGAAACTAGGGTTAGGAATTAGGGTTAGGAATTAGGGTTAGAAGCTAGGGTTAGGAATTAAGGTTAGGAATTAGGGTTAGAAACTAGGGTTAAGAATTAGGGTTAGAAACTAGGGTTAGGAATTAGGGTTAGGAATTAGGGTTAGAAACTAGGGTTAGGAATTAGGGTTAGAAACTAGGGTTAGGAATTAGGGTTAGAAATTAGGGTTAGAAACTAGGGTTAGGAATTAGGGTTAGAAACAAGGGTTAGGAATTAGGGTTAGAAGCTAGGGTTAGGAATTAGGGCTAGAAACTAGGGTTAGGAATTAGGGTTAGGAATTAGGGTTAGAAACTAGGGTTAGGAATTAGGGTTAGACACTAGGGTTAGGAATTAGGGTTAGGAATTAGGGTTAGGAATTAGAGTTAGGAATTAGGGTTAGGAATTAGGGTTAGGAATTAGGGTTAGAAACTAGGGTTAGGAATTAGGGTTAGAAACTAGGGTTAGGAAATAGGGTTAGGAATTAGGGTTAGAAACTAGGGTTAGGAATTAGGGTTAGGAATTAGGGTTAGAAACTAGGGTTAGGAATTAGGGTTAGAAACTAGGGTTAGGAATTAGGGTTAGGAATTAGGGTTAGAAGCTAGGGTTAGGAATTAGGGTTAGAAACTAGGGTTAGGAATTAGGGTTAGGAATTAGGGTTAGAAACTAGGGTTAGGAATTAGGGTTAGGAATTAGGGTTAGAAACTAGGGTTAGAAATTAGGGTTAGGAATTAGGGTTAGAAACTAAAATTAGGAATTAGGGTTAAAAGCTAGGGTTAGGGTTAGGGTTAGGAATTAGGGTTAGAAACTAGAGTTAGAATTAGGTTTAGGAATTAGGGTTAGAAGCTAGGGGTTGGAATTAGGGTTATAAACGAGGGTTAGGAATTAGGGTTAGAAGCTAGGGTTAGGAATTAGGGTTAGAAACCTAGGGTAGGAATTAGGGTTAGGAATTAGGGTTAGAAGCTAGGGTTAGGAATTAGGGTCAGAAGCTGGGGTTAGGAATTATGGTTAGGAATTAGGGTTAGGAATTAGGGTTAGAAACGAGGGTTATGAATTAGGGATAGAAGCTAGGGCTAGGAATTGGGTTATGAAGCTAGGGTTAGGAATTGGGGTTAGAAACTAGGGTTAGGAATTAGGTTAGAATCAGGGTTAGGAATAGGGTTAGAAACTAGGGTAGGAATTAGGGTTAGAAGCTAGGGTTAGGAATTAGGGTTAGAAGCTAGGGGTTAGGAATTAGGGTTAGAAACTAGGGTTAGGAATTAGGTTTAGGAATTAGGGTTAGAAGCTAGGGTTAGGAATTAAGGTTAGGAATTAGAGTTAGAAACTAGGGTTAAGAATTAGGGTTAGAGAAACTAGGGTTAGGAATTAGGGTTAGGAATTAGGGTTAGAAACTAGGGTTAGGAATTAGGGTTAGAAACTAGGGTTAGGAAATAGGGTTAGGAATTAGGGTTAGAAACTAGGGTTAGGAATTAGGGTTAGGAATTAGGGTTAGAAACTAGGGTTAGGAATTAGGGTTAGAAACTAGGGTTATGGAATTAGGGTTAGGAATTAGGGTTAGAAGCTAGGGTTAGGAATTAGGGTTAGAAACTAGGGTTAGGAATTAAGGTTAGGAATTAGGGTTAGAAACTAGGGTTAGGAATTAGGGTTAGGAATTAGGGTTAGAAACTAGGGTTAGAAATTAGGGTTAGGAATTAGGGTTAGAACTAAAATTAGGAATTAGGGTTAAAAGCTAGGGTTAGGGTTAGGGTTAGGAATTAGGGTTAGAAACTAGAGTTAGGAATAGGTTTAGGAATTAGGGTTAGAAGCTAGGGTTTGGAATTAGGGTTATATAACGAGGGTTAGGAATTAGGGTTAGAAGCTAGGGTTAGGATTAGGGTTAGAAACTAGGGTTAGGAATTAGGGTTAGGAATTAGGGTTAGAAGCTAGGGTTAGGAATTAGGGTCAGAAGCTGGGGTTAGGAATTATGGTTAGGATTAGGGTTATGGAATTAGGGTATGAAACGAGGGTTATGGAATTAGGGATAGAAGCTAGGGCTAGGAATTAGGGTTAGAAGCTAGGGTTAGGAATTGGGGTTAGAAAACTAGGTTAGGAATTAGGGTTAGGCAATCAGGGTTAGGATTAGGGTTAGAAACTAGGGTTAGGAATTAGGGTTAGAAGCTAGGGTTAGGAATTAGGGTTAGAAGCTAGGGTTAGGATTAGGGTTAGAAACTAGGGTTAGGAATTAGGGTTAGGAATTAGGGTTAGAAGCTAGGGTTAGGAATTAAGGTTAGGAATTAGGGTTAGAAACTAGGGTTAAGAATTAGGGTTAGAAAACTAGGTTAGGAATTAGGGTTAGGATTAGGGTTAGAAACTAGGGTTAGGAATTAGGGTTAGAAACTAGGGTTAGGAATTAGGGTTAGAAATTAGGGTTATTAACTAGGGTTAGGAATTAGGGTTAAGAAACGAGGGTTAGGAATTAGGGTTAGAAGCTAGGGTTAGGAATTAGGGCTAGAAACTAGGGTTAGGAATTAGGGTTAGGAATTAGGGTTAGAAACTAGGGTTAGGAATTAGGGTTAGAAACTAGGGTTAGGAATTAGGGTTAGAATTAGGGTTAGGAATTAGAGTTAGGAATTAGGGGTTAGGTTAGGGTTAGGAATTAGGGTTAGAAACTAGGGTTAGGAATTAGGGTTAGAAACTAGGGTTAGGAAATAGGGTTAGGAATTAGGGTTAGGAATTAGGGTTAGAAACTAGGGTTAGGAATTAGGGTTAGGAATTAGGGTTAGAAACTATTATTAGGAATTAGGGTTATAAATTAGGGTTAGAAACTAGGGTTAGGAATTAGGGTTAGAAACTAGGGTTAGGAATTAGAGTTAGAAACTAGGTTTAGGAATTAGGGTTAGGAATTAGGGTTAGAAACTAGGGTTAGGAATTAGGGTTAGAAGCTAGGGTTAGGAATTAGGGTTAGAAACTAGGTTAGGAATTAGGGTTAGGAATTAGGGTCAGAAGCTGGGGTTAGTAATTATGGTTAGGAATTAGGGTTAGGAATTAGGGTTAGAAACGAGGGTTATGAATTAGGGATAGAAGCTAGGCTAGGAATTAGGGTTAGGAATCAGGGTTAGGAATTAGGGTTAGAAGCTCGGGTTAGGAATTAGGGGTTAGAGCTAGGGTTAGGAATTAGGGTTAGAAACTAGGGTTAGGAATTAGGGTTAGGAATTAGGTTAGAAACTAGGGTTAGGAATTAGGGTTAGAAACTAGGGTTAGGAATTAGGGTTAGAAACGAGGGTTAGGAATTAGGTTAGAAACTAGGTTAGAAATTAGGGTTAGAGACTAGGGTTAGGAATTAGGGTTAGAAACTCGGATTAGGAATTAGGGTTAGGAATTAGGGTTAGAAACTAAAATTAGAAATTAGGGTTAGAAACTAGGGTTAAGAATTAGGGTTAGAAACTAGAGTTAGGAATTAGGTTTAGGAATTAGGGTTAGAAACTAGGGTTAGGAATTAGGGTTAGAAACTAGGGTTAGGAATTAGGGTTAGAAACTAGGGTTAGGAATTAGGGTTAGAAGCTAGGGTTAGGAATTAGGGTCAGAAGCTGGGGTTAGGAATTAGGGTTAGGAATTAGGGTTAGGAATTAGGGTTAGAAACGAGGGTTATGAATTAGGGATAGAAGCTAGGGCTAGGAATTAGGGTTAGGAATTAGGGTTAGGAATTAGGGTTAGGAATTAGGGTTAGGAATTAGGGTTAGAAACTAGGATTAGGAATTAGGGTTAGGAATTAGGGTTAGAAATTAGGGTTAGAAATTAGGGTTAGAAGCTAGGGTTAGGAATTAGGGTTAGGAAATAGGGTTAGAAACTAGGGTTAGGAATTAGGGTTAGAAGCTAAAGTTAGGAATTAGGGTTAGGAATTAGGGTTAGAAGCTAGCGTTAGGAATTAGGGTTAGGAATTAGGGTTAGAAACTAGAATTAGGAATTAGGGTTAGAAATTAGGGTTAGAAACTAGGGTTAGGAATTAGACATGTGCACAGCACAAAATTTCGTTTTGAACTAATGGATTAGTCCTAAAATACAATTTATTTAGTTGCTAAAGAAATTCGTTTTCAGTTCTTTAGTATGAAAACTAATTTCATTCATCCGAAAACCAAAAAATACAATTACTATTGTAGTGGCTCCTCAGAGGGCTGAGATCGCTGCTTGTTACAGTATCTCTCACTCTCAGCACAATGTGTCAGGCAAAGCTGTTACAGTAACTGACTGCTGCTCATCACAGCGCTCAGAGTTTCACTAAAACTAGTAAATAATATTTTTATATATAAGAGGCTATAACAATATTATTTCTTGTTTTACTGAAACTCTGAGCACTGTGATGAGCAGCAGTTACTGTAACAGGTGTACCTGATACATTGTACTGAGAGATAATGTAACAAGCAGCCGACCTCAAGCGCTCACAGACACTGGATTTAAAGGGCTAAAAAAATGCTCCTCTTGTATATTGTATAGAAAACCTCCTGCATTAATTAATTGTTTAGAACATCCTCCAGCATTAATCATTGCTGATTCTCCTTCACTCATCAATGTAATATTACAAAAGGACTGAAACTAAAATGTAGTGCATTTTATTTTAGTTTCTTTCGTTTTTTGTACTGAGCAGTTTCGTATCTCTTGATCATACTAAAACAATTATCCCAAATTCTGACTAAATCGTTTTAGTACTAAAACGATCCATGTCTATTAGGAATTAGGGTTAGAAGCTCGAGTTAGGAATTAGGGTTAGGAATTAGGGTTAGAAGCTAGGGTTAGGAATTAGGGTTAGGAATTAGGGTTAGAAACTAGGGTTAGGAATTAGGGTTAGAAACGAGGGTTAGGAATTAGGGTTAGAAGCTAGGGTTAGGAATTAGGGTTAGAAACTAGGGTTAGGAATTAGAGTTAGAAACTAGGGTTAGGAATTAGGGTTAGGAATTAGGGTTAGAAGCTAGGGTTAGGAATTAGGGTTAGAAACTAGGGTTAGGAATTAGGGTTATAAACTAGGGTTAGGAATTAGGGTTAGAAGCTAGGCTTAGGAATTAGGGTTAGAAACTAGGGTTAGGAATTAGGGTTAGGAATTAGGGTTAGAAACTAGGGTTAGGAATTAAGGTTAGTAATTAGGGTTAGAAACTAGGGTTAGGAATTAGGGTTAGAAGCTAGGGTTAGGAATTAGGGTTAGGAATTAGGGTTAGAAACTAGGATTAGGAATTAGGGTTAGGAATTAGGGTTAGAAACTAGGGTTAGGAATTAAGGTTAGGAATTAGGGTTAGAAACTAGGGTTAGGAATTAGGGCTAGAAACTAGGGTTAGGAATTAGGGTTACGAATTAGGGTTAGAAACTAGGAATAGGAATTAGGGTTAGGAATTAGGGTTAGAAACTAGGGTTAGGAATTAGGGTTAGGAATTAGGGTTAGAAACTAGGGTTAGGAATTAGGGTTAGGAATTAGGGTTAGAAACTAGGATTAGGAATTAGGGTTAGGAATTAGGGTTAGAAACTAGGGTTAGGAATTAGAGTTAGAAAATGAGGGTTAACTTAGGGTTATGAATAGGGTTAGAAATTAGGGTTAGGAATTAGGGTTAGAAACTAGGCGTTAGGAATTAGGGTTATAAACTAGGGTTAGGAATTAGGGTTAGAAGCTAGGGTTAGGAATTAGGGTTAGAAACTAGGGTTAGGATTAGGGTTAGGAATTAGGGTTAGAACTAGGGTTAGGAATTAGGGTTAGAAGCTAGGGTTAGGAATTAGGGTTAGGAATTAGGGCTAGAAACTAGGATTAGGAATAGGGTTAGGAATTAGGGTTAGAAACTAGGGTTAGGAATTAGGGTTAGAAATTAGGGTTAGAAACTGGGGTTAGGAATTAGGGTTAGAGCCTAGGTTTAGGAATTAGCGTTAGGATTTAGGCTAGAAACTAGGATTAGGAATTAGGGTTAGAAACTAGGATTAGGAATTAGGGTTAGGAATTAGGGTTAGAAACTAGGATTAGGAATTAGGGTTAGGAATTAGGGTTAGAAACTAGGGTTAGGAATTAGGGTTAGGAATTAGGGTTAGAAACTGGGGTTAGGAATTAGGGTTAGAAGCTAGGTTTAGGAATTAGCGTTAGGATTTAGGGCTAGAAACTAGGATTAGGAATTAGGGTTAGAAACTAGGATTAGGAATTAGGGTTAGGAATTAGGGTTAGAAACTAGGGTTAGGAATTAGGGTTAGGAATTAGGGTTAGAAACTAGGGTTAGGAATTAGGGTTAGAAACTAGGGTTAGGAATTAGGGTTAGGAATTAGGGTTAGAAACTAGGGTTAGGAATTATGGTTAGGAATTAGGGTTAGAAACTAGGGTTAGGAATTAAGGTTAGGAATTAGGGTTAGGAACTATGGTTAGGAATTAGGGTTAGAAGCTAGGTTAGGAATTAGGGTTAGGAATTAGGGCTAGAAACTAGGAATTAGGAATTAGTAGGAATTAGCTAGAAACTAGGATTAGGAATTAGGGTTAGGAATAAGGGTTAGAAACTAGGTTTAGAAGCTAGGGTTAGGAATTAGGGTTAGGAATTAGGGCTAGAAACTAGATTTAGGAGATTTAGGTTAGGAATTAGGGTTAGAAACTAGGGTTAGGAATTAGGGTTAGAAATTAGGGTTAGGAATTAGGGTTACGAAGGGGTTAGGAATTAGGGTTAGAAACTAGGGTTAGGAATTAGGGTTAGAAACTAGGGTTAGGAATTAGTGTTAGGAATTAGGGTTAGAAACTAGGTTTAGGAATTAGCGTTAGGATTTAGGGCTAGAAACTAGGATTAGGAATTAGGGTTAGAAACTAGGATTAGGAATTAGGGTTAGGAATTAGGGTTAGAAACTAGGGTTAGGAATTAGGGTTAGGAATTAGGGTTAGAAACTAGGGTTAGGAATTAGGGTTAGAAACTAGGGTTAGGAATTAGGGTTAGGAATTAGGGTTAGAAACTAGGGTTAGGAATTATGGTTAGGAATTAGGGTTAGAAACTAGGGTTAGGAATTAAGGTTAGGAATTAGGGTTAGAAACTATGGTTAGGAATTAGGGTTAGAAGCTAGGGTTAGGAATTAGGGTTAGGAATTAGGGCTAGAAACTAGGATTAGGAATTAGGGTTAGGAATTAGGGCTAGAAACTAGGATTAGGAATTAGGGTTAGGAATAAGGGTTAGAAACTAGGTTTAGAAGCTAGGGTTAGGAATTAGGGTTAGGAATTAGGGCTAGAAACTAGGATTAGGAATTAGGGTTAGGAATTAGGGTTAGAAACTAGGGTTAGGAATTAGGGTTAGAAATTAGGGTTAGGAATTAGGGTTAGAAACGAGGGTTAGGAATTAGGGTTAGAAACTAGGGTTAGGAATTAGGGTTAGAAACTAGGGTTAGGAATTAGTGTTAGGAATTAGGGTTAGAAACTAAGGTTAGGAATTAAGGTTAGGAATTAGGGTTAGAAACTAGGGTTAGGAATTAGGGTTATAAACTAGGGTTAGCAATTAGGGTTAGGAATTAGGGCTAGAAACTAGGATTAGGAATTAGGGTTAGAAGCTAGGGTTAGGAATTAGGGCTAGAAACTAGGGTTAGGAATTAGGGTTAAGAATTAGGGTTAGAAACTACGGTTAGGAATTAGGGTTAGAAACTAGGGTTAGGAATTAGGGTTAGGAATTACGCTTAGAAACTAGGGTTAGGAAGTTGGGTTAGAAGCTAAGATTAGGAGTTAGGTTTAGGAATTAGGGTTAGGAATTAGGGTTAGAAACGAGGGTTAGGAATTAGGGTTAAAAGCTAAAATTAGGAATTAGGGTTAGAAACTAGGGTTAGGAATTAGGGTTAGAAACTAGAGTTAGGAATTAGGGTTAGGAATTACGCTTAGAAACTAGGGTTAGGAATTAGGGTTAGAAACTAGGGTTAGGAATTAGGGTTAGGAATTAGGGTTAGAAACTAGAGTTAGGAATTAGGGTTAGAAGCTTGAGTTAGGAATTAGGGTTAGGAATTAGGTTTAGGAATTAGGGTTAGGAATTAGGTTTAGGAATTAGGGTTAGAAGCTAAGGTTAGCGGACTCGTGAGCCCCTACTGTAGACTGTTGTACCAACGTACCACCAGTTGTATCAACTGTGTGATACTCTTACTGATACCAGATGTCGCATCGATTTATTTTGCATTATTTGAGTTTACTGTATGTATAGTACAAGTGCTACTTTGTTAACTGCATATGTCAAATGGTTCTGTACCTGTCTATTTCTATCTCAATAAACCTTTTGATTGTAAAAAAGAAGATGGGGTTAGGAATTAGAGTTAGAAGCTAGGGTTAGGAATTAGGCTAAAGTCAGCCGAAAGCAGTTTTAACGTGCGTTTAGCCGCACAAAATCACGGCCGTGCTAGCAGCAAATGACGTCCAATGCCGGGGAACATACGACGAACGGCCGCACGAAAGTTTGTCCGCGCAACGCAAGTGGCAAACGAACGCATTTTTTCGAGAACGTCAAACCGCTAGTACTGACGTACAGAGTGCGCTGCGGCCGCATAGCGGCGTGTTTGCGTGATTGGGAGACGTCAGACGCTGCACACGTCCGGCCAACATAACGTCCAGACGCAAAAGGGGTTTTATTGATGATCCGTACAAAATCACGGACGAAAATGCGCATCGTATGACCGTTATCGCGTATTCCGTGAAAAAATACGTCCATTCGTTCGAACGCACTTTTTCACGGACAACACGAAAAATGCGTTCGTCTGACCCTAGCCTAAATCATGGCCGTGCTAGCAGAAAATGACGTCCAATGCCGGGCAGCATATGAAGAACGGCCGCACAAAAGTGCGGCCGCGCAACGCAAGTGGCAAACAAACGCATTTTTTCGAGAACGTCAAACCGCTAGTACTGACGTACAGAATGCGCTGCGTCTGCATAGCGGCGTGTTTGCGTGATTAGGAGACGTCAGACGCTGCTAATGTCCGGCCAACATAACGTCCAGACACAAAAAGTGTTTTATTGATGATCCGTACAAAATCACGGACGAAAATGCGCATCGTATGACCGCTATCGCGTATTCCGTGAAAAAATACGTCCATTCATTCAAACGCACTTTTTCACGGACAACGCGAAAGATGCGTTAGTCTGACCCTAGCCTTAGGGTTAGGAATTATAAAGCTCTCACTAACTCAGGTCCCCACTACCTGTCCTCACTAATCACCAAATACACCCCAGCCCGCTCCCTAAGGTCAAACAGCGACCTGCGCCTAGCTTCTCCCCGCATCACCTCTTCCCATGATAGACTGCAGGATTTCTCACGCGCAGCCCCCACTCTCTGGAACTCTCTCCCTCGTACTGTCAGACTTTCCCCTAGTTTCCCTTCCTTCAAACGCTCCCTTAAGACATTCCTATTCAGGCAAGCCGACCACCCGACTCACTGACGCAACCAGTCCATCACTCTGACCTAGCAGCCCATCACTCTCACCTTGCAGTCCATCACTCTCACCATGTAGTCCTCTCCTCCTGTTTCCACCCCCCAACCCACATAGATTGTAAATTCCCACAGGAATACGGCCCTCGTTTCCTCCTGTACTGGTTTATCAAAATGTTGTTCAATGTATAGTAACCCTGTCTATATTGTGCCCATTGTACAGCACTGCGGAATATGCTGGCGCTATATAAAGCATAATAATAATAAAAATAATAATAATTCAGGTTAGAAGCTAATGTTAGGAATTAGAGTTAGAAGCTACGGTTAGTGTTAGAAATTATGGCTAGAAGCTAGGGTTAACAATCTGGGTTAGATTAGAATTATTTAGGAATGCAGTGATTGGTTCAGGAAACTTTAAATCTTTCCACCTGTGTGAAACATTAAAATGAAGCAAATTCATTATAACGAATTGATCGCAATCGATTCGGCATATACCGTTTCATTTCAGATGCAATCCATTAGGGATGAAATCGATTCGGGCAGTGCAGTACTTCCGTATTACGAATCGACAGAACTTCGGGTAAATTGGGACTTGTAACAAAACGCACATTTCTAAAGGGCCGAGTCAAGGAGCGCGGAGGTTGTTATGTGCTCTCCAACTCCATGATTCAGTGTTAAAAATTCACCTCCCAAGCTGTGAGAATTAAACCAGTTTGTCTTCGCACAATAAACACTGCTCTTACTCACCGATGCCCTTTTTTTTTTTTATCAGAGCAGCGTTGTGGGAAAAATATGTGCACAGAATGGGTCATCTTCTGTATGTACAAAACAGTTCAAAGAAAGCATGTGCTCTTGTGCAACTCCTGGTTACATATGATTACGAAACCTCTATAAACAAATAAAGCACAAAAGAACAAGCCTGCGATATAAATAAACGGTATTTTCATTCTCAGGTGGATTGATTTTGGAGTTTATCCATCGGTGTGTTGCGTCATGTTTCCAGGGGACAGGAGCGGTTTCTGAGTCGTTTGTGTTATGTTGCAACACCGCGCCCCGTGTTTATCTAAATATGACTCATTCTCTTATTTGGCAAAGGTGTCCGCGGAGCCCGGAGAGATCTGGCGTGACCTGAGCTGCCCTCTTTTAGCACATGCGTATCCCCTAAAGCTGCATTACTGGTGGAATGCGCCGTATCGCTCTACAAAATCTCAGCTTGTGGAATGTTTCGATCTAGCTCTTGTTCTCGCACCGTTCCTGAAAAACGGCTCATGGGGCTGGTGTTCTGTGAGACTTCTTTAAGTTACTCGAGTGAAACTGTAAAATAAACACA
The DNA here is from genome assembly GCA_009667805.1 of Leptobrachium leishanense. Lineage (NCBI taxonomy): Eukaryota > Metazoa > Chordata > Amphibia > Anura > Megophryidae > Leptobrachium > Leptobrachium leishanense. The sequence continues at coordinate 33,823,522 of CM019067.1, read as the reverse complement.
AGTTTAAAAAAACTTTCATAAGACTAGGGTGCAGCCATGATTTCCTGGACACATTTAATTTATTCCTGCTGATGGGCAGTGCATGAAAAATGCTACCCCCGCAGCATGCAGAATCCATACGGTGCTAACAAGAAATCAACCAGTTGAGCCATGTTTACTGGACAGATATAGTTTATTGATGCTGATGGGCAGTGTATGAAAAATGCCACCCCGCAACATGTAGTTTACCATCACCTAGTGTGTCACTCCTCTCCTCTTAGATTGTAAGCTCTCGCGTAAAGTTCCCTCTCCTACTGTTCTGTGTGTTTAACTTGTATGTATATTTGGTATTCTGTCTCACACAGGGCTGGTGCTAGACTATTTTGAGCCCTAGGCAAGACCAGCTGCTTGTGCCCCCCCCCCCAAAAAATTGTTAACTGCTGAAATGCGGGCAGGGGACACGCACTGCACGTGGGGGCACACACTTTGCACAGAGACACACACACACACTGCGGGGGGGACACTGTGCACGGGGGCTGCACACGGTTGTTTTGTGCCCATCTTACCCCTCCGCTGGTCGGACCCTGGATTGGTCTGTGCCTCTTTCTTTCCTCTGCCCTCTGTGCCTCTCTTTTTCTTCTGAGCCTCTTTCTTACATCTGCCCTCTGTGCCTCTGTCTTACATCTGCTCTCTTTGCCTCTTTCTTACATCTGCCCTCTGTGCCTCTCTTTTTCTTCTGAGCCTCTTTCTTACATCTGCTCTCTGTGCCTCTTTCTTACATCTGCCCTCTGTGCCTCTTTCTTACATCTGCCCTCTGTGCCTCTTTCTTACATCTGCCCTCTGTGCCTCTCTTTTTCTTCTGAGCCTCTTTCTTACATCTGCTCTCTGTGCCTCTTTCTTACATCTGCCCTCTGTGCCTCTTTCTTACATCTGCCCTCTGTGCCTCTCTTTTTCTTCTGAGCCTCTTTCTTACATCTGCCCTCTGTGCCTCTTTCTTACATCTGCCCTCTGTGCCTCTTTCTTACATCTGCCCTCTGTGCCTCTCTTTTTCTTCTGAGCCTCTTTCTTACATCTGCCCGCTGTGCCTCTTTCTTACATCTGCCCTCTGTGCCTCTTTCTTACATCTGCCCTCTGTGCCTCTTTCTTACATCTGCCCTCTGTGCCTCTTTCTTACATCTGCCCGCTGTGCCTCTTTCTTACATCTGCCTGCTGTGCCTCTTTCTTACATCTGCTCTCTGTGCCTCTTTCTTACATCTGCTCTCTGTGCCTCTTTCTTACATCTGCCTGCTGTGCTTCTTTCTTACATCTGCCTGCTGTGCCTCTTTCTTACATCTGCCTGCTGTGCCTCTTTCTTCTGTGCCTCTTTCTTACATCTGCCTGCTGTGCCTCTTTCTTACATCTGCTCTCTGTACCTCTTTCTTCTGTGCCTCTTTCTTACATCTGCCCTCTGTGCCTCTTTCTTACATCTGCCCTCTGTGCCTCTTTCTTCTGTGCCTCTTTCTATCCTCTGCGCCTCTTTCTTTCCTCTGCCTTCTTTGCCTCTTTCTTTCCTCTGCCTCTTTCTTTCCTCTGCCCTTTGTACCTCTCTTTTTCTTCTGAGCCTCTTTCTTACATCTGCTCTCTGTGCCTCTTTCTTCTGTGCCTCTTTCTATCCTCTGCCCTCTGCGCCTCTTTCTTTACTCTGCCTTCTGTGCCTTTCTTTCCTCTGCCCTCTGTACTTCTTTCTTTCCTCTGCCCTCTGTACTTCTTTCTTTCCTCTGCCCTCTGTACTTCTTTCTTTCCTCTGCCCTCTGTGCCTTTTTCTTTCATATGCCTCTTTTTTTCCTCTGCCCTCTGTGCCTCTCTTTCTTCTGTGTCTCCTTCTTTCTCTCTTTCTTCTGTGACTTTCTCTCCTTTCGCTCTCTCTTCTACCGCTTTTTTTTCTTTCGTCTTCCTCTTGTGGTGCCCTCACATCATCTGGTCTGGTGACGCCCACACGTCACCAAGAGATGCCCACCTTCTGCGCCGCTAGTGTGGGTTCGCAATCCGACAATGTCGGCTTTGTGAGCCGCCACTGCCACCTACACGAGCCTCACAATGAGGAACGGGTACAATAATCGAACCTGGGTTGGGACTGGCTGGGCCACTAGGTGGCAGTGCGCCCTAGGCGGTTGCCTAGCTTGCCTAGTGGGAGCACCGGCCCTGGAGTCACCCATTGTAGAGCGCTACTGAACTTGTTAGCGCTTTATAAATACTTGTAACTGTAACTGTAGAGTCCATACATTGCTGGTAAGAAATCAAAGAGGAATCCCTTGATTGTCTTCCTGCAGCAAATAATTTATACATGTTTCAGGGGAACACTTTTCCCTCTGCTCTCCTCTACATAAATAGCAATGTGTCCAGGAAAACATGGCAGGCCTGGCAACCCTACATAGCACATGATGAAGACATACAGATGTAGCGCTCTATTGTTTCCTGAATTTGCTTTCTCTGCCACCAGACTGTGTCACGACTTATTACATTTTATAAACAGCTTGTTTTATTAGGTTGAATCTAGTAAAGGTTGATTTAACAGGAAAAAAAACCCCAGTAGAAATACCCTTTAAAGGAACGAAAGGAAAATTAAATACCCTTTAAAGGAAAGTACAACTGCAACATTATTAACCCTTCTCTACCAAGCATGTATTGTTAGATGCAGGGTAAAATAGCATTTTCAATAAAAATTGCTGTTATAAGATTGTTAAAAGGTTTAAGTAATGTAAATTAACTCAGTCTTAATTTTTCAAGGATTCATTTGTACCTTCACAGAAATTTTGCAGGGATGAAAGGTTCTAAACTCTAGATGGCGTCCCTTAACTCAATGTCACACGTTTTCTGCATTAACAGCATACAGGCAGAAATGGCCTTTGTGTCAGATGCAGTAAATGTGCTGCAGACATATTATAAAATGGTGAGATCTCCTGCTTATGGGAATTTGTAGTGATCATAATGAGATTATTAGCAATGCAATATCTGTATGTGCTGCATAATGCCTGTGTATGGCAATTACAGCAACATCTTGTATCTGTATGTGCTGCATAATGCCTGTGTATGGCAATTACAGCAACATCTTGTATCTGTATGTGCTGCATAATGCCTGTGTATGGCAATTACAGCAACACCTTGTATCTGTATGTGCTGCATAATGCCTGTGTATGGCAATTACAGCAACATCTTGTACCTGTATGTGCTGCATAATGCCTGTGTATGGCAATTACAGCAAAACCTTGTATCTGTATGTGCTGCATAATGCCTGTGTATGGCAATTACAGCAACACCTTGTATCTGTATGTGCTGCATAATGCCTGCGTATGGCAATTACAGCAACACCTTGTATCTGTATGTGCCGCATAATGCCTGTGTATGGAAATTACAGCAACACCTTGTATCTGTATGTGCTGCATAATGCCTGTGTATCATATGGCAATTACAGCAACACCTTGTATCTGTATGTGCTGCATAATGCCTGCGTATGGCAATTACAGCAACACCTTGTATCTGTATGTGCCGCATAATGCCTGTGTATGGAATTATAGCAACACCTTGTATCTGTATGTGCTGCATAATGCCTGTGTATGGAATTATAGCAACACCTTGTATCTGTATGTGCTGCATAATGCCTGTGTATGGCAATTACAGCAACACCTTGTATCTGTATGTGCCGCATAATGCCTGTGTATGGCAATTACAGCAACACCTTGTATCTGTATGTGCCGCATAATGCCTGTGTATGGCAATTACAGCAACACCTTGTATCTGTATGTGCTGCATAATGCCTGTGTATGGCAATTACAGCAACACCTTGTATCTGTACTGTACAGGGATTTACATTCATTATAACGCCCTTAATCTTATTCCTGTACAGCAGCGACTGACCCCACAGCTCTCCCTGTATTATGCCCCCTCCCTGGCTGCTGGAATGCAGCAGTAAAGTTTGATGAGCTTTGTATTACAGTGAGGGTGGGAGCTGCCCCTTGTAGCTAATAATCCTATTATGATCACTACAAATCCCCATAAGCAGGAGATCTCACCATTTTATTATCTGTCTACATCACAGTTACTATCTGGGTTATTCAAAGAGATCCGAATGGCTGCCGAAAGGGAACCGAACGCTGAAATTCAGCGTTCGGTTACCTTTCTTTGCCATTCGGCTATTCAGAGAGCAGGCAGTTCCCCAAATGTTGGTGAATTGCCTGCACATACGGTGCCTGTTCGGTGCCTGTTCGAGGGCAGTGAAATCCCCATAGAGAAGCAATGCTTCGTCTATTCAGAGAACAAAAACCAGCAGTGAAAAGTTGCCAAATTGCCCTGCCATTCAGTGGCTTCATGCGGCAGATTTATTCAGGCGAATCCAATAGGCGTCAATGTTAAAAATATTCCCGTTTTAATTCAATATCTAATAAACCGCTGATTATAATATTCTGCAGTAAAAAGTCTCTTCATTTATAGATTTTTTTGGGATATTTTAAGCATTTTTCAGGGGATTTTTTTGGCAAATTTTTTTTCCGTTTTTTTTTAAAATATTTAAATCGTTTTTTTTTCTTTTTTCTGTAACAGCCCTTTTTATTATCATTCATTGGATCTTATATGTAAATTTCAGACATTTTCGCTCAGTAGTTTCTGTGCAAACAGCGTTTCACTTTTCAAACATTCAAGCGTACTGTTTGTTTTTTTTCTTCACTTCCTTCGTCTGCAGTGTCGGGCTTTTCCGGCGGCCGCTCTGCGCTCTGATCGGCTCCTGTTCGGGTTTCTCCGGCGTCTTCAGCGGGTTAATCCAGATGTTTTTGCGGGTTTAGGTGTGCGTTTTCCCTCGTTTTGTGGTGAGTTGTTGTCGGGTTTGCGGGTACTTTTCCCTGCATTACGACGGCCCTGTGGTGCTTGCTGAATACACCGCCGGGTCACCGAAATGGGATAGCCAAATCGCACCGAACTGAAGAGAACGAAAGGAATGTGTGGTGACTTTTCGATTCTCTTTGAATAACCCTATATATTTTGACACAAAAAACATTTCTGCCTGTATGCTGATAATGCAGACCCCGTGTTGCCCCATTGTGCCATATAAAGGAAGCATTTCGATTTTCGAACCTTTCGTCCCAGCAATATTTCTATGAAGGATGGACAAATACATGAAAAATGAGCAAATCCACATTATTTTAGTTTTTTAACTATCTCAGAATTAAAGTCTCTGTGCAAAATTTCAATTTTACAATATGTTTAATCATTAACTTTGTGTCCCGTGTTCCAAATAAATGTTATAATAAAAAATGTTTTCAACAAAAAGTGCTTTGGCAGTGAAGGGGTGGAACTGGCAGCAGCTGCGCTGCGTATGTTTCAAAGTTATATTATTCCTCAAATGCTTTAGTTTTACAAAGGAATTTCCTTGAATCTGAGTCATCTTGTCGTTCCATTAAAGGCTCGAGCGTGAATCGACATTACAAGACACAGAACATCGAGCGAAGCTCACACATGTTTGAAAAGTTAAGGAACATATTCATTTTTAGTTTCAATGTTTCAGGAATCTGTATCTTTCTGGGAAACATGGGCTTCTACGAGTCTACTTTGGTCAAAATTTTATAATTTTTGTACTACTAGACTGATCCTCTATTAAAAAACCTTGGAAGGCAGATTTGCGTATTAACCCCTGCAGCTCCGTATGCTGCTTTATTTATAACTTGGTTTTGTTTTTTAATTAAAGAAATGGGAAATGTTCCTTTTCATGCACCGTCACCACGTCCTTTTCATCCACCGTCACCGCGTCCTTTTCATCCACCGTCACCGCGTCCTTTTCATTCACCGTCACCGTGTCCTTTTCTTCCACCGTCACCGCGTCCTTTTCATCCACTGTCACCGCGTCCTTTTCATCCACCGTCACCGCGTCCTTTTCATTCACCGTCACCGTGTCCTTTTCTTCCACCGTCACCGCGTCCTTTTCATCCACCGTCACCGCGTCCTTTTCATCCACTGTCGCCGCGTCCTTTTCATCCACCGTCACCGCGTCCTTTTCATTCACCGTCACCGTGTCCTTTTCTTCCACCGTCACCGGCGTCCTTTTCATCCACCGTCACCGGCGTCCTTTTCATCCACCGTCACCGCGCGTCCTTTTCATCCACCGTCACCGCGTCCTTTTCATGCACCGTCACCGCGTCCTTTTCATCCACCGTCACCGTGTCCTTTTCATCCACCGTCACCGCGTCCTTTTCATCCACCGTCACCGCGTCCTTTTCATCCACCGTCACCGCGTCCTTTTCATCCACCGTCACCACGTCCTTTTCATCCACCGTCACCGTGTCCTTTTCATGCACCGTCACCGCGTCCTTTTCATCCACCGTCACCGTGTCCTTTTCATGCACCGTCACCGCGTCCTTTTCATCCACCGTCACCGTGTCCTTTTCTTCCACCGTCACCGCGTCCTTTTCATCCACCGTCACCGCATCCTTTTCATCCACCGTCACCACGTCCTTTTCATCCACCGTCACCGCGTCCTTTTCATGCACCGTCACCGCGTCCTTTTCATCCACCGTCACCGTGTCCTTTTCATCCACCGTCACCGCGTCCTTTTCATCCACCGTCACTGCGTCCTTTTCATCCACCGTCACCGCGTCCTTTTCATCCACCGTCACCGCGTCCTTTTCATCCACCGTCACCGTGTCCTTTTCATCCACCGTCACCGCGTCCTTTTCATCCACCGTCACCGCGTCCTTTTCATCCACCGTCACCATGTCCTTTTCATCCACCGTCACTGCGTCCTTTTCATCCACCGTCACAGCGTCCTTTTCATCCACCGTCACCGTGTCCTTTTAGGCTAGGGTCAGACTAACGCAGTATCAACGTGTGTTTAGGCTAGGGTCAGACTGAGGCAGTGCGAACGCGCGTTCTGGCGCACTTAATCACGGCCGCACTAGCAGCAGATGCCGGGCAATGACGGCCAATATACGAAGTACGGTCGCACAAAAGTCCGGCTGCGCAACGCAAGTGGAAAATGAACGCATTTTTTCGAGAACGTTAAACCACTAGTACTGACGTACAGAGTGCGCTGCGTCCGCTAGAGGCGTGTGTGCGTGAATTGGAGACATCAGACGCTGCTAATGTCCGGCCAACATAACGTCCAGATGCAAGAAGTGTTTTTTGATGATCCGTACAAAATCACGGATGAAACTGCGCATCGTATGACCGCTATTGCGTATTCCGTGAAAAAATACGTCCATTCTTCGAACGCACATTTTCACGGACAACGTGAAAAATGCGTTAGTCTGACCCTAGCCTTAGCAGCACTAAATCACGGCCGCGCTAGCAGCAAATGACGTCCAATGCTGGGGAACATACGAAGAACGGCCGCACAAAAGTGCAGCAGCGCAACGCAAGTGGCAAACGAACGCATTTTTGCAAGAATGTAGAACCGCTACTACTGACGTACAGAGTGCGCTGCGTCCGCATAGCGGCGTGTGTGCGTGATTAGGAGACGTCAGACGCTGCTAATGTCCGGCCAACATAACGTCCAGACGCAAAAAGGGTTTTATTGATGATCCGTACAAAATCCCGGACGAAAATGCGCATTGTATGACCGCTATCGCGTATTCCGTGAAAAAATACGTCCATTCGTTCGAACGCACTTTTTCACGGACAACGCGAAAAATGCGTTAGTCTGACCCTAGCCTAAATCCACCGTCACCGTGTCCTTTTCATCCACCGTCACCGTGTCCTTTTCATCCACCGTCACTGTGTCCTTTTCATCCACCGTCACCGCGTTCTTTTCATCCACCGTCACCACGTCCTTTTCATCCACCATCACCGTGTCCTTTTCATCCACCATCACCGTGTCCTTTTCATCCACCGTCACCACGTCCTTTTCATCCACCATCACCGTGTCCTTTTCATCCACCGTCACCGTTTCCTTTTCATCCACCATCACCGTGTCCTTTTCATCCACCGTCACCACGTCCTTTTCATCCACCATCACCACGTCCTTTTCATTCACCGTCACTGTTTCCTTTTCATTCACCGTCACCGTGTCCTTTTCATCCACCGTCACGTGTCCTTTTCATCCACCGTCACCGTGTCCTTTTCATCCACCGTCACCGTTTCCTTTTTATCCACCGTCACCGCGTCCTTTTCATCCACCGTCACCGTGTCCTTTTCATCCACCGTCTCTGTTTCCTTTTCATCCACCGTCACCGTGTCCTTTTCATCCACCGTCACCACATCCTTTTCATCCACCGTCACTGTTTCCTTTTCATCCACCGTCACCACGTCCTTTTCATCCACCGTCACCACATCCTTTTCATCCACCGTCACCGTGTCCTTTTCATTCACCTTCACTGTTTCCTTTTCATCCACCGTCACCACATCCGTTTCATCCACCATCACCGTGTCCTTTTCATCCACCGTCACCTTGTCCTTTTCATCCACCGTCACTGTGTCCTTTTCATCCACCGTCACCGCGTCCTTTTCATCCACCGTCACGTGTCCTTTTCATCCACCGTCACCACGTCCTTTTCATCCACCGTCACCACATCCTTTTTATCCACTGTCACGTGTCCTTTTCATTCACCGTCACCGCGTCCTTTTCATTCACCGTCACTGTTTCCTTTTCATCCACCGTCACCACATCCTTTTCATCCACCGTCACCACGTCCTTTTCATCCACCATCACTGTTTCCTTTTCATCCACCATCACCGTGTCCTTTTCATCCACCGTCACCGTGTCCTTTTCATCCACCGTCACTGTTTCCTTTTCATCCACCGTCACTACATCCTTTTCATCCACCATCACCGTGTCCTTTTCATCCACCGTCACCTTGTCCTTTTCATCCACCATCACCGTGTCCTTTTCATCCACCGTCACTGCGTCCTTTTCATCCACCGTCACTGTTTCCTTTTCATCCACCGTCACCACGTCCTTTTCATCCACCGTCACCACGTCCTTTTCATTCACCATCACCACGTCCTTTTCATTCACCGTCACTGTTTCCTTTTCATCCACCGTCACCACGTCCTTTTCATCCACCGTCACTGTTTCCTTTTCATCCACCGTCACCACGTCCTTTTCATCCACCGTCACCACGTCCTTTTCATTCACCATCACCACGTCCTTTTCATTCACCGTCACTGTTTCCTTTTCATCCACCGTCACCACGTCCTTTTCATTCACCATCACCACGTCCTTTTCATTCACCGTCACTGTTTCCTTTTCATCCACCGTCACCGTGTCCTTTTCATCCACCGTCACCGTGTCCTGTTCATCCACCGTCACCGCGTCCTTTTCATTCACCGTCACTGTTTCCTTTTCATCCACCGTCACCGCGTCCTTTTCATCCACCGTCGCCGCGTCCTTTTCATCCACCGTCACCACGTCCTTTTCATCCACTGTCACTGTTTCCTTTTCATCCACAGTCACCACGTCCTTTTCATCCACCATCACCGCGTCCTTTTCATCCACCGTTACTGTTTCCTTTTCATCCACCGTCACCGTGTCCTTTTCATCCACCATCACCGCGTCCTTTTCATCCACCGTCAACGCGTCCATTTCATCCACCGTCACCGCGTCCATTTTATCCACCGTCACCATGTCCTTTTAATTCTACTGACCCAAGTTGAGAAACTGGCTGAATGCCCAGACCAGGACCAGCACAGGAAGACAATCTAATGCTTGGCATTTCTTTTCATTGAGAATCTTTATTAGTATACTGATTGAACAATAAATATACTGTAGGGGGCGTGGCTTGACGACTGAGATGGACGCACGTTAGCTGAGCTCCGAGCAGACCCTATCATCTGCAGCACATTATGCATCGCTACCTTGCACATGGTGTAGGGGAAAAAGCACACCTCCACTAGCAGGACCTCTGGAGCTTTGGTCTGGCCAGGGTCTGAAGGCCTGGAGGCATTTTCACACCTTGGGCCCTCCCGACCCCTTGAGCCAACGCACCTGTCATGGCGGCCTCTCCTGCTGGATCGGAATTCTCCCTGCCTGAACTAGCAGTGGTCTCCCAGCTCATCGAGCGCTCCTTAGCGGAGGTCCGCAACTCCCTCAAACGCAAAATCTTTGGCCTACGGACCGAGGCGGAACAGGTGGAGGCCAGAGTCCGTGGCCTTGATCAGCTGGCTAATAACCTAAATAAATATATATACCGTATACCCCACTCGCTGCTGCAACCAGCGGCTAATAACCTAAATAAATATATATACCGTATACCCCACTCGCTGCTGCAACCAGCGGCTAATAACCTAAATAAATAAATATACCGTATACCCCACTCGCTGCTGCAACCAGCGGCTAATAACCTAAATAAATAAATATACCGTATACCCCACTCGCTGCTGCAACCAGCGGGCTAATAACCTAAATAAATAAATATAGCGTATACCCCACTCGCTGCTGCAACCAGCGGCTAATAACCTAAATAAATAAATATACCGTATACCCCACTCGCTGCTGCAACCAGCGGGCTAATAACCTAAATAAATAAATATACCGTATACCCCACTCGCTGCTGCAACCAGCGGGCTAATAACCTAAATAAATAAATATACCGTATACCCCACTCGCTGCTGCAACCAGCGGCTAATAACCTAAATAAATAAATATACCGTATACCCCACTCGCTGCTGCAACCAGCGGGCTAATAACCTAAATAAATAAATATACCGTATACCCCACTCGCTGCTGCAACCAGCGGCTAATAACCTAAATAAATAAATATACCGTATACCCCACTCGCTGCTGCAACCAGCGGCTAATAACCTAAATAAATAAATATACCGTATACACCACTCGCTGCTGCAACCAGCGGCTAATAACCTAAATAAATAAATATACCGTATACCCCACTCGCTGCTGCAACCAGCGGGCTAATAACCTAAATAAATAAATATACCGTATACCCCACTCGCTGCTGCAACCAGCGGCTAATAACCTAAATAAATAAATATACCGTATACCCCACTCGCTGCTGCAACCAGCGGGCTAATAACCTAAATAAATAAATATACCGTATACCCCACTCGCTGCTGCAACCAGCGGCTAATAACCTAAATAAATAAATATACCGTATACCCCACTCGCTGCTGCAACCAGCGGCTAATAACCTAAATAAATAAATATACCGTATACCCCACTCGCTGCTGCAACCAGCGGCTAATAACCTAAATAAATAAATATACCGTATACCCCACTCGCTGCTGCAACCAGCGGCTAATAACCTAAATAAATAAATATACCGTATACCCCACTCGCTGCTGCAACCAGCGGGCTAATAACCTAAATAAATAAATATACCGTATACCCCACTCGCTGCTGCAACCAGCGGGCTAATAACCTAAATAAATAAAAGAAATATACGTAACAATGATTTTAAAATATATCACAAAATAAGCAACATTTGGTGCTACTTATAAACCCTTACGAAATACTTAAAGGGACACTAGCACTTACATAAACTGTAACTAGATTACCTGTGCATTACAAATAAAACCACCTTATAAAACACATTATAAAACACATGCCGCTGTTTTTATTCTTTGTCTGAAGTAATTGCATGTAAAAGGGTAAAAATAAAGTTAAGTATTTTATCTCAGGCTTCCAGTTTGTGGGTTTTTCCCGAGGCTACTTTTACCAAAAGTTTTGCTTTGTCGCTCTTGTTTATGTAATCCTCATTATTTAACAGTTAATGAGGTGGAGGAGGGAATGTTTGAGGGGTTTTTCTTCAGGCTACCTGAGATAAGATGTATACATACAGAAAAAAAGGTGTCGCGCCTGATCCTTACAAGGGCGACTGCAACTACCTGAAGTATCAACCCCAGTAACATGTATAAAGCAAAACAAGAAAAAAAGATGTCATCTGCACTTACCTCTTTAACTCCATTTGAAGCAAATCACAATCAGAGGTTTTGGTTTACTTGAATGGCCATTGAAGTTTAAGCCCACATGCCACGTCACGGCACCTCTGGTACGTGAGTCCTACCTAATGAAACCAAAAGCTGCTTTCTAGCAAGTCACATATGCTCATGCTCATATCCTCCCCAGACACGATTTCACTATGGGATTAAAACAAAACCACGGAACGGGACAGCTGCAAGGATGACCTGGCTGGAGATACGGCAAAATATGCATAATACAGAAAAAACTGTGTTGCGCCTGATCCCTAGCAGGGCTGTTGCAACTACGAAAAGTATCCAGCCCATTAACATGAATAAAACATAACAAGAAAAAAAGATGTAATCTGCGTTTACCCATATAACTCCATGTGAAACAAAACACAGAGGTTTGGTTTACTTGAATGGCCATTGAAGTATCTATGAAAACCCACCAGTCTCCCTCATGACTGAGAAGCAGCATGAGCGTATGTGTCTTGCTTAGAGAGCAGCTTTTGGTTTCATTAAGTAGGACTCGCCTACCAGAGGTGCTGTGTCACGGCAGGTGAGCTTAAACTTCAATGGCCATTCAAGTAAACTAAAACCTCTGATTGTGTTTTATTTCACACATGCAGCTACAGTGGTGAGAGCAGACGACATCTTTTTTCTTGTTATGTTTTATACCTGAGATAAGAGCTGGCAGCTGAATGAGATAAAACAGGGAGGCTAAAAGACTTCTAATCTCCCCCTGGTTATGTCCTTTGAATACATCCCACACAATACAATGATGTGAGTCAATGACTGACCCATTCACTCCATTCTATGGTCAAAGCCACACAGTGAGGAGCAAGTGATGGAACGATACTGTAGGGGGGGGGCAGTTTACAACACAAAATATCACACAATGGATACACCCAGTGCACATATAGAGGAAAATATCACACAATGGATGCACCCAGTGACACATATAGAGGAAAATATCACACAATGGATGCACCCAGTGACACATATAGAGGAAAATATCACACAATGGATGCACCCAGTGACACATATAGAGGAAAATATCACACAATGGATGCACCCAGTGACACATATAGAGGAAAATATCACACAATGGATGCACCCAGTGACACATATAGAGGAAAATATCACACAATGGATGCACCCAGTGACACATATAGAGGAAAATATCACACAATGGATGCACCCAGTGACACATAGAGGAAAATATCACACAATGGATGCACCCAGTGACACATATAGAGGAAAATATCACACAATGGATGCACCCAGTGACACATATAGAGGAAAATATCACACAATGGATGCACCCAGTGACACATATAGAGGAAAATATCACACAATGGATGCACCCAGTGACACATATAAAGGAACATATCACACAATGGATGCACCCAGTGACACACATAGAGAGGAATATATCACACAATGGATGCACCCAGTGACACACATAGAGAGGAAAATATCACACAATGGATGCACCCATTGACACATATAGAGGAAAATATCACACAATGGATGCACCCAGTGACACACATAGAGAGGAATATATCACACAATGGATGCACCCAGTGACACACATAGAGAGGAAAATATCACACAATGGATGCAACCAGTGACACACATAGAGAGGAATATATCACACAATGGATGCACCCAGTGACACACATAGAGAGGAAGATATCACACAATGGATGCACCCATTGACACATATAGAGGAAAATATCACACAATGGATGCACCCAGTGACACACATAGAGAGGAATATATCACACAATGGATGCACCCAGTGACACACATAGAGAGGAAAATATCACACAATGGATGCACCCAGTGACACATATAGAGGAAAATATCACACAATGGATGCGCCCAGTGACTCATATAGAGGAGAATATCACACAATGGATGCACCCAGTGACACACATAGAGGAAAATATCACACAATGGATGCACCCAGTGACGCATATAGAGGAACATATCACACAATGGATGCGCCCAGTGACACATACAGAGAAAAATATCACACAACGGATGCACCCAGTGACACATATAGAGGAAAATATCACACAATGGATGCACCCAGTGACACATATAGAGGAAAATATCACACAATGGATGCACCCAGTGACACATATAGAGGAAATATCACACAATGGATGCACCCAGTGACACGTATAGAGGAAAATATCACACAATGGGTGCACCCAGTGACACGTATAGAGGAAAATATCACACAATGGATGCACCCAGTGACACATATAGAGGAAAATATCACACAATGGATGCACCCAGTGACCCATATAGAGGAAAATATTTTCTTAACTAAACATACAAGAGAGAAACAAAACACATGTAAGATATCAGCAACATCAAATAAACACAATAAGGACATTTCATTAAATGTGGTAGCGGCCCTTTAACAAAAATGAAATTGTGTCTCTAGACTCCTCACTAGCTCATTTTCTAATCCGGCATTAAAACTAAATAGAAAAATTGGACATACACTGCCTGATTAATAAAAAAAAGTCACTACCTGGATGTAACTAAACCAATAGGTGCTCGCCTTCCATTGGATAATTACTGCAGTGATTAATATGTTTCAGCATAACTGAGGTCATGTGACTCCCTGAATATACTAAATGAGCAGGTTTCTCTATCAATGGGTTTTTTCTCCCCTGATGGCACAGCGGGCATATTCCAAGATGGCAATGCCAGGATTCATCGGGCTCGGATTGTGCAAGAGTGGTTCAGGGAGCATGAGACATCATTTTCACACATGGATTGGCCACCGCACAGTCCAGACCTTAACCCCATTGAGGTTAATCTTTGGGATAATGTGCTGGAGAAGACTTTACGCAGCGCTGCGACTCTCCCATCATCAATACAAGATCTTGGCCACAAATTAATGCCACTCTGGACGCAAAGAAATGCTGTGACATCGCATGAGCTTATCGACATATGACATCTTACTTGAGTTTACTTGATTAGTGAAATTGAGATGATGTTCTTCCAGATATATTCCTATAGGGGTTATTATTCACAGAGAGCCGAACTTGGCCCAAAAATGCACCGAACAGTGAATTTCCCCGTATAGTGCAATTTCGTGGCCATTCGGCTATTCACAAAGCAGGAAGTTTGCCAAATTTTGGAGAATTGCCTGCGAAATGCAGTGGTGTTCGACGACCGTGAACTCACCTTAGAGAAGCAATGATTAATCTATTCACAGACACCGAACAGCAAAGAAATGTCAGTGAAATGCCCTGATTTTCAGTGGTTTCATTCGGCAGGTTTTTTTCAGGTGAACCCCATAGGTTTCAACGTAAAAATATTCCCGATTTAATCAAATATCTATTAAACTGTTTATTATTTTAATCTGCAGCAAAAGTCTCTTTATTTATTTATTTTTTTAGGATGTTTTAAGCAATTTTTGGAATTTTTCTGCAACTCTTCTTTGCCGATTTTTTTTAAATAGCGTTTCTTTCTTCAGCAACAGACCTTTTTATTATCGTTCATTGGATCTTATATGTAAATTCCAGACATTTTCATTGGGTGTTCTTTTTGCAAACAGCGTTTCAAATTTGACACCTTCAATCGTTTTTTTTTGGGGTTTTTTTTTTTTTTTTTACCCCGTTCATCGACTTGTCTGCATTTTCCGGCGACTGGTCAGTGCTGTTTTTGGCAGATCGTCGGATTTTTTCTGACGCGTTGGCCGGGTTTGCAGCGGCTTTTCTGCAGCGGTTCGGATCGATCCGATCTTTCGGATCGTATCGGTGTGGGTTTTCGGCGGATTTTTGGCGGTTTGGCGGCGGATTTTCAGATCCGTTCCCTGCACTTCTGGGACCCTGCGGTGAATGGTGAATTCACCGCAGGGTCAGGGAATTTGATTTCCCAAAGTGAGGGGAAGGAAAGAGCATCAAAATTCCACTAGAATTTCAGTGCGCTGTGAATAACCCTGTATAGTATGTGTGCTTAATTTGATAAGACGTAAAACAGGTATAAATAAAAAAAAATTAAACTGCTGTCAGTAATTCTAACGGCAAGTCGCATTGCGGGTCTTATCGAGACCGTTGTCACGTTATCACCGTGTAAGATCTGCTTCCCAGCACAGTCGGTGGGAGTTTACTTAGTAACTCGACCTTGAACAGGAAGCCCTTTTCTACATCTTCTCACGTGAGGAAGCGATTCCCAGCATTCCATTCCATTGCGCTGATTGATCGTGTGATACGAGAGGAGGCTGAAAACCACAGATGTATCTTCACCACTTAAAGGGACGCTACCACTAACATAAACTGTATCGAGATCACTTGTGTATTACAAACAAAACCACTTTATAAAACACATTATAAAACACATGCTGCTGTTTTTTACTTTGTCTGACGAAATTGCATGTAAAAAGGAGAGATTAAATTAGGTAGTTTATCTCTGCGTTCCAGTTTCTGGATTTTTCCCATGATGCAACATTTACCAAAAGCTTTGCTTTGTGGCTCTTGTTTATTTAAACTATAATATTTCCAGGCTCATCCACCTCACCCGCCGCTCTGTCTCTGCTGCTCCACTCTGCGAGTCCCTTCACTGGCTCCCCATCTTCTGCAGAATTATATTCAAAATCCTTACCCTGACCTACAAAGCTCTCACTAACTCAGCTCCCCACTACCTGTCCTCACTAATCACCAAATACACCCAAGCCCGCTCCCTAAGGTCAAACAGTGACCTGCGCCTAGCTTCTCCCCGCATCACCTCTTCCCATGATAGACTGCAGGATTTCTCATGCGCAGCCCCCATCCTCTGGAACACTCTGATTTGTACTGTCAGACTTTCCCCTGGTTTCTCTTCCTTCAAACGCTCCCTTAAGACATTCCTACTCAGGGAAGCCAACCACCCGACTCACTGATACATCTCACTGCCCCAACCAGCCCATCACTCTCACCTTGCAGTCCATCACTCTCACCTTGCAATCCATCACTCTCACCTTGCAGTCCATCACTTTCACCTTGCAGCCCATCACTCTCACCTTGCAGTCCATCACTCTCACCTTGCAGCTCATCATCACTCTCACCTTGCAGTCCATCACTCTCACCTTGCAGCTCATCATCACTCTCACCTTGCAGGCCATCACTCTCACCTTGCAGTCCATCACTCTCACCTTGCAGTCCATCACTTTCACCTTGCAGTCCATCACTCTCACCTTGCAGCTCATCATCACTCTCACCTTGCAGTCCATCACTCTCGCCTTGCTGTCCTTTCCTCCTGTTTCCACCTGCAACCCTTCTAGATTTTGAGTTTCCACGGGAATAGGGCCCTCGTTTCCTCCTGTACAGGTTTGTCAATTGTTGTTCAATGTATTTTAACCCTGTCTATATTGTGCCCATTGTACAGCGATGCGGAATATGCTGACGCTATATAAATAAAGAATAATAATAATATCTACCAGTTAATGAGGTAGACAAGGGAATGTTAGATAAGGTTGTTGTTCTTTAGGCTAACTAAGATAAGAGCTGACAACTGACTAAGATATGACAGGGAGCTTAAAAGACTTCTAATCAACCCTCTGGTGATGTCCTTTGAATACATCCAACACAATACAATGATGTGAGTCGGTGATTGACCCATTCACTCCATTCTATGGCCAAAGCCACACAGTGAGGAGCAAGTGATGGAAAGATACTGGGGGGGGGGAGGCAGTTTACAACACAAAATGTCACACAATGGATGCTCCCAGTGACACATATAGAGGAAAATATCACACAATGGATGCGTCCAGTGACAAATATAGAGGAAAATATCACACATTGGATGCACCCAGTGACACATATAGAGGAAAATACCACACAATGGATGCACCCAGTGACACATATAGAGGTAAATATCACACAATGGATGCACCCAGTGACACATATAGAGGAAAATATCACACAATGGATGCACCGAGTGATACATATAGAGGAAAATATCACACAATGGATGCACCCAGTGACACATATAGAGGTAAATATCACACAATGGATGCACCCAGTGACACATATAGAGGAAAATATCACACAATGGATGCACCCAGTGACACATATAGAGGTAAATATCACACAATGGATGCACCCAGTGACACATATAGAGGAAAATATCACACAATGGATGCACCGAGTGATACATATAGAGGAAAATATCACACAATGGATGCACCCAGTGACACATATAGAGGTAAATATCACACAATGGATGCACCCAGTGACACATATAGAGGAAAATATCACACAATGGATGCACCCAGTGACACATATAGAGGAAAATATCACACAATGGATGCACCCAGTGATACATATAGAGGAAAATATCACACAATGGATGCACCCAGTGACACATAGAGGAAAATATCACACAATGGATGCACCCAGTGACACATATAGAGGAAAATATCACACAATGGATGCACCGAGTGATACATATAGAGGAAAATATCACACAATGGATGCACCCAGTGACACATAGAGGAAAATATCACACAATGGATGCACCCAGTGACACATATAGAGGAAATATTCTCTTAACTAAACATACAAGAGAAAAACAAACACATGTAAAATATCAGCAACACAATTTCTGTGAAGCTTCAGTACTCTCTAAATAACCCCTATAATTTGCTACAGCAACATTTCATGGCTATGTGGCAGCTTGATATTAGCCCTATAGGGCTGAAACGTTGCTGTGACGTCTGACATCAGTGATAAAGACACTTTTGATATTCAAATTCATGTAAATAAAACAATTCATTATCTGGTTATATAGTGACAATATGATTTATTATTTTTTTTACCAAGAACTGAATAACTCTGTCCTATGATTATCCTCCACCTTCGTAGTATTCTTGTTTCTCTTTGTTTTCAATTTTGCTTTTTTAATGTAATGTATTATACAGATTAATTTATAAAATGCAAAATGTAAATTTTTTTTTAGATATATTTTTTTAAAAAATACTCATCGCCGGCAGAGAACCTGGTACTGTGAAAGCCCACTCCCACAATCCGGGAGCCACTCATTCCAGTGTAGGACAGATAAGCGCACTCCATTAAGCACTGCGGGTCACGGTGTAAATTTGTTTTCTGTTGAGAAAGTAATAGTTGAGTAGTAATTTAATTTGTCATATTACATAACTGTAATGACTCTGTAAACTACGGATAGTAGGAGCTGGCGACCGCCGATTACAGCCGCGGCTGATAGGAAATCAGTTAGCAGGGCTGTCCTGTCTGCGAGGTGCGTCACAGACTCGCTGTCTGCGCTCCATGACTGTACCGTTCTGATAACACGTCTCCTGTATGGGCTGTGCTCGGCTGTGTCAGATGGGTCACACATGCACACAGTCACTAGCCTGGATTCGGTAAATTTGGCGTGCGCTGCAATGCGCCTTGATAATGCATTGACTGAGTCAGGAACACTCGCTAAATATCGAAATATCGTCTCGTTGTGCGTTAATTAACCCCTTCAATACTGAGATCGAGATTTCTCAGGCTTCAAAGGCGCCATCCGTGCCGCGATATCGAGATGCCTCGATCTGACGAGCAAGCGAATTTCATTTGCTTTTGGGTTGCAGAAGGTGCCCCCAAAGTTTTAGCCCTGTGGGCATAATGCCCCAACAGCTAATACTGTGTAGAATCATCTGATGATGCCCTTACATCGGGCATTCGGCAGCTGATGCAGGGAAAAAAGAAGAAAATAGACCAGCAGCTCAAACTGCTGTAACCCAATTTGACAGTAGATGGCGCCACCTACTGGCCAAAATAGGTTATTTACAGTAAGAAATACAACGGGTATAAACTCAAATATTTCTTAATGTATAATTAATTAAAAATGATTTTTCAAATAAGACACTGGTTTCTGACAATGCTTTTTTGGAAAATCACTTGGTAGTGAAGGGGTTAACCAAGTACAGCAATTTTCGCCAGTCTTCATTGGACTTGCATGAAGTTGGACCTGGGCGTTCCCGAGTTTGCATGAGTTTTAAGTTTGTAACTATCGACAATATTACCAAAACATCAACATTTTGTTATATCTCATTGTTTAAAGGGACACTCTACTCATCCTGAGCACCTTGTAGTTTTGAAGTCGCCCGGATGTGACGAGTGCCACCTTTCTACTATCACTCCTGCAACTATCTGGAGAAACCACTGAGTGAAGTGAAGGAGATCCCTCCACCCCATCCAAAGTCACTGGCACCCGGAATTTTGAATTTCCCGTCTGCCGGTCACCAGATCAGTCACTAGTGATGTCAGCACACTGAAAGCATCTCAACATCACCCTTTCTGAGACCACCCAGTGTCACCAGCAACCGGGATTTTGAATTTCCCTTCTGCTGTTCACCAGACCAGTCACTAGTGACTTCAGCACGCAGAGAACATGCCGACGTCACCCTCTCTCTGAGATCACCCATGACAGCGATCGTCTCGGAGAAGCAGTGATTGATCAGATCTGTCCATGCGTGAGCAGGATAGAAGAAAAACTGAGGCTTTAGTATTTCTCAGATATCAATAATATATATGGTCAGGGAAACCAATTCACTCGCTCAGGAATGATTCAAATCCTAAATCATTTAAAGGATTTTATTCTCATAAAAATATATAAAATAATAATAATTCTAAAAGCCCGACGCGTTTCGTCTATCAAATAGACTTCCTCAAGGGCAGCATGTTATACAGGTAATCAGAAAATATTAATCTAATACAACAATTCCCATCATTCCTTTTATAGTCTTAGAGCGTCTCTGATTGGTTCCCATTCTTCTCTGGCGTTGTCCTTATATGGGTACTTCCTGTGTTTTCCCATCATTCCATGCATCCAGTCTCCCACAGTGATCCCACCCCTTAGACATCACTTCCACTTCCTCTCTCATTGCGCATGTCTTCGGAGCTCCCAGCGTCTCACTTGCGATATGTCACATCGTGTTTTACTTTCGATTTGGACAAACTGTTACCATAGGGCGTTTGTCCAAATCGAAAGTAAAACACGCATGATAGATATCGGCATATTGCAGTCATCATGGAGAGACTCTGGAGGTGGTGAACCGGATATGATGTGGGATGACTCCATGGAAGCTGGCGGCGAATGGGATTCTTTTCGAAACCGAAAGTAAAATACGCAGAATGAACGCCAGTAAACCGGAACCAGGATATAGAAAACCCGGAAGTGAAAAACCGGATGTGACATATCGCAAGTGAGACGCTGGGAGCTCCGAAGACATGCGCAATGAGAGAGGAAGTGGAAGTGATGTCTAAGGGGTGGGATCACTGTGGGAGACTGGATGCATGGAATGATGGGAAAACACAGGAAGTACCCATATAAGGACAACGCCAGAGAAGAATGGGAACCAATCAGAGACGCTCTAAGACTATAAAAGGAATGATGGGAATTGTTGTATTAGATTAATATTTTCTGATTACCTGTATAACATGCTGCCCTTGAGGAAGTCTATTTGATAGACGAAACGCGTCGGGCTTTTAGAATTATTATTATTTTATATATTTTTATGGGAATAAAATCCTTTAAATGATTTAGGATTTGAATCATTCCTGAGCGAGTGAATCGGTTTCCCTGACCATATATATTATTGATATCTGAGAAATACTGAAGCCTCCGTTTTTCTTCTATCCTGCAGTTGTTTGGAGTGGTGGACCACCTCCTGGGAGCTAACTTCAGTACCAAAAAGCTAAGTATAATACTCATCCTCCTAAATACCATTTTTTGCCTTAACCATGCATGAGCAGCTCTGTTCCATTGCTCTGTGCTAGACTTGTGTACAGCCGTTTCTTTTTTCGTTCCTTTTCATTTCGGGAATTTTATTTTTTTATTATTTTAGTTTCGGATAATTTTGGGTCAATTTGGTCCATTTTTTTTTCGTTTCGGGTTTTTCGTTATGTTACTGTGAGTCGTAATTTCAGATGGATTCATTAATTCAGCCAATTTTCGGATTTCAAATCGATTAGTTATTTCGGTGACCAGTATTACATTTTGGGGTCGATTGGTTTTTTCATTTAAAAACGTTTTTCGTTGTTCGTTTTTATCCCCGTGTTTATTAATTTCTAGCCATTTCATTCAGTTTTTGTTTCGCTTTGGGTCATTTTCGTTCCGTTTTTTGTCGTTTTGGATAATTTTCGATTCGATTTTTTTTCTCTATTTTTTTCTGTTACGTTACCTCGATTCGTAATTTCAGGTCGATTCGTTAATTTGGACGCCTGATTTTTGTTATCGGAAATGCTTCCGAATTAATGAAAATGGAAATCTTGGAAGAAACGAATTTGTGCCTAAACAAAATGCTCATGTCTACAAGCGCAGACATGCAGGCATTTGTGTACGGAGAGTTGCGCAAGTCCGTAGCGCTGTGCAATTTGCGGTTCCTACGCTATGCAAGCTGCACAACCATGCACATTGTGTAGTAAAGCTGCAGGGACTTCCAGGTAGGGAGTCCCTGAGCTGGAAATGCGTTTTTGTGCGCTGGTATGCGGATGGTATTACAAACTATGCGCAAATTTTGGCGGACGTTTGCGTGCATAATTTTAACGTTTTCGAAAACCTGGTGTTAATGGCAAATCTGAACGTCTGGGCCAAAACTAAATACACCACGCACAAAAAAACAATACAGCTACGTATTTCTACACATTCTACACATACCCAAACAATAAATTTGAGAAGTTGTGCGTGTTTTTATTATTGCCGCAACATGTATACTTAGATTTACTTTGACAGGCGCAAAAACCTAATGGGAGACAATTAAGGTCAATTAACCCTTTCACTGCTGAGGACATGTGGGGAACGTCCTCATTGACTCCTAAGGAAAGTAGGGGTGGAGCTAGGGGGTTCTTTTGAACCCCAATATCTCCCGACTGTTGGCAGCTAGCAGGGTCAGGTTTGGTATCATTAGAAAGGCCAGAGCATGGCCTTTCCAATGATCCCAAACATGACCATGTTTAAAGTAACGAAAAAAATAAATAAAAATAATAATAAAAAAAAAGAAAACCGTGTTTTTTTAAAACGTGAAATGGCTCAGCAGTGAAGGGGTTAAGGTAAATTAATGTCAATTAAGGTTCTTAATTCTGATTGGCTGTATCCCGTGAAAAAAACAGTCCGCACACTGATTTCCGCGTGCTACGTTACTGCGGGCGTATTTATCTTCGTTTTGCGCGTTGGTTACTTGCGTTATTTTTTGACGGATGAAAAAAATTTGTTCGGATTGTAATACCACCGTTAATTTTTACGCGTTAACGCTGGAAGCTGTGCGCAAAATTTATTGCACTGCGGAGCGTGTTTTTGCGCGGAGAATGTAATAGAGCCCCGGGACTTTCAAAATCTTGACTTCATTATCTGCCAGTTAATGAATGTCTTTAACAGTAGTAGTTTGGAGCTTTAAGGTCAGGATGGTGGATACTGAATCATTCATTACATTGTAGACGTCCAACCACTATGCGGTGGTCCACGATATAGTCACAGACAACACATTTTGAGTTTTCATGTATAAGCCGAGTGATACACGCAGGAAGAAATAATACGAATCTGTAGGAGGACGTGTGAATGAACAGACCGAGTTTTCTGAGCAGCTTGTAAGCTGGGAATGTGCATGTTACACTCACCCAGGCCTGGGAGGAATGACTAACGATAAAAGCAAAGAGTATGCGGATAAAAGCCTGTGATTAAACAGTATTTACTCAAGTGGGAGAGTTAAAAATTCTCCAAAAGAATAGCTGGTGTGACACAAAGGTGGATGAGGGCTTAATGACTAATGTAAAATAAAGGCCTACGGTCTCATAACTCGCTTGCCAAGAGTCGTACTGGCCAACGTTTCCGATTGTGCCAACCATTAACTCCATTTGCCAACGCATCGTGATAGGATTAATAGGGAGATACAGGACGCAGGGACAAACATTTTCAAGTAGAAAATGTCAATAGTTGCTTTGCTTCAGGTCCAACTTACCAATAACGAATTAATCATCAACACAGACGTTCAAACTGCACAAAGCATTGAGAAAACTGTCTGTGCCGGAATCATACGAAGAGTTGTATCAGGGCACAATAAATTACCTATCAAAGGATATATTAAATGGTAGGCTAGTAAGGGGGCAGTGGAACCATGGCCGCCATCAGAGAGGTGGCAGTCCATGATATGTTCAGGAGCCTGGTGGCTCCAGGGGCCCTGACCCTTGCCAAATCCTGTGCAGCTTTTCTAATTGCCACATACAATCAGGTCCAGAAATATTGGGTCATCGACACAATTCTAACATCTTTGGCTCTATACACCACCACAATAGAAACATAGAAACATAGAAAAATGTCGGCAGATAAGAACCTTTCGGCCCATCTAGTCTGCCCAATTACATGGATACTTTACCTGGATTTATCTTTTGTTTAGGATAGCCTTATGCCTATCCCATGCTTGCTTAAATTCAATTACTGTTTTGGCCTCTACCACTTCTACTGGAAGACTGTTCCATGTATCCACCACCCTCTCAGTAAAATAATGCTTCCTGATGTTAACAATGGAGTTGGAATGAAACAAACACAATGTGCTTTAACTGCAGACTGTCAGCTTTAATTTGAGGGTATGTACATCCAACCCAGGTGTATTTTCAATAATTTACAACGTGTAAAGTGTTTTTTTTCACATTTTAACATGCGAGCAATTGCGGTTATATTTTGTATGGGGTGCGCTTGTTAAAAAAATTAGAGATGGGGTCTCGTTACATTTTTTTTTGGGGAAAATTACACGATTTTTAACAAACGCACCGCATACAAAAATCGTAAGTGCAGCATCATTGTTCACATTATAATTGAAATGGGAACAATATTGCTGCATTAACGAACCATAAAAAAGAAAAAAAACTGTTTATTTTTTTTTTATTTTTTTTATTTTTATTTTTCATTTTTTTTCATAGTCATGTTTGGTATCGTTGGAACGGCCATGCTCTGGCCGATCCAACAGTACCAAACTTTAACCCCTAGCTGCCACGGATCGGGAGATAGGGAGTTCATTGGAACCCCCTATCTCCACCGTTGGTGGCAGCTAGGGGTTAACTCCAGGACTGGCGTCATCGTGCTATGCACGATGACACCAGTCCTCAGGGGGAGTTCCCGGAGGCTTGGCCGACATCTAAGATGTCGGCCAGCTCCGGGAAAGGATCACGAACCGGCGCTTTTCAGCGCCGATTCGTGATCCGGCACCCCAGGGGTTAATGCCAGGTACCATTTGGAAGGGCAGGCTGTGCCCTTCCAAATGGTGCCTGGGTTAACCCCCGAAATGCCGCCGATTGGGAGGGAGAGAGGTCCGAAGGACCTCCCCCCCCTCCCTTTCAGGCGCCTCCTCCGCACATGCGGGGGGGCACCTGAATTAAGTGTCATCGCGTCGCCGCGATAACACCTAATGTCCCTGCCGGACTCCCGAGTGCTGGGCTGACATCCAAGATGTCAGCCCGCACCGGGGGGGCGCAGCAATCCGCCGGAATCCAGCGGATTGCTGCCTCCTGTGCTCGGACGCGCTCAGCGCGTCCGTAGCACAGGAGAACCACTTGGCTGGACGCGCTGAGCGCGTCCATAGCAGCCAAGTGGTTAATAATGATATATTCGGAATCTGCCGAGTCTGCAGAAAAAAATGATATATTATTTGTCTGGGTCGTGTAATAAAACGTGACTTCAAATCGCGTTTAAACATGATGAGCGAAACCAGTAAAAATGAGCTTAGCAAACAGGGGTGAAATGGCTCAGCAGCGAAGGGGTTAAAGCAAGAATAGTCAGAACGAGTTTGTTTTATCCCAATGGGATCTGAAGCAGAAGGTCGGTATGATGTGATTGGAATAATTCTGCCCTCTTTTATGCAAGAAATGAATTGCAAAACCCACTTGCAACCTGATGATGTAAACAAAGGTGTCTGTTTCTCAGTATCCACTCTTGCACTAGAGACGCGTTTCAGCAATTAATGTCTTGTTCGGATTTCAACAAGCTCAGTTTCTTAACTTAAAGTTTCCTCACTTTTTTTTCCTTCTCGCACGCAAATAAGTGTCTCAGATATTCAATGATTCAGAGATCTGCAGGGTGTCAAAATGAAATAACGTCCAAGCACATTCTTATAGAGGAACTCAGCCGATACATATACATGAATATGTGATGTAATGTGTGTTTGTAATTCCGCACGGAAGGTTCGCCTCCATTCAATGCAAAGAAAGGAGAACATTTTGGAATACGTTGAATCTTTCTGTATGCGATAAAATAAACATGACGACCTTTGACAAAATAGCGTAAGTTTGTGTATTATGTTCCATCTCATCCCGAAAAGAAGCCAATTATTTCATAAATCTGAACCAGTAACATGTACAGGACAACGTGTGCCCAATTTGGATTACACAGGTGTAAGGTGATGACACAGTTTTAATTGTGTAAAATGGTTATAAAAGGCAACAAGAGAGAAGAAAGAAAGAAAGAAAGAAAGAAAGAAAGAAAGAAAGAAAGAAAGAAAGAAAGAAAGAAAGAAAGAAAGAAAGAAGAAAGAAAGAAGAAAGAAAGAAAGAGCAGGGAGTTAAAGATAAATGACATTCTGACATTCCATCTCTCATTCTTGGAGATGTTAACATTCCCAGCGACTCTCCCTCCAACCCCTCACCTCCAAATTGCTCTCTGTCATCATCTTCTCCTTGGGCCTTACACAGTGGTCCAACACTCCTACTCACCAAGCTAGCAACACCCTGGACCTTATTTTCTCCAGCTTCTGTACTATTTCTAACTTTTCCAACACACCTTTCCCCCTTTCCGATCACCACCTCCTCTACTGGGATTTATTTCTGCTGCCAACCCAGACTCCGGTTTCTACCCCCAATACTCCTTGACCTCGAAGGCACCTTGGTGCTTTGAATCCTAAGCTTCTCTCTACTGCTATCCATCCTCTTCTCCTTCCGATTTCAACATCCAACTGCACTGACAAAGCCACTGATATCTACAACTCTGCCCTCTCCACATCACTTGACATACTTGCTTCTACCTCTCTCCGTCCTACACGTAGGCCCAACCACCAACTGTGGCACACTAAATACACACGCTATCTTTGGTAGTGTTCTAGGGCAGCTGAACGTGGTTGAAGTCGCGCACATTGGCTGACTTCCTGCAATACAAATTGATGCTCCGTTCCTACGGTCTCGCTGTATCCATCGCTAAGCAATCTTATTTCTTGTCCCTTATCTTATCTTTTTCTCATGATTCCAGACATCTGTTTCATACTTTCAACCCACTTCCATGCAACCTTCCACAGACCTCACAGTTGTCAGCTTTGCTGACTATTTCATCGATAAGATTACCAAACTTAGACTAGGAATATCTTCACTACCCTCCTCCATTAACCACTCTACTTCATTCACTCCCTATCTCTCTTCTCCCTCTTCTACTATGACTCCTTTTCTCCGGTCTCAAAGGAGGATGTCGCAGCAATCCTCATGTCCTCCTGCCCATAGAGGGGCAGGGGGGCAATTGCCCCCCCTAGGTTATTCTTTGCCCCATGTGCCCCCCCAGCAGAAATCAGCATCCAGCTTCCCACACTTCTTCGCGTCGCTATTAGCGATTTGTACCGCGAGATAACTGTACTTTCTAGACATGTGCACAGCACTAATGGATTAGTCCTAAAATGCAATTTATTTAGTTGCTAAAGAAATTCTTTTTCAGTTCTTTAGTATGAAAACTAATTTCATTCATCCGAAAACCAGTGGATACAAGTACTATTGTAGTGGCTCCTCAGAGGGCTGAGATCGCTGCTTGTTACAGTATCACTCACTCTCAGCACAATGTGCCAGGCAAAGCTGTTACAGTAACTGACTGCTGCTCATCACAGCGCTCAGAGTTTCAGTAAAACTAGTAAAGAATATTTTTATATATAAGAGGTTAGAACAATATTATTTCCTTGTTTTACTGAAACTCTGAGCGCTGATACAGTCAGTTACTATAACAGCTGAGCCTGATACATTGTACTGAGAGATAATATAACAAGCAGCCGATCTCAGCGCTCACAGCCAATAGATTTAAAGGGCTAAAATAAAAGGCTCCTCTCTGTATAATGTATAGAACATCCTCCTGCATTAATTAATGCCCCTCTCTGTATAGAACATCCTACTGCATTGGCATGTGGAGGGTGCAGATCTTAGAAATGTAATGCTTATCCAGCACAGGAGAGGGAACTTTTACTTAAACTTTGTATCTCTGTGGGGGAGACACAGGAATATAAAAGCAGGGGAGAGGGAAAATATTAACGTAAATCAGTCTGAAAGCTCAGAGAAGAGATGACTGTTGCAAATTGATTTTTATAATAAAATAAAGCACTTTAAATCTAGGGAAAACATTCAAATAAATCACACTGAAGGCTCATAATGACAAAGTAACTGTGAGAGCTGGATACTAAATGTATCAGATGTAAAAAAAAACTTTATAACAAGCAGCACTGGGAGAGGAGAGGGACTTTATATAAAATGTGTATTATAGATGAGGAAAGGGGGATAGTGCTCCGGATAATATAAAATGTTTTAGACCTAAGCCCCTATTATGCAGAGCGGGAGGGGAGATAACACACGTTTTATAAAGTCCCTCTTTTCTCCCAGTGCTACTTGTTATAAAGGGGTTTTTGCTGTCCAGCCCTCCTCTGTCATTAGCTTTCAGTGTGATTTATTTGAATGTTTTGCTTCTCCAGATGCTTTTATCATCTTGTCTGTCTCATAGACATGCAAGGGTTAAGTAAAGGTTTCCTCTCCTGTGCTGGCTGTCTGTGCTGCGAGTGAGTACTATTCTGGAGCTCTATCACTGTCAGATTTTCGGGTAGGGGTCGGGAAGGATTACGCATACAAACCTTTTCTGTAGCTTTGCGATGTTGCGCTTCATTACTGGTCTCCTTCACTCATCAATGTAATATCACAAAAAGGACTGAAACTAAGATGTAGTGTATTTTATTTTAGTTTCTTTCGTTTTTTTGTACTGAGCAGTTTCGTTTCTCTTGAGTCATACTAAAACTAAATTATCCCAAAATTCAGACTAAATCATTTTAGTACTAAAACGAATTCACATGTCTAGTACTTTCCGCGTCCTTTACTTAACACGGGGAGAGCTAGAGATCTCTAGTGCTTTTGCAACTAACAGATCACTTGGTGCCAGCGCAAATTTTTTGAGGGATGCTCATTGCAACATTTTACCTACTGCTCAACCCTGGCGCTACCTGCAAAAAAACAGATCCTCGCCCAAAATTAACAGGCGATGTAAAGGAATGCAGTACAGGTGTTCTCTTGGCCCCATACACCATAGTAATGGATCTTGTCAGCAATGTCGCTGCTGTTGCAGTAGGCTCTATTATAAATGTATCCTTTATCCACATATATCCTATTTCTAATATATTGCCTAATTCTAAACATTTTATGCTGGGGATTATTCATAGTATGTAAGCGGTTGAGTATTAGGGTTAGGACCATGTTTAAAGGGATACGTGAATAAGTCTTGCCCTGAAACATGTATTATTTATATGCTGCAGCAGGGAAATTATTGTCGCTCACCTGGCCTTCCGTTTGGATCTATTAAACGCAGTGTAATGATTCTACATGCTGCTGGGTGGCATTTATCATGCAATGTCCATCAGCCTTAATTAATAAATGTGTGCACATAAACATGGATAATACGGCCGCCTTGGAGGATTTTAATAATGCAGGGGTGTGAGGTTATTCACTGGATGTGTTCATATTCAAGCTTGTGAGGGCGGGGGATAGGTATGGCCCGGCACCCTGCACTGGACAGAAAACTGTTCTATCCTATACACAACCGCATTAATGCTGGGTCTCAGCCCGGGTCTTAGCGTTTCCCTAGTGTACGCCAAACGACCTTGTGCACTGACTACCGCGGACAAGGTGATCTGTTAGTAAGTCATCAGGCACTAAGTTTTAGCGACTCACGCTAAATTTTTCCTTTAGCGATGGTGTTTTAGCTCACACCAGGTGATAGGGCCCTTAGTTTTATACAGTGGTATGATTTAATAGTGATAATTACTAGTGCCCCCCCAGTTTTGACTGTGGTATCTTTTGTGCCCCCTAAATATTGTTCCTAGAGTTGCTACTGCTCCTGCCTGACCACCTGTCCGCTTGATCCCATCCCCTCGCATCTTATTCGGTCTGTCCTACCAGTCATTGTCCCTGCTTTGACTCATATTTTCAACCTCTCCCTCTCCTCTGGAATCTTCCCCTCTGCATTCAAACGTGCTCTGATCACCCCCATTCTAAAGACGCCATCTCTTGATCCCACCTCCCTCTCGAACTACCATCCAATCTCTCTGCCCACCTTTCCCTATATATTTATGGCCCTATTACAATCTTCGCACAAACGTTTGCGCCGGCGCAAAAAAACATTAACACGAGAGGTAAAACCCTTTGCGCTGAATGTCGTATTACGGTGTCAGCGCAACAAACACACGTAATCGTCTACCGCGGGTGAACTTGCGGGAACCCTGCTCGAGCGTATTGTACTGCGCGCGTCCTATACTTAACAATGTGAGCGCAATTGCGTTTGTGCGCTGGTAAGCGGATGGTATTACAATCTATGCGCAGTTTGTAACGCACAGCCTTTGCGTGCGCAATTTTAAAAACTCCTAAAAACTGTTGTTAATGGCAAATTCTATCAACCTGGCCGAACCCAAATACACCAGCCCAAAAAAAACGCAGCAAAGTATAGTTACACATTGTACACATACCCAAACAATAAAATGGAGAAGTTGTGTGTGCTTTTATTATTGCTGCAGCATATATGCGCAGATTTACTTTGACAGGTGCAAAAACTTAACGTGAAACGATTGTGGTTCTTAAATCTGATTGGCTGAATCGCGTGAAAAAACAGTCCGCACACTGATTTCTGCGTGCAGCGTTACTGTGCGCGCATTTGTGCATGTCCGTTTAACGCGGGTTATTGCTCGACGGATGAAAAAATGCGCGAGGATTGTAATTTCAGCGTTGATTTCTTCGCGTTAACACTTAACGCACAACGCACAAATTCACGCGTTGCGCGAGCATTTTAACACGAAGAATGTAATAGGGCCCATAGTCTATAACCAGCTCACCAATTTTGCTAGCGCTTTATAACAACTTGTAACTGATGTAATGCTTTGCATGGCATTACTAGACGCAGTCAGTGGAAGCTCGCAGGGTGGTGAATCGGAACATGACAAAGAATTGAATTGAAATTCAGTGTAAACTGATTAGTTGTCTCCTTTGAAGAGCAACATGCTCGCCTCTTGGCAGGTCATTGTGTGTTCGATGTTACCAGATGTGAAACATGAGGCAATATTTATTTAAAGGGAACCGTGCTGACTTGTATTTTATGGCTATGCTTTAACGAATGGAATGAGAATGGCTGCAAAGGGTATGTTTTCTCTTTTTCATAATATAGAAACTAGTGTCTGGATTATTTTTTAAAGAAAGGGCCAGTACCACCAAGAAATGAAATGTCCTTATTGTGTTTATCTGATGTTGCTGATATTTTACATGGGTTTTGTTTTTCTCTTCTATGTTTAGTTAAGAAAATGTTTTCCTCTATATGTGTCACTGGGTGCATCCATTGTGTGATATTTTCCTCTATATGTGTCACTGGGTGCATCCATTGTGTGATATTTTCCTCTATATGTGTCACTGGGTGCATCCATTGTGTGATATTTTCCTCTATATGTGTCACTGGGTGTATCCATTGAGTGATATTTTCCTCTATATGTGGCACTGGGTGCATCCATTGAGTGATATTTTCCTCTATATGTGTCACTGGGTGCATCCATTGTGTGATATTTTCCTCTATATGTGTCACTGGGTGCATCCATTGTGTGATATTTTCCTCTATATGTGTCACTGGGTGCATCCATTGTGTGATATTTTCCTCTATATGTGTCACTGGGTGCAACCATTGTGTGATATTTTCCTCTATATGTGTCACTGGGTGCATCCATTGTGTGATATTTTCCTCTATATGTGTCACTGGGTGCATCCATTGTGTGATATTTTCCTCTATATGTGTCACTGGGCGCATCCATTGTGTGATATTTTCCTCTATATGTGTCACTGGTGCATCCATTGTGTGATATTTTCCTCTATATGTGTCACTGGGTGCATCCATTGTGTGATATTTTCCTCTATATGTGTCACTGGGTGCATCCATTGTGTGATATTTTCCTCTATATGTGTCACTGGGTGCATCCATTGTGTGATATTTTCCTCTATATGTGTCACTGGGTGCATCCATTGTGTGATATTTTCCTCTATATGTGTCACTGGGTGCATCCATTGTGTGATATTTTGTGTTGTAAACTGCCCCGCCCACAGTATCTTTTAAACATTTGTTCCTCACAGTGGGACACTGGACATAGAATGGAGTGTATGGGTCAGAAGTCCAGAAAACTGAACTATTGATTTGCATTGTCTAGGATGTGTGTAAATAATAGTACCATTCAGTGTTGTTAGTCCTTTATCGGATCTCATTCAACTGCCATCTCTTGAGTACCCTACACATCACAATAGACCCCCTACATCCTTGTCTAAGCACTCCCTCCTCTATGCCTCTTCACTACTGCTGTATCCTTTACCCCATCTGCAAAGTGAGACGCGCCCTGAGACTCTAGGAAATGTTGCATCATGGGAAAAATCCACAAAATGGAAATAGGAAATAACAGCTTAACTTTATTTTTACATGCTAATTATTTTAAACAAAGAGAAAAAGAAAAGCAGCATGTGTTTCACAATGTGTTTTATAATGTGTTTTATAAGGTGGCTTTTATGTAGTGCACAAGTGATCTAGTTACAGGTTATGTTAGTGGTAGTGTCCCTTTATCCAATCACACAGGTTTTTGTAGGAGGTTCTGTATTTTTCACACTATGCGCTTATATTTCTTCTTTACAATGTTATTAAAAGGGTGGAGCCAAAAGTAAAGTATTTTAACACTTTGTTACGTAATGTATTTTGGATAAGGAATTCCATTTCTTTTCTGTGTTTCTCAACCGTGGTAATCCATGAAAACCAAAAGCGCCTGTAGGCCCATGCCTACTCTGCCTAATTATAGATCCAGCCCTACATCCATAACCCCTAAGCCTTCAATTCTATTGAAATGACATTTAATTGTATACTCCATGCACCTCAGACTCTGCAAAATTGAAGTCTATCAGGGTTATCCAAAGAGATTCGAATTGCTTGAGAAAGGTAACCGAACGCTGAAAATCAGCGTTCGGTTACCTTTCCTGGCCATTCGGCTATCCAGAGAGCAGGCAATTCTCCAAATCCTGGCGAATTGCCTGCACATACGGTGCCTGTTCGGTCCCTGTTCGAGGGCAGTGAAATCCCCATAGAGAAGCAATGCTTCGGCTATTCAGAGAACACAAACCAGCAGTGAAAGGTTCCCCTAATGCCCTGCCATTCGGTGGTTTAATTCGGCAAATTTATTCAGGAGAATCCCATAGGCTTCAATGTTAAAAATATTCCGTTTTAATTCAATATCTAATAAACCGTTCATTATAAAATTCTGCAGCAAAAAGTCTCTTTATTTATAGATTTTTTAGGATACTTTAAGCATTTTTCTGAATTTTTTAAAAAAAAATTAAAAGTCCGATTTTTTTTTTTTTTTTTTTTTCAGTTTGCTTATTTTTTTTGTAACAGCCCTCTTATTATCATTCCCTGGACCTCCTGTGAAAATTTCAGACATTTTCGCTCAGTAGTTTCTTTGCAAACAGCGTTTCTTTTTCCCAGATTCATACAAATGTTTTTTCTAATTTATTCACTGCCTCCTCTACGTCACAGCTGCTTCGGCTCTGTGTGATTCGGCTCCTTTTCGGCTCCTGTTCGGCTCCTCTTCGAAGGTTAATCCAGATGTTTTTGCTTGTTTTCAGCGTGCATTCGGTTAGTTTTCGTCAGGTTTGCGGCAGCTTTTCCCTGCAATTCGGGGACCCTGTGCTGTTTGCTGAATACACCGCAGGGTCACCGAAATGCAATCGGCAAAAGGAACCGAATTGAAGAGAACGAAAAGTCACCGAACGTGCGGTGACTTTTCGAATCTCTTTGGATAACCCTGTAAGTCATGCACCCCCCCCCACATTGTTTCTTGGACAATGGCACCGTGAGCGCATTGCTATACAATACCCACACACATTCCTGACCTCCATTTACCTCCACAAATTCATAACCTGTAACTATTGCCCTCATAGTTTATTTTTTACGAGACTCCTCTTAACTACTGAATCTATAGCACCCCCACACGGGGTCTCATTATACAACCTCGTACCATGGCAAATGCCTCCCTTGACAATGTATGGGAGAAGATTGTAACCAATGGCATTTCAATAGTCGTGGATTGCTGAGTGTATCCTGGAAGGCTGATTCATCCTTCGGAACAGGAAGGAGGATTTCCCCCACCCATAAAGCTGTCAATCATTTTACACTGATCAGCCTTCCAGGATTTGGGTTAGGAATGTATATTTATGTTTTGTTGAGCATCGTGGAACTGCTTAATCTCACCCTTTTTCCACGCAGAGACTTGTAATTTGATGGTACGCACAAACCTAAAGTCCCCCACCAAAAATATTTACAGGTTGAGCACCCCTTATCCGAAATTCTGAAATCTGGAGGACTCCGAAATACGAAATTTTCAGACTCTTCCGGATTTCAATTTTACTTACCCTTCGACGCTCCAGACGGTACTTCCTGTAGTCTAGCTTTCTCTGATGGCTGCAGAACCAGGAGGAACACATTTCTTTTAGAATAACTCTGTTTCTCCCACCCCCACCCCCTATCCCCCACACGTCGCAAATGGTTAGCTATCTGTGAATTTTCACCAACCTCATTCTCTTTCCACCGCATACTCTCACAGAGTGACCTCCATCCCTCTCTCCCTCTGCTGTCCCAACCCACCCTCCCCATGCAACCCCCCAACCAGGGTCAGACTCAGTCCCTAATTTCAGCTCTCCTTTCCAGCTGTCTCCACTTCTCTCTCTAATTACTCTTACTAAGCTAAAACCTCTGGTCCTTCCCATGCAATACCTACGATATTTCTTCTGGCCACCAGCTTCACCTTCCCTCTGCTCCCATTTGTTTCAGCTACCCCTTTTCCTTAGATTGTAAGCTCTTGGGATGTCTGCCTGAGCACTTAAAGTTTAAAGTGTTGTATTACCTGGACAGTTATCATAAGGGCAGGGTTGTCTTTCCTCTTGTATCATGTATGTCTCCTGTTTGTGTTCCCCAATTGTAAAGCGCTACAGAATCTGTTGGCGCTATATAAGTACCTGTAACTGTAACTGGAAGACTCTGTACAGCAGGGATCTCAAACTCTGCCCCCATGATGTTTCTGAACTACAGCTCCCAAGGTTCTCTGGCCATCTTTTGCATTCAAAGAATTCTGGGAATTGTAGGCCACCAATATCTGGAGGGTCAGAGTTTGAGAATCCCCCGCCCCTGCTGTACAGCATGTCTTTTGCAAAGGGCTGTGCGATACCTGCTTTGTGCAAAAGCAGGCAGTGTATTGCAAGCCCCTTGCTATGTCACCCGTACTCTACCACTTCACATGCTCCTGGATTCCGTAATCTGGAAGAATCTGAAATCCAGAATGCTTGACGTCCTGAAAGGTTACTCAACCTGCATAAAGAACCATGACAGCAAGATGGTGGTTGAATAACTAAGCAACTACTGCAGGATTTTCTTCAAAAAAACTAAATTAAATTTCGGATCGCTCTGCTTTAAACCTAATTCATGAAAAAGAAAAGAAAAATTGTGTGAATAACAGTGTTAAAAAAACATATAATTTCCTAATTAAAAAAAAATCCTGGCAGTAGATATATCCCATTTATTTCCCAGCAGGTCTGTAACGGAGTAGGAGCTCATCTGCCATTTTTTGCTGGCAGGGAAGGATGGTGTCAATTCCAAGATCTTTGATGCAGTGCACGACAAGGCTCAGCTACCATTGCAAATAGAGTTTATTATCTGATTTCCATGGTAGTATATTTACTGCACATGAGCCCTTCCTTATATACATTGAAATACATTGTATCTGCAGCAGTTTGAGAAATACCGTGCATGGTGTGCAGATCACAGAGTCACATGACAAACTTTTTTTTATTTTCCGTGACCATTTGATTTCATTATCAGGGTTATTCAAAGAGAATCGAAAAGCCACCGCACGTTCAGTGACTTTTCGTTCTCTTCAATTCGGTTCGATTTGGCGATCCCATTTCAGCGATCCTGCGGTGTATTCAGCAAGCACCACAGGGCCGCCATAATGCAGGGAAAAGCCGCCGCAAACCTGCCAAAAAATCACTGCAAAACGAGGGCGAACGCACACCGAAACCCAAAAAAGCATCTGGATTAACCCGCCGAAAACGCCGGAAAAACCTGAGCAAGGGCCGATCACACGCAGCGCAGCCGCCGGAAAAAGCCGACATCGCAGACGAAGGAGGAGAAGAAAAAAAAACAGTCCGCTTGAATGTTTGAAAAGTGAAACGCTGTTTGCAAAGAAACTACTGAGTGAAAATGTCTGAAATTTATATAGGATCCAATGAATGATAATAAAAAGGGCTGTTACAGAAAAAAGAAAAAAAGATGAAAAAAGAAATAAAAACAGAAGTCGGAAAAAAATAATTGGCAGAAAAAATACCAAAAAATGCTTAAAATATCCCAAGAAATCTATAAATAAAGAGCCTTTTTACTGCAGAATATTATAATAAACGGTTTATTAGATATTGAATTAAAACGGGAATATTTTTAATATTGAATCCAATGAGATTTGCCTGAATAAACTTGTCGAATGAAACCACCGAATGGCAGGGCAATTCGGCAACTTTTCACTGCTGTTTTTTGTTCTCTGAATACATGAAGCATTGCTTCTCTATGGGGATTTCACTGCCCTCGAACAGGCAATGAACAGCCACCATATGTGCAGGCAATTCGCCAGGATTTGGCGAATTGCCTGCTCTCTGGATAGCCAAATGGCCAAGAAAGGTAACCGAACACTGATTTTCAGCGTCCGGTACCCTTTCGGCATCCATTTGGATCTCTTTGAATAATGTATGTATGAATGAATGTATGTGTTGTTTATAATATGTTTCTGACATTTGTCTATCTGTCCACCTATTTACAGTGGAAAGAAAAAGTATGTGAACCATTTGGGATTACGTGGAGTTTTGCATGAATTGGTTATAAAATGTGCTCTGATCTTCATCTAAATCACAACAATTTGAAAAACACAGTCTGCTTAAAATAATACAACACAAACATTATATGTTTTCATGTGTTTATTGAACA
Source organism: Leptobrachium leishanense (assembly GCA_009667805.1). Taxonomy (NCBI): domain Eukaryota; kingdom Metazoa; phylum Chordata; class Amphibia; order Anura; family Megophryidae; genus Leptobrachium; species Leptobrachium leishanense. The sequence goes on along the minus strand of CM019067.1, from coordinate 33,786,361 downwards.
TAACATGTAAACATTCACAGTGCAGGGTGGAAAAAGTATGTGAACCCCTAGCCAAATGACTTCTCCAAGAGCTAATTGGAGCCAGGAGTGAGCCAACCTTGAGTCCAATCAGTGTGATATTATTGGATGTGTTGCTGAAAGCTGTCCTGCCCTTTAAAAACACACACCAGTTTTGGGTTTACTGGTTTCAAGAAGCACTGCCTGATGTGAACCATGCCTTGCAGAAAAGAGCTCTCAGAAAACCTATGATCAAGAATTGTTGACTTGCATGAAGCTGGAAAGGGTTACAAAAGTATCTCCTAAAGCCTTGATGTTCATGTGTCCACGGTAAGACAGACTGTCTACAAATGGAGAAAGTTCAGCACTGTTGTTACTCTCCCTAGGTGTGGTAGTCCTGTAAAGATGACTGCAAGAGCACAGCGCAGAATGCTTAATGAGGTAAAGAAGAATCCTAGAGTGTCAGCTAAAGACTTACAGAAATCTCTGGCACATGCTAACATTTTTGTTGACACATCTACAATAAGGAAAACATTAAACAAGAATGGAGTACATGGGAAGACACCACGGAGGAAGCCATTGCTGTCCAAAAAGAAAATTGCAGCACGTTTGAAGTTTGCAAAAGAGCACCTGGATGTTCCACAGCACTACTGGCAAAATATTCTGTGGACAGATGAAACCAAAATTGAGTTGTTTGGAAAAAACACACAACACTATGTGTGGAGAAAAAAAGGCGCGGCACATCAACATCAAAACCTCATCCCCACTATAAAACATGGTGAAGGGAGCATCATGGTTTGGGGCTGCTTTGCTGCCTCAGGGCCTGGACGGATTGTTGTCATTGATGGAAAAATGAATTCCAGAGTTTATCAAGACATTTTGCAGGAAAACGTAAGACCATCTGTCCGCCAACTGAAGCTCCGCAGAGGATGGGTGAAGCAACAGGACAATGACCCAAAGCATACAAGTAATTCCACAAAAGAATGGCTTCAACAAAACAAAATACGCCTTCTGGAGTGGCCCAGTCAGAGTCCTGACCTCAACCCGATTGAAATGCTGTGTCATGACCTTAAGAAAGCGATTCACACCAGACATCCCAGGAATATTGCTACACTGAAACAGTTTTGTGAAGAGGAGTGGTCCAAAATTACTCCAGATCGTTGTGCAGGTCTGATCTGCAACTACAGGAAACGTTTGGTTGAGGTTATTGCTGCCAAAGGAGGGTCAACCAGTTATTAAGTCCAAAGGTTCACATACTTTTTCCACCCTGCACTGTGAATGTTTACATGTTCTGTCCAATAAACACATGAAAACATATAAGGTTTGTGTTGTATTATTTTAAGCAGGCTGTGTTTTTCAAATTGTTGTGACTTAGATGAAGATCAGAGCACATTTTATGACCAATTCATGCAAAACTCCACGTAATCCCAAAGGGTTCACATACTTTTTCTTGCCACTGTATCTGTCAATCATCTATTCCACACTGGTTGACCAGAAAAAAGTCACCAACTGGACTTAATTAAAGGCGTTATTCAGAAAGCACCGAAATTTAGGGTTAGAGTTAGAAATTAAGCTCAAGGTTGGAGATTAGGGTTGGGTTTAGGATTAAATATTAGGTTTAGGATTAGAAATTAAGTCTTGGTTCAGAGATTATGGTTAGAAATTAGGGTTCAGGTTAGAAGTTAGGATTTGGGTTAGAAAGCGAGGTTAGGGTTGGAAATTAGGGTTAGGGTTGGAAATTTAGATTAGGGTTATAAATTAGGGTTTGGGTTATAAATTAGGCTCAGGTTAGATATTAGGGTTAGGTTTAGAGTCAAAAATTAGTTTTAGGATTAGAAATTATGGTTTGGTTTATAGAGATTAGTGTTAGAAATAAATCTTAGAGTTGGAAATTAGGCTTTGGTTTATGGTTAGAAATTAGGTCTAGAGTTAGAAATTAGGATTAGGGTTATAAATTAAGGTTAGGGTTAGAAATTAGGGTTCGGTAAAAAGAAGTTAGGGTTTGGGTTAGAAATTAGTGTTACTGTTCAGGTTAAAAGTTAGGGTTAGAAATTGGGGTTAGGGTTACAAATTATGGTCAGGGTTAGAGAATAGGGTTAGGTTAACATTTGAGCTTCTTTTAGAGTTAAACCACTTACTGCAAGAACGGTAGTATTGTGCAACGTAATTGACAAATTTTATAGTATGAACATTATAAACAGGAGAATAAAGGGGTTTAACCCAAAAGAGTTGGTAACATACAAGTACAACTGAAAAATCAGGATTACCACTAATTCTGCCTGAATAGATAGTGATAAAACGTAACCTTATGTTAGGTTATGTTTTATCACTATCTATTCAGGCAGAATTAGTGGTACTCCTGATTTTTCAGTTGTACTTGTATGTTTTCTTTTAGAGTTAGTGAAATTCCCCATAGAGAAGTAATGGACAATTTATTCAGAGACCGCCGAACAGAACCGAAATGTTGGCAAAATGCCCATATTTCAGTGCTTTAGTTTGACAGGTTTAAGCAGTTGAATCCCATAGGCTTCAATGTAAAAATACATTTACATTTTTATTATTTTTTTCATCCAACAGATTATTCTTTTCATTTGCAGCCTTTCTATTTATTAATGATTTAGAATTATTTTGGCATTTTTCTGGACTTTTTCGGCGAAATTTTTGATTCCCATATTTTTTTAAATGGCTTTATTTTTTTTTATTCTGTAACAGACAATTTTATTATTTTTTATAGGACCTTTTTATTTTTCCAAGCATTTTCATGAGTTTTTATTGTTTTAAAAATTGCATGTTTTTTTTTTACCTCACTTCGGCAGCTGATCGGCTTTTTTCAGCAGCGTTCGGCAGCTGATCAGAGGCAATCAGCGGATCGGCAGCTCCGTTCACTGGATTGATCGGTGGCGTTCAACGGATACTTTTGGCACACTTTGGGACCCTGCAGTGACTGCTGAATTCACCACAGGGTCAGCAAATTGAACTTACTGTAGTACGACGAACAAGAGAGCACCGAAATTTCAATGAAATGTTGGTGCTCTCTGAATAACCCCTATAGCGAACCATCTCTAAGGACCCCTTCCCTTGGTCCCAATGTCAAAAATATAAACAATAATAACAGAACCCCCCCCCCCCAATGATGTTTAAGCCTTTCATGTACTCTTGCCAGGACTGACCTTGAGGGCCACCTACAACCAAAACCACCTTTTAATATCTTCTTGGGCTTTCTTGATGGAGTTCCTGAAGTGCTCCTCCGCAGGGCTTGCCACTGTACAACGGTTCATCAGCCACAGACCTGCCTTCTATGGGCTCTATGGTCCCTCCAATGTATTTGTGGATAACTGTCGACTGTCCACAAATCACAATTGTATTTTTAGGTGTTTTATAGGCTTATTTATGTGTCACTTTGACTACTTATCTTTCAAATTCAAATAAGCTTTATTGGCAGGACCAAACACATTTTAGCATTGCCAAAGCATATGGGGAGGTTATATGGGATGGGGGGTAGTGGGTAGGGATGAGCTGTTCGATCGGTTCGGAGTTCGATTCGAACATCGCCTGTTTGCATGTTCGCGAACTACGATCATTTCCGCGTGTTCGCCGCATGGTTGCCCACAATGCACCACAATGGACCACAATGCGCTTTTCCACTGGCCTAAAGCTTGTAATTGGTCAGGTGCAAGACAGGTTCAAGACTATGCCAATCACGGCTCTGAGTCCTGATTGGGCAAATTTTGCCCAATCATGGGCTCACAGAGCTAAGTCCCACAGCACACTATATAAGGCTTCACACAGCGCTTCAGCACGTGTTTGAGAGGAGATTGTTCTTCTGTTAGTGTGTGTTCTCACTGCCAGTCTGCCACCAGCTACTGGGGGGGGTCTCATTTCTACCAAATATCTGGGAATTGTTCTAATCTTTGTGTTCTCACTCGCAGCAACTATTTTGGGGGGTCAGTAATTTCTCCAAAATATCTGGGAATTGTGGTAATCTGTGTGTTCTCACTGCTACCAGCAACTATTTTGGGGGGTCAGTAATTTCTACAAAATATTTGGGAATTGAGGTAATCTGTGTCTTGTCACTGCCACCCACAATTTTGGGGGGTCAGTCATTTATACAAAATATCTGGGAATTGTTCTAATCTGTGTCTCGTCACTGCCACCAGATCAGGGGGTCTCACTGATTTACAGGAGGTTTCTGGGAATTGTAATCTGTGTCTTCTCACTGCCAGCTATCAGGGGGTCCCACATACTTCTAGCAGATTTCTGGGAAATGTAATCTGTGTCTTGTCACTGTTGCCAGCTATCAGGGGGTCCTATCAGGGGGTCTCACTGAATTGTAGCAGATTTCTGTGAACTGTAATTTGTGTCTTGTCACTGGCACCCATCAGGGGGTCTCACTGATTTATAGGAGGTTTCTGGGAATTGTAATCCATGTCTTGTCACTGGCTGCCAGCTATCAGGGTGTCTCACTGAGTTATACCAGAGTTCTGGAAATCTTTAATCTTTATACCAGAGTTGAATCAGAGTTCTGCATATATTTAATCTATATATCACTCACCATGTCAGAAAGACCAAAAGGACAGGCAGACGCTCCCAGGCACAGGTAAGAGGGCAAGCAGCCTCTGTGTCGGGAGGCTGTGCCTCTGGTCGTCGTGGACGTGGTGCATCCTCTGCAGGGGCACGCTTGCCCTTTCTAACTGGTGCTGGCCGTCTTAAGCAGCAGCAACATACATTTGGTGGATTGGCTAACCAGGCCATCCTCATCCTCCGAGTCCTCTGGAGGCTTGTAGTGCTTTACAGTCCACCTCAGCTGCCAAAACATCTAATGCAGCCTCCATGTCCACAGCTACTCCTGCCGTAGCCTCACTATCACACACAGAGGAGTCAGCTGAATTGTTTGACTACAATGACAGTGACATGCTGCTTGAGGATGTGCAGCAAGTACAGTGCTCTGATTCAATCTCTGAGGTTGATGAAGGGAGTATAATCAACCTAGAGGAAGGGGGTGCCAGTGATGACACACAATTAACTGGCACTCATGTTGTCCCAGCAGCTGCAGCATACTGCCAAGTTGGCTCCAGTGAAGAGGAGATAGGGGGTGATGACAATGATGATGAGGTCACTGACTCCACCTGGGTGCCTGAGCGAACAGAGGAGTCAAGTGAGGAGGAGGCACAGCAAACACGAGGCACAACATCCTCTATGACCAACCGTAGCACTAGCCAGTCCAAGGCATCAAATGTCAGAGTTGCTCAGGTGCAGAGCGCTGTTGTCTCAAAGCACACATCCAGGAACTCTGCTGTCTGGGAGTTCTTTAAGAAATGTGCAGCAGACCCCACCGTTGCTATTTGTAATCTATGTCAGATGAGGCTCAAGCGTGGGAAAGACACCGGACGCTTGGGTACCACGTGCTTGAGACGACATATGACCACTTGCCACGCATCCCGATGGCGCAAAACTTTACGTAGGTCCTCCTCCTCCTCATCTGTCTCTACCCCCACTGTATGTCCTGCCATGTCATTGCCTACATCCTCCACTGACAGGGATGATGCTACAGTAATGGATGTACCAGGTCCTTCCTCACAATGTGACAGCATCCCATCAGCTGAAGATTTACGCAGTCAGAATACGTTGCCACAGCTGCTGCAGCGTAAGAAAAAATATAGTCCCAACCATCCCCAAGTGCAGCGTCTAAATGCCAGCTTAGCAAAATTACTCGCATTGCAGCTGCTGCCTTTCCAGCTGGTGGACTCTGCTCCCTTCCGTGAATTTGCTGAATGTGCTGTACCACAGTGGCATGCCATGTTCCAAATTGCCATTACTTTCACGGAAGGCCATTCCAGCACTATACCAGCACCTGGAAGACAATGTTATTGAGTCATTGGGAAAGGCAGTCAGCAGCAAGGTGCATGTGACTTTAGACACGTGGTCCAGCAAGCATGGACAGGGTCGTTACATTTCCTTCACGGCACACTGGGTAACTCTGATTGCAGCTGGGAGGGATCCAAGACGGGGCTCTGTGCTGGAGCTTGTTCATCCACCACGCCTCCAGAAAGCTGCTCCACCACCATCTCTCCCTCTTCCTCTTCCTCCTCCTCCTCCTACTTCTGTGTCTCTGGTGAAGTGGCAGTTAAACCGACGCCTGACAGGGGCTACGCAATGGCTCAAGCAAAAAGATGCCATACTGTGCTTGAGCTGGTTTGTTTAGGGGACAGGAGCCACACCGTGCCAGAAATTCTGTCAGCTCTGCAGGGGCAGGTGCAGAGATGGTTAACACCACGCCAGCTTCAGCTGGGAATGGTCGTCTGTGATAATAGCAGCAACCTTCTCTCTACCTTACGCCTGGGTAAGTTGACGCATGTACCATGCCTAGCACACGTCCTAAATCTGGTGGTACAGCGTTTCCTTACCAGGTACCCAGGGCTGGCAGAGCTTCTCAGCCAGGCCAGAAAAGTCTGCAGCCACTTCAGACGGTCATTCCCAGCAAGTGTTCGCCTGGCAGAAATTCAAAGAGAATTCCACCTTCCCACAAACCGTCTGATCTGTGACATGCCCACCAGGTGGAACTCGACATTAGCAATGCTGCAGCGTCTGCACAAGCAGCAGAGGGCCATCAACGAGTACCTGTGTGAGTATGGTACAAGGACAGGTTCAGGTCAACTTGTTTCCCCCCCCCCGCAGTGGCTGATGATCAAGGATGCATGCACTGTACTGTTACCATTTGAGGAGGCAACGAGGATGGTGAGCAGGGACAGTGCATGCATCAGTGACACAATTCCTTTGGTGTTCCTGCTGGAGCACACTCTGAGGGGAATTATAGATGTGGCTCTAGAGGCAGAGCAGGGGGAGGAAGAGGAGGCCTTCCCTAGCTCTCAAGGCCCCAGTCTTTCCACAGACACCATTCCAGCGGGTCCTCCACAGGAGGAGGATGAGGAGGAGGAATATTTAAGTAGTGGGGGCATTGAAGGTGGGGATTCCTCAAGGGAGGAGTTTGTGTGCCCAGAAACACAAGGACTAGTACGTGGCTAGGAGGAGGAAGTGCACGATGGGGTCATCCTCCTCATTGACCAAGAAGACTCGGAAGCTAATGCCACCTCCAACCTACGCTGCATGGGCTCCCTTATCCTGCAAAGCCTGCTAAAGGACCCCAGGATTCGTGCGATCAAGGAGAGCGATCATTACTGGTTGGCAAGCCTTCTTGATCCACGATACAAGGGTAAAGTTGCAGAGCTCATCCTGCCCGCACAGAGGGAGCACAGGATGAAAAAACTTGAGGACGCTCTAAAGTGACACATGTGTAACACCTTTCCAGGCACTGGTAGGTTACCAAATGATGACACAGGTGATTCTGAGGCTGCGGATGATCAGAGAAATAGTTAAAATAGTTAAAAAAATTTAGTCCACGACGCCCAAGGGACGTCAAATGTAGGCACCCATTGTCAGCGTCTTCACCATATGGTGCAGGACTACCTAGGGGCAAGGGCAGACCTGGATACCTTTCCAGCAGATGATCCACTAGGCTTACTGGGTGTTGAGATTCGATCACTGGCCAGAACTTAGCCAATATGCTATGCAGCTACTAGGTTGCCCTTCATCTATCGTGCTTTCTGAAATGTTCAGTGCCGCTGGAGGTTTTGTCACAGACAAAAGAGTGCGTCTGTCCACCGACTCTGTAGACCGGCTAACATTTATAAAAATGAATCAGTCCTGGATCAGCAGCTATCAATCCCCTGATGCTGACATAACGGAATAGATCGGGGATGTCTTCTGCATTCACAAAACCTCCAGCACTGAACTCTTCCACAATACTACAAAAGGGTTATGGTGTGAAGGCACTTGCTGCCATGAAAGGCACAATATTTGGCTGCACTGACGCCTGTGCCACATTTATATCATTTTAATTTTCTGAACTGCAGGGTCCAACCCTGCACTCTTCCACAATACCACAAAAGGGTTATGGTGTGAAGGCACTTGAAGGCACTTGCTGCCATGAAAGGCACAATATTTGGCTGCACTGACGCCTGTGCCACATTTATATCATTTTAATATTCTGAACCGCAGGGTCCAACCCTGCACTCTTCCACAATACCACAAAAGGGTTACGGTGTGAAGGCACTTGCTGCCATGAAAGGCACAATATTTGGGTGCACTGACGTCTTTACCAGATTCAGATCTTTTTAATATAGGACCGCATGGTCCACCCCTGCACTCTTCCACAATACGACAGAGGGGTTACTGTATGATGGCACTTGCAGACCTGGCACCAAAGGCACAATATTTGAGTGCACTGATGCCTTTACCAGATTTATATCTTTTTACTATAGGACCGCATGGTCCACCCCTGCACTCTTCCAGAATACCACAGAGGGGTTACTGTATGATGGCACTTGCTGGCCTGGCACCAAAGGCACAATCTTTTCTATAGAGGTGAAGTCCGGGATGAGAGAGGAGAGTCTCTGGAAGTGAGTGTCCCTCAGTGCTGAGTACTTGGGGCACTGTAGGAGGAAGTGGACCTCATCTTCCAGGGCCCCCTGATCTAGCGGCGTAGCGTGGGTTGTCAGCGCCCAGGGCCAGGCAAGAATTACTCCCCTCCAACCTGTGGACATGGTAAGGCATCCTGATTCTCGTCCACCAGTAGAGTATTGACCCCCCTTACCCCACATGTATTGTATATTAACAAAATACTGATGTAATAAAAAAATGAAACACACATGCTCCCCATGCTATGTCACTGCTACCAGTCACCCTGTCCCAGTATACCCTAGCATAGTTCCACTCTCATACTATACCCAGTCACCCTCTCCCAGTACCCCAGTCACTCTTTCCCTCAAGTACCCCAGTCACCCTCTCTCCCAGTACCCCCAGTCATTCTCTCTTTCAAAGTACCCACAGTCACTCTCTCTCTCCAATTACCACCAGTCACTTTCTCCCAGTACCCCCAGTCACTTTCTCTCTCCAAGTACCTCCAGTCACTCTCTCTATTTATATCCAAGTACTCTCAGTCACTCTCTCTCTCTCTATCCAAATACCCCCAGTCACTCTCTCCCAATATCCCCTCGCTGTGTGTTGGTCACGCTGCTCTGGTGTCACACAGTGTCGCCTACCTGCGTGAAGTTGCTGGTGGCCTGGGGGGGAGCTGTCCAGGGGGCTTAGTGGGGACCGTATTTTAAATGTGCTGCAGGGCAGGTGCCACCCCCCCTCCTTCCTGTTCAGCGGCAGGAGGCTGGCACAGTGATTCAAGGGAGGCTGACAAACGTGGTACAGGGTGTTCCATCGGATAATGCTGCACTGCTTCACGTGACTCATGCCAGCATTAAGGAGGAGTCAGGACAGGCCCCAGAATTTTCTATCCTGGTCCTCCCTTCTGGAAGCTGAGTGCTAAGTCACCGCCGGTGCCGCAAAACTGGAGGTTGCCTGTGCAAGAGCCTTTCATGGACACCAGTTTCCGTGAGCAGATACCAGTGTCTGTGTACTGACAGCTTGCTGATCCCTGCTGGAAAATATTAGTGGTTCAAATTTCATTTGAAATTTTGCGCCGTAAGAAAATTGCGGTCGGGGCGACCACCCCTGAGGCCCCCCCCCCCATGCTAGGCCGCTGCCCTGATCACAACGCTTGCACAGTCTCTCCCTGGGCTTGTAGGTCTGTCTATGCCGCCCTGATTCGATTTCCAGGCTGTGGGCGCTCAGTCTGTAGCGGCTCAGGATCTGTCTGTCCTTGGGGTCTTGTAGTACCTCCAGGTATGGGGCCAGTTTTTATTCCCTCTGTAAGGATTGGTAAATGGTGAGGTTTCTGGGAGTTTGCTATATCATGTCTCCATTCTCTGATATAGTTTTCCCTGGAATCGTTAATTAGGTCCTTTATTTGATATTCTGTCAGGTTTCATTCATGGGGGCTTTGGATGATTAGGGTGGATATGAGTTGTTGCAGCCCACATGGTTTGGGGTGGTCCTTGTTGGCCAGTAGGGCTTTATGGTGCTATGAGTTGAGGCTGTTGATGTTTAGGATGTCCCAGTATGATAGCGCCCTCTTCTGTACTGCAAGAAGTAAGGGGAGTCTGCCCAGCTCAGCCCGGCAAGCATTGTTAGAGGTGCTCCAATGGACCTGGAGGAGGTGCTTGCAGAATTACAGATGGAATATTTCTGTTGGGTGTTGGTGTCCCATTTGGGTTGGTCTGGGCAAGTGATGGGGCCCAATACTTCTTTCACTGTGATACGGTATATGTATGTCCTACCTGGATGTGAAATCGCACAAAGAAAGGGCGGATTTGTTAAACATTGTCACGCTCCATCTAATCACACATATCTGAAAGACATCTGTGCATCTGTCGCCACCCTCGTTACCTAACCACCCGATGTGTCTACACCTTAGGTTTCAGTTACGCGGACATCACATTTTCAGTTGGAAAGTTGCAGAAAATGTAATATTGTGATGTCTAAAGCGCAGCGTGTGTTTTGTAATCAAAGAAACAGTGTGAAACGCTGGTGTTTCAATCCTGCTGGTGTTATCGTGTTCTCTAGAATTTAGTGATGATCGATTGATTAGAAAATAATTTATATAAAAGAACCTAATAAGAAAAAGAGAAAATCTGAAATGCTAAAGATACTCTGCAGCCTGGTATTTTTTTAGTATTCCAGCTGGATGGGTGAGATAGTCCGTATCTTTTTGACTGTTTCAGCACCTTCTGGTTCTGTAATCTGTTACTTTCTAAGAAAAAGGCATAGGAATAATATAAAACATTACTTCTAGAAATTTATTTCCACAGTCATGATTCCTGGAATATAGATAGTACATGTAATTAGGGATACAGTATATATATATATATATACACTATAGGGGTTATTCAAAGAGAGCCGAACTTGCCACCGAATTGCCTGAATGGTGAATTTCTCTGTATGGTGCAATTTTGTGGCCATTTGGCTATTAAAAAAGCTGTCAATTTGCCAAATACTGGCGAATTGACAGCGAAATACGGCTATATTCCTATTGGAGAGGTAATGGTTAATCTATTCAGAGATTGCTGAACAGCAGAGAAAAGTTGGCGAAATGTCCAGATTTTTGGTGGTTTCATTCGACAGCTTTAAACAGAAGAACCCCATAGGTTTAACCCTTTCACTGCTGAGGCATTTCACGCCTGTATGCTGAGCTCATTTTTACCGGTTTCGCTCATCATGTTTAAACACGATTTGAAGTCACATTTTATCATACAACCCAGACATATTATATATCCTTTTTTCCGGCAGACTTGGCAGATTCATAATATATCATTATTATATGTATACATCATGTCCTGCCTGTATATTATAACAAAAAGTGCAATAAAATTTGAATTGTAAATCATCTACAGTGTGTAAAGTTTTTTTTCTACATTTTATCATCCAAGCCTTTGCGGTTATTTTTTCTATGGGGTGCACGTGTTAAAAAAAATAGAAATGGGGACTCGTTACATTTTTTGGGGGGAATTATGAGATTTTTAGCAAATCCCCCCATAGAAAAAAATCGTTGGTGCAGCATCATTGTTCACATTATAATTAAAATGAGAACAATACTGCTGCATTAATAAAACCAACACACAAAAAAAAACACGTTTTTTTTTAAAAAAAATCTATTATTTTTAAAAAAATTCTTACTTTGAACATGTTCATGGTTGGTATCATTCGAAATGCTGGTGCCTCATGGGTTAAAGTCAGGCACCGTTAAAAGGGGAGACTCTCCCCTTTTAAGCGGTGCCTGCCTTCTCCCGCTAGGTCCTCCTGATCGGGAGAGAGAGGGATCTGAACGGATCCAGCCTCCCTCCTTTCAGGCGATCTCCCGGCTTTGCCGAGGGGGGTCGCCTGAAAATTACGTCATCGAGTCCGATGCGATGATGTCATTTACATCAGGAGGGCTTTAAAAATGGGGTCTGACTTCAGGGAAGTCAGAACGCCTAGGGACCCCGGAGGAGAGAGGTGAGTATCTTCCCTGGCTCCCGGGTTTGCGGATGACGTGTGGGGAACATCCTCTGCATACAGCGGGAGTCTATGAGGACATTACCCACACGTCATCCACAGTGAAGGGGTTACTTTTTTTTTTTTAAATCCCAGTTTCCATTAATTTTTTTTATTCAACCATTTATTATTTTCATTTACAGCCGAAAGTATTTTTAGCAATTTATTTTTTAGAATTTTTTAGGCATTTTTCTGGATTTTTTTCGGCAGAATTTTTGATTCCGAATTTTTTTTAATGGTCTTTTTTTATTATTCTATAACAGGCCTTTTAATTGTTATTCATAGGCCTTATATATTATTTCCATGCATTTTCATGCATTATTTTTGTTTAAGACACCTTTTAAAAGTTGCAGGTTTCTTTTTGTTTTGTTTTACCTCGTTCGGTGGCTGGTCAGCTTTTTTCAGAGATTTTCGGCGTTCTGTTCGGCATATCTTTGGATGCATTCGGCGGCTTATCGGCGCGTTCAGCGGTTTGAGGATTGATTCAGCCAGTTTATCAGCGGCGTTTGGAGGATCGATTCAGTGCATTCTTCTGAATGCTGAATTCACAACAGGGTCGTCGAATTGAGGTCGCTGAAGTGCCCCGAATGAAGCAGCACAGGAATTCCGTTGAAATATCATTGCTGTTTGAATAACCCCTTATGTTAAAGGCTGCTCAGGCATTATGCAAGCTGCAGTTATTCACTGTTGATGGGAGAAACGTATGACGTTGTCCCGGCTCCTCTTTCCAAAGAAATTGTTAATCATTCACTGTTACTGTGTGTGGCATCAACACAATGCAATGACATCTTGTATTTATTCTATAAACATTGGTTATTAAACAGGATAGTGTTAAAAACGACAGCTATATACTCGCTGTTTGGTCCTAACATGTCACTTTGACTCGAATGTTATCCCCAGGGTTTAGTAAACACTTTAATCCCACCAATCAGTAGACTGGTACTGGTGCACTGATTGTGCAGATCTGTGTTTGTGGCCAGCAGGAATCAAGCACTATGGCACGGAGGAACGGCAAGAGATCCCATGCTTCAGCTGGTTCCGTAAAGACTTGAGCCCTTTTACCCAGATTTTTTTGTTTCAGGTCAGCTATTTTCATGTGTTGCCCTTAGGAACACTCAAAGACTCCATGCCTGACCTTTCTCTTGCAGCTACTATAGGAGGCCACAAGCGTTGCCTCCTGATTCCCGCCGGCTCACTCTCTGTGATGGGCCACCCTATTTAAGGGTGTTATCCGGACTCTGCAGTGCTCTTGCATGCTAACACATAATAGCGCGAGTTGCTACTTTTACATATACCCTCTAAGGCTAGGGTCAGACTAACGCATTTTTCACGTTGTCTGTGAAAAAGTGCATTCGAACGAATGGACGCATTTTTTCACGGAATACGCGATAGCGGTCATACGATGCGCCTTTTCGTCCGTGATTTTGTACGGATCATCAATAAAACACTTTTTGTGTCTGGACGTTATGTTAGCCGGACATTAGCAGCGTCTGACGTCTCCCAATCACGCACACACGCCTCTAGCGGACGCAGCGCACTCTGTACGTCCGTACTAGCGGTTTGACATTCTAGAAAAAATGCGTTCGTTTGCCACTTGCGTTGCGCGGACGAACTTTCGTGCGGCCGTACTTCGTGTGTTCCCCGGCATTGGACGTCATTTGCTGCTAGCACGGCCGTGATTTCGTGCGTCTAAACGCACGTTAAAACTGCTTTTGTCTGACCCTAGCCTAAAACTGGCGTTGTTGCTGCTTCGATGAAAGCCAGCATTTCACAAACCTGAAATCCAAAGAAATTGTGGAGATTCTCATGTTACTGTTTGGATTTTACTTTGTGTGAAATGTCAGCGTTCATCGACACCGCAATCCCAATGATTATTGCTGGTAATTGCATCAGCGACAAACATTGATGCTTAAAGAATAACCCCTCTAGTGAGCACATAGCCTGTCTGTGATTCCAGACTTTGTAGAAGTACCTGAATTCTCCACCATATTCCAGTTTCCAAGTACATGATTGTGTTTCTAAATTTCATGGCGTCGCCATGTTCCAAGATACCAGATAATCCCAGTGTATCAGTACCTCAATGTGTTCCTAGGTGTGAGTGAGCGCCTCACCTTTTTCAAGAGAGCCAGAGCCTCACCATGTTTATGTGCGTCAGAGGCTTGCCTTTTTCCAAGCTACCAGTGCCAACACTGCCGCCCCTTCCAATGTACTAACACCTCCACCCATTCCAATTTGCCAACACCTCCACCTGGTCCAATGCACCAACACCTTATCCTCCAGGCCCAGTGTGTTATCACCTCACCATATTCCAGTATATAAGCTACCAGTGCCAACACCTCCACCCATTCCAATGTACCAACCCCTCCACCCGTTCCAATGTACCAACACCTCCACCTGTTCCAATGTACAAACACCTCCACCTGGTCCAATGCGCCAACACCTTCTCCTCCCGTTCCAGCGTGTCATCACCTCACCATATTCCAGTGTGTCAGTATTCTGCCATGTTCCCAAGTGCCAGTACCTCATCATATGACAGAGCGCCAGAGCCTTACCATATGTCAGACTCCACCATGTTTTTGGCCTGCCTCCATGTGTCTTGCCTGATTCCAACCGCCATGTCCAGCAGTGATCTTGCGCTGTCCAAACTTCATGTCCAGTCTTGTTCCTGCACTGTTTTCCTGCATTGCCCAGTTTTGTTCCTGCACTACCCGACCTTAATGTCAGCCTTGTTCCTGCACTACCCGACCTTAATGTCCAGCCTTGTTCCTGCACTACCCGACCTTAATGTCCAGCCTCGTTCCTGCACTACCCGACCTTAATGTCCAGCCTTGTTCCTTCACTACCCGACCTTAATGTCCAGCCTTGTTCCTGCACTACCCGACCTTAATGTCCAGCCTTGTTCCTTCACTGTCCGACCTCCGTGTTCAGCCTTGTTGCTGCACTCTCTATTCTCTGGCCGGAATTTAATGGCCGGAATTCACACGTCTCAATGTGTTCCCAAGTGCCAGTACCTCATCATATGACAGAGCGCCAGAGCCTTACCATATGTCAGACTCCACCATGTTTTTGGCCTGCCTCCATGTGTCTTGCCTGATTCCAACCGCCATGTCCAGCAGTGATCTTGCACTGTCCAAACTTCATGTCCAGTCTTGTTCCTGCATTGTTT
Organism: Leptobrachium leishanense; assembly: GCA_009667805.1. Classification (NCBI taxonomy): domain Eukaryota; kingdom Metazoa; phylum Chordata; class Amphibia; order Anura; family Megophryidae; genus Leptobrachium; species Leptobrachium leishanense. The sequence continues at coordinate 33,771,219 of CM019067.1, read as the reverse complement.
TCCTGCATTGCCCAGTTTTGTTCCTGCACTACCCGACCTTAATGTCAGCCTTGTTCCTGCACTACCCGACCTTAATGTCCAGCCTCGTTCCTGCACTACCCGACCTTAATGTCCAGCCTTGTTCCTGCACTACCCGACCTTAAGGTCCAGCCTTGTTCCTGCACTACCCGACCTTAATGTCCAGCCTTGTTCCTGCACTGTCCGACCTCCGTTTTCAGCCGTGTTGCTGCACTCTCTATTCTCTGGCCGGAATTTAATGGCCGGAATTCACACGTCTCAAAGATATTTACCTGAGCCAAAACATCTGAAATTTTAGGACTAATTTATTTGTGAAAAATGCTGTTAGACCTTCTTGAAGGTGGAGAAGGAAAAAGCTGCAAAACTCATACAAAGAAAGGTGGAAATCTGGAGAATTGGGTGGAGAGGAGAACAATCTAAAAACAAATAGCTGATTTGGAAAGTGAGATAAATGGGAGAATTTTTCTGGTTTGACTATCTTGACCTAGAATTTTCACTTCTCCAGTCATTCTCCAGAGTTTCACCTTTCCTTGAATATACCTATTAGTGTTGTGCTAGTTGCATTTAACCCAGGGAGAAGAAATCACAAATCACAGATTCCACTCTTTTTAAAAAATAATAACTGGCCAAAGGTAGGATACACATAATGGATATAAATTAGTGAAAATGCCTGTTTTACCAATCTGAATTGATTTAGGTAGTCTTCAGAAAACCTACAGAACGGCCTTTTAAGGTGGGGCTGTCAAATTCCGGACCCCCCCCCAGGTGTGTCTGAACTAAAACTCCCATGATTACCTTGCCACCTACTACATTGAATGAATTGTGGGAATTGTAGGCATCAACATCTGGGGGGCTGTGAGGTTGACAGCCCTGCTTTAAGGAACTAAATATCAATTTTACAAATATCCTTATTTGCAAAGAACATGAGACATTTCCTAGCACGAACAACACTGTAAACCTGGAGCAAACAGCAGAGATAATCTGTTGGTTCCCACGGTAATTGCTGTTTCTGATTAACATATCCCTGAATTCTTCTTTAAACATAGTTTCAAGGAAAAGTGGGTTCAGCCAGTACTAAACGTACAAAGCCTCCAATGTCTCATGGAATCGGTAACACGGAGCATGGGGCATACTTAGAGACTGGACACTGAGGTCATTCTTGTAGCCACTCTCCAGGAAAGACCATGCTTTGGGGCGTGGGGACATCAGAACATTGCTATTGTCCCTCCTACATCTCGATTTTATGCTTCTGAATGCCTTTCCCACACACACAAGCATTTTGTGTATGTGCGGTTTTCACAAAGTTCCATATTCCATTGTATTGACTTTGTATCCCCAGGCCTGAGCCAGTATTCCCTCATTAAACAACGTACGGAAAAGAAAACACAGAGGAATATCATAAGGCAGTACAACAAAACAAGGTACAAAATGAACGCCCGCTTAGTAGATGCTCTCAGGATATAAATAATATCAATCTCATCGAATGAGTACCAGTCCAACATGGATCCAGGGAGAAGGTGGTGATGAGCTTCTAATGGCAGGACACGGAGTATTGCTTTATGACCTTGATATTATTTATATCCTTTGAGCATCTTCTAAGCAGGGGTTAGCATTGTACCTTGTTTAATTGTACTGCCCTGTGATAGTTTTCCGTTTTGTTTATCATGTGTTGTCACAACCATTTGTATACCTTTTCCTATTTGGTTTGGGGGTAACAAAATGGTGCCAACCCAACTGGAAGCCACAACAAGTTATGTAGATTATTTTATTTTAGAATTTTTGGTTAAAGTATCAGTGCAATAACTGGCCAGAGGAACGAAATAAAGAACATATGTAAATTAGGAAAATGCTTCTTTTACCAAGCGGAATTCATTTAGGTAGTGTTAAAAAAAAAACTATAGAATGGTCCTTTAACCACTTGACTGCAGATGACGCTCTCAGGGCATCCTCTGCTTTCCCACTAGGGTGCGGAAGATGTACTCAGTGCATCGCCGCAGTCCTACGGCTCGACACCAATCTGGCACCAATCTTTGACTTCTCCTGGAGACAAATCGGATGTCAGCCCTGCCTCCGGGACCTCCCCCGCCCACTGGTGTCATTGAGTATGGGCAGGATGACATCAGAAAGGGACTCGCCCCCCCAGTATCTCCTGAATCATAATAGGTAGACGATACCAAACATGATCATGTAAAATGTAAAAAAATATATATACACAAACAAGCATATAAGATATTTTTTTAATTCAGAACTTTTTTGATCCAAAGCAACAGCGTTGTCCATTTGTCACGTATAAAATGAGCAATACCTCTGCCGTTACTCACCTTCTCATTTCCCACGCCTCGAGCGAGGTCATTGTTTTATACATGGTCAATCATATTATTCATAAAATAAAATGCGCCAAAATACAAGCAAAGATTATTTATTTTTTCAGTTTTAGTTAAATTTGCATATTTTCTCAGAAAAATGCAGTAACGGGTTCCCATTTCTATTTTTGTAACACGAGTGCCCCATAGAACATATAACCACAAAGGCTAGGATAATAAAATGTGGGGAAAAAAATATTTTAGAGTCTGTAAATGATTGAAATCTGAATGGAAGTTCACGGGATTTTTTTACGTTTTTTGTTATAGCATTCTGACAGAACATGATGTATACATATAATAATGATATATTTTTAATCTGCTGAGTCTGAAAATAATGATATATAATATGTCTGGGTTGAATAATAAACCGTGACTTCAACTCACGTTTAAACATGAGGAGCGAAACGGACAAAATGAGCTCAACATGGGACGGTAGTCAATTTAGATTTGGGGTACATGGACTTAAATATGTGTTTGGGAGGTGCAGGCCTGATGTGTTATATTATTTTGCAGCCCTCTCCGATGTAGAAGTCACCTTGTACCTACATTTCTAGGTATAGGGTGTTTGTGTTTTCTGTGCTCTATTCCCTGATATCTGCGTTGTATTATTAATCCCTTATCATGTATTTATTGCAGAATGTCGTGTTATATACACTGTGTTGTTTCCCTTATGTGTAGCTGTAAGTAAATGATTCCGTACAGGGTTATTCAAAGAGCTCCGAATTGCTTGAGAAAGGTAACCGAATGCTGAAAATCAGCGTTCGGTTACCTTTCCTGGCCATTCTGCTATCCAGAGAGCAGGCAATTCGCCAAATCCTGGCGAAGTGCCTGAACATACGGTGCCTATTCGGTGCCTTTTCGAGGGCAGAGAAATCCCCATGAAAAAGCACTGCTTCGGCTATTCAGAGAACACAAACCAGCAGTGAAAGGTTCCCGAAATGCCCTGCCATTCGGTCATTTAATTCGGCAAGTTTATTCAGGAGAATCCCATAGGCTTCAATGTTAAAAATATTCCCGTTTTAATTCAATAGCTAATAAACCGTTCATTATAAAATTCTGCAGTAAAGAGTCTCTTTATTTATAGATTTTTTAGGATATTTTAAGCATTTTTCTGTTTTTTTGTTGTTTTTTTTAAAAGTCCGATTTTTTTTTTTGATTTCTTTTAAGTTTACTTATTTTTTTCTGTAACAGCCCTCTTTATTATCATTCATTGGATCATATGTAAATTTCAGGCATTTTCGCTCAGTAGTTTCTTTGCAAACTGCGTTTCATTTTCAAACATTAACACAAACGGTTTTGCTAATTTATTCACTGCCTCGTCTGCGGTGTCGGCTGCTTCGACTGCGTGTGATCGGCTCTGCTCGGGTTTTTCCGTGGTTTTTCGACGGGTTAATCCAGATGTTTTTGGGGGGTTTTCGGCGTGCATTCGCTGGGTTTTGCGGTTAGTTTTCGTCGGGTTTGCGGCAGCTTTTCCCTGCAATTCGGGGACCCTGTGGTGCTTGCTGAATACTCCGCAGGGTCACCGAAATGGGATCGGCAAAAGGAACCGAATTGAAGAGAACGAAAAGTCACCGAGCGTGCGGTGACTTTTCGAATCTCTTTGAATTACCCTGTTTGTCTCTCTCTGCTTCCATCAACCCCCCACCCAGGATCTGGCATAAACCAGACCTCTCTGCTGCTTCCCCGCCTTTGTTTCACCAGAGCGTGTGTATGGGAGGGGAATATACTGGGAGGCTACTCTGTATGGAAACGCTGGGGGGGTGTTTTACCATTGTATTCTGTACATTCCCCCTGTGTGTGCATTTCCAATTGTAAACTGTAAATAAAGTTATTCCCAGTTTTCTATTCACCCTGCAAAGAGCTCAGGCTATTGACCGTTTGGATTTGGGCCAGAATCTCCTTCGGGATACTGACAGTGAGGGGAGCATTATGCACTTGGGTAGGGGACCCCACGTTACACAGCAAACAGGGGTGAAATGGCTCAGCAGCGAAGGAGTTAAGGAATTAAATATCAGTTTTATGATTAACCTAGAAATATTTTCTAACACGAACATTCAACACTGTAAACGTAGAGCAATCAGCAGAGATGTCCTGGTGGTTCCCCCAGTAATAGCTGCTTCTGATTAACATATCCCCGAATTCTTTTTTTAAATCGATTTTCAAGGAAAGTGGGTTCTGCCAGTAGTAAACATACAAAGCCTCCAATGTCACAAGAGGTGCCACACAGTATATGGTGTACCCAGGGGTCAAATCCTAAAAAAATAAGTGTGGGAACTCACCAACATTTCTGTCCATTCCGGTCTTATAGATTACTGAGAACCGCAGCAGCTGCAGCGCCTCTTTATGCATGAGAATGCCATTCCTCTGGCAAACACTGAGAAATTGTAAATCCCATGCCTTCCCAATGTAGAGGGGAAACTCGAAAAATTAGAATATCGTGGAAAAGTTCATTTATTTCAGTAATGCAACTTAAAAGATGAAACTAATATATGAGATAGTGTATAAAAAAAACTAAAATAGGTATCAGTGTATAGGCGCTAGATTAAAAAAACCTAAAATAGGTATCAGTGTATAGGCGCTAGATTAAAAAAACCTAAAATAGGTATCAGTGTATAGGCGCTAAATTAAAAAAACTAAAATAGGTATCAGTGTATAGGCACTAGATTAAAAAAACCTAAAATAGGTATCAGTGTATAGGCGCTAGATTAAAAAAACCTAAAATAGGTATCAGTGTATAGGCGCTAAATTAAAAAAACTAAAATAGGTATCAGTGTATAGGCGCTAGATTAAAAAAACCTAAAATAGGTATCAGTGTATAGGTGCTAGATTAAAAAAACTCAAATAGGTATCAATGTATAGGCGCTAAATTAAAAAAAAAAAAATAGGTATCAGTGTATAGGCGCTAAATTAAAAAAACCTAAAATAGGTATCAGTGTATAGGCGCTAGATTAAAAAACCTCAAATAGATATCAGTGTATAGGCGCTAGATTAAAAAAAATTCAAATAGGTATCAGTGTATAGGCGCTAAATTAAAAAAAACTAAAATAGGTATCAGTGTATAGGCGCTAAATTAAAAAAACCTCAAATAGGTATCAGTGTATAGGCGCTAGATTAAAAAAACCTAAAATAGGTATCAGTGTATAGGCGCTAGATTAAAAAAACCTAAAATAGGTATCAGTGTATAGGCGCTAGATTAAAAAAAACTAAAATAGGTATCAGTGTATAGGCGCTAGATTAAAAAAAACTAAAATAGGTATCAGTGTATAGGCGCTAGATTAAAAAACCTCAAATAAGTATCAGTGTATAGGCGCTAGATTAAAAAAAACTAAAATAGGTATCAGTGTATAGGCGCTAGATTAAAAAACCTAAAATAGGTATCAGTGTATAGGCGCTAGATTAAAAAACCTAAAATAGGTATCAGTGTATAGGTGCTAGATTAAAAAAAACTAAAATAGGTATCAGTGTATAGGCGCTAGATTAAAAAAAAATCAAATAGGTATCAGTGTATAGGCGCTAGAATAATTGATTGCCGATAATGAAAATGAAAGTACTCTGTACGCTGAGGAGAGATCAGTAACGGAAGCGGAAACATATCACTTTACGACTAATGGCGGCTCAAAATGTAAGCGACCTGACCGCTATGGAAAGACAACCAGCGGAAACGGAAGTACGTCATAATATGGCGTCTGGATGCACGATGATCTACATTATGACACGCTCGCCGAATTCGCATTGGTTTTCGTTCGAACCAACAAGGAGTATAAAAGACGGAGATCATATATATAAAGACATTCCGATTGATAAGGCCTGCAGCCTGCAAGCGAAACGCATCTCGGTTTTATTTGTTTATACCATGTTTTTGGCCAATAAATTTTATTTACTTTTAATATCCCAAGCTTATTTATGAGGATATACCTTGGTTCCTGAGATCCTGGTTTGAGCCCAGCGGGACACCGATCACATCGTGAGCCTGGCAAGACTCGGATCAGATCAGGAGGTACGAGGTGGGACCCCCTAACACGTCAAGGCGCACCTACCGAGCGACCTGAGCAGGAGGCTCTTATGTACGTGAGTGTGTCTCTTTATTACTGTCTTTTCAATTTTGTGCCGCAGGACTGTACTATATATGTGTTATATTTTTGTGAGATTCATCACGAACAAGAATCGGTGTATGGGAGGAGTCCCCCAAAATAGACTTAAAGGCGTACATTTGGTGTCTTGAAGACTCTTTCTTTGTGAGTGCTATTCCACAATTTGTGTGTGCTCAATATCCCCTGGTGCTATATACTGGCCGATGGTCTCTCTTTCTTCTCTTCTGTAGGATCTGCTGACCATCCTGCCATAGACCTTCCTCGTCTCCAATTACAATACGGGTTACAATATTGGTGCCAATATTCTGTAATACTGTTGGTATATTGTGTATTATTGTGGTTAATAGCTTGCCTATATATGGTTCATGCGCTCCCATATGCCTTTGGCATCTATTTTTTAACTAATATATGAGATAGACTCATTACATGCAAAGCAAGATAGTTCAAGCCGTGATTTGTCATAATTGTGAGGATTATGGTTACAGCTCATGAAAACCCCAAATCCACAATCTCAGAAAATGAGAATATTGTGAAAAGGTGCAATATATTCTAGGCTCAAAGTGTCCCACTCTAATCAGCTAATTAAGCCATAACACCAGTAAAGGGTTCCTGAGCCTTTAAATGGTCTCTCAGTCTGGTTCAGTAGGAATCACAATCATGGGAAAGACTGCTGACCTGACAGTTGTGCAGAAAACCTTCATTGACCCATCCATAAGGAGGGAAAGCCTCAAAAGGTCATTGCAAAAGAAGTTGGATGTTCCCAAAGTGCTGTATCAAAGCACATTAATAGAAAGTTATGTGGAAGGGAAAAGTGTGGAAGAAAAAGGTGCACAAGCAGCAGGGATGACCGCAGCCTGGAGAGGATTGGTCAGGAAAAAGCCATTCAAAAGTGTTGGGGACTTTCACAAGGAGTGGACTGAGGCTGGAGTCAGTGCATCAAGAGCCACCACACACAGACGGATCCTGGACATGGGCTTCAAATGTCGTATTCCTCTTGTCAACCTGCTCCTGAACAACAAACATCAGAAGCATCTTACCTGGGCTAAAGAAAAACAGGCCTGGTCTGTTGCTCAGTGGCTCCAAAGTCCTCTTTTCTGATGAGAGCAACTTTTGCATCTCATTTGGAAACCAACGACCCAGAGTATGGAGGAAGAATGGCGAGGCACACACTGCAAGATGCTTGAAGTCCAGTGTGAAGTTTCCACAGTCTGTGTTGATTTGGGGAGCCATGTCATCTGCTGGTGTTGATCCACTGTGCTTCATTAAGTCCAGGGTCAACGCAGCCGTCTACCAGAAGATTTTGGAGCACTTCATGCTTCCTTCCGCAGACGAGCTTTATGGGGATGCTGACTTAATTTTCCAGCAGGATTTGGCACCTGCCCACACTGCCCAAAGCACCAAAACCTGGTTCAATGACCGTGGGATTACTGTGCTTGATTGGCCAGTAAACTCACCTGACCTGAACCCCATAGAGAATCTATGGGACATTGCAAAGAGAAAGATGAGAGACATGAAACCGAACAATGCAGAGGAGCTGAAGGCCGCTATTGAAGCATCCTGGTCTTCCATAACACCTCAGCAGTGCCACAGGCTGATAGCTTCCATTAGGGATGTGCGTTTCGGGTTTCGGAATTTCGGAATTTTCACGAAATTTCCCGATTCGTGTTTTCGGATGCGGCCGAATTTCCGAAAATCTTTAGATCCGAAAATGGCAGATCCGAAAAGTTTTCCCAGCCGAAACGAAATATTTTCGGAATTTTCGAATGGACTTGAAATGTGTCAAATCGAAATTTATTGCTTTGAAACGAGGAGAACAGACGTTCCGAAAAAACGAAAATTTCCAAAATTACGAAAAGTCGATACAAAAAACGAGCAAAGTGACACGAAAATACGAAAAACGGTCGAAATTCCGAAAACATGTACAATTCCAAAAAACGAAAATTGCCGAAATTACAAAAAGTCGATACAAAAACGAGCAAAGTGACACGAAAATACGAAAAATGGTCGATATTCCGAAAAAAATGTACACGAAAAACGAATCGAGCCGAACCGAATCGAAACAGAAATTGGTCGAAACGAGCCGAATCGAAAAGTTTAAAAATCCGAAAAATCGAATCGAACCGAAAAAAAAATCGGTGCACAAGCCTAGCTTCCATGCCACATTGCCACATTGAGGCAGTAATTGCTTCAAAACGGGCCCAAACCAAGTACTGAGTACATCTGCAACTTATACTTTTCAGAGGTCCCATATTCTTCTATGTACAATCCTTGTTTTATTGATTACATGTAATATTCAAATTTTCTGAGATTGTGGATTCGGGTTTTCATGAGCTGTAACCAGAATCATCACAATTATGACAAATCACCGCTTGAACTATCTTGCTTTGCATGGAATGAGTCTCAGATATTAGTTTCACCTTTTAAGTTGTATTACTGAAATAAATTAACTTTTGCGCGATATTCAAATTTTTCGAGTCTCACCTGTACTTAAATCCAGGGAAAAAAAATTTACATATAGATAGTTTTGTAAAACTGTAGAGAGAGCCGATCTGGCCCCGAAATGTCACCTAACAGGGAATTTCTTGGCCATTCGGCTATTCAGAGAGCAGGCTGTTCGCCAAATTTTGGCAAGCTGCCAGCATCTACGGTGCCTGTTTAACTCCTTCACTGCTGAGGAAATTTCACCGCTATGTGCTGAACTCATTTTTACCGCTTTCGCTCATCATGTTTAAACGCGATTTGAAGCCACATTTTATTAAATGACCCAGACATATTATATATATATATTATTATATATCATTATTTCCGGCAGACTCGACAGATTCATAATATATCATTTTTATATGTATACGTCATGTCCTGTCTGTATATTATAACAAACAATGCAATAAAATTAGAATTTTTAATCATCTGCAGTGTGTAAAGTGTTTTTTTTCACCTTTTATCACATGAACATTTGCGGTTATATTTTCTATGGGCTGCGCTTCTACAAAAATTAGAAATGGGGACTTGTTACATTTTTGGGGGGGGATTACGTGATTTTTAGCAAACGCACCTCCTAGAAAAAAATCATTAGTGCAGCATCATTGTTCACATTATAATTTAAATGTGAACAATATTGATGCATTAATAAAAATAACACACAAAAAAAAAACATGTTTTTTTTTAACTTTATACCTGGTGATGTTGGGTATCATTCGAGAGGCCATGCTCAGGCCCCTCCATGAACCCCTAGCTGCCATGGTTCTGGAGATATCAGGGTTCAAAGGAACCCCCTATCTCCACCAGAGGATTTCCTTGGGAAATCCCCGGGCAGCTAAGGGTTCCCTGGCTATCTGACATCATCACACTATGCGCGGTGATGTCGGGCGGCGAGGGGGGACCCGGGGGTGGAGCAGCCATCCAAGATGGCGGCCCCCTCCCGAGCTAGGCCGCACTTCGGTGCCGCAAGGCGCCGAAGTGCAACCCGGTGCCTAAGGGGTTAAAGCCAGGCACCGCTTAAAAGGGGAGACTCTCCCATTTTAAGCGGTGCCTGGCTTGTGTGCTGCTCCTTCCCGATCGGGAGGGAGAGGGATCCGAATGGTTCCCCCCTCCCTTCCAGGCGATCTCCGGCATTGACGGGGGGTCGCCTAGAAATGATATCATTGTGCATGGCGTGATCACGTCATTTATGTCGGGAGGGGCTTAACTTCAGCTTCTGAGGACACTGAAGTCAGACCGCCAAGGGACCCCAGACAGAGAGGTGAGTATCTCCGCCGTGGTTCCCACAAAGCGGATGACGTGTGGGGCACGTCCTCCGCATATCAGCAGGTGTCAATGAGGACGTGTCCCACACGTCATCCGCAGCGAAAGGATTAAAGGCAGTGAAATCCCCCATAGAGAAGCAATGGTTAATCTATTCACAGTCACTGAACAGCAGAGAAATGTCCTGATGTTCGGTGGTTTCATTCGACAGGATTAATCAAGCGAATCCCATAGGTTTCAATGTTAAAAATATTCCTGTTTTTATCCAATATCTAATAAACCGTTAATTATTTTAATCTGCAGCAAAAAGTTTAATCTGCAGCAAAAAGTTAATTTTCTGGGGTTTTTTTTAAAGCATTTCTTTTTTCTGTAACAGCCCTTTTTATTATCATTCATAGGATCTTATGTGTAAATTCCAGGCATTTTCGTCCAGTAGTTTTTTTGCAAACAGCGTTTCAATTTTCACACTTTCAAGCGTATTGTCTTTTTTTTTTTTTACCCCGTTCGTCAGCTTGTCAGCTTTCTCCGGCGGCTGGTCTGTGCCGTGATCGGCGACTCTCATTGGCTTTTTCCGGTGTGTTTGGCGTGTTTCTTGCGGCGGTTCCGGTGGGTTTTTGGCGGGATTGCGTCAGGTTTGCGGTGGGTTTTGCAACGGTTTCCCCTGCACTCCGAGGATCCTGCAGAGAATGCTGAATTCACCGCAGGATGGGGAACTTTGATTCCCCGAAGTGCAGGGAAGCACGGGAAAGAGAGAGCACCGAAATATCTCCAACATTTCAGTGCTCACTGAATAGCCCCCTATGTCTATATAGAAAAGGTATTACAGCTTTCCAGTTTCTCAGCCAAAAGGGAACTAAGTTCCTCCTGCTAAAAGAGGGAGGGAACTGCGTTCCCAAGTGTTCCTGCAGGACTTCATTAAACAACTGAATTGTGTGTCATGAAATGACTAGTATCTACATTTTCCTTTGTTTTCGAGTCATTGATTATTAATAGTTTCCAACGAACCCAGGAGAAGTACTGAGGGTCCTTGATCTGTCCCCAAACATAGAACTTCCTGCAGGCAACATAACATAATCACGTCTGTGATTGGTTCTCGTCATGGGATGCACACGTTTAACATATCTTGTTAAAAAAGATCCTGCTGCTAAATATTTGCTGCACAATTTTGATATCATTACATAAACAATATAATGTTATTATTTAAAGACACACACATATCTTCTTCCACAAAACCAAGGACGTCCAACTGGGAGAACTCTTCTAGAAAGGGATAACGTGTTGATTGTAAAGGTCAATGTGTTGTTCTTCCGAATGAAGCTCCACCCCATGCTCCAGCATCCACATAATTATTTTTGTCCAAAGAAAACTTAAGTGTTCTATAATTTGCGTTGTTTATTCACACTGTGCTCTGATCTCCGATGTGACACTTCCTCGTTAGGATTACAATGTTTCTCGGGCAGTACGTCCTGTACAGAAGCACGGTCTGTTCTCCCGAGTCCATTCTAAGAATCGGAATTAATTTTTTTCATATTTTTAATCCAGGCCACCCACACGGGCAGATTATGTGGACACCATCTCCTGTAGCAACAGGGTCTGAACACACATCCCTGTAATCGAGCATTACAGATAGGGAAACAGCCCGCGTGAAGTAACACAGTGGAGAAATTTCTCGGTTGATGAAATGCAAAAGTAACCGTAGTCAAAGCATAATAATGCGCAAAGCGTTCCACAAAGAATGGCAATATTTAGCAGTTTCACTGCAGTACATTTTCCTCTTATTTATTCATGTTTTTGGCTTTTTAGTCTGACTGTGATCAGACACAACTGTATCCATGCCACAAAACAATCGGACGCAACTGTATCCCATGCCACAAAACAATCAGACACAACTGTATCCCATGCCACAAAACAATCAGACACAACTGTATCCCATGCCACAAAACAATCAGACACAACTGTATCCCATGCCACAAAACAATCAGACACAACTGTATCCCATGCCACAAAACAATCGGACACAACTGTATCCCATGCCACAAAACAATCGGACACAACTGTATCCCATGCCACAAAACAATCAGACACAACTGTATCCCATGCCACAAAACAATCAGACACAACTGTATCCCATGCCACAAAACAATCGGACACAACTGTATCCCATGCCACAAAACAATCAGACACAACTGTATCCCATGCCACAAAACAATCGGACACAACTGTATCCCATGCCACAAAACAATCAGACACAACTGTATCCCATGCCACAAAACAATCAGACACAACTGTATCCCATGCCACAAAACAATCGGACACAACTGTATCCCATGCCACAAAACAATCAGACACAACTGTATCCCATGCCACAAAACAATCAGACACAACTGTATCCCATGCCACAAAATAATCAGACACAACTGTATCCCATGCCACAAAACAAACAGACACAACTGTATCCCATGCTGCAAAACAATCAGACACAACTGTATCCCATGCCGCAAAACAATCGGACACAACTGTATCCCATGCCACAAAATAATCAGACACAACTGTATCCCATGCCACAAAACAAACAGACACAACTGTATCCCATGCTGCAAAACAATCAGACACAACTGTATCCCATGCCGCAAAACAATCGGACACAACTGTATCCCATGCTGCAAAACAAACAGACACAACTGTATCCCATGCCGCAAAACAATCGGACACAACTGTATCCCATGCTGCAAAACAATCAGACACAACTGTATCCCATGCCGCAAAACAATCGGACACAACTGTATCCCATGCCACAAAACAATCAGACACAACTGTATCCCATGCCACAAAACAATCGGACACAACTGTATCCCATGCCACAAAACAAACAGACACAACTGTATCCCATGCCACAAAACAATCAGACACAACTGTATCCCATGCCACAAAACAATCAGACACAACTGTATCCCATGCCACAAAATAATCAGACACAACTGTATCCCATGCTGCAAAACAATCAGACACAACTGTATCCCATGCCGCAAAACAATCGGACACAACTGTATCCCATGCTGCAAAACAAACAGACACAACTGTATCCCATGCCGCAAAACAATCGGACACAACTGTATCCCATGCTGCAAAACAATCAGACACAACTGTATCCCATGCCGCAAAACAATCGGACACAACTGTATCCCATGCTGCAAAACAAACAGACACAACTGTATCCCATGCTGCAAAACAATCAGACACAACTGTATCCCATGCCACAAAACAATCAGTCACAACTGTATACATGCCACAAAACAATCAGACACAACTGTGTCCCATGACACAAAACAATCAGACACAACTGTATACAGTTGTGTTCAAAATTATTCAACCCCCAATGCTGTAAAGGGTTTTAGGGAATTTAGTGTACATTTGTAATTGTATTCAGAATGAAATCCTACAAGGACTTTTTAAAGAACCATATGCAACTAAAATGACATCAATTGGTTTTGTAATACAGTAGTAAATGTTTCTTTTGTGAATTCTTCATTGACACAATTATTCAACCCCTTAAAGACTACCACTCTGAAGAACAGAGGTTCATTCAAGTGTTTTCAATCAGGTATTGAAAACACCTGTGGATGTTACGGAGCAGCAATAAAGCATAATAAGCACCAATTAGGCAGCTTTAAAATGACTGTGATACTCAGCTCCTTCTAGACATTTACTGGTGTGGTTACAAACATGGTGAAGTCAAGAGAATGGTCCAGGAAGACAGGAGAAGAGGTGATTACTCTTCACAGGAAGGGCAATGGCTATAAGAAGATTGCAAAGATGTTAAACATACCAAGAGAGACCATAGGAAGCATCATTCGCAAATTCAAGGCAAAGGGCACTGTTGAAACGCTACCTGGTCGTGGCAGAAAGAAGATGCTGACTTCGACTGCTGTGCGCTACCTGAAGCGTAGAGTGGAGAAAAGTCCCCGTGTGACTGCTGAGGAACTGAGAAAAGATTTGTCAGATGTGGGTACTGAAGTTTCAGCTCAGACAATACGGCGCACACTGCGTAATGAAGGCCTCCATGCCAGAACTCCCAGGCGCACCCCCTTGCTGTCTCCAAAGAATAAGAAGAGTCGACTGCAGTATGCCAAAAGTCATGTGGACAAACCACAGAAGTTTTGGGATAGTGTTCTGTGGACCGATGAAACAAAATTAGAACTGTTTGGGCCCATGGATCAACGCTATGTTTGGAGGAGGAAGAACAAGGCCTATGAAGAAAAGAACACCTTGCCTACTGTGAAGCATGGCGGGGGGTCAATCATGCTTTGGGGCTGTTTTGCTTCTGCAGGTACAGGGAAGCTTCAGCGTGTGCAAGGTACCTTGAATTCTCTTCAGTACCAGGAGATATTGGATGACAATGTGATGCAGTCCGTCACAAACCTGAGGCTTGAGAGATGTTGGACCTTTCAACAGGACAGTGATCCCAAGCATACCTCCAAGTCCACTAGAGCATGGTTGCAGATTAAAGGCTGGAACATTTTGGAGTGGCCATCGCAGTCACCTGACTTAAATCCGATTGAGAACCTCTGGTGGGACTTAAAGAAAACAGTTGCAATGCGCAAGCCTAAGAATGTGACTGAACTGGAGGCTTTTGCCCATGACGAATGGGCGAAGATACCCGTAGATCGCTGCAAGACACTTGTGTCAAGCTATGCTTCACATTTAAAAGCTGTTATAACTGTAAAAGGATGTTGTACTAAGTACTAAGATTGAATGTCACTTGGGGGTTGAATAAAACTGATAATGATGTGAGCACAGAAAAGACATTTGTGGATATTTCATTATAAATGTTATGTTATATTTGTCTGACCTACACGTGCCTCTTTGATTTAATTGTAAGCAAGATGACTGAATGATCAAAATCAATGTCAAACTGGCCAAAACACTCAATTTCAGTGGGGGTTGAATAATTTTGAACACAACTGTACATGCCACAAACCAATCAGACACAACTGTATACATGCCACAAAACAATCAGACACAACTGTATCCCATGCCACAAAACAATCAGACCCAACTGTATCCCATGCCACAAAACAATCAGACACAACTGTATCCCATGCCACAAAACAATCAGACACAACTGTATCCATGCCACAAAACAATCAGACACAACTGTATCCCATGCCACAAAACAATCAGACACAACTGTATCCCATGCCACAAAACAGACACAACTGTGTCACTGTATCCCATGCCACAAAAAAATCAGACACAACTGTGTCCCATGCTGCAAAACAATCAGACACAACTGTATCCCATGCCACAAAACAATCAGACACAACTGCGTCCCATGCCACAAAACAATCAGACACAACTGTATCCCATGCCACAAAACAATCAGACACAACTGTGTCCCATGCCACAAAACAATCAGACACAACTGTATCCATGCCACATAACAATCAGACACAACTGTGTCCCATGCCACAAAACAATCAGACACAACTGTATCCATGCCACAAAACAATCAGACACAACTGTATCCCATGCCACAAAACAATCAGACACAACTGTATCCCATGCCACAAAACAATCAGACACAACTGTATCCCATGCTGCAAAACAATCAGACACAACTGTATCCCATGCCACATAACAATCAGACACAACTGTATCCCATGCCACATAACAATCAGACACAACTGTATCCCATGCCACAAAACAATCAGACACAACGCTCCAAATAAATAAAAAAACGGGCATAAAAATAGGCCAAACACATTTCGCGCTTCTAGGGCGCTTCATCAGTGGCAAGGGGATCAGAAAGTAAATGTTTTTGTTCGGTAGACAGGACGCGCCTTTTTGGGGGTTTGGCGATCCTACTATACTTAGCGCCGTGGAGTTAGACCATCTAGTTTTAAAGTTTCAAAAGTGAAACGCTGTTTGGAAAAAAACTACTGAGTGAAAATGTCTGGAATTTACATATAAGATCCAATGAATGATAATAAAAAGGGCTGTTACAGAAAAAAGAAAAAACGATTTAGAAGAAAAAAAATAGAAAAATGCCTAAAAGATCCTAAAAAAAACAACAAATAAAGAGACTTTTTGCTGCAGATATAAATAATAAACGGTTTATTAGATATTGAATTAAAATGGGAATATTTTTAACATTGAAGCCTATGGGATTCGCCTGAATAAACCTGCCGCATGAAACCACCGAACAGCAGGGCACTTCAGCAACTTTTCACTGCTGTTCGGTGTCTCTGGATAGATTAACCGTTGCTTCTCTGTGGGGATTTCACTGCCGTCGAACAGGCACCGTACTTGCTGGCAAGTCGCCAAAATTTGGCGAACTGCCTGCTCTCTGAATAGCCGAATTGCACCGAAATGTCAGAGTTTGGGGAAATTCACTGATCGGTGACATTTCGGGGCCAGATTGGCTCTCTCTGAATAACCCCTTAAGTATTGGAGCACAGTGATCTCAGGGCCACACGGTGATACTCAATGCCTTCATCTCCCACATGCGTTGAAATCCATATTCCTGGTGTAATGATACAAAGCAGACAATGAATCTGGGGACATCATTTAACCACAACGTGGATGTGTTTTTTTCCCCAAATAGACTAAATAAAAGTAATCTCTTCGCTCTAACCTTGACATACACAGAAATGCTCACAAGACACAACATTCTTACTCCGGCATCGCGCAGGCGGACGGATCCGCATCTGGAGCATTGTGTAAGAAGACTAAATACCAAGACTGCCGCAAGAAAAGCTATTTATTCAATATATGGCTCTTGCGTCCAGAACTCTACAGATTTAAAGGATACTGTATTGAAAGTAGAGTTCCTCTTTTTGCCATTAAATAATTGGGTAGATGTTGCTGACGGCCTCCGCCCAATTATTATTTTTAATTTTAGGTGATAATGTTCACTTTCTGTCCCTCGTTGCGCTGCTCCTCCTCCTGTAACTTTGACATTTGCGCTCCTACGCAAAGTGTGTAGCGAGGGATCCGGAACCTGTGCATCGATCGGGACTTGCGCACTTTATTTACGCAAGTTCCGTAGCGCCTGCGCAGATCCAATCCGTCAGTTGCCTCTCTGTCAACGCTCACTAAACATGATTGGTCTCAGAGAAGGTGATTTTGGCACTAGTGACCGATGTGGTGACCGGCAGCTGGGAAATTTAAAAATCCCTGCTGCTTGTGATGCCGGGTGGGCGGAGGAAACTCCTCCACTTCTACCCAGCAATATCTCCTGATCGAGGTAGCACGGGGGGGAAGGGGGGCACTCCTCAATCCTGACCACTTAAAAGGGTAAAATGGTTAGGATGAGTAGAGAGTCCCTTTAAAGCAGGGGCCGGCAACCTTGGCCTTCCAGATGTTTTGGAACTACATCTTCCAGGATGCTTAGCTACTCATTATGCTGGTAAAGCCTCATGGGAAATGTAGTTCCATATCACCTGGAAGGTCATGGTTGCTATAAAGATCCTATGAATGATAAAAAAGGTCTGTTACAAGAAAAAAGAAAAAAATGATTTTTTTTTGCCGAAAAATGCCTAAAAGATCCTAAACAAAATCTATAAATAAAGAGACTTTTTGCTGCAGAATAAAGTATTAAACAGTTTATTAGATATTGAATAAAAACGGGAATATTTTTAACATTGAAGCCTATGGGATTCTCCTGAATAAATCTGTTGAGTGAAAGCACCGAACAGCAGGACAATTCGGCAACTTTTCTCTGCTGTTCGGTGTGTCTGAATAGATTAACCGTTGCTTCTCTATGGGGGATTTCACTGCCTTCGAACAGTCACCATACAGGCTGACAGTTCGCCAAAATTTGGCGAACTGCCTGCTCTCTGAATAGCCGAATGGCCCCGAAATGTCACCGTATGGGGAAATTCCCTGTTCGGTGACATTTCGGGGCCAGATCGGCTCTCACTGAATAACCCCTAAAGACTGGCTGGGTTTTGGGGAATCCCTATGATAATTGTAATAAATACATATATTTCTGGTGACGTAATAAGGAAACATATGATTGTAACCTAATAAAAACGTGTCAGTGTGTGGGCCAAAAGGGAACACGGGTCCTTCTGAGAAAGTAGTGGTGGAACGGTGTTCCCACGCGTTCCTGCTCGACTTGATCCCTGAGTACATGTCATAATGTATCCGTATTCTTTGTTCTTCTTTGATTTTGTTTATATCGGATGTGCCACTTACTTCCATGTCTGTTATGCCCAGTTTTTGCATCTACGAGTCTTACTTGCCCGTAAAGCAATGTTTCTTATCATTCTCGTTTTGTTTGTTTTTTTCTTCAAATAAAAAATAAAAAATATTCACGAATTAAAAAAAAAAACGGTAAAATTGATCAATCTATCTGCAGATATAATCACGGTAAGGGTCTTGCGCGACGGAAGAGGATTAAGCAATCCAGAAACACAGAGCACATATCTCCGGGGCCAAAAAGCGCTGGTATTTCTTCGGAAGTATCTTCTAGCGGCGTGAGGCTGAGGACCTCTCCAGCGCTCTCGGAAGAAGGTTAAGATGAAAGTAGGGGAAATGCCGTGATTAGAGGATTTATTCCTCACCACTTCTCTTTGATGACATTTTCAAGCGCTCGATCCTGTCTCTTGTGGTTCCTGATGTCATTAATGTTACTTCAGGGCAAACCATCCCTTCAAGTTCTCCAAAACGGAAAAAAAGTAATTTTAAGTCTTGATCGGATGCTGTCGGCTCATCTGGTCTGGTCCCTGATCAAGATGTAGTTTATCTTGTTTTACATGCAGGATAGCCTCAGGTTTATTTGCTTTTATTGTTTTCTAAGTAAAACTACACTAATTATCATTTGTATTACCAGGAACCCAGTGAGGGCCGCCGCTCCAAAGAATGCGAAGAATCTACACATCACAGGAAGCTATTTGTGCTTGGTATTTGTGCGTTTGTGAAAGTATTTTTATCTATATATTTTATATATATATTTATATTTTATATTTTTATATTTTATATTACAGTACATATTAGATTTATATTTAATAATTTATATTTTTATATTATAATATAATATATATTATAATATAAAATTTAAAATATTAAATATAATATATATTATAATATACATTTATTATAATATATAGTATAATATAAAATTATTATAATATAAATTTATTATAATATAATATATATATATTATAATATAAATTTATTATAATATATATATATTATAATATAAATTTATTATAATATATAGTATAATATAAAATTTATTATAATATAATATATATTATAATATAAAATTTAGAATATTAAATATAAATATAATATATATTATAATATAAATTTTATTTTTTATATCTGTATATATATATTTTCATATAAACAATGACGGGGTGTAGAAAAAAATGGGAGGAATGGTATAGAGAAATAATCAGAATAATCGGAGAGGTAACACATATTCCCACTTTGACCTTTACATTTTTGGGGGTCATCAGAAGGTAGATATCACAAGAAGTTCAGGATCATCTTTAAAATGTTACATAGTTGATCACATTAAGTTATATTACACCACGGGGGTTAAGTGTGAGAATGCACCACTTTTTCTGCCCCATTTAAGCCTTGTCATCTAATTTTTAATTTACCCCCCACAGTCAAATTTGATATTAATTTTTTATATACTGTATATTTTATTATAAGAATTCTCTAAAATCTCGCACGTATATTTATGTTTCTATCTATAATCATAATAAAAAAAATTCTGATTTAAAAAAGGAATGAAATAAATAATAACCTAAATGACTGCTCCATTTTCATTGCTCCAGTTTCCTCCACCCTACCCAGCGTCACCAGCAGTCGGGAATTTTGAATTACCCGGCTGCTGTTCCCCAATTTGGTCACTAGAGCCCCACATCACCCTCTTTGAGGCCGCACACAGTAGAGAGCAGTCTCAAAGAGGCAGACGATAGGTCCGCTCTGCACATGCTCAGTCACTATGGAACTTGCTTACATTAAGGGCACTATTGTCATGTCCCACGCTGGTGGCGGCGCAAGAAGGGCAGAACTGGTGCTGCTTCAAAGCCATAATCTTCCTGGCAGCACTAGTAATGCCTCGCCACGCTCAGTCCTGGATTCCTTTCAGTCTTGCTGGCACCACAGGTCATCAATTCTAATTATGTCAGACACTCCCATAGCCCATTGCTTCTGCATTGAGGTTTGTTCAGTTTTTCCTGCAACCTGACTTGCAATAGCTCTCCTGTCCTCTCTGGGAACTGACTCCTACCGTGACCCCACAACTCCAAGCTTCCAGGCCCCTGCGGTACTTCTGGGCCTCTGCAGCACCTCCAAAGACCCTCCGTGCCTCCAAGACCCTCCGTGTTTCCAAGACCCTCTGTGCCTCCAAAGAATCCCAGTGCCCTGTGTTTCTACATCTCCTGTCACCCCTCTTCCTATTCCACCTGTGTTCAGTAAGTGTTCAGTATTCTGTCTCCTGATTTCTGCTTATAGTCGGCCCTCTTCCTGTCTCGCTCTCCTTGTCTGTAACGAGCACCGTAGCACTCACACAGGAGTAGCGAGGTTGAGATCTTTTTGGACAGAAATACCTTCTTGATTTTTACCAAATACTCGGTATTAACAGACTTGTTCTCCACAGTCAAGGAGCACCAAAGAACAACTGATTTGCCACTAAGTTCCAAAGGTTTCAAGACCAACAGACAACTTAGAGCACCTTCAGAAACACAATGATTTACTTGACAGTCAATGAATTGTGCAGGATGCAGGGCAGTCAACAAATGTACAGAATTAGCGTTATCTGATAAACTCGAGCGGGTAAGAAGTACCTTACAATTATCAGAGGTGGCGAAACACATGTGGGTATACGGTTGGTACAGACCTGGGTATATTTAGCGGTTAGGTATGCGGTATTTAAACAGTATTTCTTCACCGTGATTTGCACCTAAGATCTTAGCAATGAAGCATACATCTTGGGTCTTAAATAGTAACCAGACAAGGCCACAAATGATACCCCAGAGTGAGATGGGAATAATCCCAGATAGCGAGTGAAAGCCCCAGCAGCAAATATAGGGTTAATCCACCAAAGCCCAATACTAGTGATTGCTAATGGTGGAAGCAACAGAATGATCATAAACAAGCCGAATCAAAATCAGGAGCGGGAATCGTAGGCACAAATGGGTCGGCAACTAAATCAGCAATGAGAAATAAGCTTAGCACTGTGGGAACAGAACTCCACGTCAGGGCGACGAGGCAACTCCTCGTGCCCTGCTTTAAACCCTGCGGCTCCTCGTGACCATGCCAGACCCCGCCCCCTCAGAGGCCGCTTGGCCATTACAAGGTGCTGGCAAACGACCAGCCAGTGGCACCGAACTATGCCCAGACCCCCCCCCCCTCCCCGGGCAACACAGCAGGGGCTGAGGATGTAACATTGTCTTTATTTTTGGTGTTCTGTATATCTTTCTGTCAAGTCCAGTTCCTGTCCTGACCACCTATCTGTGTCCCAGTCCCATTCCTGTTTCTCCCAGCAGCCTGTTATACATTATTCATTGTCCCCTTTGGTTTTTCCCTGTTATTGTTGCTCCCTGATCAAATATACCTTTGTTGCTTATCGCTCCTGAAAAATCTGCGTCCCTCCTCTTTTATCACGGCATAGTGGGCTTGAACTGACCACCCCGTACACTGAATCCTGACACTATGCACTAGTGAATGCTAAAATGGGAATGCTAATGGGGGAAAACCTGCGCCTGCAGGATTCCTTGTAGCATCCCCATTTTAGCATGAGATTCCAGGGCAGGCGCTACTTCAGCACCTCACCCCGGAACCATGTGCTACCCACAGTGATACCCCACACTGCTGCAAGTATCACCTCCTGGACTCCATAGGACTCCACTGCTGTGCCGCGAGCCCTGCGAGATCTCGCTCTCGAGAGATTGCGGAGTGATCGCGGAGGGAGGAGGGAGACTGGGGAATATTTGTCCCCAGTCTCACTCTGCTCCTAGTGGCCAGAAGCAGCAGATCCGGGCACCATTCTCGCCGCAGGATGAGAGGTGAGTATCAGATTTATTGGGTGGATTTTAAGGGGTGATTAATGGTTCTGAAAAAGCGGAATCAGTTAGCACCAGCTTCTAGGTGCCGGTAAAAAATTGGTTAACGCATCGGTGCGGTAATTAGCGGTAGCACTTTGTAATACCTTACTTATCCTAACGCTAATTACTGATTGCGCATCCCATGTTAAGTATAGGATGCGCAAAATACAGTAAGCTTACGCAAGCTAACGCAATCACCCGATGCGAAAACTGATTTTTCACTGGCTATACTGTTAGGAAGGTAATATGGGCGGCTTGCGTTAAAGTCACTTATCCTGGAGATAACGCTTACACATCCGAACGCTTAACGTTAGCGTTCACTATGGAATAGTACCTGAAGGGTGCAAGTTCCGTAGCAACGCACCATTTGCTGTTTATATACGGTATGCATACAAGTTGTATCGAAGAGCATAAAGGGATTCGGAAGTTCCTGAGCCGAACAGGAGGGGAAAAAAGTGAGTAAAAAAATTAATAAAAAATAATTTTGCAGAAGAACCTTTTTTTTTTTTTTTTAATATAGTGTTCCTTTAAGCCCACGTATAGGGATTTGAGGGTAAGTGATACCTCTGTGTATTATCCACAGGCACAACCTACATTTCGTACCAGTTATTTTTTTTATTTTGTTTTTAATAAACAAATATAAAATAGAGAACACAATATGTTCAAAATTTGCATTTTCCTAAGAGATACTGGGAAAAAATAACCATATCATTTGCTTAATACCTCAGCATGAAATCTGTACGTCTGCGAGGAGGAAATGCTTGGAGTTCATGTTTATTTTATTTTTTTAAAAAGATACTACTTAAGGCAAGTTTTGTACTTTAATTAAGATTACATTGAATACCAATGCTTCGTGTTATAACAGTTTAAGGCTATTTTAATAACATTTTAAATCCTGTCTCTAGGAAGGAAAATATATTTCCCATCAAGCAGTTGGCCTCAACTGACTTGTGGCGACTCGACCTTCAAGGCTAGGGCCACAAGAGCGTGCGTATTGAGCCCCCCTCTCATGCAATTGAACACTGGGAACAAATAGGTCCCAATATCGTTCCATGATCCGGGCTTGATCCTTCATGCACACTGGCTCGCACTGGGCTTGAGCAGGGTCAAGGTTGTCTCCATGGAGTACAGGAGCAGATATAAGCAGTGGTTGGAAAAGTCGTTAATAGGGAGCCACCCCAGATGTCGTTGTCCTACAATTCTCAGAATTCTTTGAATGCCGTAGATGGCCAGATAATCTTGGGAGTTGTAGTTCAGAAACAGGTGGATAATGTGCGCCTGTAGGTTTCTCCTTAGCTTCCCCGTTTTAGCTCCATATTACAGGGCATGCGCTGATTCAGCAGCCTGACCCATAATGCAGCACTTAGGCTAGGGACAGATGAGCGCATTTTCTGCGGCCACCGTCAAAATGTACGTCGATGCGTGCGCACGCATTTTTTCACGGAATACGCTTAAGTGGTCAGACGATGCGCAATTCTGGACGTATTTCATGACGATGGGGTAAAAAGAAGTCTAGGGAAATCCGGCTGTTTGAACGTTATGTTGGCCGCACACTAGCAGCGTCTGACGTCTCCTAATCACGCACACACGCTGCCATGCGGCCGCAGCGCACTCTGTACGTCAGTACCAGCGGTTTAACGTTCTCGAAAAAATGCGTTCATTTTCCACTTGCGTTGCGCGGCCGGACTTTTGTGCGACCGTACGTCGTATATTGGCCGTCATTGCCTGTCATCTGCTGCTAGTGCGGCCGTGATTATGTGCGCCAGAACGCGCGTTCGCACTGCCTCAGTCTGACCCTAGCCTAAGTCCCTGGATACTCACGGCAGCGCTAACGCACTGCGGCGACTATCCCCTCCTGGAGTCCATAGGACTCCATGGGGGTTTGTGCTGCCGGGTCATGTGACCTGCAGGATCTCGCTAACACGAAATCCTGCAGGTCCGCGAAGTGATTGCGGATGTAGACTCTGGACTTTTTTTCCCCAGTCTCACTCTGCTCCCGTAGGCCAGAAGTGGCAGGATCGGGCACTCGTATTAGCGCCAACTGGGGAATAGCGCACTAAATTTCCTCCCAACTCTGGGATCTGGCAACGTCAAGTGTGTTGTGTGGTCAGTCTAGATCAGTGGTTTCCATCCTTGGTCATCAGGTTCCCCTAACAGGTCAGGTTTGCAGGATATGTTAAGCACAGCACAGGTGATATGATTTGCTGCTCAGTGATTGCAGGTTTCAGACTGCATTTCCCCAAGGTAACCCTTAACCTCTTCATTGCTGAGGACGTGCCCCATACGTCATCAGCTGTGTGGGACCCCCGGCAGAGAAACTTACCTCTCTGTCCAGGGTCCCGTGGCGTTCTGACTTCAGCATCCTCAGTCAAGCTCCTCCCGACGTAAATGACGTCATCGCGCCATGCGCGATGACGTCATTTCCAGGCGAACCCCTGGCAATGCCAGAAGATAGCCTGGAATGGAGGGGGGAACCGTTCAGATCCCTCTCCCTCCTGATCGGGAAGGAGCAGCGCCAAAAGCCTGGCACCGCTTAAAAGGAGATAGTCTCCCCTTTTAAGCGGTGCCTGGCATTAACCCCTCAAGCGCCGGGTCGCACTTTAGCGCCTTGCGGCGCCGGAGTGCGGCTTAGCTCCGGTGGGGGCCACCATCTTGGATGGCGGCTCCACCCCCGAGTCCCCCCTCGCTGCCCGACGTCATCACGCATAGCGTGATGATGTCAGATGGCCGGGGAACCCCTAGCTGCCCGGGGATTTCCCAAGGAAATCCCCTTGTGGAGATAGGGGGTTCCTTTGAACCCCGATGTCTCCAGAACCGTGGCCGCTAGGGGGTCATGGAGGGAGTCATTTGAAAGGCCTGAGCATGACTAGGTACAAAGTAAGAAAAAAAATAAAAATAATAGTAAATAAATTTAAAAATAAATAAATAAAAACATGATTTCTTTTGTATGTTTTTTTTATTAATGCAGCAATATTGTTCACATTTCAATTATAATGTGAACAATGATGCTGCACTAATGATTTTTATTCTATGGGGTGCGTTTGCTAAAAATTCCCCCCCAAAAATGTAACAAGTCCCCATTTCTAATTTCTGTACAAGCGCACCCCATAGAAAACATAACCGCAAACGCTCATGTGATAAAATGTGAAAAAAACACTTTACACGCTGCAGATGATTAAAAATTCAATTTTTATTGCATTTTTTGTCATAATATAAAGGCAGGACATGACGTATACATATAATAATGATATATTATGAATCTGCGGAGTCTGCCGGAAAGAAAGATATATAATATGTCTGGGTCGTATAATAAAACGTGACTTCAAATCGCGTTTAAACATGATGAGCGAAAGCGGTAAAAATGAGCTCAGCACACAGCGGTGAAATGCTTCAGCAGTGAAAGGGTTAAAATCTGACATGTTAAGGGGACCTGAGGACCGGGCTGGGAAACACTGCTCTAGATTATCTTCTTGCATCTGGATATAACTGTATGGATTTCATTAATAATGCTTACATCGGCAACTTCTGTTTGCAGAAATGCGCAGTGATTCATCCGATGTATTCCAAAAATAAGGCTTACACAATACAGAGAAGCTAATAAATTTTGACATTCATGGGTCTTCCCCTAAATCACACCACATGCCACTATCCAACAATTTCCATGTAGAGCATAAGAGAGTTATATTAAAAAAAAGGACTTTAACGTGCAAAAAAATAAAAAAACGACACAAAATGAAAGCGGAACTCGAGAAACCAGGAAACATTTTCATGGGGCCGGTGTAATGGATGGATGAAAATCACAGATGGTTTTTCTTATAGAAGTGAAACACGCAGAGTTAAAGAGACACTACCACTAACATAAACTGTAACTAGATTAGATTACGTGTGCATTACCAACAGAAACACATTATAAAACACATTATAAAACACGTGCTGCGTTTTTTTTCTCCTTTGAAGAAATTACACGAAAATCGGAAAATTAAAGTATTTTTTATCTCCTGTTTCCATTTTGCGGATTTTCTCCCCACGATGCAACATTTACCAAAATCTGTGAAAAACTTTTACTTTCTGGCTGTGCTTTATTTTTTACAGTATTAACAGTTAATGAGGTGGAGGAGGGAATGTTTACATAAGGCTGCAGGATGGTATTGTTTTCCAGGCTAACTGAGATAAGAGCTGGCAGCTGAATGAGATAAAACAGGGAGCTTAAAAGACTGCTAATTTACCCCTGGTGTTGTCTTTTGAATACATCCCACACAGTACAATGATGTGAGTCGGTGATTGATCCATTCACTCCATTCTATGGCCAAAGACACACAATGAGGAGCAAGTGTTGGAAAGATACTCAAGGTTATTCAAAGAGCTCTGAATTGTGGCCGAAAGGTAACCGAACAGTGAAATTCAGCGTTTGGTTACCTTTCCTGGCCATTCGGCTATTCAGAGAGCAGGCAGTTCGCCAAATGTTGGCGAATTGCCTGCACATACGGTGCCTGTTCGGTGCCTGTTCGAGGGCAGTGAAATCCCCATAGAGAAGCAATGCTGCGTCTATTCAGAGAACACAAAACAGCAGTGAAAAGTTGCCGAAATGCCCTGCGGTTCGGTGGTTTCATTCGACAGGTTTATTCATGCGAATCCCATAGGCTTCAATGTTAAAAATATTCCCGTTTTAATCCAATATCTAATAAACCATTTATTATTTTATTCTGCAGCAAAAAGTCTCTTTATTTTTAGATTTTTTAGGATTTTTTAGGCATTTTTTGGGATTATTTTGCAAACCTTTTTTCTCCTTTTTTGTTTTAAATCGTTTTTTCTTTTTTCTGTAACAGCCCTTTTTATTATCATTCATTAGATCTTATATGTAAATTCCAGACATTTTCACTCAGTAGTTTCTTTGCAAACAGCGTTTCACTTTTCAAACTATGACGGAATGGGATGTTGTTCCGCCTGCGGGTGTGCTCTATCTGCGTGGCCCCGTCGCTTACCGCTGGCCCGACTACCGAGTGACGCGCACTCGGCGTCTCGTGCGGCCTGGCGTGACCCTGGGGAAGGGTTAGCGGGCGGTGGAGGGGACCCCTGCCTAGAACCAGCCCGACCACTGAGCCATACGGTACTCAGCGTCCCGAGCAGCTGGTTTACTGACCTTGTGGGTGTGGAGTGCGTCTGCGGGCGGCCGGCCGATTACGGAGATCGGATCTTTTCCAGGAATATTCGGATCGGATTGCGGAGGACTCTTCGGATCTTTAATGGATGCGGCTTCGGATCTGGCGGGATCGGCAAAGGATTCGGATCTTACCGCGCTCTCTTCCGATACCGAAGCGCGGTACACGGCCGCGCCCTTCGGATCGGATCTCGGGCTGATCGCTCTGGGAACCGAACACCATCCGCTGCGCCTCTGTCCTGATGCGAGATGCAGGCACAGAGCGCTCGGTTCGGTTCGGATCTGAGTGGACACCGTACCCTGAGACTGCGGGGAATACTCAGACGATGAAGTACGGCGGAGAAATAAACACATCAGACGAGGCTGGATGCACTGCTAAATCTGTTTTTTTTTATTCACAGCTCAGGCATTTATCAACTTCACACAAATTACAATACAATGGGAATCCCTGCCCGCCCTCCCAGGACCCATTGGCCACTACAGTTCGGGGAGTCGCCGATTCGGACCGGATGGTCCGAATCAGCCATTTTACGATTCGAACCGGATGGTTCGAATCGGCCATTTTCCGATTCGAAGAATCTGATAAAGGCCACGAGGCAATCGGAAAATGGCGGCGGGCAAGGCAAACACAGAGAAATACATTTCACAACGCAAACGGGGACACTTTATTACACCACACATAACCACATCTAAATAAACGTACTTTAAAACTCTGTGCGTGCCACCGCACCTAATTGTCCATGGCCATTTTACTGTCACTGCACCGCCCCTGGCTGAGGGTGCTGAGCCATTCCGTGACACAAACATTCAAGCGTACTGTTTTTTTTCTTCACTCCATTCGTCTGCGGTGCCGGCTTTTTCAGGCGGCTGCTCTGCGCTCTGATCGGCGGCTGCTCGGGTTTCTCCGGCGTGTTCGGCGGGGTTAATCCAGATGTTTCTGCGGGTTTCGGTGTGCGTTCACCGGGTTTTGCGGTGAGTTTCCGGCAGGTTTGCGGCTGCTTTTCCCTACACTACGACAGCCCTGTGGTCCTTGCTGAATACACCGCAGGGTCGCCGAAATGGGATTGCCAAATCGCACCGAATTGAAGAGAACGAAAAGTCACCGAACGTGCGGTGACTTTTCCATTCTCCTTTGAATAACCCTGACAGTGGGGGAGAGGGGGGAAGATTACAACACAAAATATCACACAATGGATGCACCCAGTGACACATATAGAGGAAAATATCACACAATGGATGCACCCAGTGACACATGTAGAGGAAAATATCACACAATGGATGCACCCAGTGACACATATAGAGGAAAATATCACACAATGGATGCACCCAGTGACACATATAGAGGAAAATATCACACAATGGATGCACCAAGTGACACATATAGAGGAAAATATCACACAATGGATGCACCCAGTGACACATATAGAGGAAAATATCACACAATGGATGCACCCAGTGACACATATAGAGGAAAATATCACACAATGGATGCACCCAGTGACACCTATAGAGGAAAATATCACACAATGGATGCACCCAGTGACACATATAGAGGAAAATATCACACAATGGATGCACCCAGTGACACATATAGAGGAAAATATCACACAATGGATGCACCCAGTGACACCTATAGAGGAAAATATCACACAATGGATGCACCCAGTGACACATATAGAGGAAAATATCACGCAATGGATGCGCCCAGTGACACATATAGAGGAAAATATCACACAATGGATGCACCCAGTGACACATATAGAGGAAAATATCACACAATGGATGCACCCCAGTGGCACATATAGAGGAAAATATCACACAATGGATGCACCCAGTGACACATATAGAGGAAAATATCACACAATGGATGCACCCAGTGACATCTATAGAGGAAAATATCACACAATGGATGCACCCAGTGACACATATAGAGGGAAATATCACACAATGGATGCACCCAGTGACACATATAGAGGAAAATATGACACAATGGATGCACCCAGTGACACATATAGAGGAAAATATGACACAATGGATGCACCCAGTGACACATATAGAGGAAAATATCACACAATGGATGCACCCAGTGATACATATAGAGGAAAATATGACACAATGGATGCACCCAGTGACACATATAGAGGAAAATATCACACAATGGATGCACCCAGTGACACATATAGAGGAAAATATCACACAATGGATGCACCCAGTGACACATATAGAGGAAAATATCACACAATGGATGCACCCAGTGACACATATAGAGGAAAATATCACACAATGGATGCACCCAGTGACACATATAGAGGAAAATATCACACAATGGATGCACCCAGTGACACATATAGAGGAAAATATCACACAATGGATGCACCCAGTGACACATATAGAGGAAAATATCACACAATGGATGCACCCAGTGACACATATAGAGGAAATATTTCCTTAACTAAACATACAAGAGAAAAACAAATCACATGTAAGATATCAGCAACATCAAATAAACACAATAAGAACATTGCATTTTTTGGTGGTACTGGCCCTTTAACAAAATGACGTATAGATAGTAGCGATGATCTGGCCGCGTGCAATCAGCAGTCTCCAAAAGTGTAGGAAGAGCAAATCCTGTAATCAAAGCCACTTCTCGTAAACAGAGATTCTCTAAATGTTGCCGATGGTTACATGATTGTTTGTCTGCGCATCTTGTGGGGCGAGTATGGGAAAGAAAATGTGTCAACGTGCAGAATTTTAAAGATTTTATCAAGTTGTCAGTTTGTTTGCGTTAAGGAATAAAATGGAGTTAAATGGAGGGGGAAACAGAGCCATTAAATAGTAACAGCTCCTGAATAGAGTTGCCAGATGGGCCATGTTTTGATGCACACATATAATTCATTCATGCTGATGGGTAGTGCATGAAAAATGCCACCCTGCAGCATGTAGAATCCATATGTTGCAAGTATGGAATCCTAGGTGACCTGCCTTGATTTCCTTCCTGCAGCAGGAGATTTATAAATGTTGCAGGGCAGCACCTTTCCCTGAGCTCCGCTCTGCATGAAATAGTAATAAGTGTCCAGGAAAACATGGCCGATCTGGCAACCCTAGTGCTGAACTGGCTCCATAACCCCCCTCCCCACTGAGTTTAACCCCTTGGTCTTTTTTCAAACTAATCTTTTTTCCAGGCTCCCCCGGTGCTCCTCTGGACTTCCTGTAAGCCTCAGCAGTCACGTGACCGCGGGGAGGCTGAACACTTGAGCGCGCGTCCAGCCAGGTCAATGGCTCTTAATAATACCAGGCACCTTCAGAGCCATTGGCAAGAGAAGAATTCCCTGAGTCCCGATCCACGGGAAGCTAATAACAAAGCTCACTGATCTCAGATTCTGGGTGGGGCTAAACCCCAGCACCCAGAGGGCTGAATTAGCCCTTGGAGACCCAAAGAGGTGGGAAAGGGACAAGGACACTCAGGTTACTCTGACCACTCAAATTAAAATAAGAGGTCACTGTGCCTAGAGCAGGTCTTTCAAGCTCACGGGCCCCCGGATATTTATTGCCTACAATTCCTAGTATTCTTTCATTGCAACAGATGACCAGAGAATTGTGGGACTTGTAATTCAGAATTATCTGGGGGCCGGAGTGTGACAACCCTGGCAGAGTGTCCCTTCAAATACTGCCAGCTCAGCTTTATATGCATCTCGTTTCTGTACCTCATTATACACCTCGCCATATTTTCCAATGGCCAGAGACTGACATTTGTAATTTGGGGAAGTCGCTGGAGGCGGAGTCAGAGACAAATATCTTTCCAAGCTTCCCTATCGGAGCCATTAACCCTTTCGCTGCTGAGGCATTTCACGCCTGTGTGCTGAGCTCATTTTTACCGGTTTCGCTCATCATGTTTAAACACGTTTTGAAGCCACGTTTTATTATATGACCCAGACATATTATATATCGTTCTTTCCGGAATACTCGGCAGATTTATAATATATCATTATTATATGTATACGTCATGTCATGCCTGTATATTATAACAAAAAATGCAATAAAATTAGAATTTTCAATAATTTACAACATGTAAAGTTTTTTTTTCCAGATTTTAACATGCGAGCAATTGCGGTTATATTTTCTATGAGTTGCGTTTGTTAAAAAACATTATAAATGGGGACTCGTTACTTTTTTATGGGGGAAAATTACACGATTTTTAACTAACACACCCCATACAAAAATCGTTAGTGCAGCATCATTGTTCACATTATAATTGAAATGGGAACAATGTTACTGCATTAACAAAATAAAACAAAAAACTGTTCATTTTTATTTATTTATTTATTTTTAAATATTTTTTTATTTTGATTTTTATTTTTTACTTTTTTTATTAACTTTTAACACCGTCATGTTTGGTATCTTTGGAAAGGCCATGCTCTGGCCGATCCAACGATACCAAACATTAACCCCTAGCTACCACGGATCGGGAGATAGGAGGTTCCTTGTAACCCCCAATGTCCACCATTGGTGGCAGCTAGGGGTTAAATCCAGAACTGACATCATCGCGCTATGCACGATGATGCCAGTCATCAGGGGGACATCCCTGAAGCTTGGCCGACATCCAAGATGTCGGTCAGCTCTGGGAGAGGATCGTGATTTGGTGCCTTTCGGCGCCGAATCATGATCCGGGCCCCAAGGGGTTAAAGCCAGCCACTGTTTTGAAGGGCATTCTGTGCCCTTCCAAACGGTGCCTGCCTTTAACCGCTGCCCCCAGCCGATCGAGAGAGAGAGAGTTCCAACGGACTTCGCCCCTTCCTTTCAGGCACCTTCCCCGCACTTGCGGGGTGGGTGCCTGAAATAGATGTCATCGCGCTAGCGCAATGACATCTATTGGCCCCGCCAGGGTCCTGGAGTGCTGGGCTGACATCCAAGATGTCAACCCACACCAGAGGGGCGCAGCAATCGGCCGGAATCCCGGCTGATTGCTGCCTCCTGTGCTAGGACGCTCTCAGCGCGTCCATAGCACAGGAGAACCACTTGGCTGGACGCGCTGAGCGCATCCTTAGCAGCCAAGTGGTTAATGTAAATAAAAACAAATTTATTTAGAAATAATGTTCACAAGGAAGGAACACATTGAGATCTCTCTAGTTTTCCAGTGTTTCCTTGAACAAGCCACCATTATCCTTCAGAACAAGAGCAAAGTATCATATTTCCACCAAGCAATTTCTAACAATGTTTATTATAGTTTATTATAGCCCCATTACTGGAAGTTTTATTAGTATTGTTACATTTATGATAGTTTGTGTCAAACCATTTGAAGTTTTGTTCACTAGTCAGAAGGCCTCCGTATGTTTCTTACTGGTCTTTGCCAAGGATTTTCAAGTCATTTAACCACAGGGGTCTGTATAACTCACTTCCTTTCTCCTCTCCCCCTCCCTTCTCCACCGATCTGGTGAGATCACAAGGTGAAGTGGAGGAGTTTCCTCCTGCCCATCCTGTTTCACCAGCAATCGAGATTTTGAATTTCCCAGCTGCTGGTCACCAGGTAGGTCCCTATTGACATCATGTCACAGTGAACGTGCCGACGTCACCCTCTGAGACCACCCGCTACAGCAAGCAGTGTCAAAGAGGCAGCCAATGGAATGGATCGGTGCCTATGCGTGCAGCTCCAATCCATCGTTCTGCGCAGGCGCTACAGCAAATACGCATGTAAAGTGCACAAGTCCCATAGCGCTGCACAATTTGCAGTTCCTACGATACATAAGTTGCATAGGAGCCAAAATTGCATAATAAAGCTTCAGGGACTACCGCGTTCAGGAGTCCCTGAGTGGAAGAGGAGGAGCAGCGTGCGGCGAGGGAGAAAAGGTGAGTAAAATCACCTAAAATAGAAATAATAATAAATATTAATAATTGGCCAGAGGATGTCACCATCAACTGCCAAATTATTTAAGGGCAATCATTTTTAAATAAAAGAAAATTTTATTAAATTAATTTAAAAGTAAAATGCTTAATTTGGTTTGATTTTAATATTCCAATTAGAACCTGAAATTTATTGAATCAATATTAACTAATTGGGACTATGGGTCAAACCTAGGGTCAAAAAGTATAATGAATAAAACTGAAATAGTAAAATGTATAATGAATACACCTGAGTGAGTAAAATATAGAACGAATAAACCTAAATAAGTAAAAGTTAGAATGAATAAACCTGAATGAGCAAAATGTATAATGAATAAGCCTAAATAAGTAAAAGTTAAAATGCATAAACCCGAATGAGTAAAATGTATAGTCAATAAACCTAAATAAGTAAAATATAGAATGAATAAACCTGTCGAGTAAAATATAGAATGAACAAACCTGAACGAGTAAAATATAGAATGAATAAACCTGAATGAGTAAAATGTATAATAAATAAACCTAAAAATTTAAAATATAGAGTGAATAAACCTGAACGAGTAAAATATATATTAAATAAATCCAACTGAGTAAAATGTATAATAAATAAACCTAAAAGCGTAAAATGTAGAATGAATAAACCTGAACGAGAAAAAAGTAGAATGAATAAACCTGAATGAGTAAAATATAGAATAAATAAACCTGAATGAGTAAAATATAGAATGAATAAACCTGAATGAGGAAAAATATAGAATGAATAAACCTGAATGAGGAAAAATATAGAATGAATAAACCTGAATGAGTAAAATATAGAATGAATAAACCTGAATGAGTAAAATATAGAATAAATAAACCTGAATGAGTAAAATATAGAATAAATAAACCTGAATGAGGAAAATATAGAATGAATAAACCTGAATGAGTAAAATATAGAATGAATAAACCTGAATCAGTAAAATATAGAATGAATAAACCTGAATGAGGAAAAATATAGAATGAATAAACCTGAATGAGTAAAATATAGAATGAATAAACCTGACTGAGTAAAATATAGAATGAATAAACCTGAATCAGTAAAATATAGAATAAATAAACCTGAATGAGGAAAAATATAGAATGAATAAACCTGAATCAGTAAAATATAGAATGAATAAACCTGAATCAGTAAAATATAGAATGAATAAACCTGAAAGAGTAAAATATAGAATGAATAAACCTGAATCAGTAAAATATAGAATGAATAAACCTGAAAGAGTAAAATATAGAATGAATAAACCTGAATCAGTAAAATATAGAATGAATAAACCTGAAAGAGTAAAATATAGAATGAATAAACCTGAATGAGTAACATATATATTAAATAAACCTGAATGAGCAAAATATAGAATGAATAAATCTGAAACAGTAAAATATAGAATGTATAAACCTGAATGAGGAAAATATAGAATGAATAAACATCTAGCTGAACTCATTGACAGCAGATTGTGGATTTATAGGAAGAGACTGGCTGTTGCAAGCGATGTGGTATTACTTCGCTCTCCTTTTCCAATGGATTTACAAGAAGTGATATTTTGGTGATTGTTGAGCAATGCGCTCTGCGATGCAACTCGTGTCACTTATTTAGATATGACACAAGGGTTTCAAAAACCCAGATGTTTCTGTTTCCTGACAGTCCGGCCTTTACAGATAGTGATTATGGATGGGAAATCTGAGATCATTATTCAGTAATATATGATTTGGGGGTGGTAGGGGGACTCCATTGAAAAATATTCCTCCATGTGGTGTAAAGGAGCCTTTCTAAACACTACCAACTCACTTTGGTGGAAATGGGCATTCGTTGTTAGACGAATTAAGATTCATCGGAATTTTGGGAGCTTCTTGGATTCATCTGACAAACAGATCAAGGGAAGGACACTACAATGAACCCCCCGCAAAAAAAAACACCTCTCATAGGCTCATTTAATGGGAAAAATACATATTTTTTAAATTTTCAAGAAAACCAGAAGGCCAGGTCACGACCGAGATGCAAACAGCATAACAGCTCGAGCACTTTGCTTAATTTTACAACATCCTATTCAATCCAAGATGAGCGTGCGTCTCAGATGTAGCGCCAGGTTACTGTACTGTAGCATCTCCTATACTTTGTATACTTTGTATGGGAGACGTTAAGGTGGCCCTATTCCAACCAGCTCATTTCCCCATCTGTGTCTGACGTTATTCAGGTTTGACCCTGGTGACCACTCAACACATCAATTTAAACCCACCAAAATATATACTGCTCACCTTAGAACTCTAAGTGGAAAGAGCACAGCGATCCGCCATCTCCTGGCTCCATGGGCAAAAGAACACTGGGAACAGATAGTTCCCAGTGTTCCTCCGTGTTTTCCTATCTATTGTGATCTGGTCCCAACTTTTTTGCCCATGTTCAAGTCTACGTTTCAGTAAGGCTGGGTTCACACCTAAGCGTTTTTTGACGCACGTATTGCGCAAACGTGAAAAACGAGCGAACGCGCATTGCAGCGCGTTCACGCTGCAGTCTATGGCTGCGAACGCGCTGCAATACGCCCCAAAGAAGCTCCTGTACTTCTTTGGGCGTAGGATGTTTTGCAGCGCGTTCCTACGTCCTGTAAAACGCCCAGGTGTGAATAAGCCCCATAGGAAATCATGGGATTTCCATTTTGAGGCGTTTTACAGCGCACAGGAACGCGCTGTAAAACGCCCAGGTTTGAACGGGGCCTAAATGACACCTGTAAGAAAAAGCATTTAGTGAAATTATTATGCAAAGAGCAGTTACAGTTACAGGTACTTATACAGCACCAACAGATTACGTAGCGCTTTACAATGGGGTAAGCACAAATGCGTGACATAATAAATAAAGATACATTAGGTGCAGGCGACCCTGCCAATAGGATAATTGTCCTGCTAAAGCAGCACTTGAAACAAGTGCTCAGCCAGACATCCCATGATCTTACAATCTAATGGACAGAGGTATGTGAAACAAGAGGGAGCAGGGGGAGTGTGGAGCTGGTAGCCAGAAGTAGAGATGTGCAATTTGTTTTGTTCCGAATTGAAATTAGGACAAAATTCACCATTTTTGTGTTTCGAGAGCATTTCCGAAAACAGAATATCGACCACCCGAAATTTCAGATCAATCCGAAATTTTGTATCGATTCGATTCGATGATTCGGATCATTCGATGATTTGGATCATTTGATGATTCGGATCATTCGGTGACTCGGAGCATTTCGGTGATTCGGATCATTTCGGCGATGTGGATCATTTCGGCGATCCAGATCATTTCGAGTGATTCGGATCATTTCGGGTGATTCGGATCAGTTGGTTTTTTGCTTTTTTATGACTTATTGCAGAGAGGCGCTGTCCGGCAGCATGCGGATTCATATGCTGCATTAATTATACTGCAGAGAGGCGCTGCCCGGTAATGCGCGGAGTCATATGCTGCATTAACTATACTGCAGAGAGGCGCTGCCCGGCAGTGTGCGTATTCATGTGCTGCATTGAAACCTGTGGGTTAAAAAGTCTTGTTTCTTTAAAAAAAAGTTAGGAAACCTAAAATTTCACCCAAAAATGCCTAAAAAATCCTAAAAGAGTAATTAAGTAAAGAAACTTTCATTCTGTTGGTAGTAATCTACTTCACATTCTTAAATAAGCAATAAAAAACAAAATAAGTCAAAAAGAAGCGAAAATCCAAGCGCCGAAATGATCCGGATCACCGAAATGATCCGAATAACCGAATCGATCTGAATCACCGAATCGATCCTGATCACCGAATTGAAATGATCCGAAATGAAATAAATACTGTCCGAAATTATCCAAAACGAAAAAAAACCACCCGAAAAAAAACCCGAAACGAAACGAAAAAAAAAAGTCATGCACATCCCTAGCCAGAAGTAAAATTTCTTGGGAAGGGCTAGAACCTTGTCTGTGTCTGATTCAGGTATTATATTCTACCTTTTATCTCATTATAGAAATAGAAATTAAAATCTTTTTTCCCCTAGCCACAGTTGCTGCTGAACCTCTTTTCTTCCCCTCAGCCACAGCTGCCCCGAACCTCTTCTCTTTCCTTCAGCCACAGCTGCCTTGAACCTCTTCTCTTCCCCTCAACCACAGCTGCCCTGAACCTCTTTCCTTCCCCTCAGGCACAGCTGACCCTGAACTTCTTCTCTCCCCTCAGCCTCAGCTACCCCTGGCCTTCTTTTCTTCCCCTTAGCCACTGCTGCCCCTGAACCTCTTTTCTTCCCCTCAGTCACAGCTGTACGAATATATGTATCCGAGGTCAGCTCTTTGTGTGTGTGCGCATATATATATATAATTTATATATATATATATATATATATATATATATATATGTCTGAGGTCTGGTGTCTGTGTGTGTGAGGTCAGGGTGTGTGCAGGCTGTGCAGTGGGTAAATGGGGTGTCTGGTCATACATTTCAATATTTCCATAAATTGGACAGGCTTTCAGCAAAATCCTAATACATTTATCGGATAGCAGTCAAATGACTTTAAATAAAAGTCTTGGTGAGTACCGGAAAAAAAATATTTGTATTCGTACTCGGTCTTAAAAAATGGATATTAATAACAGAGACTCTCTTAAAGTACACTGAGACCCCCTCTGCTAGTGAGGTGGATCATTGAACTGCTTTTTCAGCCTTTTTTGCTCGGTGGGGGGGTGCAAAAGGGAGTAACTGCCCCGGGTGCCAAATACCCTAAGTATGCTTCTGGCCCAGACAATCCACTTTGGCGTCAGACAGCATAGCTTTATTGAGGAATTAGCAACATTCGAGCATGACGTGGCCTTTCTCAAGCCCCTTGAGCTTGAGAAAGGTCGTATCCTGCCCAAAATGTCACAAATTTCCCAATAAAGCTACACTGCATGAAGCCTAAGTGGCGTTCCTGGACCTTCTCCTTTACTCTATGTATACTGGGAGCCTAGGCACGTTCCAAAGCTTTTCAGCACCCACTAGAGGGGCTTTTTTTGTGTATTTATTAGGAGGGCATCGCTACTTCAAATCATTATTCGGATATTCCACGTACACCATGAAGTGTGTGATTAATTTAAATCAATAAAGTGGTCAGGATGAGTTGAGTGTCCCTTTAAGAAGATAAGAGCCATAGTTGCTGCTTCGTACATTTTTTAAAACCGCGGTTGCAGTATATACATTTGCATACTTAAAAAGTTGCAAACTCGATCCGCAGACAGAAATATCACGCCTTAGCAATACTTTCCACCGAGCGAACACTCACGACTTTCTTTTTGTAAAAAATCAAGTGGAAAGAGCAGCCGCTGATGTTTAAATGTCCAGCTAGTGGTTAGTTTGTTTCTCGCGTCGGAGATGATTCACCCGCAATGTCAAAGCCATGAAACGTTTCGGAGAAGTTCCTCTCATAAAATACAGCTGTTTTACAGAAAACTAGTTCCTCC
This sequence comes from Leptobrachium leishanense, assembly GCA_009667805.1. Lineage (NCBI taxonomy): Eukaryota > Metazoa > Chordata > Amphibia > Anura > Megophryidae > Leptobrachium > Leptobrachium leishanense. The sequence continues at coordinate 33,732,461 of CM019067.1, read as the reverse complement.
GACTCTGTCTCCGAGCCAAGAGAAAATGTGATGAGTCCAGTCAGGTCGTTAACAACCATGGAAAAATAAAGCGAGGTCTGAAGAAGATTCTTTATTTATAAAACGTAGCAAGGAATTAAGAATCCAGAAGAGAGAATCTGCTGTTATAATATGGATGGATCCAGTAAAGCGTGATATTGAAATGCTCCACGGCTGTGTGAAACGTACGTGTGTCTTCACATTAGTAATTTAGTCCAGTTTAAGGTGATGCAGGGCTTTTTACGTGAAAAAAAAACAAGCATTATACGTGATGAGGCCGCTGCTATTTAAAGAGAAAAGTAATCTTCCATAGCTGATACTTTTCACTGCACACGACGTAATCACATGTAGCATTATAACACCAGGTTATGTAACGTAGGTTATGAAGGGTAATTACATAAAAGCATCCAATTACAGTCAACCTTTTTGTGAAAAAGCCCCAAAAGCAGTTACATTTACCTGTCAGTCATAAAACACTGTAGAAACTTCTGAAAAAGTGCCAAGACGTGGTTGTAGACTGTAGATAGATAAATAGATAGATAGATAGATAGATAGATAGATAGATAGATAGATAGATAGATAGATAGATAGATAGATAGATAGATAGATAGATAGATAGATAGATAGATAGATAGATAAATAGTAGAGATACGGATAGATAG